>JAQFVV010006337.1:855000-2110000 GCA_028023455.1 Epiperipatus broadwayi
AGATAGATAGATAGATAGGTAGGTAGGTAGGTATATATGATTAATTATATATAAAAATATGGACTGCAAATTTATTGTTCTATGGTACCACCAAAATATTTTTAAAATTATTATTCCTTTAAGATTTGATGCTCATTTAAACAATCTTAATCTATTCACTGCTTTCCTAGAAAATGTAAATAACGATAAATTACTCATTACACACAGTTACATACGCATATATATATAATTTTCATGATTTAAATAAATGCAATATAAACAATATGATATCTATATCTTTTAAACTGAAATCAATATTTCATAAAAATATAAACTTTCTTGTTGGCTGAATTATTCTAGGTTAAAAAAAAAAAATTGTTGGCTGAATTATTCATCTAGATAATATACAGATTCCCAAATAAATAAACAGAAGCTACAATTATTATCTAAAACCATAAATATAACGTTTATTAATGAGAAAAAATAATAATACTGAATAAATTTAAAGTATATTACATTTAATATATCTGAATTTATAAACAAAACCCAAAATTTAAATTATAATTAAAAAAAAAAATTTCTATGCTTGTGTGTGATGTATAGTAAATCCAATACTGTCTAATTTTTTAAAGTGTCTTTGTTTATGCTTTTTTTTTTTTTCATTAAATACATGTATATTAAAAGAAAAATTGAAAAATTTCTATAAATTTAAATATCTTTTGCTTTAGATTTTATTTATTTTTTGTATTAAAAAAAAACATAACTAAACACTGGCCTATACTTTTTTCTTTTTCAGTACACTTAAAGGTAATTATTTTCTTAATGTTCAGAGTCAGCTAAGTTGTATGACAAGAAAAGGACAAAAATAAAATACAGAAATAAAATTAGCAAAAAAAAAAAAAAATTACTTAAGAATTGCTACAAAAGATTAGATGTTTGTATGATAGAATAGTTATAGAGCAGTCATATGGTAATGGACTCGGAGTTAAAAAGTTTCAGGATCAATTCTTAGCTAACTTAAAAAAATAAAAATCTAATTCAGATTAACATAATGTGTTCACATGCCTTATATTTTAGAGAAAATTATAAAAAAAAGCTATAGATTTTTTAAAAAAAGAATTTGTTGTTAATTGTACAATGTAGGTATAAATAAGCTTTTATTCCAGAATGTCAAATTGTTAAACAATAATTTTATCATTTCAAAGACTACTCAACTAATTTTTTTTTATTTTTAGAATTTCAACCTAGAAGTTAAAATTTTATGGCTTCCTCAAATGATGAAGTCATTACTAAAATATAGATAAATGTTTACTAAAGTGCAATGATATAAAAGTTTTATTACCTTAAAATGGTAGAATAGATTGTTTTAAATTAAAAGAAAATCAATAATGAAAACCTGCCATGATTATGACTATAGATTAATACTTAATTAAGATTACTTATTACCCGTTAATATAGCCTATTTTCTAGCAAAAGTGTAAGCATGCATCATGTGATTATGTGATGTTGAGATACTCATACATTACAAATATTACTTGCATATATTAATTAAAGCTTATTTTTCATTTATTATTAAAGAAAGTATAATTTTACTCTTTACAGAAAATATAATTTTAGTTTTTGTAGAAAGTTAATAAAACATTTAAGATTATGTGTTAAGTCAGAATTACCATATATACATATATTACCATATACATAGTAGAGTTGCAATATCCACTATATTTTATTCCAAATCTCCCTATAGTATATTATATATGCTCATGCTTACTATGGGAATTAATGTATTTAGTTTTTATATTGATTAGTTTATGTTTTTGACTTTTATTACTATATATATTATAACTAGGAAAGCCATATAAAGATTAAAAAATATATATAAAAACAGGACGAAAGTTTTATATTATTATTCGAAAAAATTATATAAAATATGGTTAGTAAAGGGTTATGATTGACTATCGCTAAACATTCTGGTTAATATATGATGTGTGTTATGATAAATAAGTAATTAAAGAAAAATTACACATATCAATATTTCAATAATTTATTATAGAAATTATCATTATTATTAGTTAGTAATTATAATAAATAAAAACAATCTGTTTATTCTTGATTGTTAATAATTATTATTATGATTTATAAAATATTGTTCTTTATATTTTTATTTATGTAAATAAGTTTATTTTAAAAGAATGCTAGACAGAATATGGGAAAATCATTAAAAAGTTTTTTTTGAAATGATTGCTGATTGGTAAAAGAGTGTGATTTTTGAATAAAAAAAATAACAGAGTAAGCAATCATTAAACTGTGTGACACATATTTTCAAATTTCCCAATTTAAAAAACTTAACAGTAAATTAATTATATATTTTAATAACTCAGAAATCAAAAACATGGATTTCTGTGATAATAAAATTGATGGAGTGATCTACCCATCATTTGCTACTAAATTTTCCAAGGAATCAAATGAAAGGTTAGTGTGGATTCAATAAATTGTATTAACATAAATCTCTTCAAAATTCGCATATACCTTATATTTTATAGAAGCAAAAAAGGATATAAAAAATTATTCACAAATAAATCAGATATTCAAAGCTGATGGCTAATAATAATAATTCAATTATCATGTCACCAGCTTCAACGTGGATTACCCAGTGAACCTAAAGAAACATGCAAGAACAATTGATATAGTTATTATTCAATATTGCGCAATTCAGGTTAAATAAATTTAAAAAATGGTAATATTATTTTAGGTTTACTTTATAAAAAATATATAATTTTCCAAAGCACTCTATGTAAAAATATAATAGTAATAACACTTTTTATTTAAAAAATAGTATTTTTTTTTAAAGTGTATTAATTAATGATTGATATATGCATATGTGAACCTATTATAAAGTTGAGGCACACATATTATTTTAGTTAAATTTTTATTCTTATTCATATAATAGATATATAAAATATTTAATAAATGACTATGATTATAAGTATTAACTTTTGATGTGCATTAAATATGTTTAGCTTGAGGCAGATTAGGGTTATTTTTATTTTTACTACATGTGGAAAGATTTAAATATTGTTAATACTTGATAGGATATACTACTGCTCTATTTCATGATTCTAATATCTAAATTAAAAATAATTAAAATCATAAATATTAAATAAATATATGTGACTATTGCAATTATTGATAATCTACAATAAAAGGGATCTGAAATAATATTATTTATAATAATACATAAATTTATATTTGAATAGAAGTGAAATATTTTTTAAGGTTGTAAAATTTATAACTGAAATTAAAGAAATAATGTATAAATATTAATTTATTATTTTTATTATTATTTTCATATTTGATTGTTGTATCCATATTTTATATTATATATAATAAAGTTAGTATTGTTATCAATTGCCCTGGTGTCCTTGATCTTAAAATTTTATTCATGTGTCTATTTTACTTGGAAGTTAATGCAAAATCTGTCAGTGTGAATGTGACATTGGGTTATTGCATCTATTCATTGTGCAACTCTTATTTTAAGATTTTAATATAAAACTAAACATTCATGATATTACTATAAGCCATAATGTCATTGTAACCAGTTAACTAAATGGCATCCATATTATCATAAATAAACCATCTAGCTTGCACAGATTCATCATTATTGACTTATAATTTTTTTGCAAGTTAGAATATGCTCTCGATGCTGCAGTTGATTTTTTTATACTGTTACAATATATATATATATATATATATATATATATATATATATATATATATATATATATAACTATATATATATATATATATATATATATATATAACAGAATATTTTTATAAGTTTTATTTAAAAATTTATGTTTGATTTATCTGTATATTTTACAAATAATTTTCAGTTATGATTTAAGGAAGCAATATACAAATTAAAGCTGACATTGCAAGCTGAAATATATTTGACTGAAATACTTTAAGCCAAAATAAATTCATTTTAGCTTACTATTGAAGTGTATATAAAGACTTATTTTTTGGCCTTAAGTATTTTAGATAAAGACATTAAGACAAATATAAAGTTTGATGAGGTAATTTTAGTAATGTCTGTTTTTAATTGATATTTTGTTTCATTATATCAAAGCTAAAAATTATTTATAAAAAATACACAGGAGAGAATTTTTATTAAATTTTAACATTTAAATATATATATACACACACATACTTATATGTGTGGTTGCTTGTGTATTAATCAGTTTTTAATAATCTACATCAGAAAAATACTTTTTCTAAACTTTTCTGAAAATATCATTAGCATTTTTTTTCTGTAAATAATGTAGAAATTTTTTTAATCATCATCATTTTCAAACATTATCAATCCATTATAGGATGCAAGTTCAATCCATCCTCTCCGAGATTTAGCATCTCATCTCCACATCACACCAGCATACTTTCTTATTTTATCCATTCATCTCACATGTGGTATCTTTTTAGTTCTTTATAATCTTTTGGAATTCAGTTTAAGATTTCAACTATTCATCTATTATCATTTCTTCTAGAAATATATCCAGCCCAATGATGTCAGTAACATCTGTTTGTTCTCTCATTCATGTACTTCATTTTTGATCTTTTTTTTGTTGCACCTAACATGCATCTCTCCATACTTCTTTGAATGGTCTGAAGTTTTTGTATTGCTCTTTTGTTAAGTGTCCCAATCTCATATTGTAAGTAAGAACTGGTAACACACTTTTTTAAATCTTTTTCATACACATAGGCATATTTCCCATTAGTATTAAATTATTTCTAACAAAAGCACTCCAACCAAGTTTAATTCTAGGATTAATTTTATTCAACATATTTTCATCTGTAGTAATAATCTGATCAAGATATTTGGAATAGTTAACTTCTTCTAACTCATCATTGTCAGTCTTTATTTTTTTCTTTTTAAAAAATCCATTGAACATTACTTTAGTTCTTTTAACATTTACCTTTAATTCTACTTTCTTACTGTCATTTCCTAACTCTTGCAATATTTCCTGAAGCTCTAAAGCATTATTTTCAAAAAAACAACTACATCATTTGCAAAATCTAGCTGACTTAAATAATCTCCATTTACTTTTATTCCCTTAGCTTTCCATTTTAATCCACAAAATACTTATTGCAAAACTGGTGTAAAAAAGTTTGGAGATATGAAATCACATTGTCATATGCCATTTTCAATATTAATCTTTTTAGTAATATCATTAATCAAACACACAAAGTTTAAAATTAAGTTTGTATTATAATATCATTATGTAAAATAAATGTTATTATTACAATTTTATAAATATTCTTCAGAATATAACAGTATCCTGGGTCTACACCTTGATGATCCATGCATTAATCAATGAGGAAATGCTTATACAATCAAATGTCTTTTCAGTCTACAAATCCAAAGCATAATGACAATTCAAATTCATTTGTTATTTCTATAACTTTTCTCAATACTTTGATATTATCTATTGTACTAAAACCACTTTTAAATCCAGCTTGTTCTTTTGAATGGTTAAAATCCAAAGTTCACTGTGAATGAGTTCTAATTATTTTGGTAAAAATGTTGTATAGAATTGATAAAAGATTGATAGATTTGTAATTTCTGATATCTTCTTTATCACCTTTTTTAAATGCTACTATTAATACTGCATTCTTCCAATCATCTCGTACACATTTATTATTTAGACATTTGAAATATAACTGCAGAAAATAATTCTATTTTTTATCTGCTTCTTTTAAGATATTGATTATATTTCTACTATAACTTGAAATTCTTCTCTACCTCATAAATTTAATTGCATATCTCATTTATTCATTTAAAATTCTGGGCAATTCAGAAGATATAGTAGTTGTAGGAGATACTTTTATTTATTCTTTATTGCTATATAATTCTTGATAGAACTCTTCTACACATTTCATAATGTCATCTCTTTTTAAGAATAGTTCCATCTTTTTTTTAATTGTAGAAATAAATTTCCCATCAATACCAAAATGTTGTTTTACACTTTTGAGACTTTTATTCTATTCTATAATTTTCCTTACTAGTTCACAATTAAATTTTCTTATATTATTATACATTCTTTTTTTTTGCACCATTTTTACAAAATTCAAGATATTTAATCCTTTGTAATGCATCATTTTTTATGGCTTCATATTCCTTCTTTTTTTAATAAATTGTCTGATAAAATGCTGTTTTTTATACCAGCTATTTTTATTGATTTCATTCAAATCTGAATCATTATCAAAATCTGTTAATATTTGAAAATGGTTTTCTAATTTAATTCATTAGAATGTTTCTGAAGATTAGGAAAATCAACTATGAATATTGTTTTCCTTAATAATTTTTGTCTTTCTAATTTTGCATTAACATGTATCTTACATCTCCCTATTGATGATTACTTCCTGTGTTGAATTTATTAAGAACATTCCAATCTTCCTGTTAGTCAAAATGTATGGAATTCTGCTGTACCTTCATTTGGATGCTTCCATGTCCATTTTTGTGTAACACTTTTCTCAAATAAAAAAATTGTAATATAAAGTATTTCTTTTTCTGCAAACTCCACAAGTCTAGGTCCTTGCTTATTTTTATCACTATAACCAAATTTACCTATATCACTTTCATCTTTCAATTGTTTACCAATTCTAGCATTAAAGTCTCCATGACAATTTTAAACTGTTGTTTAGTCTGATCAAAACCTTTTGTACATCCACATAAAAATCCTCTACTCCTTCATCACAATGAGAACTTGTTGAGGCATAAACCTGAATTATCTGCATTTGATATCTCCTATTAAGTTGAATAACTAATCTTACCACTCTGTTCGATATACCATCAATCTACACAATATAATTCTACTTTTTATTTACAGTAAATCATATTCCACTTGTATTTTCAATGTTTGTGCTTTTGTATTATAATACATGTCAACTCTTTAATCAATTATCTCTTCACCTTTTCTTCTAACTTCACAAAGTCCAATAATGACCCATCTAATATTAGACAGTCCTTCCGCATCTTGCAATTGTATTTCACTTGAAAGTGATGTGCAGTTGTAAGTACCTAAATATGAGATCCCTATCATCATTTAATTTCAAATTAAATCTTATCTTTAAAATATGCATTTCTTTAGTATTCAGATAAGAAATTGTCTTAATCTAAATATCCCATTTTTTTCTTAGTATAAATTTGGTCAATTTCCGTCTAAGTTCTTTTATCTCACATCAATGCATTCCATATCTATTTGAGATTAAGCAATTTTGTAAGCATTTTTATTATTGCCTAATACAACAGTATACTGTATTTTATATAGTAGCATTCTGTTTTGATATTGGTAGCTTTAATGTTTCTATTTTTTCTATTTTTTATTCTTATTTCTGTAATATTTTTTATGCTATTTTTTTTGTAAACATGTTTTTCTTAATATATTACTGCCATGAAGAAATTCCACCTCTTGATCTGAAAACACCAGATTAAGTTATTTCTGTGTTTATAAGAATATTTAAAACTATGGGAAAGTTTTTCATAATTATTCTATATATGTTTTATCTTATTGATATTTTTTGTCTCTTGTATGCTTTATTAAGGTCATATAAAAAATAACAATTAATTTTCAAAATCTCTTCTATCTTAAAAAATCAGATTTTTTTTTTTTAAATAAAATTTCAAATTTCTTATCTGAAAAGCAAAAGTCTTTTTTTTAAAAAATGATTTTCATAAAGAATAATCTACTACTGATTTTCTTTTAAGTTACACAATTTATTTATAGAGCTGATCTATTAAGAAATTAAAAAAAACTAAATAACTATTTAATTTTTGAATGTATTGTAGGCAATCTTACTTTTGATTTTTTCAAATAAATGTTTAGGGATTTTTCCAATCTATTTACTCATGTTAAGATAAACTGCATTTTATGTAACATCATTTCCACTAATATTGAAGTTTTTTTATTTTTTACATCTATCTATTAAGTATCAATTTTCACCATTTTATTGTTTAAAGAATTTTCAGCTTTTTTTTTTTTAATAATAGACAGTTCTTTTAAAATTTAGTTTTATCCAATTTCTAAAAGATTAATCAAACTATTTTAGGCACTACATTTTAACTGCAAAATCCTTTCATTTTTCAAAATCTGCTATTATCTTTGTAAAGCTCTTTCTAAAAAAAAAAATTGCTTCTCAGATTACTTAAGAAAAAAAATTATTTTATTCCATTGCAAATATTATTTTGCCTAAGGTCTTATATTACACTGAAATGGAGTATCAAATCATTCAGATCAAGAAGCTCTTGTTTCTGTTCTTCAGTTCTATCAGCATTATACCGACTTTTCTCTGTTTTTACTCTTCTAAAATTGGTTCAACTTATTATCAGTTACAAAATTAATCACCTTTATTTTTTATATTACCAATATTTTTTTTTAACTAGTGTTATTTTTTTTAAATGTTTTATCTAGGAACTTCTACAATATCGTTTCTCAAAAAACGAATATTAAATATGGAAATAGGAAAAAATGTGATAACTAAGTATGTAAAAATTGCTTTGAATACAACACATATAAGCACTATCTCTATAAAGATGCTTATTTAATTTTTATATACATTTTAATCCAAATGCAATTATTTTTTTATTTAGCGACTAAAAAAGGAGACGTAGAAAGGTTAACAATGATCTGTAATTTTATTTAATGCGAAAGTATGTTTTTTATTTTTTTTATTGCTTGATGCAACATCTAACATTGTTATAAGAATTCTTTATTGCAAGAGAGAGCAGTGAATAACTCTCCTTTAAATGAGCAAAACTTAGTTTATTAAATTGAATAATACTAACCAAATATTTGAACAAATGATATTTCAAAAGATCGTAAATTGACTTTGTTCAATTGATTAGCTGAATAATACACAAGAAATTGACTTTCAAGAGAGAATGAACAAATAAAAGGGATTACTGTAAGAAATTAACACGAGGACAGCTGCAGGAGGTTGCGCAAGAGTAATAAACTGTTTTAACTTCCGCCTTTATGGTGATTTAAATTTTAAAGGTACAAGGTACAAATCCGCTTAACAGTCTTAGAGTCTAAAATTGTTTATTTTAATGAACCGTATTCAAATATTTTTGTTATTAGATTTTTAATTTAGAAACGATTTTTTCCTCCCTTTTATTTTTTACTTTCTAATTAGTACAAAATATCTTAAAATTTATTACAGAAAATATATATTTAAATATACTTTTTTATTATATAATTTTTAAAAAGGATAATATACAGAGCACTTTTTTTTAAAAAAAAAAAAGAAAAAAAGAAAATATTCAAACAAAATAATATAAAATATTATCACGTTCAGTGTCCCTTTAATTTGGTAAGTCCACGATGGAGTGTTCTCTATGTGCACCACATGTCAGATCTATCCACGCTTTGTGTCTGTAAAATGGAAACACCAGATTTCAAAAGTGCCCAGTAGGCCCATCTCCTTTTTTCCACTCAGCTGCTGTCACTGTGGATGCGAAAAAGTCAGCGTGAGACTCTAGAATCGAATATTTCAAGCATAAACGAAAGAAAAACAACAGAGTTGAACAGATCATAGACTTGGCTGGCAGCTATATACCGAGTTTCCCAGAGGACAATATTGAAGGACTTTAGATGCCGTTTATAACACAGAGGTCAACATCTCTAATAACTAGAACACTCAAAAATATCAACGCGTTTTTCAATTCTCATTAAATTTGTGAAACGATTAAATACTTTAATTTTCATTATATCAACGAAGAAGAATCTGGAAAAAAATAAACTGAGCCGGAGATCATTTTAAGATTAAAAGATACAAAACACTGAAGTTTGCTACAATCAATTTTTTTCAGCAATTTATTAAAGCTGCTGAAATGAATGCAATTTATATCATGTAATAAAGTTAATACATCTTCTTAGATATTGAAAATCGAATATTTTATTTTATTTTAAAATAATGCTTTAAAATAGAATTTGTAATATAAATGTACAGAAAAATATGTATTAAGTACTTGTATTAATCACTCCTCTATCTTATATATACATGTTATGCACTTATGTATATATTGAGCATTTATATTAGCCACTTCTTTATTTATTAATACATAACTTGACACTTTGGTTCAGTGATTAAAATATAATTTACTTTATCCGGTTTAACTTATGATTCTTTTGTTAATTAATGGTCACATCCGTGACATTATAAAAGTTTATCCTATCTACAAAATCATCTCCATGACTACATGTTGCAATAATAAAAGAAGGGTGAGTGGTTTTTATCCTACAGTCGAAGTTGATGACTATTATTTGTTTGGTAGTAAAATAATCTATAAAAATATTAATATATAAAGTGTGTGTGCTTATTTGATACTACAACTATGTTAGGTTTCAGATCACCTGACAGACTTTTCCACAAAAGATAATGTAATCAAGCAACAATAAATAATATTAATCGTATGATTAGTTGATTGGTATATACTGTGACATTTAAGAATCTATTACAGTTTGAATACAACAATTATATTAATTAACCAAACTAAAGTATTATTTTTACTTAGATGAGAATTGAATAAAAAAAAACTTCAGTTTTTGAATCTTATGTTATACTGCAGTGTGCAAAATAAAAAATTGATAGATGAATAGACAGACAGATTTATAGACAAGTGAGTAATAATTTAATAAGTAGATAGGTATGTTTATAGATAGGTAAATAAATAAGTAGGTAGCTAGATAGATATTCAATTTTAGAAATTCAATTTTCAAGCTTTAAATTGCCCATAATATTCTTTTCATTATCAAATATAAAAAAAATTAATAATTTTAAATACAATTCATCAACATTTTAGGTGTATACTCGTAGATAGATAGATAGATAGATAGATAGATAGATAGATAGATAGATAGATAGATAGATAGATAGATAGATAGATAGATAGATAGATAGATAGATAGATAGATAGATAGATAGATAGATAGATAGATAGATAGATAGATAGATAGATAGATAGATAGATAGATAGATAGATAGATAGATAGATAGATAGATAGATAGATAGATAGATAGATAGATAGATAGATAGATAGATAGATAGATAGATAGATAGATAGATAGATAGATAGATAGATAGATAGATAGATAGATAGATAGATAGATAGATAGATAGATAGATAGATAGATAGATAGATAGATAGATAGATAGATAGATAGATAGATAGATAGATAGATAGATAGATAGATAGATAGATAGATAGATAGATAGATAGATAGATAGATAGATAGATAGATTCTCAACATGTGAAGGATATTTTCCATTACATTCTCTGCAATTATTTTTAAATAAATGTAGTTATTTTTCTCTTTTATTTTAAGAAAGAGTTATAAATATCTGTAACTATGCTGATGCTAAATTTAAATTAACAATGTTATCCTTATTTGTTAGCTAGCACATGAATTTTCAAATATTAAGATTAACTGTGAGTATTCAAATAGTCTCTGATCAAAATATAGTGCGCCCTCATTAAAAACTAAATATTGGTTCCAACACAAAAAGTAATTTATGTCACTTTTTTCGGTGCTTGTTGTCACTTTTTATTTTATTATCTTCAGTCATTAAAATTGATATTGAATCTGTACTCAAATGATGAGACTGGATTTTTTTAAAAATATAATCATGTTACATGACTACATCTAAGAAAACCCCGTCTCAACACAATCATTATTAAACTGTATGGCACTGGATTTGTAACACAGTTTTACTCAGCAATTAATTGCTTTTTTGAGAAATGCTATTTAAGAGTCTGTAAATGTAAAAGAAATGCAAATGGTTGTTTTTTACTTATAAAATCTTGTTGTGTTTATTTGATTTATCATTTAATTGGTAGAAATATGATAAGATTGAAATGGAGGCAAAATTAGATAGAAGTCATATTCACCTTCAGAGTGAGTGGAATTATATGAAAATTATCCTAACCCTTTTATTTTTGTTAACTTTTTCCTATTACTGTTTTTGAATTCTATCTAGCACAAAGTATGAATTAAATTGAGAGAGTGCAAACTTCTTGAGCGCTTGTGACTATTAGTAACCAATCAGATCTTAAGCACTGGGACAGAGAATTTGTGAAAATGATAAACATATATAAAAACTACTTTTAATCATTTAATTAATTATAAAAAACATGAACATAGATAGGAATATGAATATAATGAAAATAGGCTGGGTTAAAAAATTAACAGTATATTTATTGATACACATGAAATAGAAAAATAAATAAAACTATATCAGATTTACATATGTGTATGTTTGTGTGCTGTATTTAGACTATGATAGGTTTCACTGGTGGTGAAAAGTGAAACAATTTTTAAATATGAAAGTTCTATGAATAACAAATAAGTAGTACCCAAACAAAATTATCTCTTGTTGCTTAGTAAGATAAAAAGTTGATTAATCAAAAGCTAGGTATTGTTTCTGATACAATAATTTTTTTTCTGTCTTTCCATTCACTTAAGTTTGTATAAAGTCTAATCATTATGAGCCTTCTTTGCCATTGTTCATTTCTCTATGTTGACTATGGCCATAGGATTGCTTGTTTGAACAATCTTGATTTCATTCTTTAGCAACATGCACTGCATTTTTTATTTCAATTTCGTTTTTTAACTTTTTTTAGCTCAAAAAAACGATGATTGGAATCAGTAGGTTTAGTAAGCTGAAAGTTTTTAATTGTTATCTTTGCTCAAGGAAGTTTCATCACTAGTGAATCAATTTAAAACTAAATTTGAGACCAGTTTTATGCAGAAAAGATTGTATATTTTTAGGCAGCCTTAATTAAATGCAGCTGCCTCCATGGAAGTTGAAGGGATCTAGAAAATGCCTAAAAATAGACTTTCATACACAGTCTGATTATGCTATCATGCATGGCAGATTATTCATTACAGTAATAGAAATAATAACACCAAATAGTAATGATAAAGTAAAAGTCAATAATATTACTGATGTGATACATGAAAGATATAAACATTTATTTATACAAACTTTTCAAGTCCAGAGTGAGAATTGCACTTATGGCTAATGAGCTGTCAATATTTAAGATGTAACTGATTTGATTTTAAAATGCTTCCAAGTGAAATTTATAATCTAGAAGATTATAAGTTGTTTTTTTTGAAAGAGTGATCAGTCTGTAATGAGAGTACACATGATATTTTATTGGATTTTCTGTAAACTATAATTTAGTACCTTTGACTTTTGAAGGTTAAAGAAGTGCTAATGTTATTAATATTTGCTTGCACAATAGTACCAATACTCATGATCATAATGATTTAACATTATATTCAAAAAATTCAGAGAAAGAAATTTTTATTCTTTGCTGGATAGTATTATTACAGCATTACCATTAAAAGAGAAAATTTTCTTATTGGTGATTTTAATGCAAATGTTGGTACAAATATTGACCAAATGGTAGAAGAAATAATAGAATTGGTAGTGTAAATTCAAATAATTTGTTGCCATTAATTTTTGCATGATACATAGATTAACACTTTCGTTAGGCAGAAAACATACTATAAAAAACATGAAGGCAACCACACTCAAAACAATAGTTTAAATAATGTAAAAATTTAAGTTCAATTCTACATTTTAAATAGATTCTAAATTTTTTTTTTCTTTAATTAAGTCTATTTTTTTTTTGTTAAACAAATTTGATTAAGATTCATTTATTTAAGAATTAAAAATCAAAGTTTTAATTAAATCTATTTTGATAAACGTTTTTAAAAAACACATTATAAGTAGTTAAATTCAAGTTCAAAGTTTTAATTAAATAATTTTGGTAAACTATATTTTTAAAAACAGTATGAGATCAGTTGGTATGTGGATTAAATAATTTGTTTAATAAATTCCATACAGAGTGCAAAAAATTAAATAATTATCATGATGTTATATAAAGGCCAAAAATAAATCGTGTTATTTATTCATCATGCTTCCAATTGTAGGAAATATTGTTTTTTCTTGAATTCTCTCTCTACAACAAAGATATCTGGGAAAAAAACACTGTAAAACATTACAAAAACTTTAATGCCAGTAAAAATAACTGCTATATGAAAGAAAAGCATGAATAAATAAAACCCCAAAGAATTTATCTTTTTCAGACTGTCTACCTCAGCTGAAGTAATTGCCATTAATGTTTGTCAATTGTGAATATGAGAATTAGCTGACTATGGAAAAATAGCAAGACTACAATGTTTTTTGAATTTTTACTAGCCTATTCAAGAAATATCAAATTCTTGCGAATATTTTACACACTTTATGATGTAGAAATGATTCATATGAGACTCACAGATGGCCTGGACATCACTATATATGTTAGTAAGATTACTATTTAAAAGGAAGGGTAAGGATTATAAAAAGTTAAACAATTATATACTGATAGTGGTAATGTCAGTGATATATAAAGTTTTATCATATATGATGGTTGGAAGGATTGCAAAATGGATGGAAGAAAATAATATAGTGAGAGAAATGCAAGGAGGTTTTTGATTAGATATGCATATAGGAGATAGTTTATTTGTAGTTACACAACTTATGAATATGAGTAGGAAGGTTTTTATAGATATAGAGAAGGTGTATGAGAGAGTAAATAGAAATAGATTATGAGTAAGTTTAGTAAATTTGGGAATGGATGGAACATTAGTGGATATTATTAAAAAATTATATGAAAATAATTACTATACATATCGATTAGGGAATATAGAATCAGTTAAAGTTAAAAATGGAGTGGGTCTAAAATAAGGATGCCCTATGTCACCAATTTTGTTTTTGTTGTATTTGTGAAAAATGAGAGCAATAGAAAGATTAGGAAGAGGGATAGAAATATCATTAATAGGTGACAAGGGAGTATATACATTGTTGGGTCTTTTATTTTCAGATGATGTTTTTTGTGTGCAGAATGAAGGGAAGATATGGAAGTTATGCTGAGGACATGCACAAAGGTAGATAAAGAGATGGGGATTAAATTTAGTGAAGAACAATCAAAAGTAATGATGATTAATACTGGGGAGAGAGAAGACAAAGAATTTTTGTTAAGAAATATAAAGTTAAGTGTGGTAAATAGATATAACTATTTGGGAATTGTCTTAAGTAGTCAGAGAAATTGCTTGGATGAATGGGAGAAAAAAAATTGATAAATGTAGCAAAGAAAAGAAAGGGATTAATAAAGAAATTAACTGTGTTCTCATATAATAAATATGATGTAGCTAGAATTGTATGGAAGAGAGTGGCAATAGCAGAGTTAACATATAGTAACAATGCATTATGTGTTAGTAAAGTGGTATTATATTACTTATAAAAAATACAAAGAGAAGTAGGAAGACATGCATTATATGCAGAAGTGTGGATGGCAAAGGAGGCAATTCAAGGAGAAATGGGATGGTCAAGTTTTTATATGAGAGATGCAAAAAGAAAAAGAAAATGTTCAGTATACAGTATTGCAGTTTATGGATAATAAAAGAATAGCCAAGATAGTATTTAATTGGGTTATGAATAAAAAGCAGGCAACAAGATGGGTGAGAAAGATAATGTGATATGCAAAAGATTTGGATAAAGATTTTATGTCAGTATACTTATACAAAAGTGGAATGATTGTGTTAGGAGAATTGTTGAGTGTTATAGTGTTAAAAATGGGATAGAATAATAGATGCATTAATAAATAATAGGAAATTGGAGAGATGGAGACCTAGTATGCAGAGTAAAAAGAGTTTAAATATATATAAAAGTAGACAGAATATTGGGTGCAAGTTAATTTATGATAATAGCAAAGAAAGTAGTTTAATGTTTAAGAGTCGAACAGAATCTTTAGCAACAAGGGAATATACACATAAATAAAAAAATATGGGTGATTTAGTCTGCAAGTTGTATAAGGAAGGCATAGAAAATATTAGATATCTGTTACTTGAATGTAAATGCCTGAAAGGAGAAAGTGTACAAGTAATGAAGTTGTGGAAGCATAAATATAAACAAAATGATTATATGGAAAGTGGCATATTGGTTTTTATGCTGGGTTTGGGAAAAGACAAGAGGGATTTAGATATAAAGGCCATGGAGTTAACAAAGATTATACCATGGAAATGGGATGGAGCAAAATAGAGAACAATATGGGAAAACTTAGGGTGGGGAATGAAAAGGGAAGTCAAAGTGGCTAACAGGTTTCTCTGGACATAGTTGCTGAGATATTCCTGACTCGTATAAGGAGAAGTCACAGTGCATCACATCACATATAAGTAGTTGTTTTATTTTAATTTTGTTTAAAAAAAACTATTTTATGTAATAAATTTTTATTTTATATTTATTAATATTATACAATAATAGATCTGTTATATTGTCTTCAGACATGATTAAGACATTCCAAAAGACTGGGAAAGGTTTACATAAATAAAAGATGGAAAAGGAAATAATTCTATTACCAGCCATATAATGGAATATATTAATTGTCATTAAAAAGTAATAATAAAAGAAAGATTTTAAATTCTATTTCTTGAGATTTATATGTTATTATGAATTGTCAGGTGAAAATTATTTATTTTGACAATGACAAATATTGATTTATAGAAAATAAAAATATCAAGGCTAAATTTAAAATGAATTTTATAAAAATTAATTAACAAATTTCTCTATGATAAAAAATAGAATTTATTAATCTCAATGCTATAAAAAACAAAAAATGTGTCCTCTTGTCAAAGAAATGTAATACGTGAATAGGGTATTTACATAATACATGGCTTATTTAAATGTGATATTGCTTTCTGTGGGAAAATATGGCCGTTAATGTCGAAAGCATGCGTGCTCAGAAAATTTTTCGATAATAAAAACTATATTACTTTTTCTTGGATAAACATTCAAAATGTGTATATATATACATATATTTAGTGGACACAAATATATATATATATTTGAATTACAAAATAAGACGGATACCCATGGCATTTAAACTTCATAAATCAATCGCAGCCAAGCAAGAAAGAATGGACTTCCTTAATCTATGTTTGCATCATATGGTATTCCCACATTGCTGTAATATTTACATCAATAATTCTATATATCAAAGAAATCAGATACTTTTCTAATTAAAAGAACTATTACTCAGTACAATTATTCAGAACTATAGAGCATCACTTAAACAGAAAATACACAGGAAGAGACAAATGGAGAAGTATTATGAGGTACCATATGATATAGTTGATAAATGTAGGATTATTGCCCTAATGTTAAAGTGAAGATATAATAAGAAGTTAAGATTTCTAGCAAAAAACAGGGAGTAAGTCTAGAACATAAAAAGAGTGAAAATTTTGTTAATTTCTTGACCTAGTAACTTCCAGATATACTTGAGAATATATTAGATTATGGATCCAATTTTTTAGATAGAATTTGACAGAACATAAATATGGAAATAATTGCAGATGTTGAGACAAGATATGAAAATCTCCCAGAGAGGGACTTAATAATTGGCAACATATCCAAAGTTTTATATTCAGAGCCAAAAGACTTACCAATAAAGAATAGTCTAGGGATATAGAAATAACTAAGAAATATTTGACAATCAATAAAATTAAACATATCAAAGATGATAAAGAAAATTGGTTAGTACTGTTAAATAATCAAAAATATATTCAAAATTTTAGTACATAAACTAGCAATCTAAAATGTAAACACCTTGAAACATATAGTATTAAAAATATGAAGAATAAATTTATAGCTTCAATCTTAAGAAAATACTGCAACAAGACCTTTATTAGATGGGAGCACCTAAGGATGTATCCCATCTCTGCCATTCTGCTGTAAATGTTTGCTAACATTAAATTACATAAAGTAAATCTTCACCTGCAATTAATAATCAACTTTGGGGGTATGTATTACTATAAAGCTTCAAAAACAATTACTGAATGGCTTATTGCTGACAAATTTATAAAAATACCCATCATTCAAATGTATTCAAAAAACTGATGTAAGAAAAATAGATGCAAACTATAAGCTCACAACCTTCAAATTAAAAACTTTATGAGTCTATGTCTTGTTCACAATCTATATGTGTGATTCACACATTGCTGCAGAAGATAGGCTACAATTCCAATAAGCATGAATTTATTGTAGATGTGTTAAACTGAATAGACAAAAATATAAAAATTTTAGCCAAAAATAAATATTATAAAATGGAATATGGTTGGCCTGCCAATTAAAAGAATTATCTGCAGTATTATATTGACACAATTCAAAAAAAATATTCTAAAATATATCATTTCAATTCCCAATGCAGTCTATGAGAGATATGTGGTTGATGTTCTTGTTTGTGTGCTGGAAAAATACATCAAGGACATATCTCACAATCTAGAATAAATATCATCTTTACAATGGATGATCAAAGAGGAAGATGGATTTAAAGGATCAAAAACCTTGATCTGTATGTACAGAAAAACAATTACAATGGTGATTATAAGATGATTTTAAAGTCCTTAAATATTTGAAGCATCATCATTTCACACTGCTTTGATGCATAAATTGATGGATCATAAAGGTTTCTTACATAGAAACTTAAAATTTTGCAAATATAAAGCTGATCATAAAAATAATATTGATGCTTACATTAAAAGCCTATCAACATTCTTGATACAACCATAATAAGCTAATTAACCCTACCAAAAAGTTTTATGCAAAAATAAATTAATCGCTCTCTCAGCAAACACACTTAAAACCTTGGATACATTTTTTCCTACATTCTCTGTGTATGTCAATGTTATAAAAAAATCTGTGCAAATACATATAATGATAGCCTTAGAAGCCCCCCCCTCTAAACAGATTAATAAATAATGTAAAAAATGAAATGAACAACCCCCATGTTGTATACAAAATTTGATGCAGCAATTCCTTCTACCACATGGTGTATTATGGTTGATTGCATGCAGATATTGCTATTAGGATGGCATGGCATAAATATCAGTATAGTCATGTGAAAAAGAACTCAGAATACATATCAGTATTTTTAGAACATAAGCAAGAATGTGGTCATGCTTTTGAACCAGTGAGAGTAAAAGTGGTTTGCTCTGACTGGGATGATAGGAAGTATAAATTCAAGGATGCATGGTTCGTTGCTAACAACCTCCACCCTATAAACAAAAAAGTATTCTGCATTCCCCTGCCAAAAAAATAGAATATGTAAATAGGACATTTACATAATGTACACCTTATTTAAATGTAGTATGGATTTCTGCAGCAAAAGACAAGCACTATGATTCTGACCATTAGTGTTGAAAGCATGCTCAGCAATTTATAACAATAATAAAAACTGTATTATCTTTTCTTGGTTAATTTTTATAAATAAAAACTGTATTATCTTTTCTTGGTTAATTTTTCAAAAATGTTTATATATGTAAATTAATAGTAATACTTGAATAGTATGCGTGTGTGAATATACATTAATATCAGAAATTTAGATTCATTGAAGTACATCCTTTTGGAAGTAAGGGAATTTTTTAATTTTAATGAGTTTTATGATAATTTGAATATATCTGACTAATTATAATCCTGATTTATATAAATGCCATAGAGTTAAAAAAGAAAGAAGAGATTCAATAATAAGAACTAATTTTAGCAATAAAAGTAATTTATACTTTCACATGGTCACCAGTTCATATGTTCATACAGGTTGTCAATAACAGCAATGTGATACAATGCATTGTGACTTCTCCTTTTTTGGAGTCAGGAATATCTCAGCCATGATGACTAGAGAAACCTGTTTACCACCTTCCCTTCCCTCTCCTTTCACCATTCTTCTCTATCCTGCTCCATCTTATTTCCATGACATAATTTTTATCAACTCCATAGTCTTTATATTTAAATCCCCCTTGTCTTTTCCCAAATCTAGCATAAAAACCAATAAGACACTTTTTATATAATAACTTTCTTTATATTTATTTTTCCACAACTTCATTATTTGTACCTTTCAGGCATTTACCTGCAATTAACAGATGCCTAATATTTTCTATATCTTCTTTACACAACTTGAAGACTAAATCACCCATAATTTTTCCATTTATGTGTATATTTCCTTCTTGTTAAATATCCTGTTCAAGCTTTAAACAGTAAACAACTTTCTTTGCTATTATCATAAATTAATTTGCCTTCAATATGCTTTTTACTTCTATATATATTTAAACTATTTTTACTCTCTGTACTAGTTCTCTATCTTCCCAACTTCCTATTTTTTATTAATGCATCTATCATTCTTTGCCACTATAACATGCAACAATTCTTCTAACACAATCATTCCACCTTATATACAAGTATACTGACATAAATTCTTTATTCAAATCTTCTACATAACATACTACCTTTCTCATCCATCTTGTTGCCTACCCTTTACTCATAACTTAATTAAATGTTATTTTGGCTATTCTCTTATCATCCATAAAGAGCAATCCACCGAACATTTTCATTTTGATTTTTGCATCTTTCATATAAAAAATTGACCACCCATTATATTTATTATAAGAAAACACACTTAATTTCTTTATCAGTGTCTTTCTTTTTTTTGTTTCATTTATCAATTTTTTCTCCCATTCGTTTTTTTTTTTTGCTTCATTTATCAATTTTTTCTCCCATTCGTTCAAGCATTTTTTCTGATTACTTAAGATGATTCCCAAATAATTATACCTATTCATCAAACTTAACTTTATATCCCCAATAAAAATTCTTTGTCTTCTCTTTCCCCAGCATTAATCATCATTACTTTTGATTTTTCTTCACTAAATGTAATCCCCATCTTTTTCTTCAGCATAACTTTCATATCTTCCCTACTTTCTGCATACAAGAGGACATCATCTGCAAGTAAAAGACCTGATAATGTATATACTTCCTTGCCATCTATTAATGGTATCTTTACCTCTCTTTATAGTCTTTCTATTGTTCTCTCCATTTTTTTTCAAATACAACAAAAACAAAATAGGTGACATTGGGCATCCTTGCCTTATTCCCACTCTATTTTTACTTTTAACTGATTTTATATTCCCTAATTGGTACATATAATAATTATGTTCATACAATCTCTTGATAAGATCTACTAAAGCTCCATTTATTCCCAAATTTATTAAACTTATCCATAATCTATTTTTATTTACTCTATCATATGCCTTCTCTATATCTATAAAAGTCATATATAACTGTCTATCTATATACTCATATCTATAAGTTTTATAAATACAAATAAACTATCTTCTATATACCTATCCAATCAAAAACCTCTTTGCATTCCTCAATACATTATTTTCTTCCATCTATTTTGTGACACTTCCAGCCACCATATATGCAAAAACTTTATATAATACTGATGTTACCACTATCAATCTATTATTGCTTAACTTTCTATATGTGATGTGATGTAATGTGATGCATTTTATAGCAAACTCTCTATACAGTAGTGCCACCAAGTTCAATTCTTAATAATCAATGGATGCAAGGAGGTTTGTGCATAAAATCTATATCTAGTGCCTATTCATTCAAATACCCAGACTACTTTTTAGGTTGTAGCTTTCATCAGTGAGGAGTCCTGGATTTGAAAGCATTGTACTTAAATCTCAGAATCTAATTAAATCCTCCTGCATCCACCTTTTACTTATTATTGAACTATAAAGCTAAAAACCCAAGATGAAAACACAATAATGTTTTTTTAATCCAAGATCATTTGCTTTTATAGTCACATAGACATGAACTGGGGATCATGTGATGTTTTGGATAGTTTTATATGTATCTGCCCATGAGATAATAGTGATGGTGGTTTTTGAAAAAACAGAGATACCAAAATGTATAGATGCTAAACTGAGTTCAGATCTATACAACTATACAAGTGAATAAGCTTTGATTGAAAACATTATTGTGTTTTCATCTTGAGAACATAGTGTTATGGTTAGGATGGTACTGGAGAGTTGCACTAGATCCTAAAATTTTGGTGCAGTGATCTCAAATACAAAACTCCTAACTGATGGAAGCTATAAGCTAAAAACTAGTCTGGGGTATTGGATGAGTAGGCACTAAATAGAGATTTTATGCACAAACCTTCCTGCATCCAATGATTACTATGGCTTGCACTGAATTTACTACTGTTCATTTATACTTTATTATAGTTGTTGCCCACAATGGAAATTAGTTATCATAGAATAGTTACAGAATGATTTTAAAAAATGTATTATAAAGTTGCATAATTAGTGAATCTATTTTTTATTAGTTCATGCTCATTCATATGATTTATGAAATGTTGACTGTAGATTTATTTATTTTATTTCATTTTTGTAAATAGTTAGTATAGCTCTGTATCGTGTACCCTATCTAGAGATTGTAGTTGATGAAATTACAAATTTGATGTACATGATAAATATATATTTTCTGTATATGGTCAAAATAGCCCTACTATGTATAATTACAAAGATATGTTGAATTGTTATTTTGCATAGCTTATCTTTTAATTTTGGGTTTGTGTGTTTTGTACATTATATATGGTGTTATATTTGGTGAGTGTTATTTAGTAACATGTCATTTTTTTATAATTTTATTGATTGATTCCATCTGTAAGATATTTTAACTTTGATAGATTACAGAAACAGCATGCAGTATGGGTAATATCTTTAAGGTATATGATAAATTGTAATGATTATTTATGAAAATCTTTTAAAGTTAAAATCGAGACATTATGTTATTAATGAGAATATTTATTATTAAAATTCATTTCCAAAGTATTGTACTCAAAACTCATGAACATACATATAAAATAATCTGTAGTTCTAATAATATGTATAATGTGCCCATGACATTGTTTGAGCTACACTAAAGATAACCATATAATTGGTATTAGAGAAAAAATATATAATTTAAAATTTGAAAATAAATTACTTAGAGAAAAGAAATCATCAAGCTCATCTGAATATTTATGTAAAAATAAAATTCAAAATGTTGAATCATCAACTAATATTGATTTTGTAAATAGCTTTGCATATGCATAAATTTTATTGCAACATTGATTAAATTAGTATTTTCCCATGTTTATTTTATTTTTGTTGTTTCATTCAATACATATATGAGAAAAAAAAATTTTCTGACCTATGCTAAAAATAAAAGTCAGGAGAGAAACCTTCAAAGTTAATAATTTAATTTATATTTTATTATTAGTTTAGTTTAAAATACTGAAGAAGAACACGTGACTACAGTGTTAGTTAATAAATTAAAAAAACTCAAAATGTAAAGATACATATTCCAAAGGATTGGAATTTAAACTGAATTTAAATCATGTTCCAGATACTGGTAAAATGGCTTCCAACTGAAATATCAAGAGTTGTCAAACACAAGATAAATATTAAAACCTGAAGTATCTCTTCTGCAGCATTTCAAGCACATAGTTATCAAACCGAAACTCACTATATTTAAATCTATTTGTCCAAGTGTTACAATATATATATATATATATATGTTAATTCTAATATTTTCATGGATAAATGATGATTTCATATTATTATTATTTTTGGGATATTCCATGTGATAAAATTGCTAAATAGCTGACATTTTGGTACAATAACAAGTACCTCCTTCCTCAAAGCATTCTCTTTCTCAAATCATAGAAATGGGTGTGAGATTTAAAATCGTTTTTATCTTTTTGTTTCTCCTCATACTTAACTTCTATTGTTTGAGCAGTTTTAAAATTTATTTAGTCTTCCAATAGATTCTTCCAAATGTTGTTAATCTTCTTTAATTCACACCTTTCATTTATGCTGTTGAGCCTTTTAAAAATATCTATAGCTTCTCTTAGCAATCTCTGGTCATATTGTTCAATTTTTGCTAGAATATTTGTTTTATCAAAATTGTATCATGATTATTTAATTTTATATGAGAATAAAGAGCTGATGAATTGGATTTTTCTCTGACTTTCAAAATGTGTTCTTCCTTTCTAATATTTATTCTACTATTAGTCTGTTCAATATATGTACGTGAACAGACCCTACATAGAATTTCATATACACCATAACACTCCAAAGAAATTTTGTCTTTAGGGAGTGGAAATATTTTATTAATTTTTTTAAAAGTAGTGTAAACTGTGTGAATATTATTATTCTTTAAAATGTTACCAATTTTATTAGTTACTCCTTTTATATATGGCAAAATTGTCTTAATTTTTGATTTATCAAAATCTTTTTTCTTTTTATATGTATAAGCCCTATTAATAATGTTGTAATTAAAACCATGATCAAGAAGCATTTTTAATAGCAAAAATATCCTGGAGAAAATGGCTATCATCAGAAAGTCTCTTAGTTCTATCCAACAATATATGTCTTTGTCACTGAAAATAGTTGTGCAGGATGGTGGTGAGAAAAAAAATGTAGATATGTGTGTTGGTTTTTTGTATATACCATGAGATAAAAAACCATCTTCCCTTCTTTCAATTGAAACATCTAAAAAAGGTAATTGGTTATTATTTTTTTATTTCCATAGTAAATCTGACATGGTTGTGTAAAGAGTTTAAAAAATTAAAAAAGTCATCAAGAGCATGCTTACCATGAGACCAAATATCAAAGTTATCATCAACATACCTCAGCCATATAGATGGATTTTTAATTGCTGAAGTCAAAATTTTATTTTTCACATCCTCCATAAAAATAGAAGCTAATGCTGGAGAAATTGAGGAACTGATAGCTAGACCTGATGTTTGTTTATACATCTGCCCATAAAAAACAAAAAATGTATTCGATAAGCAGTGTTCAATCAAAACCACAGCAAAATTAGGTAATTGAATATTTTTTAAAACTTGAATAGCTTCATCTACAGGTACACTAGTAAAAAGTGAAACAATATCAAAAGTTACCAAAATATCACTCTTAGTCAATTGAATATTCCAGATAAGTTCAAGAAAATGATTGGCATTTTTAACATGTGATGATATTTCTAATGAATATGGCTGTAAAAAAGAAGTCACAAAATGAGCTAGTGTCTATGTTGGTGAACCAATTGCACTTACAATCGGTCTCAATGGAATATCTGTTTTATGAATTCTTGGTAAACCATATAATTTTGGATAAAAAGAAGATTTTCACCTGGCAGTAAGCTGGATCTTTGTTTCTAAATCTAGATCAGTAGAATAAATTAATGCTTTCGTTTTTCATAGAGACCCTATAACTTACCTTGAAAAGAAAACGAAAGCATTAATTTATTCTACTGATCTAGATTTAGAAACAAAGATCCAGCTTACTCCCAGGGAAAAATCTTCTTTTTATTCAAAATTATATGGTTTACAAAAAATTAATAAACCAGATATTCCATTGAGACCGATTATAAGTGCAGTTGGTTCACCAACACAGACACTAACTCGTTTTTGACTTCTTATTAACAGCCACATTTAACAGAAATGTTATCATATGTTAAAGATGCCAATCATTTTCTTGAACTTATCCAGAATATTAAATTGACTAAGAATGATATATTTGGTAAGTTTTGATATTGTTTCACTTTTTACTAGTGTACCTGTAAATGAAGCTATTCAAGTTTTAAAAAATATTCAATTACTTATTTTCTGTGGTTTTGATTGAACACTGCTTATCAAATACATTTTTTTTGTTTTTGATGGGCAAATGTATAAACAAACATCAGGTCTAGCTATGGGTTCACCAATTTCTCCAGCATTAGCTTTTATTTTTATGGAGGATTTGGAAAATAAAATTTTGACTTCAGCAATTAAAAATCCATTTATATGGCTGAGGTATGTTGATGGTACCTTTGTTATTTGGCCTCGTGGTAAGCATGCTCTTGATGACTTTTTTAATTTTTTAAACTCTTTACACAACAATATCAGATTTACTATGGAAATAGAAAATAATAACCAATTACCTTTTTTAGATGTTTTAATTAAAAGAAGGAAAGATGGTTCTTTATCTCATGGTATACATCAAAAACTAACACCAACTGGGAGGTATCTATATTTTTTTTCTCATCACCATCCTGCACAACTATTTTCAGTGGCAAAGACATTGTTGGATAGAACTAAGAGATTTTCTGATGATAGCCATTTTCTCCAGGATATTTCTGCTACTAAAAAAATGCTTCTTAATAATGGTTTTAATTACAGAATTATTAATAGGGCTTATACATATAAAAAGAAAAAAGATTTTGATACATCAGAAATTAAAAAAATGTTGCCATATATAATAACATTTTAAAGAATAATATCCACATAGTTTACACTACTTTTAAAAAAATTAATGAAATATTTCCACTTCCTAAAGACAAAATTTCTTTGGAGTGTCATGGTGTATATGAAATTCCATGTAGGGTCTGTTCACATACATATATTGGACAGACTAATCATAGAATAAATATTAGAAAGGAAGAACACATTTTGGCAGTCAGAGAAAAATCCAATTCATCAGCTCTTTATTCTCATATAAAATTAACTAATCATGATATTAATTTTGATAAAACAAATATTCTAGCAAAAATTGAACAATATGACCAGAGATTGCTAAGAGAAGCTATAGATATTTTTAAAAGGCCCAACAGCATAAATGAAAGGTGTGAATTAAAGAAGATTAACAACATTTGGAAGAAGCTATTGGAAGACAAAATAAATTTTAGAACTTCTCAATCAATAAAATTTAAGTATGAGAAAAAACAAAAAGATAAAAACGATTTTAAATCTCATACGCATTCCTATGATTTGAGAAAGAGAACGCTTTGAGGAAGGTACTTGTTATTGTACTGAAATGTCAGTTATTAACTATTTTACCACGTGGAATATCCTAAAAATAGACACGAAGATAATTAATAAAATTTATATGTAAATAAAAATGTTTACATTATTCGAATCACTTTTTTGCTAGAAATAGGTTCTGAGTGTAAATATTTTTTATTTAAATATAAGAGGAATACTGCTTTACTTAAACTTGATGTGATAATTGCTCAAGTCTCAAAATATATTTCATATATACTTTACCATTGCACAAAAACGATTAGGCCAATGCTCTTTCATTGTTATAATTAATAAATTTTATATGTAAATAAAAAATATTTACATTTCCCAATCACTTTTATTTAAATATCCTAACTTATATAAAAAGTAACATATTATTATTAATAATTTTAAAATAACATTTATTTTTTAAATATTGCTTTATAATTACAGTAATTCTGCATATGATGAAATTATGGTTATCAATGATATTTTACAGAATTTAAATGTTTTACTCAATTTAGAGTACTGGTAGAGTAGCTGACTCAAGAGTGGGAAGACTTAGAATCAATTCCAATGCTGTCTTTCTCTTTTTTTTATTATGCCATATTATTTTTTATCTGTTTTACTAAATAGATTTTTCTATTTTTAATAAAGATGTTACCTTTTTATATGCTGTATTATCTTTTTGCATATTTTACTAAACAGATTTTTCTTGGATATGAACTCAGATTTGTTCTCTAGCTAAAATCTCATAATTGATCTATAATCCAAGTTACAATCCAAATTTAAGGAAAATAGAATTAATAAAAAACAATTTTTAAAAAGATATTAAATGCCAAAATATTTAATTCTTAACTAATTTCATGGTAGCAATATTATTTAATGCAAACTCCTACATGATTGCACTATTGACAAAGTCTAAAAAAATGTATCTAGTGAAACTAAACAAGTATTTGATTTTTTAAAAAATTTTCGAACATAACCTATGAATAAACAAAATAAAATGCAAAGCACTTTAATTGCTTTTAAAAAGGTATTGAATAAATAATCTAAGTATGAAAATTTACATTTTTCCTTAAATAAATCCTGGCTAAATCCCTAATTGTCAAACTATATAATAAAGTATGATATATAATAACAGGACTTGTAATTCAATGAAACACATTCACTGTGACTATTAAAAATAATTAATTTTTATCCATAAATAATATGCTTAGCATACTTTCAACAATTCAACATTATAACAGATGATGTCTGTTATATCAGGGTATTTAAATATTCTCTGTGAAAATGTAAATTATTTAAATTTACATAAATTCTATTTTTTGACAATGGAATACTAGTTTCTTTCTTATTAATAGTGTGCATGTTATTGGCTGCATTCCAGGCTTCCTCAACTTTGTGCTCTCTTTTATTTCTTTCAGAATACACTATACTTGCCTTGTCTTTGACTTGGATTCTGTGTTGGTTTTGGCCTAATTATAAAGATATTGTGCTGGGAAACCCTAGTTTCAAAATTTGCACATGATTCACTGAAGTAAACAACCTTGCAAATAGATTTCTTGCATTTGATTTTGTAAAAAATTTGAGGAACCTACTCCAGGGGTAGCCTGTTTTTGGTGTAATTTAATATGGGTGGGGTATGAAATCTGGTATATCCATCAGAGCAAATTTTACTTAAGATTCATGATGCTCTGTTATGGTTATGTCTTTGAGTCACTGAGGGACAATATAGTGTATTTAGAATGAGATGACATAAAGTGCAAAGTCAAAAAATTCTGATATATAGGCAATAATGTACACACTATTAATAAGAAAGAGACTTGTATTTCTTTATCAAATAAGTGGATTATGTAAACTATATAATTTACATTTTTTCAGGGAATATTTAAATACTCTGGGATAACAAACATAATCTGCTATAATGTTAGATTCCTATGAATAGATTAGTAGATAGTTGAAAGCATGCTATAAATATTATTTACAGATAAAAAATAATTATTTTCTTAATAGACTCGGTGAACTTGTTTACATCAAATTACAAGTGCTGGAATAAAAGAAAGTAAATAAATATTAAATAATAAGAATTAGTTATTAATAAGAATTAAAAAATAATATAATAGTGTAAATATTTTGTTATTGAATGAAAACAAGAGAATTTATTTTTGTTATTAGAAAATGTAAACAAGTTATTTATATGAAAGGCTCTAAATTAAAAGTAACTAATGTATTTTTAAAACAAATAACTTTTTAATAAGAAAATGCTAATAAAATGTAACAACTATATCAGCTATGTTATTTAAAATTGACTTAGTTTGATGGTATTAATGAAATATAAAAATTATATCAATAATCAATATAAGTACAAAATTTTAAAATTTTGGATTATATTGGAATGACACCACATAAAATTTAAATAATAGTGTAAATATTTTATCATTAAAGAAATTTCCTTTTCTAATAGAAAATATAAATAAATTCATGCATGAGAGATTTTGAATCAATTTTCAAATAAACAAGAACTATTTTTAATGAATTATTGACCTACTGATTAAAGTTGATCTAAATATTGGTTCAGAAAGAATAATGGAGATAAACCAGTCTCTCTTTTTTTCTATGCAAGATGAAGCTCAGAAGCAAAGCATTCCAAAGAATTATATTTTGGCTGAGATAATATTTTTAATAACCAAGTAAGTACACTAGAATTTCTTATATAATATCAGAGTCATCTCAAGAAGGGAAAGGGAACAGTGCAATGATTTTGTAGATGTGTGTTGTAGTGGTGGTTCTTTTAAATATAATAAAAATAATTAGATATTTAAAAAATTATCTTATTTGCAGATATTTTCTATCACTACTAACAATTTCACAGAATTATTCAAAAAATAATATAGAAAACTTTTGATAGAAAAAATTAAAAATTTCATATTCACTAAATAAATAATTTTGTTTTAAAGTATTATTTAATTATTGTTTCAAAAATTATTTTTTTAAACATTAATTTGTTTTATTTTAGCATGTGTTATTCTCCGTGATTATTTTATAAAAATAAATAAAACATTAAATGACCAAAGCCATATTTTCAAGTTTTTCTTGTGAAAGTAATAGGAAAAAATGTTTTTTAACTTACAAATATTATTTCATAGGGGAGAGTGCTAAAATTTACTTTGCACGAGAGCATCTCTTATCTATGCAGTGGCACTATATATATATATATATATATATATTTACCTGTGTGCATGTTAAATCTGAAAGTTTTTCCAAACAATTTTTACTGATCAATATATTTGTTTGTTATGGAAAACAATAATTTACAATAGGATTCATTTTTCTAACATGCTTCTCTTTAAATCCATGTGTTTATTTATCTATGACATCATTGCAGTTTAGTTTTACAAATTTGTTGTCATTCTTTAGTCCTGATTGAGAGATAAACTACAGGGTATCTACACAACTTAGGTCTGGACACAGCATATTTCTTGATACCATAGGCAACAAATTACAATTTAAGGCTTCATATTAGATCTTGTGACATTATTTATTTTTCATAGTATTTTATGGCTGATGTATATCTAATAGTTCTTAGCTCATCAGCTTGAAAAACTTATAAACCTAAATATGATATTATTTTTTAATGAGAATATATTGACAAGAATGCTTCCATGCTGGTAACTTGCTTCTTTACTTGTGCAAATTAAAGAATAAGATTTTTTTATGCAGTTGGTGTTTACTGTTAGACCACTGTTGAATGTTCTAATACCCTTTTTTCCCCAATAACGTTATTATTTTTAGTAAACAGTACATAATTAATTATTTAAGCCATAACATGACTGAAGTTTGAAACTCTGAAAATTTGTTAAAATGCCTATCTTTTAAAATGCTTTTTATTATTTTTCTATGTCAGATATATCTTTACATCAACAAATTTGTTTTAGAAATCTCAGAAACTTTTCTGCCTATTTGCCCAAGATGTGTTTCAAAATATCCGTGACTTTTTACTTTGTTTTTCAAATTCTTAACTATTTTATGCCTTCATGAACAATAATTAGTTTTTTAAATTGTACCTAGAGTTTTAAAATATTTATCTACATAAAATGAGTTACGATGTAAGACACAAACAATTAATTAAAACTGACTTATCTAGGAAAATACATGAAAATGTCCATTATACTTTAAATTTTTACATCTACAAAGTTTATTATAATCTTTCAATTAATATATATTAAAAACATATCATATAGAGTGCACTTTTTTCATTGATTTCAGCATCTACATGAATTTTTGGAACCAAATATTATGAATGTGGTAGTTCTGTTGCACTTGTTTAAAGGTTTAACAGCATGTGGACTGAATGAGAAATAATGTAGCTGTGTATTTAACAAAATGTTTTAAATCACCATTAGTTTACAGAAGTTGATACTTTCTATCTTTAAGATTCTATTATTAATCTCAAAAAAAAAAGCCATTTCAATACTGAATTACTTTTATATCTAATAGTAAAAAAACATATTATAATATTGCTATTAATTGTATTTTTATTTTTATATTTACGAAGTAAATAAATAATCTGGCTAAACAAAAATTAAATTAAATTAAACAAAAATAAAACAATATCTTAATTTAAATTTAATTATAAAATAGTATTCAAAAAGGTAAACTTTTTATTAAAAAAAAAAATAGAATAACGATAAGAACAAAAAATAAACTGAATGCCAGAGCAGAATACAGACAAAGTTAAGTAAACAACTTAAAAATAATAAGACTCAAACCTAAATTTTGAATAGCTAACATTTAACTCTTTATTTACTTTATCAGAAAAGTGAAAACTTACATTATTTGTCCATTGTAGGATGAAGGCTGGTATAATAAGTTTGTTTTTTTATGAAGCAAACAATTTAGACTAATATTTCAGAAATTTTAAGTGAATTAGAAAATATTACATTCCTTTGTTGTTTAAAAAAAGAAAAAAGATAATAGTATAATTTTTATTGTATTAAAGTCGTTTTTTCAAAGTTCTATATATATAAAGTATTTGCTCTACAGATGATGAAGTAGTCAAATGATTTTTTACATTGCCCTACCAAGAGTGCCTGCTGTTTTGTAGGATAAGTTGCTGGCTCATCATAGGCTAGATATTATTTCTATATAAAAAGTCTTATTGATTTTCCTTTTTCTGTGATAATGCAGTTGTGTGTTTGTACACAATATTTCCATCCTTTAACTACACACATAGTATTTCTGATTCTAATTCTATTTCTTTTTTTTAATCTCAAGCCCTCAAAAATAAAGAAAGCAATGACAATAATTTGCTTAGTAAAATGACAGTCCTTGATTGTGATCTTTTCTTGAGGCAATGAATGAGTCAGTTTGAAACTAGATTGGGGTGAAACAGAAGTTTGATTGGCAAAGATTGTTGGTTGAGACACCCTTATTTAGGGATCACCTTGCTCACATATGGAAAAAACGGCCAACTTATAGAGATTCATCATAAGAAAAACTAATTTTAAAATTCAGGAGTTAGAATTTAGGTAAGGTAATTACAATGACTTTGTGCTTGTTACCTCATGATCCTCCAGAATGATAGTATAGACAAATCTTATGTGGAGGCAGCTTTCTTTGACTTTTAGATAGGCAGATTCTAATTAAGCTGAAGGCATTTTTTTGGTCTCGGTGGTTGTCTAATGGCATGGACACTCTTAATTGGAAGGGGCTATATCACTGCATGGCAAAGAAATGAGATAAATATTGAGGGAAAGGCAGCTTGGGTCCAAACCAATTCAAAAATCAAAGGATGTGCAGTAGGTTAGCAACAGTAGACCAAACTCTAACACAATACATTTTCAGCCCTATTTATACTTTTTTAATTATTTAAAAAATGCTTTTACTTAAAATTCATAACTCAAACAAAATCATTAATCTACAGAAATATTTTCTCTGTTGTTATTGGAGATGCAATCACTAGATAACTGTTCAAAAATAAATTCAAATCAATTTCCAGATTGGAAATAGATTTGACAAAAATGTTTGCAGCTAAATTAAAATCCATTAGCTTTGTTTTAATTTTACTTTCATTAAAACTTTGATTAAAATTCATTTTCAAACCCTGAAACAATAAAATGTTTCCACCCTTTTAATTACTTTTGGACAGTTAATGGTTGCATCTTCCATCTTGAATTTTTATTTAACTATATAAAAAAAATGATTGCAAACTAAAATAAAATATAATTTTAAAAGATACAAAATTATTTACAATATTTAATGTTTGTAATTATATATGTATGCTCCTATAATATATGTATATATCTGAGTCACATCTAGTGATGATAATATTAAAATAATTAAGAAAATTTTATTTATGATCTATATTTATAAATCTTATAAATGCTCCTCAGAAATACACATATAACTTATATACATATGACTAAAAGGAGCAGGATGAAATGGGGGTTAAGTGGTAGAATAGTGGAGCTCTATCTTGGCCTAAGATTGACTGCTTTACACTCCCTCACTTAAAATAACAGAAAAAAATGAAGAAAAAAAAATGACTTTACTTAGAACCCATTTGCTACTCAATAACAACCAATTTTCTTTCAGAATTATAACCATTTTCTTAATATGTTCTTATCTAAATCTTTATGACAGTGTCTTTTCTCCTTTACATTTAAGGATTCTGGACTTATTTTTCCAATTTTATTGTTTAAGAGCCTAGATTGATTATCTATTATTGCTAACTATGTTTAAACTATTTCAATTATTGCCCAAGAAGATTCTGTTCTCTTTTCATCAAGTTACAAGTCCTACACAATCAATTATTACATCCAACCATTTTTTTTCTTTTTCCCTGGGTCTACATCCATCCAAATTTTTTTCATTACTACTTCCCTGGGTCTGGAGGTACATATGGCTTTGATTGTCTGATGTTAAACATTCCTTTTATACCTTGGGCTTTTTCCAACATGAAAAGCATTTCCATGACATTTTCACTGGATCGGGTATGGTTCATGATAAAGAGGGGAAATTTTCTTGAATTCTTTCTTGGTGGAGTTGCTGGATTTCTGTGCCCTTAACCATACTTGGTCACCTTCATGGAATTGGTGACTTGGAATAGTCCCCTTTTTACCTATAAGTTGGCCATTTTTTCCATATGTGAGCAGGTGTCTTCATGATCTTTGTCTGGATTGATTATTATATTGTCCCTTGATAACATGTGATTAAATATCTCTGGACATGCTTTCCCATAATGTAGCCTTTTTGGGGTAAACCCTGTCAACTCATTGACTATATGGCTAATATACTTCACTATTTCCTCAGTTTTCTTTACCCATTCTCGATAATTGGATGATGTATATGTATGAAAAAGTGTATTGATCTCTCTCATAACCCCGTTTGCATGGGTTAGATTGGGGATTTCTGATGAACATCAAATTAATATTGTATTGTGATCCAGGTATTTACTTTGAGGTAAACATGGAGTCATGATTTCACAGTATTGAATCTGGTTTTTTTCACCTCAAAGAATTGTTTTTCCTGGAGTACCCAAATAGCATTTTCTGTGTTGGCTGACCTAACAAGATAAGCATGTACATATTTAGAAAATACATCATATGCAATCTACAAGTACTAAAATCTTTGAAATTCTTGCAAAGGGCCATAATTATCCACTGGCAACAGTTTATTGGGTTTTGATGCCATAATTGTTTGTAAAGTCCCAGTATATGATTTATTCAAAAATTTGTTCTGGGCACATTTAGTGCATTTACACAGTACATTGACAAATTTGGGCATTTATACCTGGCTAGTAGAATTGGCACTTGATAGCCTCTTTGTTTTTCTTGGTCAATAGTATCCCAAATGTCATGCATGTTATTGATTATCTTACTTCTTAGCTTACTGGGGGTTATTTTTTTCCAAGGGTTATTTTGACTTTTTAGAGCAATCTGCAAAATTCCACCTTTTAATTGATATTGTGAGTATCATTTTCCAAGGGGTTTTAACTGCTCATCATGATTTTATTGTAAGATATGGATATTTCATTGGTACTATGATTCAGTATCTTGCCAGTACTGGAGATTTTTAAAGTTGGATTCTATGGGTATATGTCTGGTAGCGGTCATGATCATCACAGCTTAGTTCACCAATTCAGGGTTACTCAATTTCATGAGCACTGCATGGTGACTCAATATATCTGCCACTATGTTTTCAGGCATGGAACAGTATATAACCCTATGTCTAAAATTTTGTAGAGTAAAACTCTATCTGATAAGGCGGTCATTTGATAAGAAGCTATAGCATATGTGGTCTGTTATAATAATAACTTTGAACTCTAGCAGAAAGAGAGTGAATTTTTGGCATGGCCATACAATTGTGAGTGCCTCCTATTGGTAGTACTATAATTAATCTCAGATCCTTTTAAAGTTCTGCTACTAAAGTAGAGTATTTGATGTTCTCCATCATTCTCTATCTGGAACAGCACTGCTCCCAAACTCTTCTTACTACAATCAGTTTGGTCTTAAAAGAGTTGCTTAAAATCTAGGTGATGGAACATAACTGCTTGAAGAAAATTTCCTTTAATGGTCCTGATCATGAGCAAATGTTGACTCCCATTTTTTATCCTTGCATATCAAGTTTACCAAATTGTTTGTTTTACAAGCAAATTCTGGATAAAACTTGTGATAAAAATTACACAGGCCCAGGCAGGATCAGACCTGCTTTCATGTTATTGGGGTAAAATAAAATTTCTATTGCCTCAATTTTTTTCAGGGTACACCTTGATATCTTTTTCACTAATGATATGTCCTAAGAAGGAAATCTCCTTAATTGCAAAGCAACTATTTTCCATATTAATGTAATGTTGTCTTGCTCACACTCCCTAAAAATAATGCCAGGTATTTAAGGTGTTCATGAATATTCTTTGATGATATTGTCAACATAACAGACCTTATGTATCTGTATCTGCTCAGATATTACCTGACATAAGCAATGCATAATGTAAGTCCCACTATTAATGAGTGTAAAGGGCACTCTTTTAAATTATGTGGCTATCACCATTTATATTGAAAAGCAGTGTGTTTTTGGTCCCATGCATTAGAGGCCATTTGCTAATAGTTAACAATCAGATCCCAAAGTGGAAAAAAATGGTTTTCCCTGCCAGCTGGACAAGAATTTCTTGGATTGGGGAAGGTATATCCCTTTCAGGTATGGTCATAATATTTAACTGCCTGGCATAAAGGCTTAATCAGATATCTCCATTTTTTACAACAACTAGGGGATTATTAAATTGTGACAGGCTAAGTTCTATGATACCCCATTTCATCATTTGTTCAATTTGTTTGTCTACTTTATCCCTTTATTGAAAAGGGATTAAGTAGATCTTGCACTGAGTATTTGATTTTTCCTTGATCCTAATTCAATGCATATACCCTGTAATTTTCCCAAGGGTATTAGAGAATATGTGTTAAGTAATTTTGTAAGTGTTTTTTTATTTGTGCTTTGTCTCTTGGCTTTTCCATTGATGAGACTTGTACCTTTGCTGTAATTAGCACCAGATCTATGGGCTGAATCATGCAGCTTCTGTTTTCAAATCCTGTCTACTGATTGGCTTCAAATTTAAAGGGTTCCTGATGGACATAGCAGGTGTTATTGGGGTAATCTATAACACATTCATGTTGGGTTAAAAAATTGGATCCCAACATCATATTGTATATTAGGTCTGACATTATTAAAAAGGTGTGACCTAAAAATTTATTATTGAGCTTGACTCCTAACCACACTTTATATCTATCATTTATCAGTCTTTTCTCATTGGCTATAGTAAGGTAAATGGTGCACATAGGGAACTGCATGACCGGATTTCCTTGTCTTTTGAAGTCACAACCAGGATTTTGACCTTGTCAATATTTGGCTCCCCAAATCCAATAATATCTCCATCCACTGGATGCCAACTATTCCCTTCATGATAGAGATTACATTTAATCCAGTCTTATCCCCCAGAAACTTTCCCTTCCTAGATGACTAAGTCATAGGGCTGACACATTCTATTGATTGCTTCTAATAAATGTATGTGTCGATTGGTGTTTCCCTTATTGGAAGTTTCCTTTACACCTTGGTCAGAGATTAGATTCCCATAGTCCATGGTTGTCAGGAATCTGGTCATCTCTTCCACGCATGATATTTGTCTACCAAGCATCATTCTTTGCAACCAACCAGGCATATTATGTCTAATAATATGGATGATGTGGGCATCTGAATATGAAAATGCAGGGAGAGACCTGAACATGGCCACTTGGCATAAAAAAAACTGAGTATGAGTCTCTTGGCTTGTCACATCGTATTTTTCTATAGTCAGGGTATGTAAAATACCTTCTTGATGTTCTTCATTCCAAAATTTTTTTAGTAATGCTATACTATATTCTTCTAATATAGGTGTTTTCTTTTCCAGCGATCACCACCAATCCTTTGCAGCTGCTTTTAAGTAATGGCTAGTGAGAATCACTTGCTCAGCATCACTGATTAGGTGAAAATAAAACAACTGTCTCAAGCTTTCAAGGTGTTCTTGAGGATTATTTCCCTGTTCACTATGGAAATTTTGGATCTGCACAAAACATTCTAAATGAGATAGCCACTGATGATTGTTTGACTGCTCTGTATTTTTAGTAATCTTAGACATTACTGATTCTTCTGCATCTCCCTTTGATAATGGAATAATCTTCAGACATTCTTCATCTTTTTGGCATGATTGTCCTTGGTCAGGTTCTGTGTTTTTTTATTTGGTTGATCCATCATAGTTACATGTGTTGGCTCTGTATGTTCTTATTTCTTTCTATCTCTTGCTTCATTTCCTCTATCATTTCCACAGTCTCTCTTTTTATCTCTTCAAACTTTTCTATCCTGCTTTTTCTTTGTCTCTGAATCTTTTTTTAAATGTTTATCCATCATCTTCTGCATCCACTTCTCCATAATAATTGGCAGATTTTTGTCCATGTCGGATAATTTTTTCTCAATGTTTAAATCTTACATTGACCTTTCTGGTTCTCTAGCTGTGATTTCTGGACTATCAATATTTAATGAATTTAGTAGATTTATTTTATTTTGGCTATCTTCCATTCAGTCATTCTCATGGTCTTCCATCTGCTTATCTTCCTGGTGGTCCATTCTCTCAGGATTTTTTATTATAACGTTTTCCATTTTGTTAGGTCTCTACACGCTAATATAAATTTCCCGCGAGTTGACCAAGTTATGTCAAAAAGAAGAAAGTTGTATTTCAATCTCTATTAAAAACATAGCTATATTTCCTGTAATTGTTGAGAATTATGCTATCGACAACATCAGCTTTTAATTTATTTGAAAGGCGACAGAGTTCTGCAAAAACCCACTGAACCGTCACATAGCATCTCGAAAATTAAAAAGAAAAGATATTTTTAAACTAATCGGTATTACATCATACTGTAACGAGAATTATTTTTTTAAGATTATTATTCCTGGGCTTATTGAAACATATTGGCAAAGGTAAATTACGTTTTAAATCTCATTAGACTAATAATAAAAAAATAATAATTATTATTAATAATGCACAAATGAAAATTGGTTTTAGAAATATTTTTATTCTAATAGACTAAAAAAATATTTGAAATAAATTACTTATCAAGTAAATTATAGAGAACACAACTCAGACGTGAATCAATTAATAAAAAACAATTTTACAATTCCTGTTCAAGTCTAAATTTCTTCTAGAAAGTTCCTTAAAAAAATGAATGTCTCTTATACAAGAAAATTAATGTCTCTATCGGGATTGCTTAAACATAAATTGTTTGAAAACGTTCAATTTGATCACAATCAGGAGTAATGAAGTATAACTTACCAGTAAGTTTTGTGAAATCAGTAGTAGATAACTATGCATAGTTTTTTGGGGTTAAAATGAGCTCATGGCCTTTGGTTATTAGTTGATCTTGCGGTCCATTCACCTAGTCGGTCATGAAAGCTTTTCTGGTATACATCTTCAGGCATGATGTCTTCAGAAGCTTCGTTTCACTCCAACATGCCGAATTACTTCAGCGTAGAGCGATCTTGGATATATTATTTTTATCCAAGACCAAATAAATAAACCAACGAACAAGATGTTCTTCAAACTGACCTCTGCCTTTTATACTAGAGGCCCAGTTTTCCGACTTTTGCGCATATCTTTTGTTTGTCAAAATATACATTGATAATCTTATATATTCTTTATAAAATTTATGTAACAAAGTCTTTATTTTTTTCAGCAAAATTCTTCCATCTTTAATTAGTTGAAGTATTTTTACTTTCTCTTATCTAGATTGGTAATTTATGTCTTTTGTTCTCTCCAATTCTACTTTTATTTCTAATTACATTAAAAAAATACGAAAAAATAATTTAACTTTCACTGTACGTTATTTTTTTAAAAAAAAATTAGTCAAAAAAAAAATCTAAATTTACTTTTATTTTTTAGCTTTTACCAAATGCCAATATATTTGCAATGTATATAAATAAATGTTACATTATATACATATAAGAAAAAAATGTCTGTAAATGCTTGGTAGGTCTAATACTAGTTATTTGATAAAGAAAAGAAAATTACTACTTTGACTGCTAAACTTGGTTTCTTTATCAATTTAATGGGATATCCACACTTTCCGTCTCAGACTACCTGCTTCCCTTACTATCTCAGTTGCTCCCTCATAATTTATTTTACCTGCCAACTGCTGCCTATGTTATATATATAAAGTACATATGGTCCACTTAGTAACATAACTATTATATCTCTAAACATTCAAATGTAAATATGGAAAGAAAAAATAAGAAAAAAATTTACCATATTACTTGGCTTTTTCACTTCTCCATCTTCTCTTGGTTGTTCTTCCATACCTAGACTTGAAGTTTTATTATTATTACATAGTTATTATTATCTTTCCTTACATTTGCCTATTGATACATGAAATTTGATCATGATTAAAATCGATTCTGTAATGCAACCCAATTAATCCAGGTTCTAATTCACTTTCATTAACTTCTATGCTTTAAATTAACACCTGTTGGCAAATTTATATCAGGGCACCAGCCAATATGGTGACACAGAATGTACAAGTAAAAGCAGTGTCATTCACTTCTAATGTACAAGAAATATGCATTTCTTAAAAGAATGATTTTGCTTTACAAAATCTACTGATAACTAAATCTTTCTTTTACTTATATATATATATATATATATATATATATATATATAAGTAAATATTTATATATATTTATAATATATTTAAGTTTTGTTTATATATATATATATATATTATTGTAAACATCTGAATAGGTAAGTACATTACTACCACTCCTAAGACATTTTTATATACACATGACATCAAATAAGATTCTATTATTGGATGTATAAACCTGAGAAAAAATTGTTTTTTACATATATAACCAATGATCTCTACAGGTGTGGAATAATTAACAAAGCCCAATGACTGGATATACAAACCCAGAAAAAAAAGATCTACTGTACCGGTCAAAAATGTATGTCCTTCAAACAAGACCTAGAATCTGAACAAAAGTATCCTGAATCCAATCATGCCCAAGAAACACAGGTTTGTAGCAATCATGAATTCTAAACTATTTACCCATTTCCCAAATCTATAAAACTACAGATAACATCTATGGTGATACCACATAAATTCATTATTGTCAGGCCTGGTGCTACAATGTTTTACATGAGATCTCAGTTGTTGATGATGATGATGATATATTGAGTGAACCTGAGATCTAATTTAAGACATATATAAATATATTAATAAGATTCAAACCCACTGGATTAAGTTTAAATATGAATATTTATTATAACAAAACTTAAGATAATTATATATATGACCAACTTCACGCAATGACAACTTTATTTAACTACAAACATTTGACAATCTTGTGTCAATTATTTTCAGATTTTCAGGTCTCAATCTAGTGCAATATTACAATACATAATGTAGATTTGGAAATCAGATTTCATTTAACATTATACAAAAAGGTTTATCAGGGTGATTGGTGGAAGTTCTACACAATGCGGAATCATATATATAGGTACGATAATAGAGTTTCGCTTATTTATATAGATTTGATAGAATGTCCTCAGCATTATAATACATAGATTTATTTTGCATTTATTTATAACATTTAAATAAGATACATTAGGGTTCATAAGTATAAGCAAAACAGATATTTCTTATACATTTTCTGACATTTAAAGATCAAATATTGTTAAATTCTATAAATATGGTAATGAATTATTTAAAAGAAGGGGAGCGCAGCTTCAGAATGGCTGGATCTAAAACTCCAATGAAAAATATTTAAAGAGATAACTCATTATCACACATCATTACAATTTATTTTATTAAACAGGCTGGGAAATAAAAATATAAGGAATTGCTGTGCTAATGTATATGTCAGTGACAGAGAATATGGCAACTTCGGCTGAAAAAACTTTATTATTATTCTATTTTAATATGGCATGCCTGCTTCAGGGGGAGCAATATCTAAATGGAGAGGTAGGTAGAAAGTTGCATTGGCCTAATGTATGGTAATTCATGCAGAGCTTCAACTACACTAACCTGATTGTTTCAGGGTGTAGACTTATACCCCTGGTTTGAATGAGAACACTAAAAAATGGAAGGCTGCATAATCGTCTGGAGTGAGGTGCAGATGTATATGAACAATATAATAATATATACTTTGGGAGAAGAATGAAAAACAAGAAAGATCATGATCCTCCAGAATGAAGTATGGATAAACCCAATCAGAGCACTATGTGGCTCATTAATAAATTCTGACATATGCCAGAAATGTTACTACCAAGACAAGAAATTATTTGATTTAAATTCTAAAAATAAAGCCTTAAATAGTTTAATAAATACATAATGATATGTTAAAATAATGATCCATATATGATAAAGTGATTCATAAGTAATTAACACTATAATTAATAAGGCATGTATTTCTCTCCCTTCTTGAATCACTCCCATTTTGTTTAACATATATAAAAGAAATAAATTTGTGCACCTAAGAGTGCGAATAACAAAATAGAATGGCTTTCCAGCCTTTTGGTGATGATGATTAAAATAAAAAATAAATAAAATTAATGGACACCAAGATTCACCCAGACTGGAAAAGTATTTATACATCTTGCATAAATTTACGATAAAATATTTTATGGCATATATTCATTAAAAAGCAAAACTCAATTATACGAGATATTTAAAAATGAATAACATGAAGTAATTTATTATTTCCCCCTCTTTATTCCACAGCAGGACATAGATGAAGCCCATAAGACTAGGTTTGAATGACATTTACAGATACAAATTCAATGAAAAATATAAAAATATCATCAATAATAAATTATAACTGCACTAAATTATAGGAATAATAAAAAACATGAGTTGGATGGCAGATTATACATTAGGATTAGTTTAGGTTGTAGAGAATCAATACACAGAAACAAAGAAGTTAGTTTAACCTACTCATCAGTTAGTGAGTTAAAAGAGGTTCAACATAAGAAAAACATTACTTTTAAGATTCAGGAGTTAGAATTTAGGTAAGGTGATTACAATGACTTCAGGCTTGTTATCTCATGATCCTCTGGAATGATAGTACAGATGAATCTTATGTGGAGGAGGCATTCTTTGACTTTCAGGCCAGGTAGATCCTAATTAAGCTGAAAGCATTTTTTTTGGCCTCGGTGGTTCTCTAAAGGCACAGACACTTTTAATTGGAAGGAGCTATACTGCTGAATGGTGAAGAGATGAGCCGAAGATTGAGAGAAATGCAGTTTGGGTCCCTCTACTCAAAAACCATTTCAAAAATCAAATGATGTGCAGTAGGCTAGCAACAATACACCAAACTCTAACATGATAGATTATCAGCCCTATTTATACAACTTTTTAATTATTTAAAGAATGCTTTTAGTTAAAATTTATAACTCAAACAAAATCCTTAATCTACAGAAATATTTTCTCTATTGTTATTGGAGATGCAATCACTAGATAACTGTTCAAAAATAAATTCAAATCAATTTCCAGATTGGAAATAGATTTGACAAAAATGTTTGTAGCTAAATTAAAATCCATTAGCTTTGTTTTAATTTTACTTTCATTAAAACTTTGATTAAAATTCATTTTAAACATTGAAACACTATAATGTTTCCACTCTTTTAATTACTTTTGGACAGTTAATGGTTGCATCTTCCATCTTGAATTTTTATTTAATTATATAAAGAAAATAATTGCAAAGTAAAATAAATTTACAATATTTAATGTTTGTAATTATATATGTATGCTCCTTTAATATATGTATATATCTGAGTCACATTTATTGATGTTAATATTAAAATAAAGAAATGTTTATTTAAGATCTATATTTTTAAATCTTATAGACACTTCTCGGAAATACACATATAACTTATATACATATGACTAAGAGGAGCAGTATAAAATGGGGGTTAAGTGGTAGGATCGTGAAGCTCAATCTTGGGCTAAGATTGACTGCTTCAATATCTCTTTCTTATAATATAATCTAAGTGGTTGCCACCAGTAGTTATGCCCATTGAAAATTAGACATGAATGGCTAGGAAGGCCCAACTTTGCCATTTTTCTATGGAAGAACAGTGATCTACTGCCCATCCTTCAGGCTGCACATCATCATCATTGCTGCAAGAATGGAGGAGACAGTACCACCAACTTCCAAAGAAAGCACCCACTATAAGTGCCATCCAGCTCAGTCTTTAGAAAAAATCAATAATATCCTCATGACAGATCACTATAAATCTATTTAAACTTTAATATTTAAAATCATCTAATTATGAATGTTCATAAATCATAATTCTTAAATAAATAAACCTTTTTGAAATAAATCTGTAATGTAACTGTAAAAGCTTGCCTATCAATGTAACTTTAAAAATAAGTTTCTAAAATTGTAATCACTAAATGATTATTAATTTAACCTTTTCTGTAATCTGTGGCCATGTCTAAATTTTATTAATAATTTCATTTCATTTTAAATTTATCTGATATGCTATTCCATCATTTCAAAGCAGAAACAATTAATATAAATCTTTGGGGAGAGATTATTAGAAACTATCCACTAAAATGTTTCTTTGCTGTTTTTAGCCAACATAAATTGCTGCTTTGAAATATATTCTTGCATATAACAGCAAACAACTATGTGTTCATTGTTATATACATATGTGTTTTACTTAAGCTATCATGTATTAGCTTGTTAGTGAGGTTTGCAATTAATATTATGTATTAGTTAAATAATGGCCAGAGATGATATTGTAAGTATGTTTAAAATTATTATTAAAGCCTGAAATAAAATTTTCCCTCTCTAGTTAATTATGAAGGAATATATACAGATTCCATTTATTAAATCTAGACTGCTATTTATGAATCCCTCTTAGCATAATTAAGGCATGCTAATTTGAGAACTGGGTGAAGGTAGATTCTGCTGAATGAAACTATAGAATTTATCACATTATAAGCATTGTGAATGTGTTTTTACTAAATGCTATTGTGTATTGTGCTTTGCTATGCTTTTTTTTAAATGGGTTTATGGTGACAGGCCACCCCATTATTTGGTTCAGACACCTAAACTTCTCCAGAGCCATATTTTCAGCAGCTCTGATACAGCTAACTAATGTTCTTTATTATGCTAGCAAGTCTTGTGGTCCAAGGAATCTAAGTACTAGATGCTGAATTTTATTAATAACTATATATTTATACCACAATCCTTATTTTAGTATTTAGTGCCATAGCATCAGAAGCCCAGCCATGATAACTAGTTCATTCCACCCTCTTAGTCACTCAGCATTGGTCCAAACCTGCAATCTGTTTTACCAAGGGAATCTGTATCTGAGTATATTTCTCGCTCAATGATAGTATTGTAGAATCAGCAACTAAGGCTATATATTATACTATCCTGGTAATGTTTAACTTATAGCTAGCAAACCCTGGGGATAGTTGGCTTACCATATATAGGCATGATGAATCTTGATTGCAGATAGAAAATATATGTATAAAGTACATTCTTAATAAGATGAGACTTATGTACTTTAATTATCTCATCATTGTTGTAATGCCTGTGCAAGTAAAACTCCACAACCAATGCACATTTGTTTGTTATTATCTTAATCAGTTTATTTATTTTAGTTATTAAAGATATTTAAATTTAATATTGTTTAGTGTATCTCTCACAGTCTGCTCCAGAACAGATACAAATAGAATCCAAATCAAATCTAACTCAAATATAAATTAGAATATAATCTTATTAATACATATATGCATTATCTTAGTAGGCCATAAGTGTTGAAATGTGCCTTTAGTATTGATTATTATTAGATTATCACTTTTCATGTTCCACCCTTTTCTCAGCCAGTTTGCAAATTAAAATGAGACTGAATGTAACCTCATATATGTCATCCATAGAGTATTAAATTACAAATGGCTGGTAAATGAGTTGAAGCATGGTAGATGTGAGGTCTCACCCTCTCATCTTGATCAGCTTTGGTGTAATTTGCCTGAACTTTGGATTTTTTGTGTAAATGTACAAATATGACCATTACAATGTACATACCAGTAATGTTTAATAATGGTGTGCATGAATGAATAAATTGTATTCTGATTAATATTTCTTGTTTATTAAATACCATTTAAAACTAAAATTCAGCAATCTCTGCCATTTAATTTCCTTGAGAAATATTGCTAATATACTTAATCATTTAGCTATATAGCTTATAGGAAGGACTTTCTAAAAATAATTAAAATAATCTTGAATTAATTAACTTTGTAACAGTGTGTTCAGATAAACAATCCACTGAACATTAAATCACCTGTAAATAAAATAAAAGAAATAGCAAATTGCTATTGTAGAAAAATAGAATATGAAATATTATACGAATTTGGATGGTCAGGAATGTTGATCAGCAACAAGTGTAATTAGAATTTAATCAGTAAAAATGTAAAAATATGGTATAAATAAATTGTAGGTATGAAATATAGTTTTTTTATAACTATTTATTTTATTTGCCTGAAAAGGGTATATTATTTTTGCAGCTAGAAATGAGGAATATATTGAGAACATAAGAAAATTATATAATTCACTGATAATTAATTTTTTAATAAATTATAAAAAAATAAACTTGGCAGAGAATTAAATTCCTGAAGAAAGAAAAAAGATGTGACAAGATAGATGCACAAGAGATAGGCTATAGGATCTAAAAAGTGACTCTGAGAACTTTTGTAAAAAAAGATTTTTAGTAGTTTTTCATGTGACTATTGCTTGCATTCTTCATTAGATGCAAATCACATAAGAAAGTAATATTTCATGATTTATTGCATGGTTACCTTTTTTCAGAGAAGTCACCAACCAAATGTATTGCTAAGCCTCCAGATGTAGTCCTTGATGCCTTCTTCTTGACCTGCTGTCAAGATGACACCTTGATTCAATATGCCTGGACTATATCAAACTAGGCACCCAACAAGCTGAGTAGGAGATGTTTCAACCTGAAATCATAAATCAAAATTTTGCATAAGAACTTAAAATCCATGGTCTATATATGTCATATGCACCTATATTAAAAGAAATATTACTAGTTATATGAATGAGAACTCTTTAGATCTATTTAACTTTTGATTGAAATATATAAAGTTTTAATGGATTAACTAGGTTATTTAATAATTATAATCAACAAGAATCTTATTATAATTATTAATGTCCAAGATTAATTTTGTAGTTTATAACTTTTCATTCATATTTACTCTTTCTAATGTATATGTTAGTAATATTTAGTAAGGTGCAAATGAATTAATAATTTATATTTTGTTTATTGTTATTTCATAATTATTAAATAATAATTTAAAACTAAAATTCAGAAATCTGCCATTTAATTTCTTTGGACAATGAAAGACTGCTATTACACTTAATTATTTAGCTATATAAGCATAGGGAAGGATTTACTAAAAAATGAAAAATAATCTTGAATTATTAACTTTGTGACAGTGGGTTCAGTTAAAATAAAAGCTGTTGCAAGTTGTTTTTCTTTAGATCTACAATTGCTATTGTTAAAAAATAGAATATAAAATATTATTTGGGGTTTGGATGGCTAGGAAATGTAATCATATTTTCCAGATACTTCACTGATGATTTACTTGTAAAGAAAATGTGATTTGATCTCACAAAAAATCATTAATCCGTTATATCTGCATATAATATTTGATAAAATAAAACTACATAAATGCATGAGTATGTGAGATATGTGCTTATTATGGTAAATGATGTTAAAAATCTGTAGTAACTGGATATTGTATAAACTACAGCAAAAGAATATGACTGAGTAAAATATATATGTATATCAACTATAAGTTTCCAGACAATTTAGAGTACAATATAGTTTTACATTTTCATTTATTGTGCCAATACTAAAAACTTAAAAATAATAGAGATAAACAAAATTTTATATTAGTTTGTTTCTTCAATCACAATTGGAGTTTTTAGATTTAACTTCAATTAAAAGCAAGGAGGGTCCAGAAGTTTGGACCCCCCCCTCATGCTTTTATTTTAAGTTAAATTTAAAAACTCCAATTGACAATTATTTTATTTATTTTTAGTGCACACTCAATAAAAGCATTTAATATAAAAAAAATTATCTCTATTATTATTCATTCAATTAGTTAACTTTTACTTTTTTTGAGTTATTTTCTTTTTTGTAACTAATATTGGAAAACAAGAAAGATAAGAAAATTTTAAATGTGCTAAAATTTAATCTGATAATCTGGACTAACTGATGAGTGCTGGTTCAGCACGAAATACATATATTGGTGAATATTGTGGGTGGTCATGGGTATCAATAGTATGAGATAGAGTGGATATATGAAGGTTGCTTGTAAGTCTGAGTTCAAAGCCCCTATATTTACAATTAAGTTTTAGGTATGAAAATGCCTGTATTTCAAATCTTGTACATTAAGCCAGAATTCTGCCAATCCCTCTTCTATGTATTTAAATGAATACTGTCCTATACATGAGGGGTCAGAGTTATTTGAGGTCAATATGGGATAACAACAATATTGGCATCAGCATGGGATTTGGGCATTTTACCATCATATTTTCAATGGTATGGATGGCTGAAAAGTTGGAAGTTGGAGTAGATTGAAGCCTGTCTATTAAAGTGTGAAGATTTGCTATATCAATATAAACTGAGCACTGATTATATATGTGTGAGGGAGATGATAATCTGTACCAACTAATGAGTGCTAGTTCAGCACCAAATATGTAGATTGGTGAGTATTTATCTTTTCGACATGTGTTTGGTCATGTGTATCAGTAGTATGAGATAGGGTGGATAGTTGAAGGTTGCTTGAAAGTCTGAGTTGAAATCCCCTATATTTAAAAACTCTTTTGTATAATTTTGGAGAAAAAGTCAATTGAATAAAAAAACATATTTTAAACGAAAATGTTAAATTAATAAAATTATTTATTATTATCAATTATTATTTCTAATTTTAGCAATTGAAAAGACAATTCTATTTAAAGTTAATGTTAATTAATTGAATTAATGAGTCAACAATAAATTAAAAATATTTATTATAGAAATTGTTTGTACATATATATTTCTGGATCAAGCTGTGGAAGAAGACAGAAAGAATTTTCTTGAGCAAGCTTTTGGAGAAGTTCAGCTGGATAAAATGTCATCTAAAATGAATTTGAAAACAACAATGTGCTAAGTTTAATTAGAAACTAAACATCACCAACATCTCTGCAGCTTTCACCGAAATTGTAAAAGATAAGGAGAATACCCCCAGCTGCAAGAAGCATTGTTTTCATCCAAGAGTATGACTACCTCGGTCTTTATATATATATATATTGATAAAAAAATCAAGTCATATGACCTAATTTTAATAAAGCTCCTATTTACAAAAGTTATATATAGAGTAAGTTAAAAACAAACTCTTATGAAGCTTCAAACTTACTCTATATATATATATATATTTTAACGATCAGGGAAAGAGACTTACGTATGTAACTTATATGGCATATATTCCGTTACAATATATATATAAGTCCTGAAAAGTTATTAAGAAAATTGGATAACCTCATTATGTGTTAGTCTGACTTGGAAATAAATAGATGAAAGCAAATAGATAAGTCACATCTGTGAAACCTGAAAAAAATGAAAATTAACTGGGTGCATTATCTTTGAATAAAGGAGCCTTCAGGAAGAAAACTTACATGGCAACTGAGAATTACATCTGGCAAAGAAGGACTCAAATGAAAAACAAAACATGGTAAAAAGCTACTATAATGTGCATATCATATCTTCATTTATAGATAATAAAAAAATTATAGAAATAATAATTAATAGTGATGAATAATTTTATTAACCCTTTTAAAGAAGTCTCTAGTCATAGATAAACACAGCTTCAAGTTGCTTGAAAACCATCAATTTTTACATTACTGTAGTAAATTTAAGGTCATTTTAAAGCTTAAAGAAAGTACTGTATGATGCTGCCCTCTCTAGAATTATTTTACAAGTAAAAAATCAATAATATTTAAGTTTAAGTTTTAACAATGGAAGGTGGTCTTTTTTAGATACTGATTGGTTGTTGCTCATACTGGACAAAAGAGAGCACTTGTCAATAATTTTCATCGCTCCAACTTCTTTGGTTTGATTTTGAAAATTAAAATTAAAATTAAAGTTTTAGAGCATTTTTAAAGTATTTTTTCACATATTATAAATTATTTAGATAAAATATGCAGAAAATAAAATTATTTTAGAAAAATAGTTAAGATTTCAGTAAAAATTATTTATTTTTACACAACATAAAATTGAGAAAGAAATCAATGATGTCTGCAGCATTTTCTAATTTGTACAAATTTTCTATTTAGGTCTTTCACTATTGAATATTTTTATAATTATAAATAGAAATTTATTTTTGGAAAAAACTTTTGTTCAATTTCATAATCTGACAAATAATTAATATACTTTTTACAAATGAAACTAAAATGAATATATTATTAAAAGATGAATATATTTTTACTGCTGATTCTGTAATTGACCAACCAAAAGTTTAGAGTTTTAATCACTCATCCAACTGGAGTTTCTAAACTAAAAAGATTAATTTAGCATTTTTTTAAAAACATGTTCTTTTATTCATTTGATTTTTCTTTCAAAATTATACAAAAGGGATTTTATCTAACTTGTAATTTTTTCATCTCTGTTGTGAAAAATTGTTTTCCAACTTTAGTTATAAAAAAGAAAATAACTCAATGGGAATAGAAGTTAATTAAATTAATGAATAAAAATCAAATGGTTAATCATATTTTTATATGAATTTATATTTTTGACAAAATATATTTAATGTGGAATTGTCATATTATCATGCCATTTTTGATTTTCTTTTCATCTCTGTTGTGAAAAATTGTTTTCCAACTTTAGTTATAAAAAAGAAAATAACTCAATGGGAATAAAAGTTTATTAAGTTAATGAATAAAAATCAAATGGTTAATCATATTTTTATATGAATTTATATTTTTGACAAAATATATTTAATGTGGAATTGTCATATTATCATGCCATTTTTGATTTTCTTAATTATTAATCAGTTACTTTATTGAATAGTTAGTAAAAAATACCCCAGTGTTAATGTATTTATTCCTCCAGATATCTGTTTTGTGAATAGGCAGTGTGTGTGACTTGTTTTCATTACAGAAGAGTTTTATGGATGTGTAAATTATCCTAGTTAAACTGTTTAAAATAAAGTAAACTGTTATATTTATTTTTCTCTTATTCATGGTTACTGTCCATAGAGTTTTAGAGAGCAATAATATTATTTATATTTAGAGGTTTATGTTTTTGTTTGGACATCCAGTTGATAATTCTGGATGGTAGAAAGGTATCACCTTTAACCCTTTCCAAGAAACAAGTGCAGATTGACATCCACAGCTTCAAGTCACTCAAAAAGCATCAATTTTTGGACTACAGTAGTGTTTTTACACTTATTTTAAAGATTAAAATGTACCATAAGATGCTGCCCTCTAGAATTATTTTACAAGTAAAAGCTCAATAATATTGATGTAAGAAGCTGCAACAAAAAGAGAATGCAGGCTTTCCTAGATGCTGATTGGTTGGTTCACATTTCAGACAATAGAAGAGCATCTGTCAATAATCTCACTGCTCCAACTTCTTTATTCTGACTTTGAAAATGAAAATTAATGTCTTAGAGTGTTTTTTTATTTTTAGTATATATTATAAAGTATTTTCATAAAATATGCTGAAAATATAATTATTTTAGAAAAATAGTAAGATTTTAGTAAAAAAAATTATATACTTTTACATAAATGTAAATTGAAAAAAAAGTTAGCACTAACAACAATTGTGGCACCTATCAACAATTTTTATTGCCCCAAGCTCTTTATTTCATTTTCAAACAAAAATGAATAATTTAGAGTATTTTTCTGGCATTTATATATTATAATGCATTTTGGTAAAATATGATGAAAATATAATTATTTTAGAAAAATAGTAAGATTTTAGTAAAAAATTATTTACCTTTACACTAATGTAAATTGAGAAAGAAATCGATGATGTCTGCAGCACTTTCTAATTTGTTATGAACTTTCTTTTTAGGTTTTCCACTATTGAATATTTTTATAATTATAAATAGAAATTTCTTTTTAAAAAAACTTTTATTCACTTTCATAATCCGACAAATTATTAATGTACTTTTTACAAATGAAACTAAAACAAATATAATATTAAAAGATAAATATATTTTTACTGCTGATTATGTAATTGACCAATCAAAAGTTGTAAAACTTTAATTCACTTGGTGAATAAAAAAACTGTTCAGTTAAAAAATATTTTTTTCAAGGAAAAGGTTAAATTCCATTCACTACATTTTGGGTTTTATATTAGAAGTTAAGTTATAGTTAGCTTGTATACTAAAAATATCAAATAGTCAGAGCATTGATGATGATAAGCATTCATCAGTATTTCAGTATTATTTTTTACTATTTTAATGATGGACACTTTAGCATTTAGGTATGTGTATCCAAATGATTGTGTTATGTTTTACTCTACCATATTTATAATCTATCTCTTTTACATCCAGTCATATTATTATCTGTTAATTGCTTATGATTTGTTGATTTTATTATTATAATGTTTAATGCTGGAGACATAGTTAATAACTTGTTATAGCACAACTATTTATATTTTTTAGTTCATGCTGATTCACATGTTCATTCATTTTATATTTTATTTATTCTGTGGAAATAACAATGTGTTTCCATCTCCTCATCACTAACCTTTCTCATCTGTACCATTATCATATTTATATATGTTAAATTAAATATTTTCATAAATTTATTATGATGCATATAATGAAAACTAAGGAATTATATTAATGTAAATAACTAGAGATAACTTTATCATTAATAATACTAAGATATGATCAATAAATATTTGACAATCCTGAGTCTAAACAAGTTTCTCTAGTAACCTGTAATATTTCTTTTGTCGTGAATTTACTTAAAAAATAAAAGAAAATTATCTTTCACATCTACAAAATTGTTATAAGAATTTAAATCCAGATAGCTATTTTTATAGGCATGAGGATTTTAAAAAAATTATACATACAAATTGATGCTATATGATTAAAGTGTAGATTAGTTTTCTCTTTAAAGAATAATGAATATAATGATAATATTATTTCAATGTTTGTACTATTTTTTTTTATTCTGCATCATTGTTTTAAAATAAACTAAAAATTAGTAAGATGTCTGCCTATGTATATTTTTATTATACTTGCAAAAAATAAAGCTAAACTATTGCATTTGTTTAAAATATTTTTTAAAAGTATGATTCATTATATAGTTAAAAATTTTCTTACAATTGGTATTTAATCATTTGCTGCAAGCAGGAGATTGTTCATTTTCTGGAGGGGGAAAGCTTTTTTTATTGTTGTTTGGTTTTGGAAATATTCTAGTCTGCACACTTATATAGTTGCATAATGATCTGTATCTTCTGTTTTGATGTTAAGATATTTTACCATATATGTAATAATTTAGATTTTTATAAATATTGAGATCTAATTTTATAAACTGTAATAAAGCAATAAAAAGTAATTTGAATCAAATGGTGGTCAACTCATAACTCTGAAATTCTAAAAACATAACATTCTAACATGACTTCTGCAAATTTTTCAACTCAATTAACACTTAATTATTGAATAGTGAATAGTAGAAAAAAAATTTCAATGAAGTTTTAAGTAATTATTGGAAGAAATAAAATATTCTCATTCATATGTTCATTATGTACATCATCAAATCATCAACCATTATCAATCCACTGCAGGATGAAGGGCTCTCCAAGTTCAATCCATCTTCTCTGATATTTTGCTTCTCTTCTCCACATTACTCCTGCACCCTTTCTTATTCCATCCATCCATCTCACATGTCATCTCTTTCTGGGTCTTTTACAATCTCTTGGAATCCAGTTTAAAATTTCAATTGTCCATTTATTATCATCTCTTCTAATAATATGTCCAACTCCATTTCAGTCTTTTAACTTTTTCAACAAGGTCAGTAACATATGTTTGTTCTCTTATCCATATATTGCATTTTTGATTTTCTTGTTACTCCCACATGCATCTCTTCATACTTCTTTGAGTGGTCTGAGGTATCTGTATTGCTCTTCTATTAAGTGTCCATGTCTCAGATCCATAAGTAAGAACTGGTAAAACATATTTATTAAAAATCTTCCATTTCAAACACATAGGCATATTTCCTTTTAGTATCAAGTTATTATGATCAAAAGCACTCCAACCAAATTTAATTCTATGATTAATTTCACCTTTTATGTTTCTATCTGTATTAATAATCTGACCAAGGTATTTGTAGCTGTTAACTTTTTCTAACTCATCATAATCAATCTTTATTTTCATATTTTGAGAAAATCCATTAAACATTACTTTAGTCATTTTAACATAGATCTTTAGTTCTATTTTTCTACTTTCATCTGATAACCCCTGTAACATTTCCTGCAGCTCTAATGCATTATTTGCAAAACAACTGCATCATCTACAATAAATGACTTAAATAATCTCCATTTACTTTTATTCCTTTAGCTTCCCATTTTAATCCACAAAATACTTCTTGCAGCATTGCTGTAAAAAGTTTTGGAGATATGGAGTCACCCTGTCTTACACTCTTCTCAATGTTGACTTTCCCAGTATCATTATGTAATCTAATTGTTGCTGTTGCATTTTTACAAATACTCTTTAAATTATGACAATATCCTGGATCTATACTTAATAATCCAATGCTTTAATCACTAAAGAAATCTTTATAGAATCAAATGCCTTTTCATAATCTACAAATCCAAAGCATAATGGCAATTCATATTCATTTGACCTTTCTATAACTTCTGTCAATACCTGAATATGATCGACTGTACTTGGTTGGTGAAAATCCAATGTTCTCTCTAGACGAGTTGTAATTATCTTGGTAAAAATTTTGTATAAAACTGATAAAAGACAATATATATATATATTTTTCCATAGTACTATAAAAAAATTTTAAACAAGTAATAAATTATATGCATTGATTTAAATTAATAAATATTAATAAATTTGATGAGGCAATGGTTGGCTTTGAAAAATAATGCTAGTATGTAAGCACACACATATATATTTATATCCAATGTTTTCACTTTTATATATGTAAAACAGTTTTACCAAAAAATATTTAATAATATATTATTCTTTTTATTTCGTTTAAAGAGATTTATAAGATTTTAATTTTTAGTTAATACTATTTCAAAAAGATTATAGAAAGAGTTAATAGTTAACGCATATATTTACAAGAAAAATAAAAGGATTTGCAAAATTTACCTTTCCGTTGTAGTAAATATATTAGAATAGAAAGAATCTTAGTTTCAACATTTTTCTTACGAAAGAAGATAAATAATGGAGGGGAACAAAAAATAAAATCGCGTGCACATAATTTTTATAATTACCCTTAAATATATATATAATAATAAATTTGTTGTTGGTGTCTGTATTAATGGACTTAAGCAAATAACAATCAAATATCTGTCGAATCTTAAGTAAAAAAAAATTTTTTTTTATTATAAGTGTTTTTAGAAAATCTCGAATAGAAACTTGTTTGAGCTAACAATATTCTACATTAATTAGTGAGCTCCTATTTTATTTATTACTATATCTGTACTAAGTATACAATAATTCAAATTTTAAATAAAGTATTTTTAATTGTTTTTATGTTGATTACTTTTTTAATGTTTTACAATTGTATAGTATAAATTAAAGTTTTTGTATTTCAAACCCTTTATTTAATAAAAATAAAAACGTAATATTTAATAAAAAAATAATTTAAATAATTGTCATTAATATATCAATGTTTGTTTGTGTTTTTAAGAAGATGATAATTAAAATTATTATAAAATCACGCAATGTTTATTAAATCCTATGAAGTGCAGTCAAATTACTTCCATCAAACAGATTTTTTTTAAGTAAATAAGACAACTAAATGACTTTTAAATAGTTGTTAACATTTTTTTAAATGTATGCATGTCATTAGCAATACGCTTTCAAATATTATCAATAAAACAATAAAAATTATGACATTAATCCATGATAATTTTGTTGTCATGCTACTGAAAAATTAAATAAAATTTTCGATTTTTGTCACTTTTTAATTTGTGTAATGACTATTTTGGTTTATCATGTAAAAATATTTTATACAAATAAATGTATTGCAAAATATAAATATTGTGTAGTATAATGTGAGTCATTATATAAAAGTATATGCCTTCATTTTGAATGCTATAGTCCCAGATCAGCTTTATTTTTATTGCTATTTTGTCTCGGACATAATAACTAGCATTTCTGTCCATGATACTCGTAACTTAAGATTCCAATCTGGATACAACTTTTTTTTAGTTTTTTTTTTTTACATAACCAATCCATAGTAAACCATTTTAATAATTCAATTACTTTGCAACAAATAGTTATTCATACACACTTTATTTAAATTTCCCAAGTACATTCAACTGTCAGAAATAGCACATAGATTACTGTATAACTCCAAGTTTGATGGATACTATTTTCCTTTTTTCTTTTAGGTATTTTTGGCCTGACTAGCGACAGTATTAGCAAAGGAATAAAACCTGACACATTTAGATTCATGAATAATGAATTTAAAGCAATGTTCTAACAAAAAGACTAGTTAGTTAGAACATTGATTTAAATTCACTATTCATATACATTTTGAAGTGTTTTCTAGTTTAATTTTGTGGGATCAAATTTGTTTTGAAAATCCTTGTGATATTTGCAATTACTGTGGGGGTTTTTTTTTGCCTAAAGTTTGATCATTAATTTTTTTAATTACATAAACACTACAGATGAGGTTACTGTATTTGTCACACTGATTTACAGTATAATTGTAATAAAATTATATTGAAAAAGTGAATAATAAAATTAACACCAATAAATTTAATTTAAAATTTTTAAAAAATAACAAACCATTTAAATCATTTTAATGAATGATTAAAAATCAAATTTAATAAAAAATTTTTTTTTACTTAAGGTCTAATATAATTTAAAAGTCTAAAAGTAAACAAAATAGAAGAATGGGTGATGTTTTAATTAATGTTACTCATTAAAGCTAAGAATGATATAGAGAATGATATGACTATATAAAAAAAATTAAGATATGTTCTATACAGTAGTTTTACATAAAAAAAAATATGAAGTATACAATAATCACAGTACAGCCTTAATATTTCATTTTAAGTCTTATTTTAATTACTACATATATGGATGATAAAAAATTATATACAATATGAATGTGCATATATATATATATATATATATATATATATATATATATATATATATATCATCATCAACCATTATCAATCCGCTGCAGGATGAAGGTCTCTCCAAGTTTAATCCATCTTCTCCAATCTTTAGCTTCTCTTTTCCACAACACTCCTGCACATTTTCTTATTTCATCCATCCATCTCACATGTGGTCTCTTTCTGGGTCTTTTACAATCTCTTGGAATCCAGTTTAAAATTTCAATTGTCCATCTATTAATCATTTCTTCTAGCAATATGTCCAGCCCAACTCCATTTCAATCTTTTAATTTTTTCAATAAGGGCAGTAACACCTGTTTGTTGTCTTACCCATACATTGTGGTTTCGATCTCTTCTTGTTACTCCCAATATACATCTCTCCATACTCCTTTGAGTGGTATGAAGTCTCTGTATTGCTCTTCTATTAAGTGTCCAAGTCTCAGATCCATAAGTAAGAACTGGTAAAACACATTTGTTAAAAACCATCCTTTTCAAACACATAGGCATATTTCCTTTTAGTATCAAGTTATTTCTACCAAAAGCACTCCAACCAAGTTTAATTCTATGATTAATTTCCTCCATTATGTTTTCATCTGTATTAATAATCTGACCAAGGTATTTGTAACTGTTAACTTCTTCTAATTCTTCATAATCAATCTTTATTTTCATATTTTGAGCAAATCGATTAAACATTACTTTAGTCTTTTTAACATTTATCTTTAGTCCTACTTTTCTACTTTCATCTGCTAACTCCTGCAACATTTCCTGCAGCTCTGAAGCATTATTTGCAAAAACAACTACATTATCTGCAAAATCTAAAACTCTCCATTTACTTTCATTCCTTTAGTTTCCCATTTTAATCCACAAAATACTTCTTGCAGCACTGCTGTAAAATGTTTTGGTGATATGGAGTCACCTTGTTTTACACCTTTCTCAATGTTGCTTTTTCCACTATCATTATGTAATCTAATTGTTGCTGTTGCATTTTTATAAATATTCTTTAAAATATGACAATAACCTGGATCTATACCTTGATGATCCAATGCGTTAATCACTAAAGAAATGTGTATAGAATCGAATGCCTTTTCATAATCTACAAATCCAAAACATAATGACAACTCATAATCATTTGTCCTTTCTATGACTTCTCTCAATACCTGGATGTGATTTATTGTACTAAAACCATTTTTAAATCCAGTTTGTTCTCTTGGTTGGTGGAAATCCAAAGTTCTCTGTAGACGAGTTGTAATTATCTTGGTAAAAATTTTATATAAAACTGATAAAAGGCTGATAGGTCTGTAATTTCTAATATCTTCTTTATAACCTTTTTTAAATATTAATATTATTAGTGCATTCTTCCAATCTTCCGGTACATCTTTATCATTTAGACATTTGATATATAACTTTGCTAAAATTGTTTATTTCTTCATCTGCTTCTTTTAATATATCAATTATAATTCCATCATTTCCTGGAACCTTTCCTTTCTTCATACATTCAATTGCATTTCTCACTTCTTCATTTAAAATTCTGGGCAATTCGGAAGATGTAATAGATATAGGAGGTACTTGTTCTTTATTACTATATAATTCTTGATAAAAATCTTCTACCAATTTCATGATGTCATCTTTCTTTTTAGTAATAATTCCATCTTTTTTTTTATTGCAGATATAAATTTCCTACCTATACCAAAATGTTGTTTAACATTCTTGAGACTTTTATTTTCTTCTATAGCTTTCCTTGCTATTTCACAGTTATACTTTCTTATATCATTTTCAACTCTTTTCCGTACCATTTTACAAAATTCGAGATATTCAAGTCTTTTTAATACATCACTTTTGTATATCTTCATATTCCTTCTTTTCTTCATAAATTCTCTAGTCTCAGTCAAAATTTTATTAGTCAATTGCTGCTTTTTTCTACCAGCTATCTTTGTTGCAGTTTTTAAAAGTGTATCAGTTATTTTCATATTAATTTCATTCAAATCTGAATCATGTTCAAAATCTCCTAACACTTGAAACCTATTTGTAAGTTCTAATTTAAATTCATTAGAATGTTTCTGAAGATTAGAAATATCAACTGTAAATATTGTTTTTCTTAATAATTTTTGTCTCTCTAGTTTTACATTAACACGTAACTTACACCTTACTAATCGATGATCACTTCCTGTGTTAAATTTATTAAGAACATTACAATCTTGAAATATGTATTTCCTGTTAGTCTAAATATAATCCAATTCTGCTGTACCTTCATTTGGATGCTTCCATGTCCATTTCCTTTTAACATTTTTTTCAAAAAATGAATTCATAATATAAAGTTTTTCTTTTTCTGCAAACTCCACAAGTCTATGTCCTCTCTCATTTCTATTACCATAACCAAAATTCCCTACAGCAATTTCATCTTTCATGTGTCTACCAATTCTAGCATTAAAGTCTCCCATAACAATTTTAAAATGTTGTTTACTCTGATCAAAAGCCTTTTGTACATCCATATAAAAATCTTCTACTACTTCATCACTATGAGAACTTGTTGGGGCATAAACCTGAATTATTGCATTTGGTATCTGCTATTAAGTTGTATAACTAATCTTGCAACTCTGTCCGATACACCATCAATCTCCACAATATTGTTCTTCTACTTTTTATTTATAATGAATCCTACTCCACTTGTATTTCCAATATGTGTGCCTTTATAATAGAGTGTATGTCCACTTTTTAAATCAATTGTTTCTTCACCTTTTCTTCTAACTTACAAAGTCCAATAATGTTCCATTTAATATAAGACAGTTCTTCTAATTTTTGCAATCTTCCTTCACTTGAAAGTGATCTGCAGTTGTAAGTACCTAAATAAAAAGCCGTCATATATGTGTGTGTGTGTGTGTGAGTGTGTCAAAACACATATATGCATATTATATATGTGTAGACATTTAAAAATAACATTTAAAGAAAAACTGATTTAGTAAATAGACATAAATTAATAAACATAACTGCAGTGAATTACCCATTTTAATTTCTATTTTAGTTCAATGGATCTATTTATTTCATGATCAATAGTGTAAGTGATTCTCCTGAAATCACTAAAAAAAAACAATTTTTCAATTTGTAAATTGTAAATTAGGACTTTTTAAATACTATATTCGATTCAGATTTTTTTTTTTTTAAATTTTTTAATAAAACTAGAGTCCTTCAAAGAGTAAATGTTGGTCAACTTTAATTTCAGATGTGTTATTTTTATTTCTTATAAAATTAAATTATAGTTTTGATTTATTGTTTTATTTGCAGCTTTCTAAAAAATTTATACCTACATAAAAATAAGCATAAAGTACAAAATCTCTTAAATGTCATATTGCTATTAATAAAATTAATTTATATCATATGCAAAAGTATATATATAATAAAATTAATGTTTTGGTTTTTTTTTTACATTTCTATCCTAACTTTGGGGCTTTAAAAAATAAAAAAGTTTTATAATGAAGGAAGAAGTAAAAGATCATTTGTTTCTATTTGTTTGTGAAGTTTTGCAATTGTAATAATCAGCAATTGCACTATGCATTGAAAAAATAAAAATTAGAAATGTAACTTTTTTTATAATTTTTTAATTTTCTTTTTAGTTTTTTTTTTTTTAAATCATGAATGACTAAAATTATACATATGAAAATTATGCAAATTGGCTTTAATGTAATATCAAAGCTAAAACTATCACTTGGTTTAAGAAAAATATGTAATTTAAGAATTAACTAATTCTGAGTAGAATTATGACAATATGGAAAAAAAAATCAACATGTTGCATAACAAACTAAAGGTCTTAAAATAAAACAGAAAAATTCATTTTATCAAAACTTTTGGTTATATTCATGAAAGAATACTGATGGATTTATAAAAATGAAGTACATTCTGCAATAATGAAATAAAGAAAGCTTAACCAAAATTTTAAAAAATTAGCAAAATAAAAAAAATGTGGGGATTTACTTGAATTGTCAAAAACTATAAGAGAAAAAAATTTAAGAATTAATGCTTCTAAGATGCACTGTGAGTTCTTCTTTTTTAAAGTCATGAACCTGTCAGCTACCATGTCCCAAAAAAACCCTTATCCACTTTAACTTCCTTTTCTATTATCCACCTTATGTTTTCCCAAAATTCTTCTCTATTCTGCTCCATCCCATTTCCACAATATAATTGTTGTCAAGTTTGTGGCTTTTATATCTAAATCCCCCTTATCTTTTTACAAACCCAGAATAAAAACCCAAGTACCCATCTTCTGTATAATCACCTTATTTATACTTATTCCCCCACAATCTCTTTATTTGGGTCCTTTCTACTTGCAAGCATTTACATTTCAATTAACCAATGCATAATATTTTCTATGCCTTCCTTACACAACTTGCAGCCTAAATCACCTACATTTTTTTATTTATGTGTATATTCCCTTGTTGTTAAATATCCTGTTTGAGACTTCAGTAAACTACTTTCCTTGCTATTATCATAAATTAACTTGCACCCAATATTCTGTTTACTTCTATATATATTTAAACTCTTTTTACTCTCTATATTAATTCTTCATTTCTCCAACTCCCTATTCTTTATTAATGCATCTGTTCTTCTATCCCATTCCTTACAACTATTACACTCAACCATTATCCTAACACAATCATCCCACCTTTTGTATAAGTATACTAACATAAATTCTTTATCCAAATCTTCTGCACACCATACCACCCCTCTCCTCCATCTTGTTTCCTGCCCCCATAAACCAATTAAATACTATTTTGACTATTCTCTTATTATTAAATTGCAATCTACTGAACATTTTCAGTTTTTCATATAAAAACTTAACCATGCCATTTCTCCTTGAATTGCCATCTTTGCCATCCACACATTGGCATCTAATGCATGTCTTCCTACTATTCTTTGTACTTTTTCTAACCAATCTAATACCTCTTTCCTTACACATAATGCATCATTACCATATATGTTAAACCTGCTACTGCTATTCCCTTCAATACAATTCTAACTACATCATATTTATTATATGAAAACACTGTTAATTTTTTTATCAATCCTTTTCTTTTCTTTGCTTTATTTATCAACTTTTTTTTCATTCATCTAAAAAATTTCTCTTATTATTTAAAATGATTCTCAAATAGTTATACCTATTCACCACACTTAACTTTACACCCTTCAATAAGAATTATTTGTCTTCTCTTTCCCCAGTATTAATCATTATTACTTTAGATTTTCTTCACTAAATTTAATCTCCATCTCTTTACCCACCCTTTCACATGTCCTCAGTATAACTTCTATATATTCCCTTCTTTCTGTGCACAAGAAGACATCATCCACATATTAAAGACCCAACAATGTATGTACTCCCTTGCACCTATTAATGGTATCTCTACCCCTCTTTCCAGTCTTTTTATTGCATTCTCCATCTCTCTCAAATACAACAAAAACAAAATATGTGACATATCCTTGCCTTAGTCCCACCTCATTTTTAACTTTAATTGATTCTATATTCCCTAACTAATACATATACTAATTATTTTCATACAATCTCTTAATAAGATCCATTAAAGCTCCATCCATTCCCAAATTTATTAAACTTATCCATAACCAATTTTTATTTACTCTATCATATGCCTTCTCTATATCTATAAAAACCATATATAAATGCCTACCTGTATTCCTACTCATATCTATAAATTGTATAACTATATGCCTATCTGATGGAAAACCTCCTTGCATTTTACCCACTATATTATTTTCTTCCATCCATTTTGAAAAGCGTCCAGCCATCATATATGGGAAAACTTTATATTATACTGGCATTACCACAATCAGTCTATAATTACTTAATACCCTTTCTTTTAAATAGTAGCCTTACTCTTGTATTACTCCAACTATCCAGAAAATCTCTCTTCTATGTCATCTTATTAAAACATGATAATAGGTTTATTTTTGTCCCATGTCCTAAATTCATTACCATCTCTGCTACCCATTCATCTAAACCTCTTGCCTTGCCACTTTTAAATTTCTTCCCTGCCTCATTCAGTTCATTTTCTGTAAACCTAATATTTCCAATACTATATGCTTTTATATTTGTTATCACTCTGTCCTTCACATCTTACATCTTTTCAGTATCCATTACATGCTTATTTAAGATTGTCTCTAATTCTTCTCTAGAACTACACTATATCCCCTCATCATCTAGTAATACTATTTTTTCTCTCCTACATTCCTTTTTTTAATATATTTTCAATTTTTTTTACTCCCATCTTTTCCAGTTTTATTAATTTCTTCCAACAATTTATTATCTAATTTCGTTCTCTCTATTAACGCCCTCTATATTTCTTTTAAAAACAGAAAATTGAGTATTTTACAATAATGAATTTTGTCTCATTCACAATTAAGGTATTGTTTACATTCCTGATCAGTCATATTTTCATTATATAACTCATGTTTATATTTGATTAGTAGTTTGGATTTATAAAAATTTTAAAAGGCAAAAATGCAACTCGAATAATGACAGCTACTATTGGAAGCTAAACAGAAAAATATATTAATATATATTTCATGAATAATTAAAAAATATTTGACTAAATAAAATGCATTATTTTGCAAATTATTTATAACAATAAAGATAGTCTATATACAGAAAGTGAAATGTTGTTTTTAAAAACAATCTGCACAGGAATGACAATATATTTGTAAGATTAAACTCTTATTAACAAAAAGAGAGAAATAAAACAAAGTGTAAAGTCTTCTGTTGATAATATGTAGTTTAAAGAATTTTAATAAGTGTTGATTTGATAATAATAAAGTAGAATGAGAGGAATTCACTGCACACTTTTTCTGATAGCATGATATACCAGTTGAATACTGACAATGAATTTAACAAAACTTTCTGTAGTAGTGATAAAAGTTATACTAGATTTGAGATTTAAATCAAAAGGCAAATAAAAATAAAGCAATCTTTTATATAAATTATAAAAAAGTTTTATAAGAGCAACCACCTTTATTATATTGTAAAAATTATAAACATTACCTAATAGAATAACATTATCAACACAAGATACTGCAGCATATTTTTGGTACAATACTCCAAAACAAAAGTCAAAGATAGTTAGGACATATCAAAAAAAAATGAAGAAAATGTGAGAAGAATATTAAAACTAAGATACAGCTTATCGTTATTTGCAATTTATTTTAAAATGACTTCTCCTTTAATCCTATTATCTGGAAAATATGTTTGAGTTATAAAATCTTTTAGAGAGGCACTGATAATATATTGAAAAATAAAACTGCTATTTCAAAATATCACCCCCCACCCCCCGAACAGAAATATGCCTAATTATTGCTCATAGCCAAGAAGATATGCAAAACTTTAATTTAAATTTTTTTCCAAATTTTTTAATGTGCCCATATATTTCACACACATATATTTTCTTCTTTCAAAAAAATATTCGATTGTACACACACACATATATATATATCCTTTTTTTAAAAATTAAACAACATAAATTTTATTGTTATTAGAAGTGATAAGAATTTTACACTTCGGACTATTAAAAGTGTTAATATTAGCTTCTTTTTTTTTTTTTTTACATCTTTAAAATCCGCTTTGAGAACTGCGAACACAATTAAATGACAGAAATAAAAATGCTCGGATTAAAGTCGAGTTTGATGGATGAGTAGAAGGTTGGCCCTAGTGTTTTTGTTGCTGAAGCACATACAAGTTGGTTGCGTATTGGGGTGTCAAAGAGCACCACTAACAAGTCTATTAGCGGAGAATGAAATAAGTCTGGTGTTGTCTTACACAACACATCCATTATTGATGCGTCTGCTTGTTCTTAAACTCACGTATTTAACCTTTATAACAGGGTACACAAGCCATGAATTTTTGATGTTAAAGTATAATTGGGCTCAATTTTTTTTTTTTGTTATTCATTTAATTATTTTGTTTCCCACAATCCAATTTTAACAAAAATAGATATGTTTATCTTAATTGCAGTGACCTAAAGCACATCTAAAACTTTTAAAAGTAAAAATGATTTTTTTTTTTTTTTGGATAAAGTTAATCAATGATTTAATTTTTTTTCTTTCTAATATTAAATATTGGTTGAAAGTAGAAAATGAACGAAAAAAACATTTTCTAATTACTGCGTTCCCTGTGGGATAGATAAAAAGTTAGAGTGTTTATAATTCAGATCTATAATTAGATCAGCATTCACTAAACCCACTTTTAGAAAACTATACTTTAGTCCAGCTTATTTCATTAAATGAAGCTTCCAACTCAACTTACTGCTTTAGATTTCCATCAGACCTGCTGCATGATGGGAAGTTATTTTATTAATGATTACTAGTGTCTCACATCAGTGTAGTTTGATTTAATAAAACACCATCAAATCATAGAAGCTGCATTGCGGAGAAAATATTGGCTGTTAAGTTCATTTGGTATGCTATCAATCCTCCTGCTGCAATTATATTTAATATATTTACTCTGAAATAGATTGAAGCGCGTCACATTTGTACTTCTATAATAGAAATGCTTATTCATTCTTAAAGCTACTGTTTAACACATATTCTTAATATATACATTCAAAAAAAACATTTCATGGAATATGAACACACATACATATCTATATACATCTACCTCATATATATGTAACTAATCTATTTTCTATTTCTTTTTTATTGTTTTAGGAAAAGAAAATAAGGACTGGAAGAAAGTATAAACAGATAATAAATAGAATCAATATATAAACAGTATTTGTAGCTAGTGTTATACTTTTAATGAGGGGTTCAACTCTGAAATAAACCTACAAAATGTTATAATTAATTGAAAAACTTTTCGGGATTTTTTTTTGGTAACAAACCTATAACCAATTTAGTAGGGAGTCCAATGTGATTTATTTATGGAATGTAAAATGGATCCAGAAACTCTAATAGTCATATAAATATCAATGTAATGACCATAAAAAAGAAAATACATTTACAATAAGATGCAATTTTTATTACTGTTGATTACTATAATTTCAAGGATTCCAAGTCTATGATTTACATTTTCTTTTATAAACATGAGAATCAGTATTCACCCCTATAGTTCATTTATATAATATTATGTATAACCAACTAGTAGATAAGACATTTGCAAGATGTAATTGCAGAATGTATGTGCAATAGCATGATAACGAAAAGTTCTAAAACTTGTACTTAGAGTAAATTACATTATATAAATTATTGCAATTATTATACATTCAATAGATAAGTTTTTGGAAACCAGATTTTTATTATTCATAAAAATATCTGCAGATAATCTAATCAAAAAAATGATTTGCTTATTACTCCAAGAAATTTTCATGCCAGTAACCATAAAATGAGAAGACAATAAAAATGTGTCCATGATTTGTGTAAAATTACACCATATAAACATAGTAACTACCAGTAGTTTTTAAATCCAATACTTGCCTTTATTGTTGAGTTTGGAAAAATTAGTTGTTGTTTTTTTTTTTTTTTGGATTTTTACACAAAGACTTCTCATACATCATAATCTTTTTTTGTTGTTGTTGTTTAAAGAATCTCATGTTTATATATGTTCACTTGCACATATGTGAAATGTGTCTCAAGTTAATGGTAAATTTAGTCTACTTAATAGCCTTTCTATATTTCCAATGAGTCAATTACATTTCTATTATATAATGAAGAACTATATTATAAAATGGTTTATTAATTCTAGAATATTGATTGTGAAATTTCCTACAATTAATTAATTAACTGACTATTGAGTACATTTCTAACCAATAGATGCAGTCTTAGGTATAGTTTGCAAAAGTTGCTTTTTAAAATATATAAATCCTGTTCTTTAAACATTTATGTCATGTCCTGTTTTTAAATTATTTGCATCATATAGTTAGGCAGTTTTTTAGAACTTTTAATTGATTAAGAAGTAAATTAAAATGTGGCCTAAAGTTGTTTCCAAGTCTTTAGGAGATTGTTTAATATTGTATCTTTTTGTTGTAGATTATGTTCAGTTTATTAAATATTTCTCTGTTGTGTAGATGGAAGGATAAACCTTATTCTTTTGATAGCTAGGCTTATAAGACTTCAACTTTTTAATAAGATCTCTCATGTTTTTATATTGTATTAAATATTTTTTTACAGTGAATAGACTTTTTGTAAAGCTAATATGATTTAATATGTGGCTTTTATTTTATACTTCTGGAAGATCATGGATGAATATATTGCTTAATACACATAACAAAATTGAATAGTGTGAATAAATGATTTTTGGTACTATGATTATTATTTACAGTCATTTGAATTTTTTTGAAGAACATTTTAAATAAATTATTTGCTTTTTTTAACCTTAAATTATTTAGAAAAAGAACATTTCTCAAATAATGATAAACTGAGATCAAATTGATAAAGTAGTATTCATTTTTTAGGCAGATTTGTATAGAACTTTTAGCAGCAATATTGTCCTTGATAAATTCACTTTTTCCTAAAAGTAGCATGGTTTCTATTAAAATTATTTTTTAAAAACTTATTTAAAAAGCACATAATAAGGATATAAGAAAAATAATTTTTGATCATTGCCAAATTTATTGGGTTTTAAATTGCTATAGTTTTGCTTCTGCATGGATAATGTTAATAAATAATTTTGGATTTTTTTTTAATAAATTCTGAAAGTATATTCACAGATCATGGAATTTTTACTACTTTAAAAGAATCAAAATTAAGTTTCAAGTTTATCTGTAACTACAGTTTAACATTTTTATTAGCTAGCAAAGATTCAATCTAAAATTATTTTCAATAACAAACATCTAGAAAAACTTTAGTATTTATGCATAATCTAAGAACATAATGTGATGTAAACATTTTAAAACAGCTTTAATAACACTTCCTAATTCAGTACTTAATATTGTGCAACATTTAGCAAGCAAGTGCTCCAAAGCCAAACATATAAATACTCAATCACAATAATAAACCATTCTATAATATAATTCTGCATCATATATCAAAAGCATTGGTTAGAATGTTACCTTAAAATTTAATACTCAAAAATCTAAGAGTCCAAATTAGACTCCTATGCTAGTACTGTCACTGGTCTGGTCACCAATACCTGAAGATGAGAGGAGAATAATACATCTTGAAATGTTGTGCATATACTAACCTGTGTGCTATTACTAACAGTTAAATGTAATCGAAAAATTTAAATAAAATTATATTTTTCTAAAGACATTCAATACTCGATGAAATATATAAATACAATTATTAAGTAAAATATATAAAATTTTATTAGTTAGATCAAACTACTCTCAACTCAAGACATAATTTTACTATACAACACAATCTCAAGTCATATGTCTCTTTTTGAAAAACTTATCTAGGACAATCTTAAAATAAAAAAATATTTTAAAAGAATGTTTTTATTTTGATGTTGCAAAAACTTTATTTTTCCAAAAACATTATTTTTCAAAAGCAATTTCCTTCATTCTATTCATCTATTTTAAATCAGATTCATCATTGTCATCATATATTTTGCAGATTCATCCATGTATGATTTTGTTTATGAATATATCAACATTTTGGCTTGATCACACAAGACAGCAATTGGTGATAAATAGAATATTAAAAAGATGGTTACAGAGACTCTGTAACACTGATTTATAATAATGTTAAAATTTCACCAATAGAAAAAAATAAGTGTATAAAATTAAAAACTAGAAGTCAGAAAATATTCAAAGGAGTATGTTTTTTTAAAAATTCTTCCAAATAGGAGGAAGTTTGTGTGTGTTAAATTCATAATTAAAATTATATATGTAGAAACTCACAAAATATATCACTTATATTTGTAAACAATTAAAATGTTCATATTTTATTTATATATAGAGAGAAAGAATTATATTTATTATGGGTTTTTAGTTTTATAAAGAATGATAATTGATAGTTTCCTGGTAACATCAAAAGCTAAAAGTTACATATGTTTACATGAATATAATTTATTAATTTCCATTCCTTATCAAACTAAAAAATCCATGAAAAAATATAATTCAACATATGCAACTCTCTGGAGAGATTAGTTATTATTTGCAAAATATCAAAGAAGATGCTATTCTTCTTCATTATTACACCTATAAAAAATAGCTTTCTGGGTTTAAATCATTATAACAATTTGGGTTTGAAGTAAAAGAGGGCATCCTTTTATTTCAATAAACCCCAACAAAAATCTATTATAGATTAATGAAAACTTGTTTAACCTCAGGAGGGTTAGCAGTTAGTAGTAACTGATGGTTTTCTCATACTATCAAAAGCTGAAAATTATCTCTGTTTTCATGGATATAATCACTTTATATATATATATATATATATATATATATATATGCATGGTATATATATATATATATATATATATATATATATTGAAACCATGCAGAAAAAAGTTAGTTGTGATTTTGTTGATACCATGTGTTGATAATGTGGAGAAAGTACGACTGAGATAGCTGAGGATGATAATAAAAAAGAAAGTGTGTCTATCCTTAGCTTGACTTGCAATTCACTATGCATAAAAGTTTTTGTATTTCCACATAATCTAAAATTATTCTATACTTAATAATATATCCATGTTTACTAAAATAATGAATAAATTTCTCAGGGTTATTTAATAATATGTGTACTCTTAGTCTCATTCTATTTTATTAATGCAAATCTTTGCAAATATATTGTTTTTTACTATAAAAACTAATTAAGAGTAACTCAATCTGTGTTTCAAAACCAATGCTAGCAATTTTAAATACAAAGTTGATTAATGATTTATCTCATGGTCTTATAAAGTAAAAAAATAAATGCATGGATATAAAGTGTGTTTATGCATTTTAGAATATGACAACGTAAAAGGGATTTTATGTGCATTATCTTACCCAATACTTTTATATTTACGATAGCATTTGAACAATAATGATGTATTTAATACAAATAGATTTTATATGTAATTTAATATCTTAAATATGATCTTTTATATCGTGAATATGCAATGACAATGTTTCTTTAATAATGACAAAAGAGAAATATTAAAAATTAATAATTATTTTATTACACAATATAAAATAAATGATAAAAATGAATAATAACAATAAGAAAATTATATAAAATATCTAATAAATATTATTATTTGTTTCCTAAATCTAATTTGAACTTGGGATTAGACAGTGTTGTAAAGACACTAACATTAAATAGGAATAGGTAGTTTATTATTTTAAAAAAACCTAGATTCAAATACTGGAGAATAATAATCATCATAATAATAATCAATGATAAATGTTCGATGTGGTTCTTAATTAGTTTGTTTTACTAACTAATTAATTATTAATCAACCTTACTTAATAATGCTGGAGATGTTTTCACTTTTAAAAAAACAAATATAATCATTGCTTAGCATACCAAGATGATATTTACCACATTGGGTTTTTTTTTTTTATCTCAAGATCTTTTACTGGATTCATTTACAGGCTTAAATGTTAAGAGTGCTACTCTACTAAAAAAATATAACTAGATCATTAGGATGCCTGGTTACATACTACATAATATTCAAAATATTAATACTAACATAGAGTGAAGCATAAAATATTATTTAAGGAATTCATCTAAATAATGATGATAAACTCCATTTAAGTGTAAGGTTGAAACTTAAGAGACCATAAAATATATATTAGTTGCAATATAGCAAAGTTTATATAACTTGAATACTTACATTTATCCAACCTAAACCTAAGGTAAATCACATTTAATCCCTTTCAATATCACAAATAACAATATTAAATAAAAATATTACCTGTACATGAACACAGCAATATCTGAGAAAACTTTATTTCATTAATAATAACTATAATATTAACTAACAATGAAGCAATTGTGAGAAAATGCATTAAATAATTTGTTGGTTTATTATTTTGTAATATTAATCCTTTCTGTGCACCACATAAAGATTAATAAATTCCATTTATCATACTTGTTGACATTCAACACTTTAATTTGTTTTAAGATTGATTATCACTTGAATGTTTATCATATTTAATATTTGCTTTCATAATTCACAATTCAAGAGTGGCAATTTAAATATTTAGCTTCATAATTTATTATTCATTGAATGGCATTTAAATATTTAGCATTGATAATCCATAATGCATCCCATTAAGCAATAGATATACATTCATAGTTTGTTAAACACAGCAATTAAATTTTTTTGAACAGATGTTATAATTTTATCCAAAAGATTAGCATTCATTACTTTTTTAATTTGAGATATATAATTAATCTATTCATTTATAAATACTTAATTCATGATACCAATAATTCTAATTATATCTCTGATAAAGCAAATAGTTTTTTATTATTTTTTGAATCCAAGTTTATTTTTCTTAGCAACAAGTTTATAGGGGCAAATCTGAGTTGAAAAATTATTGTTTAAAGTTTTTCCTTACATAATTAAAGATGAGATAAATATCAACTATTTAATATTACTTCCAAATAAAAAGGTCCAGTGGTTTTTGCTGAAGTTGATAGACAGCATTCTATAAGTCAAATTATCCATTTTTCCACTAACAGTTCACTGTAATAAACGAGATTTATTGAAATAAAAACAATTAATTATTCAATGATGATTTCTGGTTTATTTGTTATTATACATTATTCTCCTAGAACAATGAGAAAAAGTTATTTTTAACCAGTAAAGGCAAATGCCTAGCTGTTTAACTTAGCCAATCATTATATAGATGATAACCAAAATGGCTATTTAAAAATTTGAACTTGTTTAAGTTCTGACTGCAATAAAAATTTGTGAAGACTGTCTGGATTTTCCAAACTTCCACTTTTATACTAGTTATCACATGATGTTCAGGTTACAGAATATTCTCCATCATGCATTTGGTTTCTTGGTTTGTCTGGGAAATATTGGAAGAGATTATCATGGTTAATGCTGGGCAACATGATAGACATTAACATTTTGGAATCAATGTGGTAAAAATAATAATTTCAGATTTTTTCAAATGTTTTACTTTTCTTTTCAGGTTTTGAAATAATATTACAAACACTTATTTAAAATAAGTAAATCATAAAACTATAAAGTTCGATTTTTTTTTAATAAATAATATTATTTACTAAATATTCTAGCAAACCAGAATCAACATTTGCTAAATCTAAATTTAAACAGGTAAGCTTCCACACATGTACACAAAATATAAAAAGGTAAAAACTTTATTCTGCACATAAATAAAAGTATAATCTAAATATAATTGCTTTACCTCAAAATATTTTAATGTTGGCAATGTTAAATGGTATTTTCCTCTCTGTCTGAAATTAATTGTTTTATGTGTGAGCACTTATATCTGTTTATACCATTAGATATCTTTGTTTCTTAATAAGAATAATAATAAAATATATAAAAAAAATTATACAAGTCTTGATAAGTTTATTTAACGCACATTGTTTATGTAAATAAAATTTACTAAGACAATAAACCTAAAGCATGTGCGTTTGAAAATGTGAAGGTAGGGACATCTACAGGTCTTAACCACAAGCTTTTCTTCCAATGCATAAGTTTGTGGTTAATACCTGTATATGTCCCTACCTTCACATTTTCAACCACACTTGCTTTAGGTTTATTGCCTTAGTAAATATTGTAAGTCTTGATAATAAAATCTGCTTGGAAAGCCATTCAGAAATGCTTTATAAAGTTATATTTGTCATAAATATTAGTATGAGTGACTATCAAACATGATACTAATTGTATTCCATGCTACACAATAAATGGCAATGATGAATATATTTGATTAAGTATAAAAATTAAAGCCAATAAATTTTTTATAGTTTTTAAATATAATAGCCAATATACAGTGATACTATAAGGTCATAATATACATAAACATTATAGCATTTCAGATTGTTTTCTGAGTATTTTTTTCATTGATAAGGACTTGAAATTCAATGATAAAGATAATGCATTTATACATCTAGCAACCACTTTTAATTCTCTTATACTATTCAAGGAAGTAGCCTGAAATTTAAAACATCCAGCAACACATTTTGAGTTATATAGGATTGATATTTCATGTCTAAAATAGAGTAAACAAAATTACTCTTGTAAGCATATATCAAAAATAAACTGAGAAAGTCATATGATTTTTAATTGTGTAATATTCTTAACCAATGAGTAGAAAGACTTACAATTATGGTAATATTGATGTCATTAAAAATATATAGTTAATTATCAATTGTCAAATTTATAAAACTGGATAAGCAAGTTTTAGATTTAAAGTCTTAGTCTTTTTATTTCATTTTATGCTACTAACATAACTAAGATAATGGTTGCTATACACAACAATACATTAATTCTAGACTTGAATCCTAAGTTCATGTTGATAAGGCAAAAATCAGAAATTGCTCTATCAATGCCAATATTATGTATTATATTATTTTTATTAATTACTCAGTCTTACTTTAATGGCTTGAAAGCAGAATAAAAAATTGTCCTTGAGAGTATATGATAAGAATAAGCTGCAAAAATTTATGTAAAGTTTTGTTAGAAGATATCTATTCAATGAGCAATTTGTATGTCTGGTTATTTGAATGGAAAAAAATCTTCATTTTGTCTAGAACTTTAAAAAAGTGTCCAAGATTTTCCTGGTCCAGATTTACACCATTTAGTTGTGGGAATGAAGACAATTTGCTAACCGCATTGCCATGAAACACTTGTATATTTGTGTTTGAGTGGATGTACACATACTATTGAGATTATATAGAAATATTTTTTGTACTTAAAAAATAGTAGACTCAAAAATAAATATAATCATTCAATTATTATTTGTATTTTGTGTTTAAATCTTTTAATACAACTTATTTCAGAAAATATAATTTTAATTCTACATAAAGTTCATACTTTTTTGCATTATTATTTTATATATTATTTTATCTTAAGTAACTCAATACTAAGATCTATACAAAATTAGTTTTCTTCATATATTGAAGAAACTGTTATTTTTAAACTTACTTTTACATATCTGGATTAATGATTTTATTAAGTATCATTCAATATATATAAAGCAAAAAAACTTGGAATAAACTCTACAAAATGTATGTAATATCAGTATAAAAAAATAATAATAATAACTATAGACCATCTACTGCATGTATGCCAATCTGAATAACATTTAACATTTAAAAATAATAACAAATTTCATTAAAGACACTCAACATTAACGTTCCCACGTGAATAGTTAACTTTCCATAATTGTATACTATACAATATTAATTCAATGAACATTCAGTTACTTGTAATGAAAGTTTATGCTTTGCAAGTGTTTGTATTTTACATGATGGAAAGCAATTTGAAGAAAAGATAAATCAAGGTTATATTTTATAAATATGATGGTCAACTTATTACATAAATAATATAAATGTGTTAATATATATTAAATTATGGAAAATTGACCATTCACGTTGGAACTTTAGATTTTTTTTTTATTAAATTTAAATGCTACTCAGGATTGCATACATGCTATAGGTTAGCTATACTTAAATATTTAAAGGAATAAAAAGTTTTGTGATCATTTACAGACATAAATTGACAAAATTTGCAGGTAAGATTTATTTATAATAATCTAATAACTTGAATGCCAAAGTTGAAATTGAAAAGAAAAAAATGATATTGATGAGTATGATTTTGAAATTATAAAGAAATCTATAGAATCATTAGTAAATTTTGTGTATTTTATTGCCAATGCATTTTTAAATAGCAAAAACAATGACTGTCTACATACTCATCATTATATTGAAGTTACAGAAATCAAATATATTACACTGCAGCATGAGTGAAACAAAAAAATTGGCCAGAAAATTTTAATGCAAATATTGAGTAAATTAAAAAAAAAAGACAAAGTTGTCTTATATGCTAAATAGATACTAGATAGTATACTGACTGCTTTTAGAAATAAGATGAAAATTTAATCTTAGGTTTGGGATATAATTTTCACTAAACCAGATAGACTGTAGTGAATGTAAAATAATAATATTAATTAAAAATAAATCTTAAAAAAGATTGAATATGAGGAAACAGTTACAAAAATAAAAATGAATGTCAGAAATATAATGGTAATTGCAAAAGTAAAATAAGAAAATCTCAAATTGAAATATAAATACTTTTTTTTTGTACAAAATAAAAAATTCAAAATTTTAAGTGCACCCATGAAAATTAATGACCCTTTATAATAAAAATATATCAAAAATAAAAGCAAACTTGAAAAACAAAATCAATTTTTGAGAAAATTATTATAACAAAAAAAGTTTCAGCAATGAAATGACTTGCTAAAAAATACCTGATTAACCAATAGCAAAGATCAGAAATGGAAAAGCTATGGAAAAAAATCTATGCCACAGTGACATCAAATATAACTCTCCATAAAATACCTTATATAGAAAACTTTTATAATAAAAAATAAGGTCAGATTAATTTAGATTTTATTTTTCAAGTATAAGATTATTGAAATGAATGACATTTCAGTAGAATATTTCTGAAAAACTAAGTAAGAATCAACAAAGCTACTGACTAAATCAAGTTAGTTCTTCTAAAGAATTACAGTTTGGAAAAAAATACATTAATAATTCTTAATTGAAGAAAGGTATCTTGAATAGAGTATGAAAACTATCAATACTATATCTATTATATCAGTTGCAAGTATGATTATACTGGAAATGGTTTAACACAATGTACAGTTTTACAATGAAAATAAATTACTAGATGTACAGCTGATTTTAAGAAAGGTTAAAAAAAAAGATACTATGATACATTTCCTAACTAAAAAGATTAGGATATACCACAAGTTTTATAAATGTGATTGATTTGCTAAACTATGGGATAATCTTACAAACATGAGTATAATGATTATATTGTGCTTTAATGCAAATTGGTGAAGTTATTAAACTAATAAATAATAATAATAATATTTGGCTTAGCACTTTCAGGGTATGTTAACTCCCATATTCAACCCCAAAAGTGCTAAGCCAAATATTATTATTATTTGTTAGTTTAATAACTTCACCAATTTGTGTTATTAAAAACAAATGGCGAAGTAATCATTTATTACAAAAATGAGTATAATATTTAAATATAAGTATATTGTCTATACTGAACTTAATGTAATTAAAAGGGATTTGAACTCTGACTTTCAAGCTCCCTACATCTATCTTTCCAGCCTATACAACTGATACACATACATGTGACAAAGATAAATGATATACAACATACATATTTTGTGACGAACAAGCGCTCACCTGTTAATCCAGATCATCATCTCCCACACACATATATAATCAATGCCCAGTTTATATTAAGATAAAAAATCTTTAATCTTTAATGGACAGGCTTCAATCTTTTCCACCCTCCAACTTCTCAGCCATCCACATCATTGATAATCTGATGATGGAATGCTCAAAGTTCTTGGTGATGTCAATATTATTGCCAAACTCATGTTGACTCTAATTCACTCTATCTCCACACATATAAGACTGTAATATGAGCATACTATAACTTTCTATTGATTTTATACATAATCCTTATTTACAGAGATGCATATTGTCACCCTATTTATTTAATTTTCATGTGGAATATGTGGTGAGAAAGATATATTGGACAAATACAAATGTAGATTTAGAATTGATAGAATGCATTTTAATAATGTTAGAAATTATAATGTTACACTTTTAGAGAAAAAATAAATAAAAATAAAAAAGACCAATTTTGGCAATAAAATTAGCATTTGAAAAAATTCTGGCTATCTGAATCATTCATTAACAAGAAAGTCAATGTTAACTAATACTTAGAAAAAATGTAACAAAAATTCGGTAGAAATTGTTCCAAAGATACATTTAGAGCAGAATTATTCTAATTATATGATTTTTTTCTGAAACTATATAATTATATTCTAAAAAATAATAATAGGAAAACTATTGGTGCCTTTAACCCTTGGTCATGTGTATTGGTTGTATAAGATGGAGTGGATATCTATAGGGAACTTGAAAATCTGAGTTTAAAGCCCTTCTAATTACATTATGTTTAGTATAAACAATATACTTATATTTAAATATTATATATGTGTGGATATATGTGTGTGCGCTTGTGCATAAAAAAAATAAGAAAAATATGAAATAGTTAAACTTGTTCATAAATGATACTAATTTAACATTTATAGATTTGTGCTTTACATTTTTATCTATTCAAAATTACATAATATAATTCCAAATCAATTTTATTACCAAATGATGCCACTTATACTATGATTTGTATAATGTTCATAGATAACAAAATAGGTTGGTAGATAGATAGGAGGTGGGGAGATGGGTAAGACAATTCATAAGAGATATAGGATGTGTAAACATGTAAATAGTGGATATTATAGGATTGATAAATAGATAGATATAAATATGTAGACAGATAGATAGTGAGGAAGGAAGAAAAAATATAAAGAAGGGAGGATGCAAGATAGATGGTAAATAGGTAAGTAAATAAGTAAGAAAAAAGATGATACAGGTAAAAAAGGAAGAAAAGAGGAAGAGGATAGTGAGTAAGAGAAGAAGGCAGGTAAATAAGAAGAAAGGTAAATATATAGAATAACAGAGATATAAAAAGATAAAAAGTTGGGTGGATAAAGAAAGTAGGAGCTGATTAGATAGATTGAAAAAGGGGAGATTGAAACAAGATGATAGATAGGAAAGGGAATAGGTGTTATGTATGTAATTAAATATATAGATAAGGATAAAAATCGAAGAGTTAGATTATAAACATGTAGGTAGCCAAAGGGATAAATAGATGTATAGGGAGATAAATAGATAGAAACAAAAAAAGGCAGATAAATGAATGGATAATGAGTGGATATGAAACTAAATGGATGGATATGTAAGGAAATAGGTATATAGTAAGATAATCAGATAGGTGGAAGTTAGGTAGATAGATAGACAGATAAATAAATTGATAAATATACAAATAGACTGATTGACAGATATAGATAGCTGGATAGTAAACTGATTTATAAATTGACTGATTGGTAAAAGATAGATAGATAGATAGATAGATAGATAGATAGATAGATAGATAGATAGATAGATAGATAGATAGATAGATAGATAGATAGATAGATAGATAGATAGATAGATAGATAGATAGATAGATAGATAGATAGATAGATAGATAGATAGATAGATAGATAGATAGATAGATAGATAGATAGATAGATAGATAGATAGATAGATAGATAGATAGATAGATAGATAGATAGATAGATAGATAGATAGATAGATAGATAGGTAAGTAGGTAGGTAAGTAGGTAGATAGGTAGGTAGATAGGTAGATAGATAGATAGATAGATAGATAGATAGATAGATAGATAGATAGATAGATAGATAGATAGATAGATAGATAGATAGATAGATAGATAGATAGATAGATAGATAGATAGATAGATAGATAGATAGATAGATAGATAGATTGTCTTGCAAGACGAAATCTCTCCCATAAAGAAAAACATTGAAAATGAAAGCATCATTCATCAAACTCGTCAATTGTTGTTTAATCATGGTTTTAGCTTATTTTTATTCTTGTTTTAGTGTCTAGCTAAGAATAGATATATAGCTAAGTAGATTAAGAACTGATCACCTGACAAAATGTCCTAAACTTATTTGAAATATATAAAGATTCTAGATAAGAACCCCAGTTCGTGACATGATATGTGGATGCATTAATCATTATGCTATGAAAACTTTATAAAATTATATATATACACACATTGAGAAAAAATACTATATTAGGGGGAGAAATTTTCTTTTGTATAATAGTGTTATTATTCAGTTTATTTAAAAGTCTCTCCAATTTTTATTTTTATTTCATTACGTGCTTTGAAAATATCCGAGAATTTATTTTTAATGATCCAAAAGAGAAAGCTTATCCTAAACAAACTGCTTTTGGGCAACAAGATATAATTCTATCTTAAGCGTATGCTTTCTGAATGCAAAACAGAAGCAGTAGGATTTTATTTTTTAAGATTATAGGAGCTTTCTATTTAATCTTAAAATATATACTGTTTAGAAATATAGATTTTATTTAATCTAAATAGTATTTTTATTTTATATAAATTATTTATGTTTTTCTTCCCCCCCCCTTTCCCCACACAGACATAAATATACATACTAGTTGTAAATACTCAGTATTAGGACAATAAGCACTAATCAGCATACTACCATCTATAGACAGCTAATCGTATAATATTTGTTTTTAAATGATGTGTAATAAGAAATACTTTTATTTTAAAAATAATAAATGTTAGAATTTAGAAATGTATATGATTTGTCAAATTGTACTCTAATAGTTATTTTGTTTATATTCAAAGATTATTGATTTAATTGCAATTTAGAAACAAAAAAAAAATGTGAATTTATTATTTTTTAATAAACCGGATAAATTAACTATTATAGATAATAAATTATAATAAATATGTGTATAAACATCAATAATCACATCGCACTATTGAACGCTTTACATTTGTTAATAAATTCTTTTTGATATTTTTTATTTACAATAACACAAATTACAAAAATTATTATTCGAATAAAAACCAAATTTGTAATACTGATAGTGGCTGGGTTCGGACAGTCAAGTAAAGAACAAAACTGTAAATTTTTTACATTTTGTTATTATAGAATACTATGCTATATCTATTTTAATGTATATTAATTCACAAATATTTAATGCAGCCTAATTTTATAAGGCAGTTCAACAACTTTAAAAATCATTTTTATTGGGAAAAAAGTTTAGAAATGCGTTTTATTAAGTAAACCTTGCATAGAAGTAATCATCTATGAATTCAACAAATCAAAAATAATATAGAATGCGTAATAGTTATATCCTAAGTACTAATGTTTATCAGAAATATATATATATCAAATTTTTGGATTTTTTTTTTAATACCCACTGACATCAAATAATATAATTCAAAATAATAAAATATTGGGAAACATTTTTACCCTAAAATTTAAAATTATAAAACAATGCAGAACCTCATGAACCCAATTAAATAAGTAGATTAGTCGATTTATATATTTGATGATACTTTGAATAGTTGAAGGCAAATCTTTTAATAATCTTTGAGTAATGACAGAGAATTGAATTAATTGCATTTTATAATGTATCTACTCATCTAAATTTGATCCGAAATATTTAGTTTAATACCATAAGATATTTTATTGAAATGATTGATTCCACTTTAAATGAATAAGTATCAGCTTATGGTTTTCAGAGAGAGTGTTACGGTTTTTAGAAAATTAGGAAGTATTACAAATATATTTTCGTTGCCAGATTAATTCATGAAAAAGTTCACCCTTTTATTAATATGGCAAAGTATTTGATTAGGTTATATAAAAAGATTTCTTATGCATTAAAGTCAAAGTTATTTATTTAGTAGTCAAAGTAAAAAAGAAAGAATATATGGTTTCTGTTAACATTCTTTATATCAGGGGTCGGCAACCTGGGCACGTACGCCAAGTGTGGTATACAGAACAATTATGAATGGCACTATCATTAACTTGAAATAATAAAAAATTATAGTTTAATTACAGTGCATGTATTTGCATCATCACCTACAATTTGCATATGGAACTCACATATAAATGGAATACAAGATTAAGTTTAATTTACTAATTATTTTGTATAATAAATGTACATTTGATCTTTGTTATTTTCAATAAAGATAAGAGCTAAGTTGGATGGAATCCCCCCCCCCATAAAATATTAGCTTTGCCTGGATTTTTTTTTTTTTGAAAGTCAATTGACCTTTGATATTTTTGTGTGCAACTGTAGTTTAGAGTAAATTTATATTCAGACAGAATATTATATTGATTAATTCATTCAAAAAACTTCTATTCGTAATTATATAATAATACATTTTAAGTTTTGATGCATTTACTTGGGGGGAAAAGTTTAAAATTAGTGATAGTTGGTCAAATACGTGAGACTTGATAATATCGTTCGAATATCAAGGAAGTTTTAAAAATCATTGTTTTTTTTTTTTTGCTTTTAAATGTCTACTATGTAATTAAAACAAATTTCTCATAGAAAAAAAATTCCAAATATCCATAGTTTTAAAGAAATGTAGATTATATGAAAAACTTCCAATTTCGAGTTGATTTTTTATATCATAAAAATGAGTTTCTTTGCTAGAAAAATACTTGTTTTATTTTCTCAGAGTTTATAGTCAGCTTTTTAGAGTAAACCATGCTAAATGTGCTTTGCCTATTCTGAATCACTATACATTAATCGGCAATTTTGTAAACAATACACATTTTTTTAAGCGCCCGAGATGAATTTTCTCCATGCCAAAGAAAATTTTAAGCATGTCTTTCGAATGCAATATAATTTAACAAAACATAATTTTCACATATGATCCTATGTATTTTAAAATATTGATTGATCAAATATATAGGATCTGGTTACACTAAGCTTCAAAAGTATACAATACATAATTTTGAACCCTATTATAACCGGACCAATTTTGATACTATACATAATAAATTGGTAGCATCATTCCAGCATGTGGAATAACATTGTAAAAGGTTTGGCATGACACCAGTAGAAAGTTGTTGACCTCTGCCTTATATGATGTCAGAAAGCTTATAATTTGTATAAAAATTTATCTAAGAATCTGAAGTAAGTTACTGTAAGTAGGGGGTGACTATATAGACTTTGAAATCAACGTAAATTTAAGAACAATAACTGAATAATAATGAAACTGCTATTATGTCATGAAACTAGGTTATTCTGATATAATGACTTCAGAAAAAGTCATCATTAATCTTTTTTTTATGTTTATGTTTGTCTTTTTTTGTGGGGTTTTTTTTTTTTTTGAGAAAATGTGAATGAGTGAACACATGCAGCAAATATATATATAAATGTGATCTCCAAAATTCATTATTAACTACATTCTTATATTTTTAGATTTTTTGTTTATATGTACAATGTTAATTTATATATACATACTTCTCATAAAAAAGTGTCTCTGTTATATATGTAGGTATATTGAAAAATATTGTACACTTACAGATCAGTACAGCAAACAATTGCACTAGGGGACTTAAGTCATAACATAATAAATGCCATATCTCTTCGGTACACTATTTTGAATGATAAATATTAGATAAACAGAAGACAGAATAGTATAAGAAGAAATTTTGATACCGCAGTAAAATGCCAGATAGCTTAAGTAATTATAGATTTGAATTGCCGTTTAAATAAATATATTGAATCCATTTAAATGTAATCACCTCTAGAATTCATTAATAAAATAAAAATGAATGCAAGGACACATATCTGCTTGACAATTAGCAACCTTTTTAGATTAGTAAGACAGTATCAAAAAAATCATTAAACCTATACAAAAAAATTAATTTGCTATTAAATTATATTCACATTTTAATATCAATTCATATGTTGATGGTTTTTAAATATAAATTAATTTCTTTGTTTGATGGGCTATCTACTAGATTCCAACCTGCAGATGATGCGGGTTATGAAAGAAATACATATTCAATAGAGGTTATTTGTCTTTTTCATCAAACATAACTGTTTTCAAAAAAATATAAATTTTTTATAATTGGTTCAAGATAAGTTAACATTATTCAATTTATCTGGCATTTAAATCCAAGTTTAAAGATTTTAAGTAATTACAAAAAAAAATATTCAAAAAATTTGTGGTTATCCAACTTTTTTAGATAGAGAATAAAAAAAACTTCCCACAATCTTATTTAATTAGATGAAAGTTTTTGCACTTCTGTAAATAAAATCATGATGATAATATGATGAGTTCTCTACTTTTAAATAGAGATATCATAACCTATGAGATATGATTATGTATACATTATAACTACTCTACAAAGAAATTCTGAAGATTAAATCTAAAAGTGATTTTAGCTGTAGATCACATTCATGCACTAAGAGAAATTATAGAAGAATTCAATAATTATGAATTATTATGCTTTATATTTGCAGATTAAAAAACTTATTTGACTCTATAAATATCTCAAATTGAAACACAAGATATTGACAAATTTTTAAAAAATATTTATCAAAATGCAACAACAGTTATTGTAGTGACACTAAGAAAATTAACAATGACATGAGTCTGCACAGGGCTCACCAGTTTTTCAGGAAGTATTTTTAAGATGACCAATCATTTAACCCCTACAGATATTCTTAGAGAAAATAGAACCCATACTAAATGCTACAAAGATTAAATAATGTTCAATGATTATTCATATAAAATTAAAGTTTAAAAAGTTAATAATTATAAAATCTTGTTAGATTTTAATACAGATAAAACATTGAATTAAATTAATCATAGAATTAAATTTGGATGTGATTTTTTGGTACAAATAATTTAATATTATATATATATATATATATAAGCATTCAATAAGAATTTAAGATTTGGATATTTAAAATATGAGCAATATGGAGTCTTTAGACTATATAATAATGTATAAAGAGATCTATGTTGTAGCAATTAAAAAGAGTTTAAGGAGAATTTCCTAGTTGAGAGAACAAACATGTGTTATCGGTTTCATTAAAAAAGAAAGATTAAATTGTAGTATTACAAAAAAAAAAAGAATAATTTTATTTTATTCTATTGGTACTTAACAATATGTCAATTGTTTTTTTTTTTTAGTCATGAAAAAATTTTAATATAGACATAATATATTTTGATAAAAGAGCTCAAATAGGATCATATTTGATATGGATGACTGAAATAAGGAGATTTTTTGGAAAGCTACAACGAAAAGATACTATAAATCTGAAAAGTTAGATTATACTTAGAGAGATCTTCATTAAGTAGTAGAGTGAAACTGATTGCAAATAATAACGATGGTATCACAAAAAAAAATTTGATCTAGTTGGTCTTTACCAGAAAACAAATTTAATGAAAATAGAATTCATTGAACAGAATGTTTTTAATTTATCATAAAAGAAAATAATAATGATATTATCTTACAGACTGTTTTAAAAAATGAGAAAAAGATATGCATAAAAATGGTAGTTTTTTTTTTTTAATCTCATTTTTTTATAAAATGGACATGTCTTTAGTCTAAGTATAAGCATGAAATTAATTTTATATATATGGAAGTGTTTAATAACTTATATTTTCATATTAGAAAAATTACTATGAGTTGTTAATAGACAGTAATCAAGGAAAATAGTAAACTGTAAGTGTTCTCAGCATTTTGCTGGCAGCGTTTACAGTTTACTAGTTTCATTCTGGAAGAGTTTACAGTTTATTATTTTCATTGATTACTATTTATTAACAATCTGCTAATTATTTTTCGAATATAAAAATAAATAAATATTTCATCATATTTAAATATTTAAATTTGTTAAAAATTATTCATTTATATATGTGATATAATTTTTATTATTAATCTTTATAGATGTACTTTTTATTTTATTATTGCAACTGCTAAATATTCAATAAATTATCAAAATTGATAGTAATAAAATAAAAGCTCATTATAGTCAACAGTATCACCACTATTATATTCATTAACAGAAGTATATGATCATTTTAACTTCAAGAACAAAAACAAATTAAGACAAAAAATAAAAATTTTAAATCTAAGTAAGAGGAAAAAGATTGAACATACAACTGCTGTGCTTATAATTAAAAGATAGAAATGCAACTGCTAAACAGAGCATTCATTTTCACAGTTATCACAGTTAATAAAGAAATGCCAATACACAAACTAATATAAATGGCTTACAAGGCATAACAATATCAAACTAATGGTAGATACTAAGCCCAAATAAATTGATAAAATATTAACATTCTTAAAACTTAAGTAAACAGGATAGTGATCATGTGATTCTTAAAACTTATTGTATGCTCATGCAGATTTTAAATTATTTTTATTACAATTTAGAAAGTATATTTCATTTCAATAACGTTAATATGCTTTTCAAGAATTCTAAAAAAAAAAATGAAAACTTTTAATTATCCTCCAAAATTTATGTTAGTTAGATTAGTATTTGAAAATTATCAACTATTAAGAATAAAGTATCTATTTCTTATAAATTTCTGATAACCTTCTCACCTAAAATTTAAAAAAAAAGCCCTTAAGAAAATCTAAAACAATCAGAATTTGGTATTTCACAATACATTGTCTGAAAACAATAATGAACTTTTATCTAAATGCTTAAACATTAATTTTATGCCAGTATATGCTAAAAGTAAAGCAAAGAAAAAAAAGTATCTGTGAAAAATAATCAAAAGTCCCTAATCTTCAAATAAGGAATTCCATCTGATGCCAGATAAACACTTATAAAAATAAATAATCTCAACCTTTTTTCTCAAGTTTTGATTATATGTGTTACATCCATTTAATGCATTTATCTGGCAAAGCTTAACTTTCTACATTTTTTAAACTCAGTCAAATAGTTATACCATTTCTGGTTTCACTCTTTTATATCTGTTAGATATCAATCCATAATAGTAAGGAAACCAAGTCACTCATCATGTGACTTATTTACAAATGTAATATAATGAGCATGCTAATAACTCTAAACAAGCTTTTTCAATAAATGCCACAAGAGAAAACATTTAAATTTTCTATCTAGAATTATCCCATCATCAAACTGGTTTCAAGCTAATGGCTCTCTTCAGTGAGGAGCTAGGACATTCAGACATTAGATTCAAAATGCAAATGTAAATTTAGCCTTTATCAAATACTAAACTATTAAGTAGAAAATCTGAAATTTTCAAACATCTATATGTCTTCAAATCCAGATATCTAACTTAAATAGCCATATGGGACTGAATTAAATTCAGATATACCATAAATTAATAGCCTTAGTAATATAATATATACAAGCTAATTAATTCATGTGATGTATGTCTTGGTTTCCTTACTATTATAGTTTGGCTGTATTAATAACCTTAGCAATATAATATCACCAAAGCCTTAAAAGCCAAACTATAATAGTAAGGAAACCAAGTCATACATCACATGAGTTAATTAGCTTGTATATATTATATTGCTAAGGCTGTTAATTTATGGCATATCTGAATTTAGTTCAGTCCCATGTGGCTATTTAAGTTAGATAGCTGGATTTAAAGACATATAGATGTCTGAAAATTTAGATTTTCTACTTAATAATTTAGTATTCAATAAATGCTGGGCTTGAGTTTGTATTTTAGATCTAGTGTCTGAATGTCCTAGCACCTCACTGATGAGAGTCATTAGTTCAAAACTGGTTTGGGGATAGGGATAATTCTAGATAGAGATTTTAAATGCTTCAACTTGAAGCATTTATTGAAAAAGTTTGTTTAGATCTATTAGCACACAGATTATATTAGATATTAATCCATAGTCTGTAATAAAAAAGCAGAAAAATTAATAAAATTAATATGTAAAATGTACTAAGTTTCAAGATGGCTTATATTATTAGTTCAAGAAGATAATCTGCACACAGTTCCTGCCTTTGATAAAAAAAAGTTTTCAGTTATTACTGTAACAGTAAGAAAAGCAATTATGAAAATATAGTATGTTTATTCTCGCCAACTGTTAGAAAATATTTTTTTAAATTAAAGTAAAAAAAAAATTAATAAATCAATTATCTCAAAATTTTGTATTGGATAAATATCACTTCTTTCATATAATAAATCTGACTTATTGAGATTAATAACTAACTAATCTGACAAATGTGCTTTGATTTTGGTTTAATACATTTAATAATTAATGCTTCTCAGTTTCAAACAGTTGCTCACATATTGTTTTTATGATTAAGATTCTTTATTTGATCAGCCAGAAGGAACTTAGTAAAATTCTTTTGTAAAAAAAGACTTGTAAATGTACAGATGTGTCCAAAATATTGCTAAACAATTTGGTAACTAGATTTTAAACTTATATGTACCTGTGTTATCATTGAATATCATCTCCTTAGCCAAAATATGAAGAGCTTGAACAATAATAGGAACAAATAGCCAGCTACATTGCTCATCAGATACTATAAACAAGAATTTTTAATTTCCTAAATAATAAAATATATTTATTTTAAAATATGAAATGACTTTCAGGTTTTAAAATTTTATATCCTATTAATTTTGTATGAATAAATTGTATTACATGTATACTAAATCAGTATAATTTACATACATTTTTATATATAAATAAGATTTAAAATAATTAAATGCTATATTGTATTATATTTAAAAATTACTTTTAAATATTGTATAAAGAGAATTATTAGAAAACTTATATCTATATACATCCAAAAGGCCTATGTCATAGTCATGAGCAATGATATTCTGTGTTGGATTTAAGATCATCAATGTTAATTATAGGTAAACCAGATATTAATAATCCTAATTCTTGTTTATTAAATATGAATAGTAATATTTTTGAAATTATATCATAAAAACATTCCAAAAACTATTTAACTGTAAAAAAAAAAAAAAAAACTATTTAACTGTTTACTAATTGCTCCAGGCATTTTCATCTGGTATACAACCCTAAAATTTTCATGTCTGTTTTTCTCAGTGACTGAAATGTTTCTCCATTGGGTTTTAAATCTCATAGGTTCCTAAAAAGTTTAATTTTTTTTTTTAGATAACCTATCCATATCCACTTGCTATGCAGTTATTAGTCACTAAATCTATATCTACTTATTCTTAGATAGGGGTTAAAACTAGATTAGAAAAAAAAACTAAAAATCACATTACTTGACAGTTGACAATCAAATAATTTTTCTGTGTGAAACTAGTGAGGAATTCTATGACAGAAAAGATATTAAAAAATTGTTTTAATTTTTGTGTTACTATCATCAGCATCAGTCACTCACAAATAAATATGACCAGTCCAATTCCGAGAGAAAAAATATAAAAGAAAAAAAACAAATAATAGTACTCCATTAAAGAAGAATTTCATAATATATAACCCAATCTTATAATCACAAATAAATCCACATATTAAACATGCTAATTCATTGGTCTATTTATTTAAGAATTATTTTCCAATGCTGTCTTTTAATGTTTTTGTAACAAACTCTTTTTTCTAAAATATGTTAGGTCTAACAGAAGCTGTTAAATGGATTTGGTTCTCAGTCATGTCTTAATGTCTTTAAAATAATCTTTACAACATAAGTGAGGTCTGTCTCTCTGATAAAATCCAGGCTCATATTTTCCATAAAATATCCTTTTATAATGTCTTGTATTATTGATTCTTCCACATCTCTAATCTAATAAATATATAATTTTAAGTATTACATTGTACAAATTGAAAAACATATTAATTGGTTTTATGATTTTGCTATTATGTCTTTATGAGTTTGCAAAGTAACCCTAAATTAAAAAATTTTAATACCTTTATATTATATCTGGTGTGATGTCTAAGTATCATTTCCATACAATACATTAGATAAAAAATAATATCCCTAATTACAAATAATTAAATTACAATACTTATTTTACTGTGATAAAACTCTCTATCTTTTAACTTGTTAGAAGAAACAGCAGAAAACTGGCATCTGTGCTGCATCTGAACACCTAAATCCAAATTTCTATTTACTAAGCTGCCAAGATATTTAAATTGGATTACATTCTCAAGTTGTCATAAAAGTCACTGAAGAATTTTTTTTTTTCTTACTGGAGATAAAGTTCTTGAGATTTTGAATATTTTTATTGAATCAAAGTCTTTATTTGTTGCATTCAAAAAGCATTAAGTTATATTTCATAAATCATGAGTTGGTATGAATAATATAATAACAAGCATACTGTAAATCCAGAATTCAAAAATAAAGTTCTAATTTTTGCTTAGAATGGATTCAAAAATTCTGACACCAAATCTGTATTGCATCTTGAAGTCTGTTTCATTATACTGTCTATAAACAGTTTTATTAACCACAATCATAAAAATCAAAAATGTTCTAATATCTTTTTATACACCAATTTTCATTTCAAATGTCTCAGATTTTTAATATGTAATAATAACATTTCTTTTTATTTGAAAATGTACAAGTTGGAGAATAAGAATAAACTATCATATAGTTTCTTATATTGCCATAGATATCTTAACCAAATCAATAAAGTAATAGATAAATCACTGTTTATCTCTATCATATTTCTTGTATTTGGCTGAAAACAAAAACCATGTTTATAATGCATATTAGTTCTTTAAACCCACATTGAGTCTCTGATATTCATTCAGCTGACTGAAAGCAGCCTATTTAAAAAAGATCATTGAATTTTAATCTGTAATGGATAATATTATTTCATAGAACTACAATCTTATTTATTCTCTTTATTTTTAAAAATTAGAACCGTAAAAGCATTCTTTGGATTAAGTGGCACATTTTTATTCATTCATAAATAATTTCAATAATTTTATCGTTAGCATATCACCACCATATTTCGACTCTTGTCTAGGTGTTTTATCAGGACTTACACTTTTTTCATTTTTCAAATTATAAAAAACTGTTGTAAGACGCTAAATGAGTAGATAAAATGAATAAATCATTAAAAGTCAACTCAGTTCTTATTTTATTCAAAACATTATCACAATACTCTTTCTATCCTCAAAATATTATTATTATTATTGTTATATAAGAAAGTGCTTTTGATGGATTTTAATGACATTGTAATGCTGCTTTTAATCCATATATTGTTTTCGATGTACTAAAAAAATCTAAACTGATTACGATTAGCAAATGTCTGTATCTCCTTTGAAGCTTTAAAATGCCCTTCCTTTTTAAGTTTTATTTTCAATTGCGAAACTTTTGCCATTCAATCTCTATATTTAGTAAAAAGTTTTACATTCAATATATTATTTTGTCAAGCAAAAATGCTGTTGGTTTTCTTGTCCAAAAATCAGTTATAATTTATCTAATGAATCTAAAATAGATTTAATTGTATTCTCAACGCATTAAAATAAATATTCAAATTGATAAAGATCAGCTAATTTTTATCATTTTTAAGCCTTTTTTTCTGTCAATAAATTTCTAACTTTAAATTTCTTTATACTCATTAAAAAATTGGCATTCAATTTATTATTTGGCCAAGCTGAAATTAAATCATTAATAATAAAACTGTTATTCAGAAAGCAAGTCATGATTCTTTTTTAGAGTGAACCCAAAATTTATTTTTATGCGTAATACATTCTTTAGAAGAATTTCATGCCTCAGTAACATGACAATCTTGAAAGTCCAAAGATGTTTAGTGCTCAATAGCTGCTGAAATTTAGCAAAAAAAAAAAAAAGATACATTTAAAGAATGAACATCTATTTTCTTTATAAACGTGATTGGAACAAGACCAATTTTTAATTCAATTATCATTTCAAGTTTAAAGTTATACTAGTTTCTAACCTTTCCTGTAATATATGCTTATAAGTGATAATATAATATTTAACATTTCTTTTTTGTTTTATAATTCCTAACTAATAATATAATCTATAAAATGCTATTACTTTGAATGTGAATGCGTCCATGTTCCTTTATAATATTTTTTCTTTCCAAAGTGTTTGTAATAGTTAATCTGTGTGTTGTGCAAAAATTTTTGTTTTGAGCAAAATATCTCTGTTTCCATATAGAAATTTTTTTAAACCAAAGTATTCATGGTTGACTATTCACACATTATGCAAAATTCAGTGGCAGCTAACCATTTAAATTTAAAATACCACTACTGCTAATTTCAACAACTTTTAGCCAAAATGTAATATTTATAGTGAGGTGAGCATTAATGTTTTTAAAAAGAAAAACCAGCACAATAATAAAAGCTTCTTTCTCTGTATGCACTAAAATTAGCACAGATACCATCATGCAAACAAGTTTTAATATCATTATCATTCTGCTGATATATCAATGAACTCTAAATACCAAATTAGATTTCACAGTAAAATCAATCCCACATAGTCTCTTTTCACTGGTTGATCTGCTCTTTTAAACCAGTTTGTAATCATCTACCTGTTCTATTAAAACTATGTCTTCTGAAACACAGGGTTTATTAGAAGCAGCTACATCATTCTCAATACTTTACTGTTCTACTTTGATGGTTAGTTTTATTTCATGTACTAATATTTGGAGAAAAATTTACTTACAACAGTTAATTTTAGTGCTACCACTGACAATATTATGATTTTTATGGCTTTAAGGAGTAATCCCTCATCACAACAACCTAACCAAACTATGAGATACAGATCTATTTCAGGTGACATTTTCTAGATGCCTTCAATTTGCTTGATAGGTCAAAAGATTTCTAAATAGAGACACTTAAACATGCAATCTTTGTCAAACTAAAATTTCTGTCTCACATTCTGTTCCTACCCAGTTTGTTAATGATTTTCTATTTTGAGTAAAAATCACAACAAAGAATGGCCACTGTATTAAATCTGTCAACATCACTATTTTTTTTTTTAATTCTGAGAGTTTTAGGTAAATAAAAAAAATGGAATTGCAATAAGAAATGCTGCCATGTGTAGTTGAAGAGATTGCTAATAATTACCAATATACAGTTTGTTTTACAGTATGAACTCTAGTTGACTTTCATATTTATTTTATTATTATTCATTTTAATGATTGTATGATGTCATTTTATAATGTTTCTAGTAGCAACTAATTACTGCACTAAATATTAGAGATATGTACAAAAAAGAAAAGCTAAAAACCTTTAAACTTTATGAATCATCAGTCTTATGGCATTTACAATTTAAATGAAAGTAAGTTAAATATCTGTATATAAATTCAATTGTTTTAAATAATATAATTTTTTGTATTAACAAAATTAAAATTCTATTTTTTAAGTGAATTATTCTTTGAAAAGCACTACAAATTCATGCTTTTAATTGCTTCATATTGTTTAAAGTGGTGAAAGATTGATCATAACGACAGATAATGATTTCAATTTTTTAAATCATTTTTTTAGATAGTCCTTAAAAATTTTGAAAATTGAAGCATTTTAATTATTTGCTTCTTAGGTCTGTAATTCTAATGCCAACTCTCTCAAGTATTTTACATATCAAAGTTTTTATAAATCTAATATTATTTTTTAATCACTTAAAGGTTCACTGGTGTAGGTATCTCTTCTAATGATATATTGTCTTTTATTTATTTTCTAAAAATAATTATTCCTCATAATATCACTTGTTCTATGATAAATTTTTAAACATTTTGCTTGTTTTCAAATAGATTTATTCCTTCAGATAGATTTATCCCCTTTATTTCCTTATGCACCTCAAATATATTAAAATAAATAATAAATTTGAATTGCAGGAGGATGGAAGATATTCTTAAAAATTAAAAAAAAACATATTGATATTCTAATACAATATGAATTTTACTTATGAATAATTTAAAAAGCATAGTTTTATTTATTGGATTATAAATCTGATTACCAAATAAAAAATCTACTAATTGTATACAATCTTTTTGTAAATGCTAATTGTTTCTTATACTTATAATTCTTCTTACAAAAAGACTCAAGTTGACACTTTTATACACTTCAATAGTTGCTTTCCAATATCATAGTTAAAACATCCACCTGCCATATTATGACTTGGGAAATCCGGATTCCTTAATCGAACTTGGAAAATTTTAAATAGCAGGAAATTTCTAAATAATATAAGAAATTTTCAGGTATATGGTCCATATTTAATTCAGCTAATAGTCCAATTTTGGTTAGAGAATGAACATCCACTTATTACAAGACAATGAAGAAAACAATGAAAAAAAATTATTAATCCTCACAATCTGAAATTTGACTTTTTCTTTTAATTTTTCAATAGAATCTGAATAGTATGATATTTGAATAATACTACTGCATATATATATATATATATATATATATATATATAGTAGTATTATCACATATAAATATATATATATATATATATATATATATATATATATATATTATAACCTACACTCCAAACACCGCTCATATACATTACATGAGCGAAATGCCCAGGCGACAGTTCTATTAATGAATAGAACAATATATAAGATATATAATACAAAATTATTACTGAGACTCTATATTTAAGTTTATGTTCAGCTCAGCTCAGTGGGAGGCTATAGGCAGTTGATATGATATATGATAATAAATGAATAAAAGAAGAAATACTATAAAACATTTAATATAATGTAAATTCCTTTGTTAATTAATTGTATGATAAAGAATCATAATGTTTATTTGGTATAGTCTATTAAAATATACTTTAAACTTAATTTCTTCCTTCATCCAAGTATAACATATATCAGCTTGCTATAATTATACTCTTAAACAATTCTATGACTTGGCATATCATAATCTAAACATCTACTTTAATGCCAATCAAGAAATAAACAATAAGATCTCAGGGAATTTAACAAATACAGTTAAATTAAATAAACTACATTGGTCCATAGGTTATAGTTATAAAGTATAATAAAATATAATGAAACAAATTGACTAAAATATTTTACTGTGTTTCAATAATAAGATAATGACAGAAATAGGGTATTTTAATTTCATATCATCATCTAACAAATATACTGACTTGGCAACCTTTCTAATACGTTTATCAAGTAGTAAATACTCTTTATAATGTTTGGATTAAGAAATACAATATTGTCATACACTAGCAAATTTAATATTATAACTCTAAAATAATATATCTGTTTTATAATAGACTTATGAAATGTGGAGATGTGGAAATGGAAATACGAATGTACACAAGAATAACTCAAGACACAGTTCTTAAGATTTTAAATAACTAAACAAATCATTTATTATAATAAATAAACTTGGTTTAACATAATATTTACAAATGGACTATTTGTTTTACATATTTTTAGATTATCAAATAATTTTTTTTTTTTAGCATCAGTTTGGGATTATTCCTACTATCAAAGCAAATTAACAACAAAGTTTAAATATCCTGACTTCGAACACAGGCTTTGCCTACATGTTTCATCTATATGACAATAAATAAATAACATGTTATATTATTAGCACAAAAAAAATACTTTTGAGAGGATATTACTCTTGATTAACCAAATAAATCAAATTACTTATATTTGGCTTTCAGCAAAGCAACTTTCTCTAATTGACTAATAATCACTTTCAATTACGTATACCTTTCATTTATAGCAACAAAATCATGTTTAGTCTTGCGTTGATTTGATGATTTGTAACATTTATTTAAATAAATACACTGTATTTTAAAATATTTATTTCCCGTTTTAATCTTAATACTTTATACTTCTATTAAATGAATGTAGTATATTTCAAAAGCATTTATTTCTCATTTTAATTTCAATAATTCTATACTTTATATACGCGATATTATTTATATTACGCGTGTGTGTGCACGTTCAAGCAGCAATAATGTAAAACAATCTTTTCTATAAACTCTCCATTCATTAAAAAAATATCATACAATATTTTATTTCAAACAATGTCATAAGTCATCAATAAAATATGACACTAATACTACATCAATAGTTAATCTAACAATTTATCTAGCCACATATTAATTAACACAAAGCTATATTTTTATGATTATATATACTATATGTTACAAGGGGAATCTACATGAGGATCAAATAACTCCTACTGAACACTTTTACAATTCCTCATTACCAAGAATCTAAGAAAAACGTCACATAACTTCCTAAACATCATTTAATCATATTTCAACAATAACTCATTTACTTCTAAATACATTATTGGTGGAGATTTAATTCCTCATCACCAGGGCCCTAAGAACATCACTTCAAAAAAATATCATTAATCATATGCATATAAAATAAACTAGGCTCTACTCATGGAAAATTATTAACATATACTAAATAAGCAAGACATTATAACGCAATCAGATTTCTTTCTATTTTCATAGCTTCTCTAAATATCGAACATTATAAATACACGCTGGCAGATAAATACATACAGACAATATATCAATCCATTCAACTCAATAGAATATGACAGTGTATGAAATTTATGCATAAAATATTCACAAACTGAATTTTATCAAACAAATATCATAATTGTGCAAAACAAACACACACCCGCGAATAAAAAGTATATATAATATTAACTCTAAACTACACACTAAGCAGGTAACATGATAATTAATATTGCATTAAGGTATAACTTTTAATTTAATAAACTTTAGGTTACTTTTTAAAATTTAATGGTTCTAATTATTACGAACGAACTTTCTTTCATATCTAACAAACTATTTCTATTATACGTTCGTTGATTTTAAAAAAAAAAAAATTCTCACTTTGAGATAATAAAGTATACAAAATAAATGTAAACCCCTCCTTCGTAAAAGAACAATTACCAGTGTACTCCTCATTTGGAGATGCTTCAGAGATGGTCTCGAAAATCAAAATAACACAGATTATAAATGACATAATAATAAATAAAGCCTATCTACCTATCATATACATTAATTATGACAAGCAATAAAAAATAAAAAAAGAAACAAAAGTTATTAGTTTTGTAACTTAAAATAAAAGTTCACTTGCAAAGCTCGGTTCCAGGTTTATGAAACAATATGGGACACATTCCAAACTGAATTTAAACTAAAATGCACTTCTGCAGTATAACTTAAAAAAAATATAAGCATAACTTAAATATGCCCAGCACCTTTCAGTGTTCATAGCATATTCATTCGAGGTACTAAATCATACACAAGCAGTGAATTTCTCCTTTATTAGACTGAAAATATAAGACATTCTCCATTGTAGTTCTGGACTAAATATGCAATTATCCTTAGTATTTTCTGAATAGCATTTAACACTTTAAATTGCTCTTAGTAATACCAAATTCCGTCCTTATTGAAGAGAACAAAAATTACCCGCATTTCTGTCCTTCTGTTCAATTTAAACAGAAGTAGCTTGCATTTTATTTCCTCAATTTAAAAATACATATTAGTTCCAGAAATATCAAATAAATGAATACTTTTATCTTCTTACGATGAACTTAAACATAGTATGATCTATCAAAATAGACATATCCTTAAGTCTATGTATAATCTTCACAAAAACACAATGCGAAATGATACAACAATAATATTTATGTAGACCATTCTTATTTAAAATGGCAATTAAGTAAAATAATGTAAACTGGATGTTATTAACACACATTTTTAAAAGAGTAATAGTTATAAAGGGATTAATTCAGAAATGTTTAAATCGAAGAGAGTAAATCAAACAGATGTACATTTTTAAAACCTTAGAATTGCATTTTTAATTAATTTTTTCCATAATAAAGTTCTGAAGCTCCTTTGGAAGTTTTTACTCTAAAGTCTTTTCAAAGTCAATTTGACTTCAGCAACTGGCTTTAATTTTTACAATACATGAACCACTGTTTACTGGTTACAATTACATTACAAAAAGCCAATTTTCTACTGGAGATCTTTGTTAAAAACCCTCTTTAGCAAAGTTCATTTGCCTTTCACAAGGTTACTCCCACACATCTTGCTAACTAACTAATTACATATACAAAAACAAATCCTTTCAAAAAAAATCACTTTGATTTTTAAAACTAAATGAAGATAAGAAAAAAAATACAAATAATAAACTAAATAGCTTTTACAAACTTGAAAGAAAAATGAATATTAATTAACTATCAAATAAAAATGATTAATAATTTATTCAATTTATAAAATAATTCATTGATCTATCTATTAATTATTGGAAAGAAATATATATTTGTTAATTATTTAAGTTAACTACTGTAATTTAAATGTTTTTATTGTGAATGTACTATTGTTTGCTGTTATTAAATATGAAAATGAAATGAAACAATGCAGAGTCATACATGCATACACATGTACAACAACCTAAATATTTAACTATCTTAACTAAATATAATTGAAACGGCTATTAACTGTTGACAAAAGGATAAGTGGTCAGTAAACTGCATAAGCAATCCATATTTAAGCTTTAAGCAATCTCCAGCAAAAAAATTTAAAATTCTAAGGCTATTTCATTTTTTTTAGTATAATATAACTATTTATTTAAGATACAAAGTATCTTAAACCCTTGTGCTCATTCAGATGGCCACAATATATATATATATATATATGTGTGTGTGTGTGTGTTGATATGTTTTAAAACGTGTATAAATTATTCTTTCTTAGGTTTTGGTGCTGAGCAGCAAAGTCATTGCTGTTTTGCTTCATTCTGTACAATGTAAGTTATATTTAATTGATTGTAAAGAGAATTAGTTAATTTATTTATCAAAGTAACAATATAGTCAAAAATGTTAATTTATATTTTTATTAATGAATTAAAATCTTATGAGATTTTTTATCATCAGTTAATAATACAATTCATGCAGTCTTTAATGACTTAGTATCAGACCTGTATACAGAATTAGAAACTAAGTATTAAAGAACTATAATAAAGTGATCACCATTTTTTGCAATGACTATAGTTTTCCATTGCTAACTATTCATTCTCTGTGTATTATCTTAGAATTTTAATTTTACATGTTTATAATAAATTTTAATGAGCTCTTATATTATTAAAATAAACATTTAAGACTTACTGATATATCATTCAAATTAATGATATATGATCCAAACATTGAATGATATATTATTTGATCATCTATTTTTTATTCATGGCATATTCTTCTAACTTATTACTTGATTTCTGACAGAATCTTTTCCACTAATTTCTTTTAAATTTTCATTATTTATATATATATAATCTTTCTTTGGAAGTCATAAGGATTTGATAGAGTGACAGAATAAATAGATTCTTTTTTTTCCCAGAAAACTAACACTGTTTTACCTTTCTTAGATAAAAATTGCTCATAAAATTTTAGTATATATTTTTTAGAAAATGAAGTTTATCAAGTTTGATTTGGATAAGATGGATTGATTATTACTTTGACTATAGTACCAATAAAATTTAAAATCATAGTACTGCACATTTTATTATTCATCGTTAGTAAATGCTAAATTTTAGGAAGTATAAATATTTCAAAAAACGTGATGGTAGCATTTATTTGAATACAATATAATTCAATTAAAAACAATTATATGAAAAATATTACATCTAATATGCTATGACCTGTTATAAACCTAAGTGCTTTGACATATTCTTCTTTCATCATAAAATATCTGAGTAAGATAAAGCTATTAACATAGAATATTAATTAACTGCAAAAATACCTTATTAGTGGCACAAATATCAATCATGGTCATTCTTCAAAGCAATTTAAGAGTTATCATTGCTTCCAAAAATACAAGTAATGCTGTTCAAAATGCAAAAAATGCAATTGTTTGAATCATTATAGTAATGTTTACATAATTATTAAAAGTTAACCAACATTGTTTTATTTATGATCATTTTTTAAAATTCAATTAATTTGATGCAATATTAAATATTAAAAATAACTGCCTTTAATTAGAAATTTGATGATGTAAATAAATCTATCAAACTGATTAATAGCACATCAGCTTATTGTGCAATTACACATTTTATTGTTGACTCTAAACTGATTAATGAAGATCCACTATTATTTACAACAGCAGTGATTAGATTGCATGGTTACATTAAAAAGATTAAGATATCTATATCTCTAAAAAAAATTTCTGCAGTTTTATAATAAATATTTTGTAGATTAAAATTGAAGCTAAGAAAACAAAAATATATTGAGATTTTCTAAGTCATCTAGATTTTGCCACATGATGTGAGATTTTTTGCAAATGATATTTCAGAGATTCCCAAAATATTGCAAGAATTTTTTGAAGAAAATCAAAAATTATGAATAAAATATAATAATCCGATTAAGTTAAATAATTTTACTTTTGGGAAATGTATGTATTCAAGCACAAGTGCGTGTGCGGCGCAACTGCTCCCAAAAGCTGTTAATACAAATACAAATAGCTGACTAAAATATTAAAACAGATGAGCGCTTTCAAAGGATCTTGCCTTCATAATCATAGCTTGCTTACGTTTAAATTTATGCAAATATGCTAATTCCATCTTTTTGATAGAGAAAAACACGTGTCCTTCCTGTTTATGGCATCGCTGTCGCGAGAGATAAATAAAGCCTCTTTGATCTTTCTTTTGAGGTCATGTCTCTCTCTACATACGATGGTAGGATTGTCCGGAATGCACTCATGGTGACTTGTGCACTGGTGCTGATAAAAAACTGAATAAGTAGAAGGGTCGTTGCGAGCTCTATTGTACGAATACTTGTGTTGTGCCAATCGTGTGGCCAAAGATGCTCTGCTTTCCCCATAATATGTGCCTTTGCAATAGTTATTTGGACAAGCAATGTTATATACTGTATGGGGGGTCTGTAACAGTGGAGTTTGATCTTTGGTATTGTTAATTAGATTGTTAGAATTTGGAGGGGTTCGAAAACAGAGCTGATATTTGTTGTTAAGGATGGAATGTAGTTTCTTGTGTAAATTGGGTATGTATGGAAGTAATAATCTGGGTTTATCCTGTGTGGCGTGAGAGTTGAGATGTTTATTCTGAATGTGTGAGATTTTTTTGTCGATGATGGATTGTCTGAAGCCTAAATTCAGTAGATCATTTCTATATTCTGCTACATTTGTTTTTGCATCTGCCTCGATTTTACACAACAATCTGTTTCTATGCAAAAAAGATGCTAGACCCGATAATTTATGTGCTGTGGGTGTGTGAGATTGGGGGTGTGTATGGCATCTGATTTCCAACAGTTTGATGGCCATGCTATAATGGCAGCGGTTATTTTCTCTTTTTATTTTGACATCAAGGTATTTGACTTGTTGGTGAATGTCTTCAGTTGTGACATTAACAATTAGTGCTGTGTTGGCTTCTAATTCGGTTTTGATCTGTGTAATGATCTCGGGGGTGGCAGCAATGAACAGGTCATCCACATATCTAGTGTATGCTAGGAGGCATGGTGGGTTTAGACTAGGTATGATTTTTCTCTCATAATAGTTTAGGAAGATGCTGGTGACTACACCACTCAGTGGTAGTCCCATAGGCCAGCCTTGTTTCATGGAGAAGCACTGGTTTCTGAAGAATGCCATAATGTTGCTGTCCAACCAACATAGAAAGTCATGGATGAAGTCAACCAGTGGTTGAGCTATTTTTTGTGTCAAAAGTTCATTTCTGACTATTTTGATCGATGTGTTTCTATTGACAGAGCCATACAATTCGGAAACATCCATAGTGGCCAGTTTGATGTTTGGGTTTAATTGTAAATCTTTGATGGAGGAAATGAACTGTGCAGATGACTTGGTGGTGTATATTCCAAAGCCCAACATTTGGATGAATTTTTTGTTCACCCACTTGGCTGTCTTTGCATAGTGTACTCCACTGAAATCTAGCATTAATCGGACCGGTGTGTTGTCTTTATGCGTTTTGGCACTTCCAAAAATCCTGTGTGGCACTGATGATGATGGGTATAGACTGTAATATTCTGCTTTTGTGAAAGCTTTGTTGCAATGTTTTTTAAGAATGGATGAAATGAATTTGTCTCTATTGTTAGCATTACTGAACTGATCAATTTTCTGAAATTGTAACTTATCAATCTGTGTGTTAATCTTGTCAATATATTCCTGGGTGTGCATCAACACAAATCTGTTTCCCTTGTCTTCACGCATGCATGTGATTCTTTCTAACTCAAAAAATTGCTTGGTTGTTTTTACTTTTATGTCCCACTGTTTGGTATTTGGTTTTAAAGCTGCGTGTCTCATTGCTGTGTTGATCTGTGCTATATATTCGTCCTTTTGCGGATCTTGAATGAGTCCAGCCTCTATGTCCGCTATTAATTCCATGTCCGGTTGTTTCCATGTCCCTCCGACAAATCTGGGGCCTTTTGCTAGCACATCTTTTACTTCTTTAGGGAGTATTGTTTGGGTTAGGTTCACGAATGTTTGCTTGTTCCATCCTTAACAACAAATATCAGCTCTGTTTTCGAACCCCTCCAAATTCTAACAATCTAATTAACAATACCAAAGATCAAACTCCACTGTTACAGACCCCCCATACAGTATATAACATTGCTTGTCCAAATAACTATTGCAAAGGCACATATTATGGGGAAAGCAGAGCATCTTTGGCCACACGATTGGCACAGCACAAGTATTCGTACAATAGAGCTCACAACGACCCTTCTACTTATTCAGTTTTTTATCAGCACCAGTGCACAAGTCACCATGAGTGCATTCCGGACAATCCTACCATCATATGTAGAGAGAGACATGACCTCAAAAGAAAGATCAAAGAGGCTTTATTTATCTCTCGTGACAGCGATGCCATAAACAGGAAGGACACATGTTTTTCTCTATCAAAAAGATGGAATTAGCATATTTGCATAAATTTAAACGTAAGCAAGCTATGATTATGAAGGCAAGATCCTTTGAAAGTGCTCAGTTGTTTTAATATTTTAGTCAGCCATTTGTATTTGTATTAACAGCTTTTGGGAGCAGTTGCGCCGCACACGCACTTGTGCTTGAATAAAATATAATACTAAGAGGAACTTTCTTAAAAGTAGAAATAAAGTTGGATAAATGGAAAAAATTAACAACTACAAATAACTTAGTCAGATTATAAATACAGATATAAACATAATGGACAGAGTTAACTATAAAATTACTTTTGGTAGAATTGATTTAATATTAAAAGAAAATATGCCTATGTTTTTAAAAGAAACATTTTAAAAAGACTAGAGCATTTAATAGAAGAGTAATACAAAGATTTCAGATAACTCATTAAATAATGGGAAAATGTATATTGGGAGTACTAAAAAGAGATCAAAAACAAAATACTTGATTAAGAGAATGTGTATCATTGATATCAGTGAAATAATTAAGAAACTGAAATGGTACTGGATTTGTCATATTACTAGAAGAGATGATAAAAGATAAACAGCTGAAATTTTAAACTGCATTCCAAAAGATTGTAAAAAAAAAAAAAACTTTGAAAAAAACCATATGTGAGATAGATGAATGAATTAAGGAAATTTGTTGATTTAATGTAGAGAAACTGGATAAAACATGGAGAAACCTCATTCTACAATAAATTGATAATGTTTGGAAATGATGATGATAGAGTTTAATGTTATGCATTTTATCTGTTATGACAATAATGACAGATCCATAGTTTTCACTTGAGCTTTTTTTGTTTGTGTTGAAACAAATATACAAAAACTCTGATGAAGAAAAACTGTTATAAAATTACAATATAAAAATTTTCTAAAGATTGTTTTGTGATTATTATTGAGATTATTATTATTATTATTATTATTATTATTATTATTATTATTATTATTATTATTATTATTATTATTATTATTATTATTATTATTATTATTATTATTATTATTATTATTATTATTATTATTATTATTATTATTATTATTATTATTATTATTATTATTTTTATTATTATTATTATTATTATTATTATTATTATTATTATTATTATTATTGCTGTTGTTGTTATTGTTGTTGTTAGTAATAGTAATAGTAGAAATAGTACAAATAGTAGTAGTAGTAGTAGTAGTTGTTGTAGTAATAGTTTTAGTATAGTATATAATATTTAAATGTACATTCATCAAAACTTAAAATAACTATAAAAATAATCTACTAAGAACAAGTAAATTAAACTAAATACATACCTCAGTTCGAAACTTAACTCTGATATTTTCATATTATAATGTGCAAACAAATTCAAACAGACATTATTTGGAGAAAATCTTTTCATCAATCAATGTCCAGGTGAAATATTCACTCATAATAGTCAGACCTATAAAATCATATAAAAGTAAAGAACAATAATAAGGCAGGGATCAATGGCAAAATATATTGAAGGTATGTCAAAAACACGTAATTAAAAATCCAATTAAAAAAATGTTAAAATAAAAATGATGAGGGTAAAACAAAAAATGGAATAGACTTGTCAAATAAAGATGAAATAATTAGTGTGATAAAGAAAAATAAAATAAGTTGACATGATAAGATATAAAAAAACATGCGCAAACCTCTGCTAAATGTTAACATTAGATAATAACCAGTGGAAGCATTTAAGACAGATCTTAGCGCTGACAATTTGAAGAATATTTGTTGCTATCTACAATATATTTTATTTTATTAGAAGACAGAGTAGCAATTTTTAGCTAATATTTCAAATGTGAATCACAGATAAAATGTTTCAATCAGTTAAATGTCGATCATATTTATTATATTCATAATTTTCAAGTAGTGTACCTTTAAAAAAGGTTACCCACTAGTTTTCAGAATGAGTTCAATTTAAAATAATGTACAAAAAAAAATCCAGACTTTTCTTTTCCCAGTAGAATAGGATCTGAGCATTAAGTGGAATATTAAACATTAATCAAGCGTAGCCAAGTTTTTGTCAATATAAAATCCAAGCTTGTGGAAAATCACATCATATTTTATTTTATGAGATTCCAAATATTTTTAACCACACATGAAATGAAGCATTGATAGTTTACGCATGTCCAACACTGCGTGTTCAGAAGTTATTGCTTTTAACGATTATAAATAAGATTTTTAAAAAATAAAAAATAAACAAATCGTATCAATATTTTTTAAAATATTTATTTTTTAAAATTCTGACCTTTTGGCCGAATCAATAATAGTAAAAGTAAATTGAAGATCTCTAATCATTCATAAATTAATTAAGTACAAACGAGTAATTACTATTACAAATTATTTTCACTAGAATAAATATACGTAGAAAAACCCAAAGGAAATTTACCTTCAACTGACATAATTCTAATTCAAATGTAAGTACGTAAAGGCACATAAGAGTACATATGAATTAGTTCCGTCGTAATATTTATATTTAAAATATTTTTTTTAAATGCATTAGAACCTTTTCGAAAGTAAAGAGTGAGTATGTGTGCTGAATTTCTATTCAGATAATTAATAAAAACAAATAAGTAAAATCTTAAATAGAATCAATGACGTCAGAAGATAGTGATATAAAAATGTATTATCTAATTGAAAAATAAATACATAAAAGTGCCAAAATTGCTTAAATACAACTATAAAAAGAAAATTAGAAATTTAAGAATGAAGAAAAAGATTTTATAAAAAGAAAATAAATCATGATAAAAAATATGTATATTCGGATATTAGTCGGTCAGGCTGTAAACTTTTTAAAAATAAAAACTAGGTTGGAGCAAATAATAAATGTGATTGTCTTTAATTGCTCTTAAAAGAGATAGGAAAAAAGTAATAAAAAATTAACGAGTTTCATGCATCAAACTTATACATATAGCTGCCTTCCAAGAAACTGACCCAGGTTCGCTTCCCGGTCAATGCTTTGACCTATGAAAAAATATATAAATATATACTTGCTTTTTAAAATGATTATTTTTTTAAATCATCAAATTAAGCCAACTGAAAATACTTTAATTCTTTGTTATTTAATAGATTCTACTATGTAAATTGTACAATTACTTTTCTATTTTTTTATTTACATTTTCTTTTCCTGCTTAAATGACTTAATAGCTTTAATCTTGGCCATAGTCCTAGAATGCATTACGTCTAAATACATGTATTTCATTGTAAACTACAACAGTTCAATGATGTAAGTAATAGCGCTTCTGAACAGATTAATTCCTTTTAGGAGATTCCCTATTATATATAAAATTTTATAATAAATTTCATAATGAATTTTAGTATATCTTTGCTACTGTTATATCATTACTAATTTTATAACATATTAAAAACTTAGCATTAAATATATAGTTGTACTGCTTATATAAATATAAGATAATAGATCACAGCCATACTGGGTTAAAGATAGGTTTAAGCTCAGGGGTGAAATCAAGTTTCATCATAGCAGGTCTAATAAAGTACCAAATGGAAATAATAATTGATTATATTGTAATACGAAATAGTTAAGCAGACGTCCAAATTGTTTGACACCCATCATCATATATTTCTCATACAAGGTAGAACAAGTACTATCGGCCTTAGAACATTTTAGGGAACCGTGGGTGCCTGAAATAAATACGCATAATATTTAATATAGTACTATGATCTATATACAATCTTTCAATAAAAGTAGTAACTTTTTGTAAATTTCATAACTCTCCTCAACTGCAGTTTTATATACAGTCTTTCAATCTTTAGAAGTGTTTAATTTTTTTCTATATATGAGTTCTGATTTGTGTATGTAAGTCTGTGAAGGACAATGCTGTATCATTTATGATGTAAGTTAGTAAATTATAACTTTCTCATAATATGATCATTTCCTTATAAAAAATTTTAAAATATGAAATAAATATGACTAAATGAAGTATGAAGTATGATGAAATAATCAAGTAGTTCATTTATATATATATATAGTTCATTTATTTAAGTCACTTTAAAGTAAAATTACAAAAGAAAACCTAACATTTATTTAAAAGAAATTTAGAAAATGGTTTGAAAACGTTTATTTTTGGATTCCTCTAATTGTACTATAAAAAAAAGTTGAATAATTTATTATAATAAAATAATTTAGAAGGTAAAAATTTAAAAATAGATTTTAAATATTATAATTTTAAAACATTTACAATATTTGTAATTTTTATTATTGTTAATGATTTAGTTTAAATTTTATAATGATTTTATTCAGGCATGAAAGTTTGTAATATTTAAAAATGGTTTGATTTAAAAGAAAAAAATATAACTTAAGTAATTTTAGAATAGATTAAAATAATACTTAGCTTCAGGAAATAAGTTTTAGATAGCAATAGGACTTATTTATAAATATACAAAAATATACTTATTTAATTGATGAAGTGGTGATTCAATTACAATGTGGGATTAAAGAACAAAGATAATATTTGATTTTGGATTTATAATAAGGTGAAAAGATATATAAAGTTTGTAATCAAATATTAATACAGTTGTTGCTTTAGTTGAAAAGTGTTGCCTCTGAAATATATACAGGCTATATACAGGTTCTGTTTACAAATAAATTTAATGGCAAGTAAAGTTGCAAATTGGTCACCTAGTTGTCACAAAAATCTAAAATTATCTTCACTAATAGCAGCATAAAAATATTCATTAAATGTCAATAAACATTGAAATATGTAAGTGAAAAAGCCAATTACCCTAGTTGTGACCAATTCTGCCAAGATATAGTTATCTAATCTTTCAAAAACTTTTTTCTGCATATTTGAATATACTCGTTTTGCTCTATATCATGGTTAAATTAAATAGAAGATATCTGCCGCCTTAATTTCTACATCAAACTGGTAAAAAGCTAATAATTGAAAATATAAATAACCTGAAGACAAGAATAAAAAGAAACATATCAAAGAAAAAAAATCACTCGTAAGAAAGTAAAAACTCTAAATAATTGAATACCAACGAAACAGTCTATCAAATGTATACACTCATTAAAACAAGCCTGTATATTCAAATTCATATATAAAACTATAAAATTGCAATTAAAACCCAAATATTAGAAGCCTAGATGAGAATGTACAGATTTTTTTTAAAGTTAAATTTTATAACTTTTTGGCATTTATAAGTTTGCTTGTATTTAAAGGTGTATTTCATTTCATTATACATTGAATTGTTTGATATTTTGTGCTATTAATATTAAAAATGTTTTTTCATTGGTAGTGTTAAATGGAATCAAGAACATGCCCTTTAATATGAGAAAAGTAATGAAAATTTGACATGCTTATTCTTAATTCATTTTATTATTTGTTTATCTACACCTCACTATACCATTGTCAAAAGTCTTTTACATTATTATGAAAAAAAAAAGAAAAGAAAATTTGCTTCTTTTATTCCTAATTCATTTCATTACTTATTTCACAGGTAAGAAATAGTAGAATGACCTTCAGATATAAAAGCCAATTGATATCAAGAATATAAACAGTATCCACAAAGAGTACCTCCTACTGTCTCAGAGGATAAAATGTTGGTTCATCAAATGTCAGATACAGTTTCTGATTCAAAAACTTTTTTCTGCCTCCCTCTTTTTAAGAGTGCCTTTTCATCATAACTTCTCATGCCATCAAATATCTCTCTATACTAATTATAACAATGAGATTGTGTTTTGTCAAGAACATTTCCATCTTTTAACTATATGTATATAAATTCTCACTCCAATTTCCTTTTTTTAATGCAAGCTCTTAAGAAATGCTGGCAGTCTTTAGTTGTGATCTTTGCTTAAATCAGTATAAACATTAATAAGTAACTTTGAAATTGTATTTGAGTGAGAGAGAGGTCAAGTTGACAAAAGTTGTACTTTAGTCAACTCTATTTAGGGATTCTCTTGTTTATTATGGAAATGGATTAGCCTAGAAAATGTGTTCTAAAATAACATGTTTTGTAAAATCTGGTTAAATTGTTTTGACTGGCAAGTTACTTAGTTCAGGAATAGAAGTAATAAGAATAGTAATAAATATAAATAATGGTAAAGAAGGAGGCTGTAGTAGTACTAAATGTAATTATTAGAAATTTAACTGTTTACTAAATATAGCTACATGAATTATGTGAACATTATTTGATACAAACTCTTCAAGACCAGAATGGAAGACTGCACTGGTAGTAAAAAAGGTTTCAAAATTCAAGATTATGTAACTGCTCTTAGTAAAATTTGTCTCTCAGGAAATGAAGTTTACTAAAATATGTGGGCAGAAATTTTTTTTTCCAAAAAGTAAATCAGTTAGTGAAAGGAAAATGTGTGGAGTTGGATATTTTGTAAAGTCTAATTTATTATTACTTATTGTTGGAGTTTCTCATTATATCAAAAAAGACTAATTATGTTAAAACTCTGTTTGCATAATGATACTAATGATCATTTATGCTAGAACTTTAGATTCAGATAATTCAGAGAAGGAAAAATTTTATTCCTTATTGGATAGCAATATTATAGCAATACCATTAAAATATTTTTTTCTTTGGAGACTTTAATGCACATATAGATGCAAGTTGGCCAAAAGTTATTGGAAATAATAGTATTAGTGCTGTAAGTTCAAATGTTTTATCATTATTGAATTTTTGCATACCATATGGATTGGTTATTTGTTTAAGCAGAATAATCTGCTATAAAGAAACAAGGATAAATCTTTTTATTTCTTTGTTTTTCTTGAAACTAGAATGGGAATACTTGTTTACAAATGTCTGATTATGCTTACTACTACTATTACTACTACTACTACTACTACTACTACTACTACTACTACTACTACTACTACTACTACTACTATTAATTGTTTATTTATAAACTCATTTGGCCAATATAAAGCCTCTGTTATAATCTATGTGTACTTTTAAGTTGAACATGAACACAAAAATACAAGATATGTTAGTAAAATTAATGTGTAATTTGCTTTCAAAAGTAATACTTAATATATGCCAACAGATTTATTAGTTATTTAGTTTGGGAAATTATTGTTTGTTATCAGTTTAAACCCTTTATCATTAAATTATCTGATTTGTTAGGTTTATAACTTTTGTAATTCTTTATTCTCTATTTTATTCACTATTTGAAACATAGAGATTATTAGGTGTGTACAACAATCAGATATTAATTTTTAAACCTGCAAATGATAATTGGTATAGTTAATAATACTAGCACTATGGAAAGTAGTAGTCAGATAATAAGGATGTTTGTGCAATAGAATAAGTTAGTTATGAAATGGTTATATTCTTATAACTAAGGTTATAGATGGCATTGAGGAGATCATCATCAATAGTAAATTTAAGTTAATATTATTGCATTACTATTTACTGACCTTTGGAGAAATGGTTTAATGATTTAATTTTTCAAATACATATCTATAGAACAGTGTGTTTTTATTTAGGCATATTAAGATATAATTATGATCATGTAACAAGTATAAAGTCTTTGTAGTGATTATCATCATTTATCCAGTCTATTCCCATTGACTGGATCAGAATGGCAACTTTTTGAATTGCTTGATCATAGACTAATCCTATAAAGGTACATTTACTTTAGTTTTTTTTGCATTTTTCTATATATAATGTTATGTTTCATACTATTTTATTTGTCACATAATATAATGATTGGTTTTACCATTACCATTGAAAGGTGGGTTGCAGACTGAATAAGACTCCCAGTCTTTCATTTTATCCATGAGGAGGGGGGATAGATTGGGGATGCTTAATAATGGAGAAATTAACTTATTTCAGAAATTACTTGTAGGTGGTGGCTTGTCTGTGGGTATGATTTTGAATGCAACTTCCAGATATGAGAAAGTTTTAACACATGATAATATTAGATTAAATGGTTTTTTTTTAATTTGAAAAATGTTGATAGAATGTAGGCCCAATCCATTTTGAGATTCCCACAACATTTTCCTACACATTGGATAAATTTTTGCTGCAAAAGCTTTTGTGTATATTTTTATGGATGTATATTATGTGACTCTTTTTATTACTAAGAGATTGAAGAGAATGACTTTGACATAGAGTGACATGTATGATTTGGATAGAGAATTAATTATATCCTCAGATTTATTCATTAATTTCCTCTGTATCTGTGATCACATTTCTGAGTTGCTTAAATGAAATGGAAATTATAGTAATGAACCTGGTTTTTCTTTGAAATATTGGTCATGTTGGCATCCAGTACTTATGGACCAAGCACTGGATTTGAGTAGATTAAACTTCAGTTTATATTCTGCTGAGTAGTTATTAAGAATTTTAATTAGCTTTGGTATCTGTTTTTTTTTTTTGTAGACAGAAAGATAGTAATATCATTCATACATGCAACACGTGTAACATTAGCCTTCATTGCAGGTATGAATATTCTAGCCATCTCACTTTTAATTGCTCTAAGGAGAGGATTAATATAAAAAGTGAATAGAAGGGCACTTAGTGATGAGCAAAAATTTCAAATATTGGTCATTAGAGCCAAAATTTCTATGATTTTCTCATAAAACTAAATCTTAAGGCACTTCCAAATCTTCATTTTTGTAGGTATAAAAGGAATTGTACCAATATTGAAGATATATGCAAACTTTGCCAAATAGAATCAGAAATCCTGTCACACTTATTATTCACATGCCCCAGATACAATAATATCTGGTAGGACATTCCAAAAATTTTTAAAAATAAGAAGTATGGAATACAAACACTTCTCAATAACTTTGACAAAAGTATTTATGATCACATTTGCACTAGCACAATTGTATTATACTCACTATGGTGTACCAGATGTACACTTATGTATGAACCAGATAGAAACAAAATTGATATCAGATGCACAAGAGATGAAAAAATTTCATCGTCCAACATTTTCTCAGACACCTGGTCACTAATGTGACTTCACTCTAATCTATAAAAATGACTCACCATCACCAAAGAACTAGATCACCAGGATTAATGACAAAATAGGTATTGATGCAATAATATGTGTAAAGTGTTATAAACTGATATAACAATCAAGAGAAGAGTAAACCCTGATCTAGATTATTTCTTTTCTTTTTCTTTTTCTTTTTTTTCTTTTTGTAAACCTATAGATCAATAAAGCCTTTTGAAACACACATAATATAATGATTGGCAAAGTCATTCAATTCCATTTTTTATTCAGTTATTCTTTATAGCAGCAATATGTAGTAAGGATTATAAAGTATTTACACTATGATATCCCTTACTCTATATCTGTAGCTGGAAATAAAAAAGTACACTATGATAATTTTTTATTTTATATCTATGTAAACATCTACTGTTGTCAGTTCTGTTGCATTTGGCATGTTAGCATGGGCCAAATCTTGAAATTATTTATTTCCTTTAATGCTCCCTCATACTGTTACAATTTATATAAAAACAAAAGCATATTAAAGTATTTAATGGATATATATATATATATATATATATATATATATATATATATATATATATATATATATATATATAAAAAAAAAAAAAAACATTACAAGCATAAAGCTAAGCTAGTCAATATAAAATCAAAACTACCCCAAATCTAAAATTAAACCAGACCAGCATAAAAATAATATTAAAACACAACCTAAGGTTTCACTGCTACAAGCAGACTTCTCAAGTGTAAACAACTACAAAAAAAAACCACACATTATATATACTATTAAAAACTACCCACAAATCCATTCACTTCCCATCCACCCTTAATATTAAAAGAACTCTTAAATAAGTTAATTGCTTCAGAATAATAAATTTTCAATAATAAAGACTCTTTTTATGCTGGTCTGGTTTAATTTTAGATTTTGGGTAGTTTTGATTTTTTGATATATATATATATATATATATATATATATATATATATAATATATATATATATATATATATTGTAATGAAACAGGTCCTGGCTTTGCTTAGCTGTATACTTGATAGACCCTCAGAGTAGAAGGGAAAGTGTATCTAGGGTTCCTAAATTTCTAGGCTCATAACCACCTTGATTTCAATCTGAAGAGATGACATGTTAGTATATGAACCTGCATCAAATATATCCATGTATATTTGTCTCTCTTCTCCATGTCCAAATTTAATTTATCCCAGAATTTGAGTTTAGGGAGAATACACATAATATTCTATTTTAGGGAATATTCATACTAATATCTTTATTGCATGTGTATGTGATAAATGGATAAAGAAAAATCCAAACGACAGACTTTAATTAAAATTATATGCTTATATTCATATTTATTACAATTTTTTTAATAAAGAACTATAAACAATAGCAATTATTTCATTTATATATTTATGACTATTCTTTGATCCATACTGTTGATATCTATTACTCCAATCCCTCTTTTCCCATCAAAGAGTAATCATTCAATATCAATACTAACAAAAAATTTAAAACTTGTTATTAGTTACATCTTTGTCTCCAACATATTTATTGATTGATTCATAATAAACAAGGTGGTGGTAGTCAGGGATCTTCCTCCTTTCTATTATGAATTGTTTCTACAATGATAAAAAAAGACCGTTCATGCTAGAAATTTTTAATCATATACACCAAAAATCAAGTAAATTATAAAGTGATTAGTATCAATAAACAAACAACAAACAACAGTGTAATTATACAAGTGTTGGTATTTAATGTTTGAAAGTATAAAGTCTTATCTCTAATCCTGGTGATGATCAAATTCATCCATAAGCAATTTTACACTGACCCTATATTTTATTTCAATTTAAAATTAAATATTCCCTCCTTTTTAGTATATCAAGAATTTATACCCCCTCAACCTATGGTAAAGAAAAAAAGAAAAAACATAGATACATAAAATTAACCATATGATGTCAACCTTAAAGTAAATCAAGAGTCTATAAAGGATAATGTCCTAAAAGAATGTTGGGTTTGAATGTTTTGGAATATACATAGTGGTGATCTGAATTTCTCTCTTCCATATAGCATGCCTTGAGTTGTTATGTTTACAGATTCACATTCAGGTAGTAAAGTTGTTAGTGCCTTAAGCATAGATGAATGTTTTGAGTCAAATTCAGTTTTTGCAGTTACAACTCCATGAATGATGAATCTCTTCTCATAAGTAGTTTCACACTTATCAGTACATGGTTGTATGTGTTTCTATATATGTAGTTGATCAATGACCTTAAGTGTATGGAATAGCTAGATATTGGCTATTGGGATTCTCAAGTTAAAGTTGGTATAATGCTCTGGCTAAAGATTGAAAATATTCTTAAAGTTTCAAATGAATTTAAAGCTATTTCTGGAATTTTATAATTTAAATTTCATTATTTTGTCAAACTTAAATCCATCCACTTTTATTTTTGCTCTTATCCATCTTCAGTGATATATTCTCATATAAGTTTTTACTTTGATGACTGCAGATCTTTCTCTTCAAACAATAAGTTCGATCACAGTTTACAAAGTTTGCATGTTGATTAGTCAACAAGAGTTTTAGATCTGATTTTTGAAAAGATCATTTCTATATATGTATATATATAGTGACAATAACCAAAATGAGGTTGTTCTTTTTAGTATTAATTTGACTCCTTTAAATAGCAAGTTCAAGTTCATGTATTGAGTTGATTATTTCCATCATGTGTTATAATGTGTGTGTGTGTGTGTTGGATTAAAAATAATAAAAAAATATTTATTATTTCTTCCCGTTACGTTTTTGTGATTTTATTGCTTGCATCTAAATTTGATCATCTTTTTTTCTTATATTGTTGTAATATATGTATATTAAACAATAGTTAATGACAGGTTTTTATAATAAAGGTAAGTATTAATATTTAAGTTTTACACATTTAGTTTGTGTTACATTTTATTTATACATATAACTTATATTACATTATATGTAGAGAATGTTGTTATTGTGGGTATTGTTGATGGAGTAAATAAGAGTGTTCAGTGGTATTTGGTGGTATGTAAGATCACATCTTACATATCCCCCCAGTAAAAAGGGGTTAAAGATAAAAAAATATCTTTAATTCCTCATTTTTCCTCTCTACCTTTTAAGGAATACCCTAAGATAATTTGACTTAAGAGTCCTACTTTTTGTGTGGTTCATTATCTATCATTAGTAATTGTTGTATTTAAGTCAATTAAAGCTTTGTTTAATTTATACTTTTTTTTTCATAAACTGACTTTAATGTTTATATATGTTGGTGCTGAATTAGGGATACCTATAATTATCTATCTTCATATTCTAAAGAGCTAGCCACTTTTCTAGTGTCTGATGATATGACTGTCATTGTGAATGTTTCCCTTTGGATAGCTTATACATTGTTTAAGTATATGTGTGTGTTTACAAATATCTGTCCTACTCCCTTTATATAAGACTTCATGGACTATATCTGTGGTATTAGTTAAAAGGGTGAGTGTCCATTATTTTCTTAATGGATTGATTCTTGAGTTAGTCAATCATCAATTGACATAGTGATGGTATGGTTCCCTGTTTTTCTTAGGAGCACTTTTCTACGTTATTTCCAGGATTTTAATTTATCAAGTATGTTATCAAATGAAATTTTGTTAAATTCATCGTTTTTTCTTCTTTTTAATTTAATATAGTTAGTACTAAAAAAATTGTTTTTTTTTTATAAGATATGTTGGTTTAGACTTATAATTTAATTTATAATTGTCCCATTACCTAGTATTAGAATTTTTTTAATATTTAAGTTAGACTATGTCCTCAAGAATATTTTCCAAAATCTGACTTTAATATATATACTTGATAGTCCAAAATAGGAGTTTTCTATGATTATATTTCTCCATATTATAATGAGATAGCAACTCTTTTAATAATTAAAGATCTGATTATGAATGTAACTTTCCCTTTGGCTAACTTAAGCATTAGTTAAAATATATGTACGTGTTAAAAGTACCCGTCCTACTCCTTTTATTCAAGACTTAATGAACTTTATTTTTAACAGTTAAACAGAAGAGTTGTCATTATTTTCTAAATGAAACAACTCATTGTGACAATCAGTCTCTGTTTATGGTAGTGATGGTATAATTTATTATTTTATTTAGAAATAATTTTATAAGTTATTTCTAAAATTTAATTTTATAAGCATATTATTAAACAAAAGTTGTATTATGCGCATCATTTCTTTTTAACTTTCTCTAACTTAATATAGTTGTTAATATTCCTAATTAAGCTATCATATATATATAGATTTTAACATATTTTTTTGTTTAAAATGAAAAAAGGAGATTATCTCATTTTTTCATGATAGAGTTTTAATATTTTTGCATTGTATGATTTCATTTCCATTGTCCAACCAGTATGTATTTGCGTTACCGCCTTTAATGATGGTAAATAGGCCCTCGTATGTGTTACAAAGTTTATGAAACGTGAATTCTTTCAGATTACTGATGTATGGGGGTTTGGTGAACATTTTACCGCCAATTTTGAATTGGTAATTTGATTTATTTTTATTTCTGCCTCGTTTTTCGCTCATTTTTATTATTATGTGATATGGCTCCATTCGATCTTTTTCTTGATCTATAGGTTTTTCAACGAGCATAAGCATGAGTTTTTGAAAAAGAATTGGGATGTGTTCGATTTGTTTTTCTTTTCATTTTTCTAATTTGTTAGAATATTCAGATTCTAAAATTTGAATTATTTGATTTACAGAGATGTTAATACTTTCTGACTGGTTTAGCAGACTAGTGTGGTTTTCAATTAATTTTTCAACACTTTTTATTTTATGTTACTTCCATTTCAATTAGAATTTGTTTAATGTTAATATATTTATGATCATTTTCTATTGAATTAAATTTCTTCTTCTGAATTTTTACTTTACTGTCTTGTTTTTTTTTTTTTTTTAATCAATTCATTTCTATCTGTAAATTTCTTGTTTCTTAATCTCGGTCTGGTATTCTTTTTAATTTTAATCTATTTTAAATCTGAAGTTATCATAGGCTTGTTTTGTTTTGGTGAACTTGGCATCTAATTTGCTTTCAATTTTATTTTCAAATTCCTCAAATCATTGTTCAAATTTGAGGTTCTTTTCATTAATAGCTTTTTTAATTGTAGCAGTTTAATATCCATATCCTTCTTTAATTCAGTTTTTATATTTTCCATCTTTTTGGATAACTCATTTGTTATATTGTTGCCATTTGATACTGATTTGCTGACGTATGTTGCCTCAGCATCATCAATTGATTAAATGAGATAACATTTATGTTTGTTTTCTTTTCTTTTTTTTTTTTTTTGTTTTTTTGAAATCGTAGTTGTTTTTAGTGCTTGGACATTTTTTGCTATAGTTCTCCCAGATATGTCACTGTTTAGTTCTTTTAGATTTTCTAGAAGAAAAATATCTACTTTGCCTCCATCATATCATTTCATATTTCATTTTTATCCTTTCCTTCGTTAATAGTTTCAGACTGCATAGTTTTTATTTTACTTCTAGTGAATATCTACTTTATCCTTGAGTTTATACTATTCTTTACTTTTTTATTTTAAATTATTTTACTAAGCTTTTATTTTCAGATATTAATCTTTATGTAAATCTAACTCCATTGTGGGAAGATCTATCGCTATATTTTACTGCATTGAACAAAAAATTGGTTTTAACTAAGCTGTTATTTAACTCGACCTTTCATCTTTCTTACTTTTATATCTTACTATTTAATTCTTTTTAGCAGTTGACTACATACTATTTTACTCAATTTTAATTTTTGGTAGTTTTTCATTATCCAAGTTCAATTCATCACATCAAAAAAAAAAATTTAATGGAACATATTTTGAGTTTTTAATTTTTATCACTGAGAGTATCGAATTGTAATATCAATATAAGATTCGTAGCCCCACAGCTGGTTATGCCATATTTAACAAAACAGATCCTGCCCTTGCATAGCAGTATATTTGATAGACCCTCAGAGTGGAAGAGAAAGGGCATTTAGGGTTCCTAAATTTCTAAGCTTATAACTACCCTAATTTCAATCCGAAGATATGACATGTTAACATCAAATATTTCCATGTATACTCGTCTCTCTTCTCCATTCCTAAATTCTATTTATCCCAGAATTCAAACTTTAAGAGAATACACATAATATTCTATTTCAGGGAATATTCATATTAATATTTATATTGTAGGAGGATATGATAAATTGATAAATGGATAAAAAAAATGCAAACGACTGTCATTGATTTGAAAATATGTTTAACAAATTTATTCACATTTATTACAATTTTTTTTAACAAGTAACTATAAACAATAGAAATTATTTCATTTAGATTATTTGATTTATACTGTCAATATCTATTACTCCAATCCCTCTTTCCCCCTCAAAGAGTAATCATTTAATATTAATGCTAACAAAAAATTTTAAACTTGTTATTATTTACATATATACTTGCTTGCTAATTTATAATTTAGTAAAATTATTATTTTTGTCTCCAATATATTTATTGATTGATTCATATTAAACAATATGGTGATGGTATGGGATCCTACCCTTTTTTATGATTTTTTTTTATAATGATAGAAAAGACCATTTGCGCTAGAAGTTTTTAATCATATATACTGAAAAACAAGTAAATGACAAAGTAATTAGTATCAACAAACAAACAACAAAAGAACAGTGTAAATGTTAGAAAGCATAAAGTCTTATCACTAACCTAGTGATGATCAAATTCATCCACAATGAAATTCACACCTGAACCTATATTTTATTTCAATGTAAAATTAAAGTAATAATGTTTTCCCCTTTCTAATATATTAAGAATTTATACTCCCTCAACCTATGGTAAAAGAAAAAAGAAAAAACATAGATACATAAAATTAATTGTATGATGTCAACCTAAAATAAATCAAGAGTCCATAAAAGATAATGTTCTAAAAGGATTATGTGTGTCCTTATTTTTATAGTTCTTGGTCCAATTAGTTGGGTTTGAATGTTTCAGAACATGTATGGTGATGATCTGAATTTCTCTCTTCCACATAGTATGCCTTGAGTTGTTAGTTTACAGATTCATATTCAGGTAGTAAAGTTGGTAGTGCCTTCAGCATAGATGAATAGATGTTGTTTGTTTTGGTGGTCACAGCTCCATCAGTGATGAATCTCAAGATAACTTTTACACTTAGCATTGTAAGGTTGTATGTATATATATATATATATATATATATATATATATATATATTTATTACTATATATATATATATATATATATATAATAAATAAAGTTTGATATCTGTATTCGTTTCACAATATATGTAATATACAAATCAATATATATATCAAAATACAGTACAATTTATATAAATTATAATCTTTTAGAAGTACTTTCGACTATACACTTTGTAGTCTTTATCAACTATATAACGTTGAATAATCAAAACGAGACAACCCTTAACAATACCCATAGTTCAATTCAGATTTCCCACAATTCTGTTATCTTAACATTTGATGACTGGCGATTCATTAACATTTGACGATTTCTTGAAATCAACATAGCCTCTTTTATTTTACGTTTATTATGACAACGTTCAATTTGAATAATTTTCATATTTTTATAATCAAATTTAAATCCATATTGACAAGATTTATTATGATCAAATATAACAGATGATGAAGGTTTATTTACATCTGTTCCATATTGATTCTCTTTTTGAATTCTATTATATAAAAGCATATGTTCTTTTATTCTCTTCTCAAATGTACACTTAGATTCACCAATGTATTGTACGCCGCATCCACATATCAATCTATATATAATAAAATTTTGATTAAACTTTGAATTTTGAATTTTAGAATTATTAAGCAATCTATTTATGTTATTTGTAGAGAAAAAAGCAATATGACACAAACCATTATAAATTTTCCTAATAAACTTGACCTGCTCATCTGATATAAATGGCATTGAAATCCATTTCATTTTCATATTTTTATTTTTAATTTTATTATAGTGTTGATTTCTTTTAAATCCTTTAATAATATTAGCAATATTATTAAAGGATTTAAAAGAAATCAACACTATAATAAAATAAAAATAAAAATATCAAAATGAAATGGATTTCAATGCCATTTATATCAGATGAGCAGGTCAAGTTTATTAGGAAAATTTATAATGGTTTGTGTCATATTGCTTTTTTCTCTACAAATAACATAAATAGATTGCTTAATAATTCTAAAATTCAAAATTCAAAGTTTAATCAAAATTCTATTATATATAGATTGATATGTGGATGCGGCATACAATACATTGGTGAATCTAAGTGTACATTTGAGAAGAGAATAAAAGAACATATGCTTTTATATAATAGAATTCAAAAAGAGAATCAATATGGAACAGATGTAAATAAACCTTCATCATCTGTTATATTTGATCATAATAAATCTTGTCAATATAGATTTAAATTTGATTATAAAAATATGAAAATTATTCAAATTGAATGTTGTCATAATAAACGTAAAATAAAAGAGGCTACGTTGATTTCAAAAAATCGTCAAATGTTAATGAATCGCCAGTCATCAAATGTTAAGATAACAGAATTGTGGGAAATCTGAATTAAACTATGGGTATTGTTAAGGGTTGTCTCATTTTGATTATTCAACGTTATATAGTTGATAAAGACTACAAAGTGTATAGTCGAAAGTACTTCTAAAAGATTATAATTTATATAAATTGTACTGTATTTTGATATATATATATATTTGATTTGTATATATATATATATATATATATATATATATATATATATATATATATATATATATATATATATATATATATATATATATATATATATATATATATGGTTGATCAGAGTCCTTGAGTGTATGACATATCATATTGGCTATTGGGAATCTCAAGTTAAAGTTGGTGTAATTCTCCAGCTAAAAATTGAAAATATTCTTGAAATATCAAATAAATTTACAGCTATTTCTGGAATTTATAATTTAAATTTCCTTATTTTGTCAAACTTAAATCCATTCACTTTTATTTTAGCTTCTATCCATCTTCAATAAGATATTCTCATTTAAGATTTTACCTTGATGACTGCAGACTTTTCTCTTCGAATGACAATTTGAATTGCCACTTGCAAACTCTACATGTTGATTAGTCAACAAGAGATTTTGGTTTGATTTTAAAAAAGATCATTTGTATATATATATATATATATACTTATAATCACCAAAATGAGATTATTCTTTTTAGCGTTAATTTGATTATTTTAAATAGTAAGTTCAAGTTCATGCATTGAGTTGATTATTTACATCATGTGTTAATAATAATAAAACATTATTTATTATTTCTTCGTGTTTTTGTGATATTATTAGTTTGCATCTAAACTTGATCACCTTTTTTTCTTATATTATTGTAATATGTGTATATTAAACAATAGGTAATGAAAGGTTTTTATAATAAAGGTAAGTATTAATATTTAAGTTTTACATGTTTAGTTTGGGTTATATTTTCTTTATATATCATATGTAAAGAATGTTGTTATTATGGGTTTTGGTGTTGAAGTAGGTAAAAGTGTTCAAGGGTTCTTAGTAGAATGTAAGATCACTTCTTACAACATATTTATATATAATACAATTACTTGTCTATATAGCTGCATTATTATTTCAATCAGAGGATTAATTTTCATCAAAAATACACCTAAATAAAATAATTCAAAATTGAGAATTAAACATTTTCAAGATTTTCAGAGGTCCCTCTGCTGACAAATTGAACACTCAGGGCACATAGTATTAAGGTTATAGCCTTAAATATATATGTACTTGTGCTGATTATGCACTTAATAAATTAATATTTATAACTTTACACTGTTTCAAATATTTCTTACTACAAGATCTCAACATTAATCCATTGTATTTCAGAAGATTTTGTGAACATTAGTATTTATTAGAAAATTGGACTTAATTAGTGAAGAGTTTAACAGCTCCACACTCTCAAATCAAAATGCTTTAGATTTGCCTATATAATTAGAAAGTAGGTTGAAGATAAGAACTGCTCTTATCTTTATAAAGTTGTAATCTTGTATGAACATTTCTAGAGGTCCCTCTAATGGCAAATTGAACACTCAAGGTGCATAGTATTAAGGTTATAGCCATAAATATAAAAACCCCACTGTAAATAATATATATATATATATATATATATATATATATATATATATATATATATATATATATATATATATATATATTAATGTGTATAAGATATATTTATAACCAATCTTTTACATTTGCAGTGCATCCCTAATTAGCTTGTTGTTAAATATTGATCTATTATCCACTGTAAAGATTTAAAAATATTACTACTAATTGTAAATACTTTTTCATCTTTATTACATATACATCAAGATATAATTAATATTATTTTAATAAGTGTTTTGCAATACTATTTTACTTATTCTTGTACTATTATGTTTATTGATTTGAAGAAATGTGTTTGATATTAACTAGATCATATTTTGGTTCTGCAGAGTAAATTCATAATATCCATTCTTTACTTGTTATCATAGCAATTGCTATTAAAATGTGATTAATCATAGAACACTGCATCATCATCATGATGAGTTTATCTCCATGTAAAATACTTTGTTGAGTTTTAGTTTTAGCTGCCTGATAAATTTTAAATCAAACATCAGTTGAGTTGTCTCAAGACAGGATCAAGTAGATCCATGTGCATTTCAACTATCGTTTTTATTATATTTATAATTATGACAGTTCCTCATTCCCAAAAGGTTGTAAAATCAAGTCAGTGCAGAATGTGCTAAAAATTCATTAATTGGGAGCCTAGATGGACATTCAATGATAATCTTTTGTTTAGCTAATAATAATTGTATATCAATTTCATGTGAAGAAAGTTTACATAGATTACATATATTAATTGGAATATTTTTGGAATTGATATAGTTTTAAAAAAAGGTAACGATACAATTGATCTGAAAAGTATTATGTATTTTTCTATAAAAGCTAATGTTAAAAACATAAATAAAATACAACTCATTGTCATATAGAAAGCAGGATTGGAATTTAATTTAATAAAATAAAAATCAAACGCAGACAATTCAGATTTATACCCCAGCAATATATCATTCTAAAAAAACGAGAGTTTTCATTTAATTAGACAGAGTGCAAGATGAATAAACATTTAAAATCATCATAGAAAATTTGATTCTAGAATTGCAAAATAATTGAAAGATTAGAATGTTTTGGTTAAATTTGAATACAAAAGTAGAAACATAAGAAATAATGATCATCGTAAAATGTTCTTTTAAAAAAAAAATCAATTTGGAAATAGAAGAATTCCAAATAAATGTACAGCAGAGTTTGGCTATATTTTGATTAACAAAAAATATACCGCTCAAGATTGTAATGTACTTGACACTGAAATGATCATCCCTTTATGAGATATAAGATGTATATTAATCAAAGTTAGAAAGACAAAAGCTATTATTAAAGAGAGTATTATAGTTGATAGTTATAACCTTAAAAAAAATTCCAATAATTTAAATGAAATCAATACAATTATAGCTCTTAAATTTTTAATGAGAGAACAAAGTTTAAAGAAAGATAACTATAAAAACATAAAAAGGGAAACCATTTAGAAGAAATGAATATATGGAATTGACAATAAAAACTATTAAAGATATAAATATATTTTCAAAATTATAACACAATTTCTTTAAATTGGAAGGAAAGTTGCTTCAGGAATAAAAGTAGAAGGCAATCCTATTACTAAAAAGGGGTAATGTGCTAAACTGTGAAAGACTTACTTAAAAAAATTATATAATACTAAAGGTATAAAAAAAATTCTAAAATTACAACTTCTGAATTTCCAAAGTTTTTAAATCAAGAATAATGATAAACAATTCAGTAAGAAAAGACTAGTAAATGATGGAATTATTATTGACATCTTAAATGAAGCAGTGAGAAAATAGCCAAATTATTAATAAAGCTATATATCAAATAATTTTAAATAATAAAAATTTATCAGATTATTAGAAAAATATAATAATGATATTGATACTTAAGAAAGGTGAAAAAGAAAATATTAAAAATTACAGACCTATCAATTTTGTGTAAAATTTTTATTAAGATAATTTCAAATTTTGTATAGCCAGCTTTGGATTTCAAAACAAACTGGATTTAAAAATAACATAGCACAGCGGATTATATTCAACTATAAATAGAAATTATGGAAGGAGCCAATGACTGTGATCAGCCATTATTCTTTAAACTTGTAGGATATGGAAAGGATTTAATTTAGTAAGCATTTCTACAATAATTAAAGATTTGTAATATCAAGATATAAATACAGAATCTGATCCAATTTAGAAGAATTTTTGTCATAATAGAATAACAATAGTTATAAAATAATGATGTTACGAAGATTGGAATTGATATGAGTAATTTCTATCTCCAAAACTTTTCATAGAAATTTAAGGAAAATCTATCTAAAAAAATGTAAAGTAGAGATTATTTAAAACATTTAGATTTATCCGATGATGTGAAAATGTTCTAAAAATTATTAGATAAATACAAAGAAGTATGACTAAAAGTAAGTACTAAAAGGCTAAAAAATATCCTATAGTTGTTAATGTAAAAAAAAAAAATAAAGATTGATAATAATAAATTAAAGGAATTTATCAATCACAAATACTTTAATTAAAATATTAATAGATATAAAAAGATAATGGATGAAATTATTTTCAGATTTAAATCTGTACTGAGTGTTTTCTGTAAAAATAGTATTGAGGGAAAATATGTCAAGGTGTTTGAAAAAAAATTAACTAGGTAGTTCTCAACAGTATTTGAGGCTTAACAGAAAGGCAATACAAATATTTAAAGTTATTTGAAGCTGGATAATAAATTATGAAGATGTGTATATTGGAGCAACAAATAGGGTCAAAAGTCAAATATTAAAAGAATTAGTTCTAAATTGAAACTAAGCTGCACATATTTCTAGAAGAGCTGACAATATACAGTTGGAAACTTAAAATTGATTCTAAACCACTACAAAAAAACTCCCTTTAAAAGACACTACATGAATGAGCAAAATGAGAAAATTGGCAGGTGTGATTTGGAAAAGAGATGCCATCAATTAGAGAAACTGGACTAAACTTGGAAAGACTTATACTCTGCTATTAATCGATAATTATTGAAAATAATGATAATTCATTTTAATTGAATTTTTAATTATAAAATCTGTAGTTTTAAAATTAAAATGTTGCAATAAGATGTCCAAGAGACACAAAACAGTCAATGCCAATGAGGATTTAATGTTTACTAAATGATTATAATATTCAATTGCTTCCCTTTTCAATCTATTTTTAAGCAAAGAATTTGATACAACTTCCAGATATTTTTCTTTGACACTTCACTCTTTGTTACTTTGTTTGAACTCTTATTTATTAATGGATGCTCCACTTTTTACCCAATAACAATTTTTCCCCCATTTTTACAATTTTGAGATTCTAATCTATTAATATTGATATAAAAATTAAGGCTTTTTAAATATATTTGATTATCAAACTTTTCTTCTAAATTATTTATAAAATTTTTGAGCGTTCTGTAAAAATTTGTACCAAGTAGATTCTCAATAAAATATTTGATTAATAATTTGCTAAATTCAACATTTATATAATCTTTTTAGTGATATTAATTTTTTTGTTGTTTTTTAGTGGAAAGTTTTTCTATAACAATTTGTAGCCAAACCTTGTTTTTTTTTTTTTTTTGTAAGAGATAATTACGTCCATCCTGAAAAAGATGATTTAAGTTATCATATAATTCTGAAATCATATGAAATAAAATTTGATTAAATACTACCACTTTATGAAGATTCTTCTATTTATTCTGTAAATGTATTATCAGATTTGCCTCTTAGATACATAACAAAATTTGTTTTCTTATAAGAATTTAATTAAAATTTCAGGATATTTCATGTACTTTTGAATTATATTTAATATGATTTTTAAAATACATTGAAACAAAGGGCAGTATAATAAATGGAATTAAGCAGTTTTAAGTTTTTCCAGATGCCACTTTTCTTCATTCTTTTATTCAATCATACTTAAGAAAATTTATTCAGTTTAAGCATTTTCTTCAATAGTTATTTATTGTTGCAAATGCATTTGATGATACTTTTATATATATTTTTAGTTAATGTTATTAATATTTTTGTAAGTCATTAGAGTAATATCTGTTTCAGTAACTTTGTATGTTAATGTTATAAACATTAATTTTTTAAGGAGTTGTGAAGGTTTTTAAAAAAATAAATGCAATGAAAATGATTTCAAAAGTAAAAAGAAGAGAAGTGTTTAGAGTTTTAGAATGTGTGTTTAGGTGTCAATTTTGCCTACTTTAATAGATTGGGTCAGGTGACCACTTTAAAGCACTGATTATTGACATTTAAATTCATGCCCCCTTCCCTTTATTAGTTTCAGTCCACATTCTACAGAAACTAAGAAGATTGTTAACCAAAAATTTGATTAATATTTAGCTTTTAAAATAAATTAATTTCTCTATCTAGACAATTAAAAAAAAAGTAAAAATATTTCTTGTTAAAATAATTATTTACAAATTTGAACATCAAAATAAATATAAAATATATTACATAACTAAAATTTACATTGTTGTAAAATAAAAAAATTACCTATAATATTTAATATATTTGTTTAACATTTTTTACCCTATAAAAAGTTGCTCAGAATATAATTTTACATTGTCTTTTTAAAATTAGTCATTTAATATTTTAAAAATAAATAAATGTTAAAATTAAACACTACATTTATTCATTCATCCAGTCATTCATTTATCTACTACTTTAAATTCTATGTTTAATTCTTATTATTATCTTTAATATAACTTTTTGTGAACAGATAACTCTAAATATTTAATTACTATATTCTATGCTAAAATTAAGATTAGATCAATACACTATAAATTTAAGTTAATTATTAGCAAAGCTATGTATAGAATTTGAACTTGTTTTTTCAAGCTTAAAATTAATATTAGCTTTCTTAAAACATTTTAGTGTTTAAATTATGCTACAAATCAACATTATTAACTTAGAAAATACATTACTTACTACTTAAGATTCAAATATTTTGGCATGATAAACACAATTTAAGACTAAAAATATTATAAGTCAAGTTGTCAAGAATTATTTTGCAGCTATAAAATTTACATATATACTGATGTAGTAACCTTTTATATACAGTATCATAGCATTATAAGGTACTAACAAAAATGTATTTACTATAAAATTAAATTATATATTATTATTATTATTATTATTATTATTATTATTATTATTATTATTATTATTATTATTATTATTATTATTATTATTATTATTATTATTATTATTATTATTATTATTATTATTATTATTATTATTATTATTATTATTAAATTATTTAATTATATATTATTATTATTATTTTAAAAAATTAGCATAAGATATGCCTTGGCATTTAGCTTCGGAAAAAAGCTAAAGGTCAATATATATATATATACTCAATAAGGCTTAACTTGAAAGAAAGATAGGATTGCTGAAAAATAGATTTATCTAAAAGGAGCATTAATAAATAAAAATATTTCAAAAAAGTTATATAAAAATGACTGATAGTGTAAAGTTTAATTTATTTTATTGCAAAAATTGCAAAAAGTAAAACAAAATTATTTTATTACTAATATATTTTTATATTCTTGTTCAGATTTAATTTATTCTTTAAGTAAAATGTTAACAAATCCATTTACTTCTGTTTAAAACCCTCTAATCACCACTCCATCCTTTTTTCCTTCAATTTAGAGGGTTATCCTTTTTTTCTTTTCAAAATATACATTGCATATAAACATATAATTCTATAATTAAAACACTTCAAACAATTAAGTCTCAATTTCCTCTTTTCTTTACAAAAACTTTATTTCTTGTGTATATATATATATATAACAAGTGAATATATATACAAAAAATAAAGTTTTTATAAAGAAAAGAGGGAAATGAGACTTTTAATTGTTTGAAGTGTTTTAATTATAGAATTATATGTAAAATGTTAACTATATGGTACATCATCTTATCCAGTATCTAAAATCACATTGAATTTTTCACTACAGTGATCTTGCAAAATTAATATCATTAAACTTTTAACAAGTATATATAGAATGTGTATATTGTATAAACTTAGAGAAAATATGTGAGAATAATGTAAATACCATCATTAATCTTTTGTAATCAAAGTTATATAATCAAACCTAATGGATTAAAAAGGGGAGGAAATAATTAATACTAGCAATATAAATTGAATAAATGACTTTTTGCAACGAAAGTCAAGCTAAATTTAGTAAAAGCTAATCAGATTATTAAAATTTTCATAACTTAAATAAATGGATTATACTTAATGAAAATAAGAAAGATGTCACATTTAAAGTCAGCCATATCTCTGATCTTAGTAAAAAAAAAAAAAAAAAAAAAATTATAATAAATATAAGATTATTGTCTTATATATGTTGAAATAGACTAATTCATAGAGTAATTTACTCTTAATTTGTCAGAAGTAGATCTTATTTATCTATTTAGGTGAATACTGCTGACAGACATAAGCAATTTGTGTACTCATCATTAAAATGAAATGTGCAATGGAATATAATTTACAAATTTTCTAACTATCAGCCGGATCATAATGTATTGTAAAAATTAAAAATTTCTATTGATGATCGGCAGTGAACACTGATATTGCCAAATTCAACATTGGCAATAAATGAAATTGAATATTTTACATAAGCGAGTGCAGAAATATTTTCTAGTGAATAAAACCATTGATGTTCAAAGAAGGTAATGTCATTATCATAGAAACTGGTAAATTGGAAGATTTATTAATGAACAAGTTATATGAATGTTCTGAAAATTATTCTAGCCATTAACGTTTATTATTGGACAGTTCTTCAGAAATAGCAATCAAGTCAAAAATGAGAAAATAAAAGATTGTGATTATAGCTCTTAGAAATGTCAAAAAAATTGTATAATTTATTTACAGAAAAAACTTTTTTGAGCAATTTCTTTGGAGGATAGGTAATAACTATTTGAGGCAATAAATATAGGTCTATATCATATTGACTTATGCTATAAAGGTGTAATAAATATGCAATTTCTTCAGAAATTCAAAAAATTTCTAATTTAAAATATCTGGCAAATTCACATGATATAGTTGTGTATAAAATCCAAATTCAAAAAAAAAATTTACCCAACTGAGTCAATAATATGGTATACATATAAATTTACTATTGCTGAGTTAAATTAAACAATACAGCATATAATTTCAAAAGAGTTCTGAATACTGCAAAATTTGGGATAAAAGTATTATGATGAAGCTATATATAAAAAGGAGGCAACAATACTAAAAAAAAGCTACAGTCATCAAAAGTGCAAAGTAAAAAAGAATCATAATACTAAAGTATCTATAAAAATATTTCCATTAGAAAAATTATCAGTTATTAATTCAATTACATTGTATAGAAATAAAATTTCTATAGAAATGGATTGCTGAACAGAAGTATTAATGGCATCAATAATAGTCTGGATCACTTTTATAGTCTATGGATATAAAATCCCAATAATTAAAAAAAGAATTTAAAACTTTGATGTAAATGGCAGAGCAATTGAATGAAAGGAATAGTTAAAGTTTTTATTAGAATTTAAATGTAAAATATATTTTGTTCCCATATAGTGAATATACAAATATAAAATTAAATGCAAAATTAATACAAATCAATTAAAGTTGTATCCAGAAATGAGTAGTGTAGTTTGCAAACTGCAATAATGTCCATATCGTTTATAAAAGGCAGTTAAATCAATTGCGATGATGCTTTGTCCTACATACTTGATAAGTCAGAGATTAATAAGAAATAAAGATTAACTATATAATTTCTATTACAAATCAGAATATTAAATACTAAAATAGTAACTAAATTGAACTCAGGAAAATGATAGTTATCAGAGATTATTGAAATGGATAAAAAAATTGATAAGGAATGCCCTAACTGTGAAAATATTTTTTTGAAATTTTTTATAACAAACTTTTTTGTTCAAAAATTGCTTACAATAGGCAAATGAGCAAGTAATATTTAATGGGAAAGACAATTTAAAATTACTGCATGCATTCCATTTAAGAGGCATTATGGAGTAGTTATTTTAGTTTCTTGAATTATATACTAACATAGAAACTATTATTTTCAAATATAAATATATGGCAATAGTCTGCTGTAGAATTTCAGTTAAAAATTATAAGGTATGGCCGAAATCTATGAGCTATGGCTTAAAAATAATAATGGCATGACAGTATAGTGAAATAATATTAATTTGCCATGTGGTTGGTGTTCCACATGTTTGTGAGCAAGTTTTCAGAGTTATAAGAATTGCTAAATAAAGCAATTCAAAATTTTTAAAAAAAATTGAATGTAAAAATAATGGGAATTTTCAAATTTTGTAATAAATTATTAAATGTCATATTTTAAAATAATGTAATAGGTTATAAAAAAATGTTTTAAGAAAAATTTGTAAAATATATAAATTTGTTAAAATTGTTTCATTCATCTTAAGTGAATTTAATCATTTCACTATGCTGTATATTCATGATCTGAATAATTTCATCCCAGAGAATACATAGTGTAAAATGTTTATATCCAATTACCATAGTGCCTTTCATTAAATAACATGAAGTTACATATGATTTAACCAATCTTCAGCCTATTTCCATGGGTCCACTAGCCATTAAAATACTTAAAAAAAGGAATCAAACACCAAACTGAGACACCCATCTTTTACATTATTATTATATTTACAGTTTGCCAAAAAAGGCTTATCCACCAGCCAAGCAGCAATTCTAAGCTCAGTTCAAAATAATAAAAAATACAATCCCATAGTATTTCAGATTGACATACAAGCAGCTTTTGATTCTATCTCAGTTAACCTACTTATTTAAATGATCTATAACACCATCATCCCACCTATTCTGTTATACTTAATCACCAATCTTCTTTTGAATTGTGAATTGCACATCACTCTTGATGATAAAAATTCTCCATCATTCAAGCTCACAGTTAATATCAGGAGGCACTCTTAATCTCATTACTTTTTATACTGTATGAAAATCCACTCTTTACTACAAATACAGAATAAAATTACTGGAATCAAAATTCTACACACCAAGCAATACATTCCCTGAATAGTCTACATGGCTGGTATCACTGTCTTCCTGCTTTCTCAGAATCATTTCTCCATATTAAAAACCATTTTTAATAACTACACAGCAGCCTACTAATAGAACATTAATCCCCAAAAACTGCTGCATAGACTCTAGTCACAAAGAAATCATGTTCCCAAGTTTCCCAAGGAAAATCCATTTCATTCTTAAGCTTTCCCTTTTACAAAGGCTCCCTTAGTATTAAACTCATAATAGAAAGCAAGTTACAAGATTCTGTACTGCAAATTACCAATTCATATTCTAAGGCATATCTATCCATTTACTCCAAATTACACTTGCTCTATACTTTTGCTATGAACAAAATCACATACTATGCACCTATTATTAAATTTTCAAACATGTTCATTTCTGCCATCACTCCATGTGCAATAAATCACTAGAGGATTGCAAGACCATATCAATATGCATAAAATTATTGAAATGCCAACCTTTGTATAATAGTCTAGGCTTACATAGCATTCGGGTATTCTATACACAAAGGGGGAATAACTTAACAACAGCTATTACCAATCAGTTTCAAAACTCTGCTGAAAGGCATCTCTAAGTTAAACCTTCTCCTTCAATACTATATCTCACAGATCTTATTCATTCAATCCTAGGTAACATCAATTACATCAGCCTCTTCCACAATTTCAAGCACACTACTAGCAAATGTATAACCTGCTTTATCCAACTCCTCTCCCATAATTCCAAGTATGCTTACTGCAAAACATATAACCTGCCTCATCTAGACCATAGCAATGATTATCCCCTCCCATGTTTGAAATAAATAACCATCACCTTCTCTGCCAATTTAGAAAATGCATACTAGAACCTAAAGTTTTTGACTTCCTAATTAATCTCAACATGGATGTGTTTCCAATATCTTTTTTCTGCAGTATCATCATCTGTACAAAAATATTGACTCATTTTGTGGTTATGCAATGAAGCCAAGAAGACTCAAAAACATTTTCTCAATAATAGCAAGGGCACTAAACTCCACATGACAATTTTTTTTAAATGCATATAGGCAGTCTGCTACTTCTAACAATAAATAACTCTGTCCTTCCAAAGATTACACATTTCTGCAGCAATTGCAGCCACATTTACTGTGATTATCTTCTGGTGTACCAACTGTGCCTTCTTGTCAGACAACAACACCAAGAAACATCCATCCACATTTATTAATAAATTATGCTAGATAAAAGCACAAGATGACAACAGAACACCCCTCCAGACATTTTAATAGCCATCTGGTCAATCACTAGAGAGCAGTCCAATCTATAAGCTACTATGACCATAGTAGGCAGTACTAACAACCTGGTCAGACTTTTCATTTGCTTTATAATACAGCTAGATACATACTTATTACAATAGTTTAATACCATAGAAGGTTATCTAACCAGACTCAAAGTAAATAAACTTTAATTCAAAAATTATGAACATTTCCTTTTTATATATCCAATACTATGTTATACAAAAAAGTATCATTGACAACAATTATGTACAATTATCACTGTTTATATAATTGTACTCTAATCATTAATGTTAATCAAATTTATATAATAACAAACAATCATTATACTTGAGATGCTTTTATAAGCCTAGCATGACTCTTGTAAAACCTGTTTATGTAACACATATTTTGGTCAATAAAATATATTGTTGAAACATAATAATAATAATAATAATTATAATAGTAATAATAGCAACAGCAGACAACAGAAAATTCTTCAATGATTGCATCCATCAATAGCCAAAAGTTTATCTATGCATATACTTTTTATCCTATACACTCACCCAACTTGTCTTGATCCACCACCTATTGATTTGACACTTCATGAGACAGATAATAATAATCTTACCAACTCAATTTTTAAGTAAACCACACCTGATTTAGATAGTATAATTGTTAACATTACTTCTGTGTCCAAAGCCAGATCTGTCTTAAGTAAGATTATAACCTTCCCTCCCCAGAACGTGATATCTACAATCTGACATCACAATGGTAACACTATTCATACTAAAACAGTATATATTATGAAGGCAAATACTTCAAGTTTACTAACTATACCAGCCCCCTCTCTTACTCATCTCTCTAATGAAACAAAAAGAAAGCCCAGACACTACAAAATGGTCCAGCCAACTTTAAAAAAATCAAAAACTGATGAAGAGATTGATCAGTTAATGCAAGATATGGACTCTGTAGAAAACAACCATGCTCTCATGACAACCCAACATCCCTCATCTAACTCCATATATCAATATTTCCTTACCTCTCATCAACAAGACAACAATTATATTCACCAGCTAAACTGCAAACCTTGTTAGCTACTAATCAACTGCCATCATAAAGTCATATTTATGATATTAGACCTTTCTGAAAACATTAGAATTTACACTACTCTAACTGATGACTAGAACTGATTATCTAAAACCTCAAAGTAACTAAAATGACTGTACTTAATATTCAAAGTATCAACACTCAGTATCTAAACATTTTCAGTTAAAGATGTTGAAAAGCAATATACAACCTCATATGCTTGGATTGATTGAGACAAAAATATACAAATAATTACATACTGACCCTGCTGCTTACATTAATTGAGAGGATTTCTGTGCTTTCTGTAAAGACATATCTTCATCATCAGTTAAAATTGGTATTGTTATCACTTCCAGCTGCCCAATCTCATTATTCGAGATTATTTAACATATATTCATATTTTAATCACCATATTTTACAGCCATATTAATACACTAACTATTATATTTGTCTATATCACTTCTGGTTCTATTGTTATTTCAACTATAATTCTAACAATTAACTCTCTGTTTACCTCTTTTTCCCATTTTCCCATTCAACTATTTTCAAGGGATTTTAACTTTGATTATCAATCATTTATAGTAAAATGGGTTCATATAATAACCATTCCACTTATGAGATGTCAAGGCTTTCTGCCTTCTAACTCTGTCACATTCCATAATAAGAGGCATGCTTCATTCATTAACCTCTGCTTTTACTTGCCAATGCTACATCATTTAATTCAACTTCACCTTAATCCTACTCCTTTATTTACCACTAAGACAATCTCTCATGCTGAATCTTGATGAACTACATATCATAGCCATTAATTTGTATAAAACAATTAAAGTTTTTCTTCCCTCGTATGCCACAGCATTCTTATTTTTTGAAACATATATTATGTTGTGGAAATTGGAACTAATAGAACTTGAGCCACTCCAAAAATACCTCAATTTTACACATGTAATATCATTCAAAATCCAGTGTGTGACACACAAAGTTTATTTCCACCTTTCCAACTTCTGGCACGGTTGATAAGTTGCACACATAGATTACATTAAACAATCCTTTACATCATTCACATCAGGCTTATCAAAAAACCACCAACCAAATTAAAGAATATTTTATCATTAAAAAAAGGATATGTCTTAGTCATCAATCCATGCACACTCAATGTCCGTATGGCACTCTAACTTGATAGTAACACATTTGCAGGCAAAAACATGATTAATTTTATATATCAACATTTCAAACAGTGATTAGAAATGCCCAATTCATTCACACCACTTTCAGACTTATTTAGGCCACCCAAGACTAATACCTCATTCCAAAAGATTACAAATTTTTTGATAAGCTCACCACCATAAAATAACTCATGTCACCCAGGTTTCCCACTGTTTATGTTTTGTCCACTGTAGACATTTTAATGCATAATATCTCTATGATCCAGAAAATTATCTGATATAATGACATCAAAGATCTATATCTACACTCAATTGTACCATTTACCAAAAAAATCAGACTTAACCTCTATTCTTTGCAACCTTTGTCCAATTTCCATGGGATCATTGGAAATTAAGATACTGATAAAAGTTGTAAAAAACCCTCTAGAGCCATACATTCTTTCTCTCATCTCCAATATACAGTTCACAAAAAAGGCTCTTCTGCCATACAGGTTGCTTTGAATTTTAAAGTTAGCTTGTACTGTGCTCAAGATCGAAAAAATATGCTCTGATTTTCATTCTCATTGATATGCTAGTTAATACTATCATTCCAAGTACCTTGCTGTACTTAATTACCAATTTACAATAAGGCTGAGAGATGCATATCACTCTCAGTGGAAAAAGTTTACTATCATGCACACCTAGGCAATTCATCTTTCAAGGTTCATATCTTACCAACACATCCCATGCATAGCATACCTGGATCATATCACAGTCTTCCTAACCTCTTGTAAGCATCTCCCATATTGCAAATAAACCTCAATCAACATACAATACTTATAAACAGATATAACATCAGAAAAACAGAAGGGTTTATACACACCAACAAGTCATGCAATCAAATATTCCAGGGAAAGGCAACACCTTTTTTAGGCTTCCCCTTTGACATAGACTCACTTGTGATGTAGAACACCTTCTGAAAAAAGCTACAGACAATGCAACTTGGATCAAGTCTCTCTCCAAAGCATACCTTTCCCTTTATGCTAAAATTTGCTCATTTAATATATTCATAATGGTTCAAATGAATTCATAGTATTATTTTGGGAGCTACTGTGTAATAAAAATATAAAAGCTAAATAGCTGATGTTTCAGTACAATAACAAATACTTTCCTCAGAACTTCATATTACTATGAATTCATATATCTTTAGCTTTGGCAGAAGCTAAATGTTAAGTCAAATTTTGTGTCAAAACATCTAAAAAATGTATATAGTTGAATTCTGTTATGAATAAATTGTTGTTAGTAATTTATAATGTTATAATTTTTGCATATAAAAGTTAGTATATTAGTATTTTATAGATTGTACCACTATAAAATAATTTTTATGCAGCTTAAATTATAATAGTTTTAAGCTTAAATAAATGTTTAACATGCTAAAATCTTTAAATTTTTAAATAGTTGATAATTTATATAATAATATAATTTTAAGTTAATAATGCTAATTTAGTTATGATTTAATCATGTAAAATGTTTTTAAAAACTTGCATTCATTTTAAGGTTTATGAAACCAAGTTCAAAAAATATATTTGGTTTGCTGGTACTTAAATTAAAGCTATAATATTTTAATTCATTTTAGTTTTAACACATAATATTAAAGTTAAATATTTTAAATTCATTTATTAGAAAGTTTAATAAAGATAATAATTAAAGATAGGATTCATAAAGTAATAAATAAATGATGAATGAATGAATAAATATTATATTTATTTAACATTATTTATTTTTAAATATTTTTAAGTACAATTTGAATTTATATTCTAAGACTTGTTTAGATGTAAACAATAATATATAAATGTAGTAAATATTATCTGTAATATTTGTTTTATTAAAAATGTAATGTAAATTTTAATTATGTAATATTTTTATTTTATCCTGACCATAATTTTTATGTAATTATTTTATTTACAACCAGGAAGTGCTTTTAATTAATTTTTACTTGTTTAGATAAAAGATTGATTTATTTTAAAAATTGAATATTAATTAGGTGAATTTTACTTAACAACTGTCACTAGTTACATTAGATCAGGAATTCAAATTAATTAGGGAAGAGTTCAAAGGTCAATCACAAGTTTTGTCAATTGGTCATATGACTAATATTATGAATAGATGAGATTGCCACCTGTTCAAGATCATCAGTCATTTTTAATTTTATTTTTATTTGTAGCAGTTGAATTTTAAAACCTACAATAAAATTTTAAAAGTATAATTTTATTTAAACTTTCATAATTTTTTTACCTTAAGTATGATAGGGTAAGTTAAAACTTATCTTGCCACAGTTATCTGAATTGAAACATCAAGGGAACTGAAATCTTTATACCTGCCAGCTTTATTGGTAACACTATTAAATTATTAAAATGTTTAAAATATTACATTTCAAAATTTTTGCAATGGAAAACTTCAGAAGTTATTATTATGATGCAAGAGCTATTGTCAATTTCAAGGCATGCAAAAACATCTATTTTAAATTTAAATTTGCCACAATTTATTTAAAATTCTTAACAGCAATAATTACACTATAAGTGTTAAAATTTTCCTGATATTATACCTAAAATACTTATTCCATATTAAATATTTTTCAAAATTTATTTACCTTGAAAAAAATTATTTTAATTTAGGATAAAAACTATATTTTGATATAAAGAGTGTATCTTATCAGATGTTTTAAAAAATATTATTTAAGTCTACAAAAGAAAGATTTAAATAATAATTTTGTATTTCATTAAAAAATGTATTTTTGCTGCAGTCTAATAAAAGATATTATAATATTATTTGAAACATGGCACAAAAGAATTTATTAATTATGACTATTTTGTTTGCTTTCTCTGAAATAATTTTTTTTCAAGAAGGGAGTAATAAAAATATAACTTGCATTAAACTGCTTAATAAATATTGTGAAGAAGTTAAAAGTTTTTCACTTTATAAATGGACGTAAAATATATCTGCCAAAATGATATTATATTTAAATGAAGTCAAAGAACTTTTCTGCACTAAAATATTGTATAAATGCCTGCAATAATGTTTTAAATCTTGTGAGTTATTTTTTTCTCCCTGAACATTATTATAGAGCCCACTGTGATTACAAACATGACATTTAAAAATAAGTATTTTTCTCCTACCAAATACTTTTGTGATTTTTAATAAATATGATTTAGAAAAGCATTCTTCTGCAAAATATTTTTTTATTACAACAAATGAAGATAATTCTTTTGATGGATTAATTTTTGGAAACCCTGCATTTAAATGTTAAGAAGATATTTATTGCAAATTAATGAATATTTATCATAATTTAAATCCATGGATATTTATTCAATGAATCAATACATGTATTTTATTATCTGATAGTGTAATTATTTAAAATTTTACTAAGGATATACAGGAAACACATTCCATATTTAATAATTATGATCTAGATTTTGATATTATAGTTATATTATATTTTATGATGGATATGTTTGCTGCCCATAAAATTTTTTGCCAACATTCCTATTCATGTTCCAGTGCAATGGTTATGGAATAAAAAAAGCAGAAGGACTTACTGTATTTTATAATTTATTGAAAGTAAAAAAATAAACTTTGTTTGTATTTATGATTTTTGCATACCATGTTTTATTTCACATGCATATTATTTTTATATTATATGCTTTATTTTGAAATGTTTTATGTTAATTTCTGAGATTAATAATTTATCATATTTGCATATTTTAAAATAGTATGTGTTTTCCTGTTTACATATGCATTATTTATTTATAAAGGTATATTCTTGTGCTGTAAACTGAATAAGTAAATGTGTTTCTATTGTTTATTTTATGCTTATTCATTGCCTAATGTTAATGGAGCCATATTTGGCATTAGTTATTATTAATATTTATCATATTTTACATAAGTTAGATATAGTATTTTTGTTAGAGATAGTAGATTTGTTTACCTTTTTATGACACTATATTTAGAGATGGTATATTTAGAGGTAGTAGTATTAGCCTCATTATCTTGCTAGCTTATTTTTACAAGACGTGATAGCATTAGCAGCTGTCTTATTGTTTTGCCAGTATATAATTACAAGAGATGTTAGTATAAGTTTCTCTTTTATTATTTACTGTCTTGCTAGTATATGTATGCTCATAGCATATATTTTTGGAGATAGCTGCTTATGATCTCTCTATTTTAATTAATTCCTATTTAATATTTTTGTCCTTGATGTGCATTCTCTTTATTTTCCATGACTAGTGACAAAGTTCTAGATCCTTTTATTATCCCTCAAAAGTAAATGCATTTAATGAGGTATGCTGTCATACTTTTCACTTTGCCTTACTTAATTATTGAAAGATGGATTTTGTTCATTGTTGGTAGTATGTTTAGCAAAGCATGTGTAACATTTTACTATGGCTTTACCTGGCATTTTAATGGTTTTATCAAGGTATTGAGGAATTCTACTTTATCTCTATAGTATTCTTGGTTGGCTTAAATGTGAATCATTTATTGTAAATGTGAAAGTCCTACATTTGAGCATTGCCAATAATAAGGACAAAATACAATAAATAATTAATTTTTAAAAGTTTATTTTAGGTATAAATAGACAATGTACATATTTCTTATCACTCTTTTGTCACTGTATTGGTAAACTATTATTACTATTGAGTATGTTAAGTATTCAGAAAAGTGAAACAACTTATATGAAGATTATTATTATTGTGTGAATGCATTGATAAATGAGAACTTTTTAAATAGTTAAACAGTAGAAAGTTTATTTTAATCTTCTGGATTATTTTATTTAATCCAATTGAATTTATTTTTGTAAAACATGATGTAAATTTTTAAATCCATCTGTCATAGTTTTGAAGAAGTAATATTGTAAAAGCCTTTGGCTATATGGACTCAAATATGAAATATTTGTATTTGTCTGAAGGTTTGTAATGATGGTATATTATAAGATGTGATATGTTGGACTGTATTGTCTATTTGTGTGCTATTACTAACAAGTTGTTCATATTTGGAAAGTTTAAATAAAGTTTAAAATTTTCTTTACATTCAACATTCACTCAAAAATGATGGAAATAGTCCAACATATCATATCTTATGAAATATTTGTAATTTTATATTTGTTTTATTGTAGAATAAATATTTGTTTCTGTTATTTAAAAAATTTCTCTTAATTGTTTCTTTACATCATTCTATTTATCAACCAGAAATCATTCCACATATTGAATAAAAATTTAAATGCTCTAAGAAAGATGTATTTTGCTTAATACAGAATTATAATTTGACTTCTTATTTTGGATCACTTTAACTTATTCAGTTTGCTTATTTTAAATCACATTGCATATTTATTTTAAAATCATTTTCATATTTGACAATCATATTTATTATTATGAAATAAAAAGTTAATTTTACTAGAATCTAATTTATATTTATAAGATGTCTAAGTATATTTATTTATTCTAGGGTATTTAGAATGGCTATTAAATCCTTTACCCTTCTTAATACCTGAATGTAATTCTAGTCATTAGCTTATTCTAAAATTAAATGATCATTTTTTATGTTATTTATGTTAGCAATAGTATTGTCATTATTATAACTATGATAAGACATTAGCTTAGGGGAAGTAAATGTCTTATTTTATTTTCTAGGATTTCACTCAATGTAGAATAAATCTGAGTCCAAAAGAATTTATTTTTTTATAATTTAAATGAGATCATATTACCCTGAGATATCATAATTTGTTTAATGAGATATACTATTTAAATTTATTTTGATAATGAAAGAAATACATTCAAAAGATAGATCTTAAATGGCATAGATTTTAAAAGAATATTTCTAAATTTTATGGGAATTAAATTGTTTTTTTTTTCTAATTATAGCGATAAGATGCTTAAATATTTAGAAAGTGGATTAAATAAATGGTAGTTGTTGTAGATATTTATAGAAGAAATAAATTTGAATGTAACCTCAATGGCATATGCTCACAATATTAAGAGTCTTCTATATGTGCTAGAGTGAGTTGATATTTCTTCTCTTCATTTATTAATAATGTTTCTTTATATTTAGCAACTTTGCAGATTTGAATCGGACAAAAGAGCAAACTTAATCTTATATAGAAACGATTTATTAGATTTTGGCTTCAAGCATTACACAATTGATAGGAAGATTAGACAATTTTATAGTAAATTAAACAGCAATGTTATTAAGCAGCAGAAAAATAGAATTTTGTTACCATATATTGCAACTACCCATCGAAAATTTTACTCAGTGTTTAATAAAGAATTTCAACTTAGCTTTCATACACCCCCTAATACAAATAGAATTATTAATAACACCAAAGACATTATAACACCCAACAACACCTCTCAGGCCGTATATAATATTTCATGTCCAGAAAATAACTGCATGGCATCATACTATGGGGAAACGAAAGCAACTCTTTCTACAAGACTATCCCAGCACAGATATTCTTACAATAAGGCCCAAGTAGACCCAAATTGCAACTCAATATTTGCTATACATCAGAAATCAGCTGGTCATGCATGTGAACCTAAAAATGCAAGAATAGTTTGCAGGGAGAGAAATGACATTAAGAGAAAAGTTAAAGAAGCATGTTTTATTGCTATTGATGATAAGGCTATGAATAGGAAAGATGCGTGTTACAAAATCTCTAAGAAATGGATCATTTAGAGCTGACGCATTTATTTTCAACTAATTTACATATATCAGCATATTTTAGCATATACCAACATGCTATGCTTATTCTTTGTTGCCCATGATAATGAGAGCTAAGTTCTCTTGAAAGCGCTCAGGCATTATTCTTTAGATATTATAATTATTTTGAGTTTATAATATATTTTTATTTAATCCTGATGAAGCTCGGTTGTTGTGCGAGTATTTGCGCATTAAAATTATATACATGTATAATAAGCACCTGAGTTTAATAATTTCTTTTTATAATATTTTATTATAAAGGCTTTCCCTGTATATCTTCCTATTGTAGCATATGGTATTGGTATTATAAACCCAGTGAGCTTAGCTATATCATGTGAGATATTTTATCCTATACATCGATACATTTCTAGATTACAATATGATTTAGTTCACCCAATGCTAGTATCGGTCAGCTAGGACTTCTTTTTCCAGGTCACAATTTGACTTACCCAATGAGTTAAATCGATCATTGAGGTGTGAGAATTGTTATGGCCTTTTGTGGTTCATCATCATCTCTCTGTCCTCTATTTTACTAGCTACATATATATGTATATATACACAATATATTTTATGTGTGTTTAAGAAAATTATTATACATGGTTTACTATAGTCTGTGAATTTTTGTATTTCTTGTTTCAAAACTAAATGAGTGGATGTGAGATTCTGCTGTAAATATAACATCATCATTACTTTTACCTATTATGAGTCCAGTGAAGTATGAAGGCTTTTTATGTTTAATCCAATTTCTTTGATTCATAGCAACACATCTTCATATTACACTAGAAAACTTCCATACTACATTCACTTGTCTTACATGTTAATTTCTAGGCCTTTTAAAATTTTTGGAATCTAGTTTAAAACTAAATTTTATCTTTTTCTAACAACTTATTCAGCCAATGTAATTTTAGTTTTTTACTGAAACTGATATCTATTTGCTTATTCATATATTATTTTTATTTTTAATCTCTTTTTGTTACTCCCAATATATATTTCTCATAGCTTCACTAAGTGGTCTTAAGTATTTGTATTGCTTTTCTGTTAAGTGCACTAGTCTCAGATCCATAAAAAAGGAGAAAGAATTGATTAAACACATATATTAAAAATGTTAGCTTTTCCAATGCATAGGCATATTTTCTTTTAATACTAAAATTATTTCTACAGAAAGTACTCCATCCAAATTTAATTCTATGATTAATTTCACACATTATGTTAATAAAGTTATCTATAAAAATAGTTGTTAATTTTTTCTAATAAATGCTTATCAACTTTTGTTTCTTTTCTTTTGAGAAAACATTACTTCTCTTGAATATTTATACTTAAATCTTTTTAATATTTATCTTTAATCCTAAGCTTTTACTTTTATCAGATAACTGTTGCAATATTTCTTGAAACTCTGTAATATTATTTTAGAAAACAACTACATAATCTGCAAAATCTAGATGACTTAAATAATTTCAACATGCTTTTATTTTCTTAAATTTCCATGTTAATCCAAAAATACATCTTGTACAACTACTGTAAAACGTTTTGAAGATATGGAATCATTCTTTCATATGATCTTATCTTCTTAGTGTCACCATATAATCAAATCATTGTTGTTGTATTTTGTTAAATATTTCTCACAATATAACAATTGCCTGGGTATATATCTTTATAATCATTACCTGTTTTAATCACCTGAACATGCTTATAGAATCAAATGCTTTTTTATAATCTAATAATTCAAAACATAATAACAACTCACATTTATTGGTCATTTCTATAACTCCTTTCAATACTTGGATTTAATCTACTGTGCTAAAACTATTTTTAAATCCTTTAAGTTGGTTGTGTTCAAATATTACTATAAATGATTGAAATTATCTTAACAATCTTGTACAGAAATGATAGAAGATGGATATGTTCCTAATTTCTAATATCTTTTTTATCTTTCTTAAATATCAGTATTACTACTGAATTTTCCAACTAATTGGTATATCTTTATTATGTAGACATATTATTTGCTAACTGCTTTTCTATCGTTTCACCTGTTTTTTTAAGATATCAATAATAATTCCATCATTTTCTAAAGAAGTGTTTCTCAACCACCAGTCCATGAGGACAGGTCCTGGTCCATGGAAAAACTTTTACTGGTCCTGAAAAATATCCTTAATTTGATAATTATAAACTAAATTTCAAAACTAATTTTTAATGACAATAAATCTATTTTAAAATGCCTCTGATCTAATGCAGATTTCTCCACATGGTACAATTTGCACTGGTAGTTAGATTTCACAAAATGAAACATTTTAAATAAATAATAGTTTTGAACTTTTTTTTTTTAATTCTATAAAAATGTAGTAAAATAAAAAAGAAACAAAATTCAATGATATATTTATTAATTGGCTTTAAATTTTGTGACTTTGTGTGTTCAATATTTCTTGTAATAATAATTATGCAATTATATGGCAATAATTATTATATAATCAGTAATCTTAATTAACATTCCCTTTCTAATAATTATATAATTTATGATTTTATAAATGTATTTTTATGGGTAATCAATATTTCTTGAGCTCATTATTCTATGATTTTTTTTTTTTTTTTGTAATTGATTGTATTAATAATAGCACGACTACATAATTGAATGCTTTTTGTATAAATTAGGACATTATATCAATGACAAGTGAATAAAAAATGCAGCATGCATTTCAGAAATCGAACCAGTAATATATATATATATATAATGTCACAGATATAAAAAAGTACGATAATTTATTTTAATTATGTTTCCGGTCCTGGAACTTCTTTTTGAAATCTAAGCAGTCTGTAAAGAGAAAAAGATTGAAAAACATTGTTCTAGATCTTTTCACTTTATAAATTTAATTGTATATCTCACCTCTTCATTCAAAATGTTTGCCAATTCAGAATATGTAATAATTGTAGGTTCTTGTTTTTTATTATATAACTTTAATAGCCTTACTCTCTCAAATCAAAATGCTTTAGATTCTCCTATTTATTTAGAAAGTAGGTTAAGATAAGAGTGGCCGCTATTGTCTTTTAAATAAATCTTGTGTTAAAGATTTGCAGAGGTCCCTACTGCCGTTTTTTCAGGCCATAGTCTTAAGGTTATAGCCTTAATAAATATTATATAATTTTTTGTAGAATGTTTACACACATTTTTAGATGCCATCATTCTTTTTAAATAATATATATATATATATTTGCTGAAACAATTTTTCTTTCAATGCCAAAATGCTGTTTTATATTTCTTCTGTAGTTTTCTTTACCAATTCAAATTTATATTTTCTTATACCATTATTAATTCTTTTCAATCATTTTACAGAACAGCAGATAATTTAATCGTTTTTAATGGACTATTTTTATAAAAAATTATATTCCTTTTTTTTTTTTTTTTTACATATATTGCTTATCACATTTGAAAATTTTCTGTTGAATCACTGTTTGTCTGTTTTTAGTAGAATATTAGTTATCTTATTAATTTCAATCAAGTTTGAACCATTTTTAAAGTCTGTTAATATTTTTAAACGATTAGCAAATTCTAATTTAAATTCATTGAAATGTTTCTGAAGATTAAGAATATCAAGTTTTAATACTGCCTTTAATTAATAGGTTTTGTCTTTCAAGTTTTATATTAACTATCTTCCATCTGACTAATCAATAATCTCTTTTTTTTTAATTAAAAGAAAAAAAGTTTAATTGTTAGTTTTTATTTTTAAATAGGTGCCGTTATAAATAAATGTTCAGAAAAACTCTTTGTAGTATAAGCTCTCAAATGTATATGTATCTAGATAATCAAAATAGGTACCACAGTTGTTTTGTTTGTTTTACATTAAAACTTTATATATATATCATGTGTGTAGTAAGAGTAATTTACACAGATTAACAGTACTTTCATGAAAATTCAATCTTTATTAATTACAAATTCTTATTCATATTTTCATAAGAATGAAAAATGTTATCAGTAAATTTAAAACCAATTTTCAAATCTAATTAAAAGTTATATGAAAAAATTTAACATGATATACAGTATTATTTTTCTCTCATATTATAAACTCAGCCGTCATAACAAGGTTTTGATTATTACACGTGCAATGCAAAACAATGGATACCAAAGCAGGAAAAAACCTGAATTATGTTTTTATAATAGATTTTAAAACCATTATAGTAGTATTAAATATAGGTATATAATCGTCAATCCTCATTCTAAAAGTGACTTCTCCAAATTAGTTCATATTTATAATCGGTTAAGTAGATTTTCAAATAATAATAATCATGTTATTCCTAATTTTTATTTAGCACTAGTACGTATTCTATATATACATTCAACTTCAATTTGATAAAAATGTACTAATAATTTATTTTAAGATTACTGTAATCCATAATATTCTTTATAAAAGCATAGAATTGATTTATATATTTATCACTGATAAAAAAAAAAAAGAAGTTATACCACATTCTGATGACATTTTTTTCTGCCATTGTCAATAATCAAACAATTGAAGGAATATTATTAATAAACTTTCTAACTATATATATATTTGCATTGATTAAACTCCATTTTATAATAAGATATAAGCTTTGCAACGATACAATAGAAATTATTCAAACAGACAAAACTCTCTATACTTATTGTTTTTGTAATATGACCAGTATCAAAACAAAAGACTCAAACAATCTTTGAAAAATAAAATGCTATACTAATTACATTGTAATGAAAATTGCAGTATATATATATATATATATATATTCCTTGATTACAATTTATTATAATCCATTAGCTTAAAAAAGTAAAAAGTGTCTCTTTCTAGATGAAATTACTTTTGAGGTTATTAATATCCAGTCATTTTTACATATTTTTATAATTTCATAATTTTTATTTTAAATTTATTTTACCCACATATTACTAGCTGTAACTTTGTTTAATAACAATAATTCTTGACTAATACTTTCAATATAACATCATCAAAATCTTCAGTCACATTTTCCAGCAATGACTAAAACAATTTATGAAATAGACAAATTATCTCTCTCCTTTTCATTTACCATCAGCCAATTCACTCATAACAATTTGTATCAACATGGTTTGAACTTCATCAATAAGCTAAGATGAAGAAGAAACTTTGCTTGAAGGCCTTGATGGTGTAGAATATTGGGATGTAGTAGGACTATCTCCTACCATTATAACAGAAATTGAAGAAATATTACTGGTTTCTTTATCATTTTCAGCTTTTTTTTGTTCTTAGATTTTGATTTTGTCATTCTTAAATTTAAATAATTCAAGTTATGGGGAAAAAATAGTAGACAAATCAGAAACAGAACTGTAAAAATGTATAAAAACTTAAAGTATTGTAATACTATCAGTAATCACTTCCTATGTAGAATGTATTAAGAATTTACAACATTGAATTATTTATTTTCTATTAATCAAAATAAAAACCAATCCTTTAGACATGTATTTTGAATGCAGCATTTTTTAAAAAAAAGAATTCATAATATAGTTTTTGTTTTTCTGTGAACTTCACTAATCTGTATCTTCATTCATTTCTATCACCGAAACAAGATTTAATGACAGCACTTTCATCTTTCACTCGTTTATCAATTCTGGCATTAAAATTTATGACAATTTTAAAATATTGTTTAGTCTGATCAAAAGCATTTTGAGCATTCAAATAAAAATCTTCTACTTTTTTAATATGGGAAGAACTTGTTGCAACATAAAATTTTACTTATCTTCATTTTGTATTCTGTTAATTTGAATAACTATTCTTGCAATTTTATTGAAATTAGATTAATATCCATAATCTTGTTTATTCACTTTTTATTTATAATAAATTTCACTCCCTTATGCTTTCAATATTTGTATCTTTATAGTAAAGTAAATGTCTACTTTTCAAATTAATTGTCTCTTTACATTCTCTTCTAGCTTTATATAATTTAATGATGCCATTTTATATTGGATAGTTCTTCCAGTTCATAAAATCTTCTTTCACTTCAAAGGGATTTATAGTTGTAGATACCTAATTAAAAGTTCATCATCAAATAATAGCCTGAATTCAAATTCTGGAGATTCTTAGCATTTTTGTCTTTAGTCATCAACCACTGCCTCAGTTGATAACTTTATATTCTCTGAAAATAAGATCCATAATCTTCTTTTGTCTGTAATAATTGTAAACTTTTAAAAAATATCATTTATCCACTTTCATCCTGCCTTCAAAAAAACAAAGGAATAAAATGTTTTTTTCAGCCAATGGCAAACTTCTTTCTGCTGTTATATATATATATATATATGAAAAGAAAGTTACTGTTAACACTAACTGAAATAATTATAGAAAATATACCAACCATCATACAATTACAAATATCCAGTAACGCCCTCTGTTTAAAGATCTATATCTCAATAATAGCAAACCTTAAAATGATACCACTTTAAGTTTAGCATACAACCTAAAATGGTATCATTTTAAGGCTCATTATTGAGATATAGATCTTTAAACAGAGGTCGTTACTGGTATTATATATATGATGGTATATATATATATATATATATATATATATATATATATATATATATATATATATATATATATATATATATATATATATATATATAAACATTAAAAGCCTAAAGCTAAACTAGTCATTAGAATACTCAAAATTACCCCAAATTTGTCACTAAACCAGATTAACCCAAGAAAATAAACTCTAAAACACAACCAATGGTTTCACTGCTATAAGAAAATTTCTCAAGTGTGAAGGATTAAAAGAAAACAACAAATTTATACTAAATATTACCCACAATTCCACTTACATCCCACACACCCTTAATGTTAAATGAACTTTTAAACAAATTACTTGCTTCAGAACCATAAATTTTTAATAATAATGGTAATATTAAAGAATCTTTATTATTAAAAATTTATGATTCTGAATCAATTAAGTTGTTTAAAAGTTTTTTTTTTAATATTAAGGATGCGTGAAATGTAAGAATAATTGTGAGTAAAATTTAGTATAAATTTGTTGTTTTCTTTTAATCTTTTACATTTAAGAAGTCTGACTGTAGCAGTGAAACCATTGGCTGTGTTTTAAAATTTATTTTCTTTGGCTAGTCAGATTTAGTGGTGAATTTGGAGTAATTTTGATATATATATATATAGATAAATTGTTATTTTTGGGAATAAACCATGTATTATTTTACATTACAATCCGTTATTTCGATGAACTAGCAACCACCATTATCAAAGTTAACTTTTAAAAGAAAAATCATTAGATCTCAAATAATAATGTGACTCAATGTGAGATGAGAAATGAGATTCAACTTAAAGTAATTCAGCATTCCTGATACAGGGCTTATCAAAATAGTTTATTTCCCTCAGTTTTTTTACCTATTAATTTTAAGTTAATATTAGATAAAATGTGGGTCAGTCTAATAGATGAATAAATATCAGAATTAAGGAACATAGAAATGCTTTTAATCAAAAAATTAGTACATCAGTTTTTATTTCACATTTTTTAGAAATTGGTCACAAACCTGATTTTGACAATACAAAAATACTTGCTAATTTGGAAAGTTATGATTTAAGAATCATGAGAGAGTCAATTGAAATATTAAAGAGACCTATTGGTTTAAATAGGGCTGACGAAGCACAATGTATTCCAGCTATGTTGAAACCTCTCATTTTATCTAATATTAACTTAAAATTATTACATGAAAAAACTGAGGGAAATAAGCATTTTGATAAGCCTCATATTGTGAATGCTGAACTACTTCAAGTTGAATCTCATTTTTCATCTCACACTGAGTCATGTTATTGTTTGAGATCTAATGATTTTTCTTTCAAAAGTTAACCTTGATAATGGTAATTACTAGTCCATCAAAATATCAGATTGTAATGCAAAATAATACGTGGTTTATTCCCAAGAATAACAATTTATCTACATCATACAAATGTGAAAACATTAAATAAAATATTATATATCTAATGAAGATAACAGATATTAACAATGATGACACAAACTCTAGATAATTAATCTAAACCTTTTTCTGATCAATAGCCAACATGTTAGGCAAACCATTTGTAATCTAATGAAAGATGTATATGCTAAAATGATAGTGATATCAATAACAATATACAAAGTATAAGCTAAAAATGATAAAGGTATGCTCAATGGGTTTATAACATATGTCTCAATAATAAGATTGTACATAGGGGAAGCATTATAATAAAATACAAAGTAACACTATTAATAAATCAAGAAGAGGAGAAATCTCAACTCACTCTAGCATAAGTAAAAGAATCTTAATATTGTGAACATATGCCACTAAGGTTACTTTTAATTTTTTTCTTTTTTAAACATCTACTGTAACTACCATTTTTATACATCTTCTAAGAAACTTCTAAGCATCCTATTGCTTTAATCAGATAAAATATTATTTAATTCTTATTAAATTTGGAAATGTTCTTTTAAAATCTATGCCACTTAAAATCCATCTTTTGAATGCAAAATTCAAATATCAAAATAAATTTAATATGGTTCATGAAATTATATTAGAATATCCCAGAGTAACATGATCTCATAAATTATTTTGACTCTTTAGATTTTTTCAATGTAGAATGAAATTCTAGTTAATAAAATAGATAAGACATATACTTCTCCTAAGCTAATGTCTTATCATAATTATAACAACAACAAAGTTATTACTATTTAAATAAAATACAAGATGTTCTCTTAATTTTAAAATAAAATAAAAAATAATTTAGTATTACACTCACATATTAAGAATGATAAGAGATTTTGTAACCATCCTAAACATCCTAAAATAAATCTATCTAAAATATATCTAAACATAACTAGATTCTTGTAAAGTTTAATCTTATCATAAGATAATAAATACAATCTTCAAATATAAAAATAACTTTAGAATAAATATGTATAGTGATTTGAAATAAGCAAATAAAATTAATTAATGTGATCCAAAATGACAAGTCCAATTATAATTATTAAGAAAAGTACAATTTTCTTAGATGTTCTACTAATTCTTAAAAGGTTCAATAAAGTAACTCTTATTAATTTAAATGCCATGTACTCTTTTAGATACACTTAAAATAATTATATAATATTTTATAAGCATTTAATTTTTAATCAATATATGGAATGATTTATGTTTGATAAGTGGAATAATGTGAAGAAACAGCTATGAGAAATTTCTTAAATAATAACAACAAATATTTATTTACAGAAAAACAAAAACAAATTTACAATTTACCTTTATTGGAGTCCACATAGCCAAATTTTCACAATTTTACTTCAAACTGTTTTTTTCATAAATACTTCTAGTTTGATAACGCATACAATCACTGATCAAATCATTGTACATATGTAGTTTTGTGAAACCAATTTATATATAAGAACTATGTTGTCAAATGTAACTTGTATAACCTTTTAGAATACTAATAAAGTTTATCCTTTGAAACATAATAATAATAATGATGATGATGATAATAATAATAATATTAATATTAGCTTACCAAAACAGCAATGAAAGAATTATAAAACAGATGTATATTGTCTATTTATGCCTAAAATAAACTTTAAATTTTTTAATTAATCATTTATTATACTTAGTTCTGATAATTAGCAAAGCTCAAATTTGGGACTTGAACATTTACAATGTATTATTCACATTTAAGCCAATTAAGAATACTATAAAGTTAAAGTAGAATTTCTTATTACCTTGACAAAATCATTAAAAATGCCAGATAAAGTCATTGTAAAATCTTACACATGATTTATTAAACATACTATAAACTACAAACAAAATCCATATTCACTAATAATAAAGGCAAAGTAAAAGTATGATGGTATTGCTCATAAGATGCACCTATTTTTGAGAGCTAATAAAAGAATCTAGAACTTTGTCACTAGTCAGGAAAAACAAGAACAATGTCATTCGAGACAAAATACTAAATAGGAATTGCCTTAAAAATAGAAACAGCTAAGCTACAATCTCTAAAACATATGCTATGAGCATATAAATGCTAGAAACACAACAAATAATAAGAGACAAAATTTTATCATTCCTTTTGGGGGGAAATAAGCTAGCAAAATAATGATGAAAACTAACACTACCATTGTTAAATAAATTGGCCTATAAAAGCACTTTAAAATAGAGAAAGAATAATATCTCTAACAAAAATACAACAGGTAACAAGTGTGAAATATGGTAATAATAATTAATGCCAACTATGGCTCTACTAACATTAGGCAAGAAATAATCATAAAATAAATTATAGAAATATACAACTTCTTATTCAGCCTTCAGCCTAACAATATATCTTCATAAATAAATTATTCATATTTAAAAAGGGAGACACATACTATTTTTAAAATATGTAACTATGATAAAGTACTATTCTAAGAACTTTAACCTTTAATATTTCAAAATATAGCATATAACATGAAAATAATATGCACATAAATAACACATAGTATGAAAAATTATACTACAAATAAATTCAACCTTTTACCATTAAATAAATAAATTAAATAATGTCATTTTGCTTCCTTCTAGAATTATTCTCCATTAAATTTGAATATGAAGAAGAACATTGTCAACAATATCTTGTGGAAAGCAAATATATCCATTATTATATAAGACAATATAATTAAGATATATTTAATCTACAGTATAATTATGCAATGTTGAACACAATTTTTTTGCATTTACTTAATAAATTTTAAATAATACTGCTAGAAAGTATAGGATAAATCTATGGCCTTTCATTAAATACATTCTTGGGTTTAAATTATAATAAATGTTCATCATAATGCCATAAATATATTTTAAGTTTTTGACCTCAAGTTTTAAACTAATTCATCATACAAATTATTCACATTTTTAATAGTAATGTGAATATTGTATGATAAAGTATTTCTAATAGATAGCATTTCTTAACTTTGTTAAATATTTGCAGAAGAAAATATTTAATTCCAATCTCATATCTGCAACCTCAGTGATCTCCAGAATATTGTATAAAGGGAAGAAATACCTTACAAGTTTTAAACACTATTGCATGCATTTATAAATCTTTAAAATGCAGAAAAATTATTTAAGTTTATTTAATATAATGTCATTTTGCAGGTAAATGTATATTTTCAAAATTTTATCATGTGAAATATTTTTAAATTTTACATATTGTTTATTAACATTTCACTGTTGATTGATTGTCATTATTACCCTGCCTGGAGAAAATGATTTCTTTTTCAGTGGGAGAATATAGAAATGGTCGTAATAAGTGAAGTTTTCTTAAGCTGTTTTCAATAACAATATAAATTTTTGTTAAACTACAGCACAAATACATTATAGTAAAGTATACTTTATTATTAATTTAACTTTTTCTTTTGTAAATTTAATAAATCATTTATGAACAACATTATAAAGTTCTTATCTTGAATTTTAAAAGTCTATTTACTCAGATAAATGAATTCAAGATATTTTGACATAAATGAATATTTAAAGAAAATATCAAGAAATTATTAAAAAATTTTGTAATGTTCTTGCCAATAAAATAATTAAATATCCCATGACAACCCTATTTATAACACAGATATTCAATTGGACATTAAAATTGACAATTGTTCTTAAGTCATGTTAATGGTATCAACAATAACTTCCAAAGATTTCCAATGCAGTAAACTTTAACAATAATATTCCAAACATTGTAACAATCAAATATATTACCATTAAGCTGGAAGGTATAGATACTTCAGTTCCTTTGATGTTTCCATCCAGATACTTGCATCAAGATAGTTTTAAATTAACCTATGATACTGAGCTTTAAAAAAATAAAGTTAAAGAAAATTACACTTTTTAAGATTTAAAATACAATTGCTACAAATTAAACAATTGAAGTGAAGTAAGACAAGTGTGTGATAATTTTTAGTGACCCCCTGAGTGAGTCAGGTGACTGTCTCACAGGTGACTGTCTTACCTTATTTATATTAATGATCATGTGATCATTTTACCAGCAATTTTATTAACCTTTTAACTTAAAACCTCTTCTTTGATTAATTCGAATCCTTAACATATTTATCACTGGGGAAGGTTGTTAATCACAAATTATCTAATTAATATTCAATTTTACAATAAACTAATTTTTCTAGACATTTGAAATTAATTAAAAGCACTTTCTGGTTACAATCAAAAATAACCAATTAAAATTTATACCAGGATAATATATATATATATATAATTAAAATTTATGTTATATTTTTAATAAAACTATATTAATACAATTTAACCTTTATTTATTATTGCTTTAAATTTAGACAATTCTTGGAATAATTTTAAATTGCTTTATAAGAATATTTTAAAATAAATAATATTAAATATGTATAACATTTATTCATTTATACAATATTCATTTATTCATTACTTTAAAACTTTAATTTTAAATACTAGCTTTATTAAATTTATTTTAATTAAATTAGTCTAAAATATTTAACTTGAATATTATATGTTAACACTAAAATTAATTAAAATATTATAGCTTTAATTTTAGGTACCAGCAGACCAAAAATTGGATTTGAACCTGGTTTCTAAACTTTAAAATCAATACATTCTTCAAACATTTTAACAGATAAATTAAAACTAAATTAGCATTATTAACTTAAAATTGCACTGTTTATCATTGACATTACCAGCTATTTAAGGATTTTAGCATAATAAATATTTATTTAAAATAAAACCCTTACTATTTAAGCTATATAAAATTATTTTACAGCTGTATAACAGATAAAATACTGATATGGCAGCTCTTATATGTAAAATTATGACATTATAGAGTATTAGCAACAATTTATCCACAATAAAATTACACTATATATATATTTTAAGAAACTTGGCACAAAAATTTTACTTAACATTTCACTTCTGTCAAAGCTAAAGGTTATAATATATATATATGGTGTGTGTATAATATATAAACATAGCAAATTAAATATGATAGTACAAGCATTTTGTTAATAATTGATCTTTCTAAAATGGTCAATGCAAAAAGTTTTGCATAATTTGGGGTTAAATCACTGTGATTTAGATTGTCAACAAATAAATAGATAAACTAATCAAAGCAAAAAAAAAGAAAATTACCAATTAATGCATCTCACATAAATCATATTTTTAGAGTATTTTAAGAATATGAAAGATTATTGAAAACAAGAGAAGGTGAAAAAAAATTAAAATTACTTATTACAAATACTTATCTGATAATTGTCTGGATTTATTAAATTTCCAATGAAAACTATTCAAAGAACATAATATAATATAACTAAAATATAAACAAAACAAAAATATCCCATGAAATTTAGATGAAGGAGATTAAAAAACAATATATATATATATAATAATTAATAAAACAAGACACAAATTGTGTAACGTGCTTGTAAGCTTGTATTAAAATGTTCACTAGAGGGAGCTTACCACTAACTCCAATCAAACTTTAATTTATTTATAAGTGTGGAAAGAGAAAGAATTCAAAATCTCAATCGGAATGTTCTCCTTCCCAGACCAATTGTTTTCAAGCTTATGGTTCACCTCAGTGAGAAGCCAGGACTCCAGACACTAGATCTAAAATACTAACTCAAAAGTCAGCACTTATCTAATACATTACTGTCAATTTGAAAACCTGAATTTTTTGAGAACCGTAAATGTCTTCAAACCAGCCTTACAAACAATATATCTATATGGTTCTGAACTCAGTTCAGTTTCACCATATATTAATAGCCTAAGCAATATAACATCACAAAAGCCATCACAAAAGCCTTCAAGGGTACACTTATAATAATTAATAAAACAAGACACAAATTGTGTAACTTAAAATTGCGTTGCTTAAAAGCAAGTTACAAAATCTGTGTCTTGTTTTATTAATTATTATAAGTCTATGAAGGTTTTTGTGGTGTTATATTGCTAAGGCTATTAATATATGGTGAAACTGAACTGAGTTCAGATCCATATAGCTATCTAGTTTGTAAGGCTGGATTTGAAGTCATTTACATTTCTAAAAAATTCAGGTTTTCAAATTGATAGTAATGTATTAGATAAGTGCTGACTTTTGAATTGATATTTTAGATCTAGTGTCTGGAGTCCTTGCTCCTCACTGAGGTGAGCCATAAGCTTGAAAGTAAATGGACTGGGGATGATGACATTCTGATTGAGATTTTGAATTCTTTCTCTTTCAGCACTTATAAATTAAAGCTTGATCGGAGTTAGTGGTAAGCTCCCTCTAGTGAACATATATATATAATCCATTATGAATTGAATATCTAGAGGTTTAAAAAATAATATGAAAAATAATTAATAACAATATAAAAGAATATAACTTGCAAATTGGCAAAGAAAGGTATCAAAAGAATGAAAGTATAAAACAACATCTTGATATTGAAAGGAACGCTATTTTTGCAACAAGAAAAAAAAATATTATTAAAAAGAGAGATTATATCATGAAAAGTGTTGAAGAATTCTATAAAAAATTATATAGTAATAGATAAAAGTAAGCAAAATATCTGTACAGTTATTATGCCCAGAATTTTGATTGAAGTAAGATGCACATTCTAATCTGTAAAGAAGAGAAAATCCAGTTAATGCTGAAATGATAATCAATATCTTAAAAGAAGCAGGTGAAGACAGAAAAAATTGCTGGCAGCATTATAGATTAAAAGTCTAAATAATAAAATTGTATAATAATTGGAAGTATGCAGTAATAATATGAAAGATGACAATAATGGTATTACAAATTACTGATCTAATCAATCTTCAATCATTTCTACAATCATTGCCAAAATAATTACAACATATCTACAGCAACTTTGAATTTTAATCAACCAAAAAACAAATTAAATTTTAAAATGTCTTAGCATCATATATCATATCCAAATATTGAGAGAAGTTATAAAAGAATCCATAAGTATGTTTTGTTATTATGCTTTGGATTTGTAGATTTAGGCATTTTATGAGCATTTTACAGTAATTAAAACATTGGTTCATTAAAATATTGTTTGAGTTCATTGGTTTATTCTTAAGATTTATCAAAATGCAACAGCAGTGATTAGATTAAATGATAATATTAAAAAGATTAACATTAAAAAAGGCATGAATAAGTTGATTCTGTATTTCCTAAACTTTTTACTGCAGTTTTACAAGAAATTTTTTTGGATTAAAAAGGAAAACTGAAAAAATAAAAGTAAATGGAGATTATTTAACAGATATTGAAGAATATGTCATTATTTTTGAAAATTGCATCAGTGCTTTAGAAAGTGACCCAAGAATTATCAAATAAAATTACGAAGGTAGGAATAAAAATAAATGTTAAAGAGTCTAAAATAAAGCTCAATGAAGTTTTTCATAAGAAGAAAATAAATATTGATATTCATGAATTACAAAGAATAAACTACTACAAATATCATTGTCAGATTATTAATATAAATGAAAACATAGTGAATGGGATTAACCATAGAATTAAACTTGAATATGGTGTTTTGGCAGAATTAATAGTATTAAAAGGAAATTTGTCTGTGTTTGAAAGGAACATTTTTAATAGATGGGTGTGTCCTATTAGTTTTTATTTATATATCCAAGGTTTGGGCACTTAAGAGGATTTCAGTGACTTCAGATCAACTCAACAAAGTATTTAAAAATGTATGCTAGAAATAACAAGAAATTAAAAACAAAATACATGTTGAAAAAATAAACAATACTGATGTCATTAAAAGAATTAAGATAATAAAATGAAGCAGCAGTGGACATATTATTAGAAATGATAATATTAGACATATAATTGAAATCTTAAATTTGATTCTGAAAGATTGTAAAAGATCAAAAAAGATATCACATGAGAGATAAATAAAATAAGGAAGTTAACTGGTATGTATGAAATAAGGCTAGGGATCAAAAAAATTGGATTAAATTTGGAAAAATCTTTATCCTGTAGTGGGTTGATAGAAGTTGAAGATGACAATAATGGTGATTATAAAACTATTATATACATTCAAAATTTATGCAAGCGAAAATGGTATAAAAGAATTATACATATATAGGCACAAATTATTTGATATATGATAACTTTATTTTCATTCGAGATCTGACAGTTACTTTAAGGTCATTATGAATTATTCTTTAAAATAAATATATAAAATAAAATGTTTATATATTGATTAAATTTTTGGAAACATTAATTTTATTAAAAAATAATATACATTAAACTTCTTTTAATTATAATTTTAAATGTTGAACTTAACTACAATATTAGGATTGTAAATTATAAATATTTATAATCTTTCATTTTTGCAACAATTTTATTGAGGATGTGAAATTGCTGAATTAACTGAGTCATGACTTTCAAATATTCTAAAAGCTATACTGGTGATAGTTTATACAAATGGTAGAATCTAAAGTAGGTAAAATCAAAGATGAAGAACATTAATAAGAAAGATGCTTTAGTTTCCAAATTACAGTCATAATTTGGATCAGCTTTTTATTATTTGTAGACTTGCAGCTATATTATTAATATAGTTGTAATACTTTTATCATATATATATAAATAATTACAACCATTAAATGTCTGTATTTTTAAATTATATAATAATAATTCAAACAAATATATTTAACACAGTATTCAAAATTAAATAATATATTCTTTACCAGAAGTATTTTCAATTGTTTCACTGACAATCTTTATCAACTGTTAATACAAACGTACAAAAAATAAAAACTTGCATTACCCATCATTCAATCTATTCAAATTTCCCACAATTCTGTTATCTAGGAATAGAGGTGGTTTAATGAATAAACAATCGGCTAATATAAAGACAACAGAATTGTGGGAAATTTGAATAGATTAAATGATGGGTAATGCAAGTTTTTATTTTTTGTACGTTTGTATTAACAGTTGATAAAGATTGTCAGTGAAACAATTGAAAGTACTTCTGGTAAAGAATATATTATTTAATTTTGAATACTGTGTTAAATATATTTGTTTGAATTATTTATATATATATATACAAGACACAATGGAATGGTTTATTACTCAAGAAGTCATGTGATGCTTATGTAACAGAATAGAATTGAGCTTCTATTAAAAACTTTTTTAGTCTTTCACATTACCCTTTCACTAAACTATGAAAGTATATATATGTACAATAACAATACAATCTTGGCTACTTCTAGTAATAGCCTTTCTTGCAAGCCTTTTAAGCCAATCAAGCATTAGTTGAGAGATAAATAAACTATTCTAAAATATTTGAAACAAAATGATTATCTTGATTGAAGTCTCAGACTTGTTTGAATATATAATTTAAATCATGTTTGGATAATTATATAATAATCACAATATGTTTATTCATGAAAACAATATATAAAGTCTGTAAAGCTTCACAAATATTGATCAATATTTATCAATTATTCATCATCAACAGTATTTTGTCAAATGAACAGGTCTAGTCATATCATCAATTCATTCATTTTCCATTTTCTTCTCTTTATTGCCCAGATTTTCAGTTCCACATAACTCTTCCCATCTCTTACATCATCCAACATTATCAATCTCTTTCATCCTTTCTTTTTACTTCCACTCACAATTCCCTCTAAAACATCTTTCATTAAACTATGATTTCTTCTTAATATAAATGACCATTCTAGTTTCTCTTTCTCTCTCTGATTTCCTCAATCAATCTTCTTTTTTCATTTACATTTTGCAAAACCTCTTCATTTGTTATTTTATTTATCCAACAGATTTTTTCCATTCTTCTGTATGTCCACATCCCAAAGGCTTTTAATCTGTTCCTAATTTTATTATTTACTGTCCACGTTTCACAACCATACATTTGTACACTCCATATATATCATTTAATTAATCTTTTTCTTAATTCTCTCTTTAAAAACCCATCAAATTATTTTCTTAAACTATTAATAAATTATTATATAACAATAATAATAAAAAGATATTTGTAAAATTTATAAAACTTTGCTATATTATTAATATGTGAAAATTTTAATATATATATATATTGTAATAATAATTAACATATTCACAGATAAAAGTATTTTTTAAAAATATTCAGCTTTATTACTAATAGTAAATATATTGAACACATACTATGCAGTAATAAAGCTGAATATTTAAAAAAAAAAATACTTTTTCTGTGAGCATTTTTATTATGTTAACTCAGAAAATAAGAAAAATAGTAACAATTAAATTAAACAAACAACATCTGTGGAGAGCTAAAGGATATGTTATCAATATCTTGTAGGTTGAAATAATTTGAATCCTAGCTTCTGAAGCATTAAACATCATCATAAAAGACTGCTTCTGTAATGCTTTTTAATACTGATACAAAAACAGCTATAATTATCAAAATATTTTAAAAATAATAATCATGGTGTCAGTTAGATCCTGAATGATATAGACTCACCAACCTCGAAGTGACTATAAAGAGTCCAGAGAGAGTGAGAGAAAATATAAACTATAGCTTTTTCCTATGGAAAAACTGTTTCTATTTGTCTGCATTTGTATAGCCCATGTAAAAAGCAGATTATCCCAAAACCAAAACAAATCCGAGCAGAGTGAACCTATAGAAGCTATAATATCAAACATAAGACCCAACTTTTTGACGGATAGTAAGTATGCTTACTAAATAAATTGTTAGAAAAACCTGCAGTAATAATTTTAATCTATTTGCATATAGATAAAAAGTCTCCACATATTTTAATATTTGTATTTTTTTGAATTTAGACATTAAGTTTCTTGTTTATTAGTGATAAAATTTTATTAGTGTTGTACAAGCTGATATATATATATTTAATGTGTATATATATATATTTAATTTAGATATTTATAGTTTTGATTTTATTTGTTTATTATATTTATTGATTTATTATTCTAGTCATCAAGTAATAAAGCCTATAGGTAATTAGACATCAATCAAAATAATTTAAAATAAATAATGTTTTTTTTTTTAATTACTTCGTGCGTTCTGCTCTAAATGATCTCATCTTCAATGTCGACATAATAATTTTCTACAGTTCCTGAACGTTCATACTCTGAAATAAGCAAAGTTAAGAATTATAATGATGAAGCCAGAAGGTAATATATTCATATTGGTCTTTCTTAGAAGAAAGTTACTGCCTGAGTTAGAATTAATATAGTTCAAACTGTGTATATTCAAATAAATCTTTATAAATGTATATCAAGTGAGACCCTCTGAAATAGGATTTGATATATGATGACCAGGAAATATAATCAGAGTATCTTATGAAGGCTCGTCATCATCAATATCCATTTAATTAAATTTAATGAAAATTAATCTTTGATAAACTGAAAAAATGCATATTGTTTAAAATAATTCGGTTATATGCCAGGAGTATTATCTGTAAGTTGGTATGTGTATATATATAGGAACGTCAGTACAAGCACTAAATACTGCTATATCGCTAAAATATGTTGATATGCTTATGGACATGCATGGTTTACCCCATGCAAAATAATGGATTTGAATTTGAATTTTCAGGATCGATTCTCAGTTATGTACAGTAAATTGAAGAATTTGGTTCAGATTAATTGAAAGGCATTGTTAAATACTTAATCTACTATTACTGTATGTGAACATCACACGATCTCCTGAATAAATTATTCAAATGATTTATTTGAATAAATGAGCAAGTAAAAATTTGTTATCTTTTGTTATCAGAAAATAAAAAATAGGTCGTCAATAAAAATTATCTTGACAATAATTGCTATATGTAAAAAAAAAAAAAAAAAAATACATTTTATTCAAATAAGAGCAATAAAAGAAAATTACTGAGAGAAAAAACTAAAGATAAGTGAATTGTAGAAAATGAAGCAAAGAGTTAGTAGCTTTATATAGCACTGGCTACAAAATTTAGTTAACTTAAAACATTGGTTATCTACAAACAAAATGCAATATCTTCTGCTAGAATCATTATATTTGTAAAATAAGAAGTATTTTCTTTTAGAAAAATAAATATAGTTTAAACTAGTCTTAAATCTTCATATTATAAAAAAGCTTTAAAGTCAATGTCTCCTAATTTAGTTTAAAGCTGTCTTATCAAACTACTTCATTATAAAAAAACATATTTGTTTCTACTGCTGATTTTTATAAACTAGGATTAATTAAGACAAGCTAGTAAATAAAAAGAAATTTGGATAAAATGATGAGATTTTGTTCTATCTATAAAAAATTCTAAGCTACTGTTTTCTAGATTATGCAAATGTAATTAACTGTAATAATATATCATTTTTCCATTTTATATAGACACTGATGTCATCTAAGTTGAAGTCTAAACTATTTTGGTGCAAAACCTTTTGCAAACCATAATTATACTAAACTAATAAACAATATGCTGAAAGTTATATCATCACTATTTTCTATGCTTACACAAACTGTCTGATGATATTGGATAGGCACTATATAGGGATTTTATGCACAAACTTTCTTGCAGCCATTGATTATTCTGGCTTTGTGTAGTTTAGAAAGTGGTAAAGTAATGAGTTCCAAAACGAAAATGTTTTAGATCTAATCTCAAATTGTCACTTTTTGTGCTTGAATATCAAACCACTTTCATTGATTGGCCATTTGGCTATTTTTGATATAGAACCATATTAAATTATCAATAATTGATTAAAAAATGATATAGTAGTAAATAAGCTTAAAAACTTAATTTGAAAGTGGTCACTTTAAATAAAAAATAATAATCAATTAATTTTTGTCTGCAGTATTAACTTGTAAATATTTCATCTAAATGGATATAACAAATAAATGCACAAGCATTTAAAATATTTAAATATAAACCATATATTTAAAATTTATTATAGTTAATTTTATTCTAAAGATGTTATGGAAAAATAAATAAAAACGAAAAAAGATATCATTTATCTTTTTCACGTGTATGTGGTCATGTGTATCATTTGTATAAAATGGAATGAATTTCTGTAGGGAAATTGAAAATCTAAGTTCAAATTCATTTTAATTATTTTATTAAAATTATACAATCTTTTTATAAATTAATTAAAACTGTCTTTTTTTCTTAATTTCATCACCAATATTAATATTAAAACTCTATATTTTTTAAAACTTTGTTTTGTTATAACTCATATAACTTTTTGCAAATATTTTTTACCCTACTTTTTGGCTAATTCTATGGACTTAATCAAGAATTAAAAACTATTAAATAAATCAAATTTATAATAATATTATTATTATTATTATTTTCATATATTTAATAATAGGTAAACTTTGATAAAGACTAAAATATAGTTGAAATAAAAAATTTTGATAATAGTAATATGATTCATAATATTAAGTTTTAAAAAGAATTAAAACGCCCCCAATGAGATTTTAATATAATATTTTTAACAAAATTAGGTATTGTATTATAAAACTAATCTTAATATTTCTTAATTTTTCTAACCATTTTTATTTTAAAACATGAGTTCACAGATGTTTATTGTTATCATAAACAACTATAGTAAAGGAAAATCTATAAAAGCATTTGTAAAACCAAAATCATTAATCTTTTAAGTATCAAGTATTTTAATATGTTTAATATATAGGGTATATGAGCACAGACTTTCAGATGACCATCACTCTCCACTCTATTTAATAACACTGACACACTCAAGCACATATATGCTGAAAAGATAAATAATCACCAATATATGTATTTCATGCTAAAACAGCAATCATCAGTTGGTCCAGATTATCATCTTTCATACATATATACTATAAGTGCTCAGATATATATTAAGATAGACAATCTTCAAACTTTTATGGACAGGCTCCAATCTACTACACACTCCAACTCTTCAAATGTCCATCCAATTGAGAATCTGATGATGAAATGCTCAAAGGCCACCCTGAGGCCAAGATTATTGTCACACCCATGTTGATCTAAGGTCAATCTGAACCCCACATGTACAGGACATAATCCATTTAATACATATGCAAGGATGGGCAGACATCTCTACATTTATGAACTATTAAAATGTAAAAAATACAGAATATAAGCAGATTTCTCAATGATATATGTTAAGTCACTGTTGGTAAAAGAAACATCATCAAACCTTATCTGATAATGTGGATATCACATTTATAACTGAAAATACAGAAAATGCCAAATCTCTCAATAAAAAGTTGAAAAACAAGATAAGAAGAAAGGTTTATACATAAATATAAAGAAAATATAAAACTATAAAAATAGAATTACCAGCTGATTTTAATGTTGAGAAATAAAGATATATGTGTTTTCCAGTTTTGGCCTTTTTGGTTATTTTTAACAATAAATCTCTTAACAAAATGATTCAGAGCAAAACAATGCAAAGTAAAGTTGAAAAAAAAAAATCTAAAAAAAATTTTTTTAGGCATTAAGATGTTACTTATGACTCTACAGATATAAAAGGTGAATACCAAATAGAAAAGTATTACTGTTTCTTAATTGTAGTTCTGGTGGTGGAGTTTGAAAATTTTATGGAAAGTAGTAAAAGTGAACAGTTTCAAACTGATTCAGATCAGACTTGAGTTCTTACTCTAGGCATAAATATAAAAATAATACATTTTGGTTATTTCTATTTATTAGAAACTACATATAATGCTTTGAAAGAAAAATATTTAAAAATTCTGAGAATGTCTAACTATGAGCAGAACGGATACATCACCATAGAAAAAAATCACTTCTAAACAATCTGAAAATCAAACAGATAATAAATTGATAATAACATTATATCAAATTAATAGTAGCAAATATCTATGCCCAAGCCTCAACATTTAGTTCTCTTCATAGAAAAAAAATTCAATTATTTAAATTAAGGTGAGGAAAATAGAACTTACTCAAATACTTAAGTTGTTATTTGATACTGTTAATAATATATTCATAACATTTGTTTGACTTTCCAGGTAGAAAATAAAATCAATTCCATTTTAACACATATGTCTATTATAAATTATTTTCTTTCAAAAACATCTATATTTTTAATAAGCTATTATCTGAAAAAATATATTCATATTTTTTTAAGGACTAATTATTTATAAAATCAAAAAAGTTTATTTTCATAGCTGTTCTTAACGATTTTACTAAAATGCAGTAATTTAATCATATAACATTTTGTCATCTAAGTTTTATAAGTTTACCTGTACTTAATTAAATTCTTTAAACAATGAATAAAACATTGATAAAACAAAAAGTTTTTTTATTAATATGTTCATCTACACATATGTATCCAACACATACTATGTATAATATATTTTAACTGTTGATTAAATTGCAAGTTCTGAGTGATTTTTTTACTTTTTCTTTTAATTTTAACATAAATTGTAAATGGATTTCTTTAACTTTTAGAGAAAAAAATTATCCATTGAAAAAATTGACATTGGCAGTTGAAAAACTCTAAGAGGGTCGGGTAAATTTAATCTTTTACATTCCTTTTGACAAATTAAATTTATGTGTTTGACATTTTGTTTTAGGTCATAGAAAAGAAATTATTGTTGATTCTTTTTGTAAAGAAACTGAATATATATATTCCAAAAAAAAAAGGAAAAAGAAAACTATCATTAAAATTTGAAACTATTGAGAAGTTTACCAATAAATGTAAGTGAACAAACAATGATATAGATTATAAAATAGTAAAAATCAGTCATATATCACATGACCTATATAGCTTGTATTATCAATATATAAAGAGCCTGCTACTAGCTCTAAACAAGCTTATTTTTTTATGATAAATGCTACAAGAGAAAATACATGAAGCCTTTATCTATGATGGTCCCCATCCCCAAACCGATTTCGAGCTATGGCTCTCATCAGTGAGGAGCTAGGACATAAGATTCAAAATATTAACTCAAGCCACGCATTTATCTAATTCTTAAATATTAGGAAAAAGATCCAAATCTTCAGACACCTACATGTCTTCAAACTCAGCTCTTTAACCAAAGAAACTATATGAGCCTGAACTAAATTCAGAGATCCCATATATTAGTAGGCTTAACAATTTAATATAGCCAAAGCCCTAATAGCAAAATTATAATAGTAAAAATCAGTCATATATCACAGGTTTTTAATATTATAATTTTGCTATTAGGGCTTTGGCTATATTAAATTGCTAAGCCTACTAATATATGGGATCTCTGAATTTAGTTCAGGCTCATATAGTTTCTTTGGTCAAAGAGCTGAGTTTGAAGACATGTAGGTGTCTGAAGATTTGGATCTTTTTCCTAATATTTAAGAATTAGATAAATGCATGGCTTGAGTTAATATTTTGAATCTTATGTCCTAGCTCCTCACTGATGAGAGCCATAGCTCGAAACTGGTCTGGGGATGGGGACCATCGTAGATAAAGGCTTCATGTATTTTCTCTTGTAGCATTTATCATAAAAAAAAATTAAGCTTGTTTAGAGCTAGTAGCAGGCTCTTTATATATTATAAAATAGTGTAAATTTTGAATGAGGTTAAATTGTAAAAGTATCATAATTATTATTTACGTTTTTCTAATTTTAATGTTCCACATGTTTAAATTTTTTCTTATGAATATGTAAAATTGATTCTTCATAATTTGTAATAAAATCATACATTTTTTAAAATGAATTCTTTAAGTTTTACCATTTAACAAAAACAACTGCATTAACCTATCTTTAAGTTTCTTTGACAGACATGTAGTCAACCAGCACTATAATTATAATAAACAAAAGTAAATAGAAATTCAACTTAAATTCCAAGAAAAAAATAAAATGTTATTAATATTTTATTTGTGCATTTTAATCGTGTAATGTGAAAGTCAAGTAGAGAAATTAGGACAGAATACTATGACTAAATATCATGCAATGATAGTTTATTATTGCTTGTTATCATTGTAAAAAAAAATTCTGATATCTTAATATGAAGCTTTATTATATATGAGTAATTTATACAGTCACATATATTTTATTCAGTCTATATATTTTTCACCTGAATTAAAAGTTTATAGGCACTTTTTTTTATTTAAAAAAACCACTTTACCTATTCTATAGTACTCTGGTATAAAACATTGGCAATACTTTCCTTAAATAGATTTCCTCAGTTCAAATTCTAGCAAAGTAAAATCATACATTTTGACTTTTATCCCAATGTTTTAATAAATATTTGTAGATAGGGTAAACTTAAAAAATACTATGTGCCACCTGAAGTATCAATACTCCAAACTGATTAATAAAACCTGCTCATATATGTCTTTTTTTTTCAATCTTTGATTGTTTTTACAGTAATGATCTGGTTATCTAATTCCTTCTTCAACATCTTTTCTAAGGATGTATGTTTTTAAACTAACCATACTTTTTTATTAATCCTGATTGAGAAAATAAATTATTTTAAATAACTTTGATCTACTTTCATGATAAATACAAATATATTTATTGTTCTTGTTTTTTTAAACCTTAATTTATTCTACTTTTAATCTTTCATTGCTTATTATGATTTTGAACTTATTTTAAATAAGTCCTAAAAACAAAAAAAAATGCATTCTAAAGTTTTATGGTAATATAATACTTAAGTTATATATATTAATATATATATATGATTTCATTGAAAGGATGTATAAATTCTAAAAAATATTTAAATTAAGATAAATATAATAATTATGTAATTGTAAACAAAACTTACACACCATCAACCAAAACAATAACTTCTAATTTGTAATTTAAAATAATACAAATTTTTCTTGTCACTTTTAAAATAACATTTAGCTCAACACTCTTGCTTTTTCTTATGATTATGTAAAACATTTAGCACATATACTTTTAGCATTCAACTTTATTCAAAACTGGTTTTAGATATGTTGATAATTACATATATAGTTCTATATATCTGACACCAGTTTTATATCTATATTTCGAAATCTTCAGTTATTAAAAACTTCAAGTATCATTATTTTTGTTTTAGAATCAAAATACTAACATATTTTTAAATTTTAAGCTGAGATCTTGACAGTAAAGAAAAGTAAAAATAAATGGCTGATGGAAGAAAATTGCATTAGATCAAAAAAACTCTACAAGACTCCTCATTTACAAAAGCCATAACTTAAAACCTAGTCAGGAGATGTGAATAAGACAGCACTGGATATAAAATTATTAATCACTAACATCTGTAATTTATTGATTCCTCAAGCTTTCTTAAATGTCATAGAGTAGAATAAATAGAATTGGTTATTGAAAAACTGTGTAAACTGAGTTCACATGAGGTTTTATTGGTTTTACACCAATTCTGAACAAAGAATAAGAGTATCTGGTGATTTAAAAACTGAAGTCATCAAAATAAATAGATACTGATGATATTTTATGAATAATTAGTTAAAATGTATTGACTAAATTGTTTATTAAATGGATAGCCTTGTGCAAACATTGCTATTAGAGTTGCACAACATAAATACCTTTATAAATGAGCAATGAATAATTTTGAGCATAAGACAATTTTTTATTGAGCATGTGGAGGAATACTGCCATGTTTTTCATTCAACAAAAATAAACATTGTATGTTGTGAGTTGTGACAATAGAAAATGCAAAATAAAGGAAGTGTGGTTCATCTCTAATAACCCCCATGCTATCAACAAAAAATAAGATAATGTTCCATTGTCCAAAAAGTAAACTATTTAAACTAATCATTTACATAATATCTATCTTAAGATTTGCCCATACATAAATGTTTTGGGTCAACAGAATGGATGATTCATTCCTATATCTTGTGTCTGGAAAAATGAGAGTGTTCATTTATAATTTATCTTTAAAGTGCATGTGCATTGGCTTAATCGCTAATATCACTATTACAGTATAAAAATATAGTGCTATATAAAATAATATCTCATTACAGATGATTTTAAGAAAACTTTTATTGTTCCAATTTGTAACATTCTTGTAATAGAAAAGAGTGTTTTTTTTTTAAATATTTTCCATATTGTTTAATGCAATGATGAAATATATTTGATGCTTGAAAATTCCATGACCTCCTGAGCAACTAACAAGATTCAACTATTGCTGATATATTTAAAGTATTTGAAGGGTTTTTTTTAATCAATTTGCTTTCATTCCTAAATGCTTACCAGAGAATTATTTTGGTTTTAGAAAATTCTGATATGCAAAACCCATGGCTTGTTTTTATTACTATGCAAAAGGAAAAATGTATCACAAAAGTGTGACATATATGTTGCTTTGACAATTTAGTAAAAAAGATTTGTTTCAGTAATCATAATCTGCAATAATGTTTAAAAATAATTGTTCTTCGTGGAAGTTTATTAATATTATAGGAATTCTATATAATCATGTAAAAAAAAAGCATTTTTCCAGATGATAGAAAATGTGTGGCATTTGAAGTAAAAATTGGTTTATGACATTAATATTTTTAGCTCCAACTTTTTCTTCATAATTATGACAGTAATTTTATTGCATTCTAAAAAAGTCATAATATGAGAGATAGATTTAATGGTGGAGATAAAGCAAAAACATCTTCTTCATTCAAACTTTAGAATATGTCTGTTTTAATACAGTAAAACTTATTAGAAACTTTGTCTTGAACCACTTTAATAGTGATGATTGTTCTAATTATAATGACTATTAGTGCATTTAACAAGTATAAAATAAATATTTCATTATAGTGACATAGTTACTATAATTGAATTGATTGAATTTAGAGACCTTTTTTTACAAACTTATTGAAGGAAAATGATGCACAACCTCTCTGCCAATGCTAAATGAATATACTAAAAACAGCTTAAATAAGAATTTTATATTTTAAAACTATGATGGCAATACCATAACAGAAATTAGTATGTTTCTCTTCTTTCTAGATGTGATGATTTTGAATCCTCAATTGTAAGAGCACAGATTTTTTAGATTGGATGTCTAACAATGGTTAAAATTTAATACCCTTCCCAAAATCTATTTTGTGATAAATTTAAAAACATATTTTTCATAAAATAATCAGTTATATCAATGCCAAAAAGGTGTAATATTTGTTATTTCATTGAAAATATTGCTGAAAATAAAATACAGTGGATAAAGTCAATGATAAAAAAAAATTTCTACATTCACTATTAAGTTATTTTTAATTGTTTTTTTTAGTATCTTATATATGTTTCTAAAAGTGAAATAGTTTTATTTACTTATAATTGCTCTTAGAGAATAAAAATAATCTGTTACAGTCAATGATATCAATAAATCAGCATGAGAAATTAAGTTAAAAAAGGTGTGGAGACAGACTTGTATATTTTAGATTACCTATTTTTATGCTTTTATTATTTATTAAAGTTTATAATAAAGTTATTTTAACTGAAATCAATATTTTTATTTTACTTGTTAATTTTGGACAACATGTTAGTAGTTCATTTAAATGTTTTATGTAAGCTTGTGTTAAATAATATCATAATGTTACAATATCAAGTTTAATATTTATTATAGAATAAACATATCATAAGAACGTAATGTAGATTCTATAAATGATCATATTTTGTTTAGTCAAATTTTAATTTTATAAATAAATATCGTTATCCTTGCAATGAGATTGTAAATTTTTGCATTAATCAAGGAAGGCTTTTATACTCATATTGTGTGGTATTTTAATTTATGCTGTTAATATTTATTTCTCATCCACCTGTTGGGCAAATAAGCTGAGATTGAATCTGGAATGGTAAAATTCGAACTATTTTTAGATTATAATCAAGCAATTTTTTATTCTGGCAGCCAGTTTGTACCCAGTTATTTATTACAATATTATTTGGTGAACTAATACTAGTTTATTTGAATAGAAGATAAAACAAGAATTAAAAAACTGCTTAAATCCATACAAAGTGGCAATTGAAATGCTAATGAATAATGTCTGATCTATATTTTTTATGAGTGATATTAGAAAACTTTTTCCCTACAATCAGCTATATAAAGATTTTTTTAATATTTAAAACTTGGAATAAAAAAAACTTTTTAATTCATGTTTTTATATTAAGTGTAGTATTTTCTTTGTGGCTAAACAATAAGAAAATTAAATGTGGAGATGCAAAGGAAATACAGACATTTGATCATTGTAGTCACTCTTATTTGTTTTGAGTCATTAAAAGCAATAAATGGTCTTAAAAAATGATATCACAATTTTATTAAATCCAGAAATTGCATTCTTTTATATGATGACAATATGTCAAATTATCTTTTGAATAATAATAATAATACATGAATTGAGATGACAATTTTTAATTATCTATTCATTTTACCTACTCATTTAAATTTAGATTAAGAAATTCATCTTAATATAGTCAAAACAGCTTCAGGTCCTGATGAAATATCTGGAGAAATTATAAATATGGGAGTGATATGTTAACTTCAAAAAATATTGAAATTTTAAAGATACTTTATTCTTTTTTTTTAAATAAAAAGAATAGGCAATATTGGAGTAATAATTGTGAAATATTATTCATATACAATGCAGAAATGGTATTTTGAGTGTTTCTTCCAGTTGCAGATAATCCCAGTTGTAAAGACTCATTGTGATTTTAAAGAATCCAAAAGGAATCTAGACATAGTTTTTGTTATGAGAACAAGTAAGAAAAGTGTCTAAACCAAAGAATGATTTACATATAGTATTTATTGATTTTTTGAGACATGTGACTCACTTAATTAAATGCATATACATAAATGTCTGAAATTAATTGGTTGTCCACCAAAGTTTATGGATATTATCTACTTTTTACATATGGGAATGAAAAAAATTTTTATTTGAAATAAAAATTGGTGTTAAACAAGGATGTTAACTTTTTCTAATATTGTATTTGATTTTTATGATTGTGATGTTTAGAAATAATTTATAGACAGCATATTTAATTAGAGATCAAGATAGAATACAGATTTGTTAGAGGAATTTTTAATTTGAATTAATAAAAAAGCAATAACATCATCTTTTAGTATTCTGGATTTCTAGTATGCTGATGAATGTGTTATTTTTGTAAGTTAAAAGTATGTTTTGAATGCAACACATTTTTTTTTGGTTTAATAATTAATGATCAAAAAACTCATGTTCTTCATCAGCCAGTGATGGAACAAAAATGTTTAATAATTTTTAGCTTGAATAGTTATCAATTTGGGAATGTAAGTCAATTTAAACAGTTTGAGAGCTTTTTAAATAGGAAGGTAATTTTAAATGTTGAGATATAGCATAACCTCCAATGTGTTGCTGTTCTATTTACAAAGTTAAAAGACGGAGTATTCCATAACAGTGAATAAACTATTGCACTCAAATTAGCTACATAAACAGCTGCATTTTATTTCATTTATGTTAAGTAAATAAGGCAAATATCTCTGTAAAATTTTAAAAATGCAATGGCAAAGTCATAAAGCTAATCAAGATGTTCTTCAACTTAAGTCCATTATTGTAAAATCACATTTTCATTCAAATGAACAATATAAGACTTTGAAAAAGGGTGCTTTATAGAGAACTTGAATATGATTTTTATAGAAGACATCAGATCCATTTAAGATATAAAAATTATCTTAAAGACTCTAAAAAAATACAATATTGATTATTTATATAATGAATATATGGCTGGCATAGAATTAGATATGGTGTTGAAGTATCTTTGTAAAAAACTATTTTCTTTAGACGTTAAATTTCATCATCTCAAAATGTCAAATAGAATAATGAGACAGCAAATTCTATACTTGTGTTTCACAGATTGCTTTGAATAGTTATAGCAAAATTCATATTTAGTGTAGTAGTAGTAGAAGTAGTAGTAGTATCATTATCATCATTATTTATCTTTTTTTCTTGAAGTTGCAAAGATGATAATAATGAATCCTTGAAACTAATTAGTTCAATTAATTATATATTTTTAATAATCTAATAATTAATGATATTTTGATTAAATTTATAATTTGTTAATAAACCCTACAAATAAAAATGGTAATTTATAGGGGGTTTGAACTCAGACTTTACACAACGCTCAACTATCCATGCTATCTCATACTGCTGACACACTTGATCACACCCATGTTGAAAAGATAGCATGGATAGTTGAGGGTCGTGTGAATTTATCTTTTCAATATGTGGGTGATCAAGTGTATCAAGCAGTATGAGATAGCATGGAAAGTTGAGGGTCGTATGAAAGTCTGAGTTCAAACCCTCTATATATTACATATGTTGTACTTTAGAAAAAAATTATACAGTAAAAATGGTAATTATGTTATTTGTGTTTTATGATTTGTTTATAAAGAAAAGTTGTTTTTTCATATTTGCACTGCTTTTTAAATAATTGCGATTAAAATGGTAATTTGACTTTTTTATTGTCGTTCTTTTTGCGTTTATTTTTAAATAACTTATGTAAAACATTTTCTTTACTGGTAACATTAAAAATAGCAAAGCATTTTTACATTTGTTTGTTCAGTCTAGAATGAGCAAGTCAGTATTTAAAAATTAACTTTAACATTTTAGTAAATAGGTTATAATATATAATTAATACATTGTTTTCAAAATATATGCGAGCGTTTACTATATATCAGATTGGCTCTAAATTTTGTACCATCTCAGTCATCTTATTAATTTCCTTAGTCATCATTTCAATTTTTTTTTCTCTTTATATATATATTAATTTAAATTTATATTTTTTAAAGATGTAAATAATTAGAGAAATTTTTAATTTATTTTTAATTACCTATTTTTGGGGAAAAATTTTTTTTTTCGTGTGTCAAAGCATCGGCCGGGACGCGAACCCGCTAACCCGGGACAACTGCTTGTAAGGCAGTTGTGCTGACCACTCGACCATTTTTCTTAATTATTTATTATGTTTTTTAAAAAATATAAATTTATTTTAATATATTTCAAAAAAGATCAGGATTGAGTATGTAGAGTTACTGGAATTGAATTAAACGGAAGAGAAATTAACCGATATATATAAAGAGTGGAAAAAACTCAAATTATATATATAAAAACATCAGTTCCAATAAAAAAAAAAATGTTGATAGTAATTTATTTTTCTGTTACATGAATTGGAACTTTTAACCTCTCATAATGGGGAAGATGGAAGACGAAATCTCAAGCTTAAGAAGTAATAGTTATTTTTATACCAATAATTTACAAACGAAGTTCTATTTTTATGCTCTATCAAAAAAATAATACATAGGGGGAAAATGGAGATTTCACTTTTAGAAATTATCCGTGAGTTTAGGAAGGGGCATTTAAATGCTGCAAGCATTTTAATTGAAAATTTTAAGAAGACATCATTACAAGATAAAACCTTAAAAATTTATTTAATAGAATTACAACAGAATATTTCATTTTTAAATCAAGATTTTGAATTATTAATTAACCAGATACTGAAAATTGATTTGATTTCACAATCAGATTCATTGATTGAAGAATACCAATTATTTTTAATTAATTTAGTATCTGCTCATCCTTATTATTTACAAAGTGTTTGTGAAAAACTTTTAACAATGTTTTCTCCAAATATAAAAGACATCGTGAAGCCAATAACGACGTTTGCCTTTGTTATCGATGATTCAGATGAAATAAAAAAAACTGTGAAAGAATATTTGATCATGTTCATCACACATTTGGAATTATCACAGAACTCATACCATTGTTAGGAAAAGTTTTAATTCCAGTTATTAAATCAACTTTTCCATATATAAAGAAAGTTGTATTTGAACAAGCTTCATATGTATCAAACTTGTTAAAACTTTGTGATTATTTACCATCTTTGGAACAAGAAATTTTAGAAATCATCGTAGACAAATTGCTTAAAATTGATGTATATTCTCCAAAGCAGCAAATTCAAGATTCATTAGAAGTGGAAAATGATGAGGCAGATTTGGTTTTTCACTTGGAGTATTCTATTAATGAAACTAAAAAGCCATCTTCACCTGATAGGATGTAGGATGAATTAGCTGACAAATTGGATGTTCTGTTGGAAATTGTGATAAAATATATTCACAATAAGTGTTATCAAAAAGTTATTTTAAATTGGGAAGCTACCAAAAATTTGTACAAAAAATTATCTTTTGTGTTTGACAAAATTATTTTGCCGACCCACGATGCCAGCCATGTACAATTTATTATGTTTTATATTTGCAGTTTTAAACAGAGTTTATTTGAAGATTTTTTAGAATATCTTTGGAAGAATGTTCAAAATCCTGTTACACCAATGATTTTGTGTCAACATTCTGTTGCTTACTTAGCAGGTCTTGTAGCAAGAGCAAAATATGTAGACACAAGGACAACTATATCACTATTAAATTTATTGGTTGGATGGATTCATCATTATATTGACAACCAAACATCCAGCTCTAGACATTACCCTGATGCAATAATGCATGGCACCTTTTATTCTGTTTGTCAAGCTGTCTTTTATGTGATTGCATTTTGCTATAAAGAATTTGTCCATCATGCTGAAGGTTTAAAATATCTACAGGAGTTAAATTTTGCAAGGATAATTAATTGTTAATTAAATCCTTTAAAACTTTGTATTACTTCAGTTGTCAATAATTTTGCTGCAATAACAAGAACATATCAACTTGTTTATTGTTATACTATTATTGAAAGAAATAACAGAATTTTGTTGCCTATTGTTAATTCAAACAGAGAACTGGCCAATGTTAATCCTTTGGACTCTTTTTTCCCATTTGACCCATATCTACTTCTTAGATCTGGACATTATATTACACCACTTTATCAAATATTTGAAGGAAATCTAACAAATCAAGAAATGAAAGTTGATGTTGAAGATGATGATGATTTTTTAGAAGATGAAAGTCTTAAGGCCCACCATCCTAGTTCGCCCATGTTTGAGGATATATTTTCTTATGGAAGCTCCCCTGGATTCCAAACAGTACTTCCTTTCACAACTATCTATTAAACATATCTACATTATTTAATAGACATCAAACATCCAGGGAAATAAAAGTGTAAGGTCAAGTCATTACATAAGAAAAAAAATAATGATCAATTGTAATTGATCACATTAATGGAAATAATTTTTTTTTCAAAGGAAGTATGTTTTATTTATTGTAATACATAAGAAAATAAAAACATAAATTCATGAAGAATACAATATTGGTTGATAATGAGGAAATAAGTGTAAGAAAAATATTATGACATAAACTGTCAGGTGATTATTTATTCAGAAATGCGAGTGTACCGTGTCTGACCTTGTGGCAAACTATCTTATATTGTATTAGTTTATAAATAGCAATAATTAGCACATATTTATATAACGTTATACCCTGTATAGGTCACAGCTTAACTTTCATTTCTGGTATTTGAACTTCTGAGCAACAAACCTTTCAATTCTTTTTTAATCCACAGTGTTTGTAACAGTTAATTATTATAGCTCTAATGTGATGTGCTATAAAGTATTACATTTAAATATGTACTGTTATTCTGCAGGCAAGATAATCATTTTGTTTTTATACAAGTTTTTATTTACATGATCTCGGACAAATCAGTACCAATACAACTTTTGTCTAATGTTTCAAAAAATCTGTAAAAGTTTTTAAAGAACCTCTGTTGTAACTTTGAATGGATTTTTCCATTTATTATAAATATCTATAGTGATTGAAAAGAACTCTACTTTTTTTTTTTAATTTTCGATTCTTGATAAGTATAATCATTGCATTAAGAAACCTCTAGAAAACTATTATTTGCAATTTCTATAAATGAATTTAGGAAGTCTAAATAACATATATAGATTTTTTATGAACTTATTACATGTAAATGGGTAGATATCATGATTTATCATCAATTTTTTAACCATTTTAGTAAATAAATTTTACTTAGATATATGAATTGGAAAACAATAATAATAATAATAATATGCATTGAAATAAAAATGCACTATAATTATAAAAATGGTAGAATACATATCAAATGCTATGGTATTAATAAATGTAAATGAATAGTAAGATTATTAAGGTTTGTTTGAGCCAAATGTTTAAAATTTATACTTAACTTCCTTTTTGTTTACTATTGGTTCGTCTATTCTCAAAATTTATTGATCTTTCATTTTAAAAAAAAATTATATCTATTGCATTGCATGCGTGAAAAAAAATCATTAATAAAACGTTTGTATTATACAATTATACAACATGTCATCTTATATACAATTTACTTCCTGTCAAGATGACAAAAACTGTATCTCCCTAAGTTGAATAGTTTTTTTTAATGATTTTCTAAAATATAATATTTAAAAACAAAAAATTATAGTTAAAAAGAAACTAAGACAATTTACGTAACTCACCTAATGTAAAAGAATTTGATGAGTACTTTCAGGATAAGTATAGATGTATTATTTATTACATATTTTTTAATATTAAAATATATATTATAATAAAATTTCTTGATAAATTATTTGAAATGTCTTCTTTAAGAAGTAAAATTATTTATTTATCATATATATATATAAAGTTAAAAATTTGTTGAAGATATATGTTTTTGCCAGTTTATATGCATATAAAAGTGCATATGTGTATAAATTGTTCAATGCAATTACTAGTATATATTTAGTCTTTCAATTTATAATTTATTAAGATTATTATTAAATAAATATTTGAAAACAAATTATTATATAATACATTATTTATTTTATTTTTTTTTGCTTCATAAAAGAATCATTAACTTGATTTAGGCTATACTGTGAAGTGGACCGAAAGAATTGATATCTTAAATGGGTACCAACTTAATCCAGCATTAAAATTAAAATTAGAAAAATTAACTATTTTTACAAAAAAAAAGTGATAAGAAATCAGATTTATAATTATTATTATATATTATTTTAATTGAAATTTTATCAAGATTTATTTATTATTAACATTTTTATTTCTAAACATATATCAAAATTAATAATTTGTGAATAAATTCAAAATTAGTACGATTTCATTTTTCTTATTTTTAATTTATGATATTGATTATATATATTATCTTCATTGTTTTATTTAGCTTTATGAAGTAAATAATATTTTAATGTCCTATGATCTATTAATGGGATAATTGCCAAAAATATAATTTAAATTATGTAAAAAAAATTTTGGAAACGGTAAATCATAGTTGTAAGTTAATTCATTTTAAAACTACACTGCACAATTTATTATTTAAATTTACTATAGTATAATATTTAATTTAATACACTGTACAGGCTTACATACACCTGCGCATATAATGTAATATATAAGAGATGCTCAGCTCTCCATGCCATCTCATATTGCTGACCCACCTTATCATACACATGTTGAAAAGATAAATAATCAACAATATATGTATTTCATGCTAAACCAGCAATCATCAGTTGGTCCAGATTACTATCTCCATACATACATACAATCAGCACTCAGCTTTATATTAAGATAGTCAATCTTCATACTTTAATGGACAGGCTTCAAACTACTCCAACCCACAACTCTTCAACTGTCCATTTCATTGAAAATCTGATGATGGAACTTTCAAAGCCCATGGCATGAAACATTCCATCATCAGATTTTCAATGAAATGGGAGTTCTGTGGGTTTTGAATGTTCCATCATTAGATTTTCAATTAAATGCATTAAAGTATGAAGATTGGCTATCTTAATATAAAGCTGAGCACTGATTGTATATATGTGTAGAGATAGTAATCAGGACCAACTGATGATTGCTGGTTTAGCATGAAATATGTATATTGGTGATTATTTATCTTTTCATCATGTTTATGATCAAGTGGATCAGCAATATGAGATAGCATGGAGAGTTGAGGGTCATGTAAAAGTCTGAGTTTGAATCCCTTATATATAGTATAATATTTAATGAGATATTATTTTGTATAGTGCTGTGTTTTTTATGTAATAGTAATCAATGCACATGCGCTTTAAAGATAAATTATGAATGAATACTCTTAATTTTTCCAGACACGAGATTAGGTATTTTAGAAAGAATGGAATAAATCCACCCATTCTTTCAACCCAAACGTTTATGTATGGGAAAATCTTAAGTGTGTAGAATTAGGAGTGCTCTTAATTCCACACACTTAAGATTTGCCCATACATAAATGTTTGGGTTGAAAGAATGGGTGGATTCATTCCATTCTTTCTAAAATACTATATCTCGTGTCTGAAAAAATTAAGAGTATTCATTTATAATTTATCTTTAAAGTGCATGTGCAGTGGTTTAATCGCTAATATTACTAATAGTATAATATTGTAAAATTGCACAATATGTACAGCATTATAAAAAAAATAAGTCAAATAATAAAATATGTTATAAAATTAACTTTTGCAAATTTGAAAATAAGAGCATTGAAGTCCTATGAAATCTTATTAAAGGAAGTTTAACAATAAACATGTTAATTGGATTTAAATTACAACTAAAATATATTGTGATATTTGGACACTAAAAGAAAATAACCTTAATCATTTGAAAACTAAGCTGTTAGTTTATGGATGTAGGTAAATTGGTTATAATGGAAGCAGAAGTATAAAATATAAAAACAATTTAAAAGTCATGTTCCTAGATACAACTCTCAGTTCTATTATCAACAAATGGTAGTAAAAAGTCATGCAGCAAACATCACTTCATTTTGTTCTCAGAAAATATCAGTCTCACATTGATAAGCAGTAATTTGTATTGCACTTCTTCAACAACTATAAACAAAATAAGCATAACCCTATTTGGGTTATGAATATTTATTCTAAAATGTGATTTTTGGAAGAAATAAATGTGCACCTGGAATAGCCTAAGAAGGACCTCTGCATATACTATATATTTTTTAAAATACCTATCATCTCTTCTATGCCATAATAAATAGAATCTGACCTACAAAAAAATGTAGAAATTTTATTACAAGAAAATGGGAATTGATCATCCTATGATTAGATTTATAGGAAAGTATAAAATACAAGCAATAAAGAATACCTGCAAAGATTTGCTATGTAACTGTAAACCAAATAAGAAACAGTCTTGTATGGAATGATAATACAACAAAATGATCGAAAAGTAAACTACTATAAAATATTTTATTATGAAAAAAAGGGTCTGTCAAATATTTTGAGTTGTAAAAAATATTTATTCATTAAATAAATTTTTAATGAAAACAGTATGAAATATTTTAGTATGAAAATATAGGCCTGCTGAATATTTTTCACAACTCTAAATATTTAACAGACCTTTATTTTCATACTAAAATAATTTATATTGGTTTATTTTTTAGTCATTTTTCTGTAGCATCATTCATATATAAGATTCGTTTTTTACTTGGTTTACAGAAACACATCTAATTTTCCCATGTGGTCATACTTTATTGCTTGCATTTTATAATTTTCTACAAATCTGACTATATCATGGTTTATTAACATTTCATTGAAATAAATGTTCTATACTTTCTAGACTTGTATGTCAGTTTGTACTTATTATGGCATAGGAGAGAAGATAGATATTTTTAAATATATATAGTTTATGTAGAGTGTTTGCTTAGGTTATTTTGAAAGTACTTTTAAATATTATATATCCCTTATAAAGAGTTTGTCAGGTTGTTAGAATTCTTATCTTATAAATTTCAAGATATTAATTTACTTAAAATATGAGCAATTGAAATATATAGGCAAATACTTAATATCATTATCTAATCACTCTGATAATTGTAGGTGTGCTGTATATATATACATCATGGAATTTTTATATAATTATTTTCTCATTTTAAAAAAATATTATCTTTTAATAATTATTTTAAAGTCTAAGTTACTGTCATTCTTATGTTGTTTTGTATTCTATTTTAAACATACAATCTCATATATATGAGTATGTGCACAGGAATATGTAGGTGTTAAATTAAAGATTTTTATGGATTTATTGTGATAAAAATAAAGTGTAGAGTCATTTCCATGTAAATAACAGGAAATATAATAATTAACAGTGACGTTATTAAGAAAACCATTAATCACAACTGATAGTCCCAAGGCTAAATCACTTTTTCTCTAATATTCGATAACATCTTTCTTATCTTGAGTTTAGATTTTTAAAAACAGATATTTGGCAGCATTAGAATAAAAATAATTAGTCTTGAAACAATCAGTGATGATTGTTGATTTCCATAATATCAATATTAAATATATTTCTAGTTATATACAGGAAAATGATCTCACACTTTATTTTTTATAGCAAATCTAAATATTTTACAAATGTAAATCACATGATAACAGCCCAAGTTTATCTACATCATAAATCTTCAATCAGTTGACAAGGCAACTTCTATAGATAAAAGATGAAAATATATATATTGAGAACAACATAATAGTGTATGTGCATATATATATAAAGTTGAAAGGAAAATTAAAAATAAACACAAACAAAAAGTTTTTGTAGATATTTTTATATTACACTGGAATAATAGTTAAGGATTAAACAATTTTGAATTTAAAAAGATTTATTATAAATTAAATATTTAAAAAGACCTCATTCATATTTTATTAATTCTAATTTTAAAATTAAAACAAGCATGTTTTTTATGTTACAATAGATACACTTGTAATTATAAAATTCCACTATCTATTTTGATAAGCAATTTTTTTTAAATTAAAGCTTGTATAACATATTGTGATAAAAAATCCTACAAAGTTATTTTTCAAAGGATTAAAATAAATTGAAAAGCATCATTATCTTTTTTCAATCAAAATAAAGAATACTTGCTTTTAATTATTATTTTTTTCACCCTAACTATAAAAAGTTTGGAAAAGAGATTAGAAGAATTTTTACACTTTTTTGAGTTATAGAGAGTTACTATGAAGATATAACTAAAGGCAAAACAGTGCAAGCCCAGATGCTGCTGTTAGTTCACAATAATAAAGTTTGGATTTACATGGAGGCAATGTCCAATTTTTATGTGGTTCATGTGTGTATTAGATGATACAAAATAATTAAAAGGAGCTCACTGAAGGCCAAGAGTTACCAGATTATACCTTTCCTAAAGATGACAACAAGACAGACTACTGTTTTAAAAGGAACCAGCTTACCCAGAGTCAATCATCTTAATGAAGGATTAGTTTATACATATATTATTTTAGTTATATTCAGAGATGCACATATCAAAGTACTGCTTCATATATATAAAGCACAGCTGGTGAGTTATTTTAAATAATTTTTTTAGTAAAAATCACAGTTGTAATTTTTATATTACAATATTTTTTAAGTAAATAACTTTATTCAACAAAAAATAAAATGTGTTTCCAACATATTTTATTAACAAGAAAACTCCAAAAATATTTCTAGATTAAAAAACAAAACATAAACTTGGTGAAGTATATTTAAAGATATTTATAATTAATCAAGAGCAACCTGTTAAAAATAAAAAAAACTTTTTATAAAAAAATTAATTACTCTTTTTTAAAAAAGTAAAAAGAAAAACTTTTTTTACCATTGGAAATAATTAATTAAGAACTTTCATTCATACTATCTATATTTTATAACATATAAACGTTCAACCATGTGTTAGAAAATATATATTTGTAAAACTCTAGATTTATAAATCTAACAAACACTCACATTCCAGAGTACATAAAAACAGTTCCAAATAAAGGCCCTAGATTTGTTGGAGAAGGGTGAAAGTTTTCTAAGATGGAGCTTGTAGCTAACACTGAAGCCAGTTTGGACAATAACCCACCACTTAAAAACATATATATAGTGAAAATTGCCAGATGTATACCACATAAGACTATACAACCATGGAAGAAAAAGTGGAGATATAAAATGGCAGCAACATGAAGGTTTATGAATCAAAATAAGATCACCATCATGAAGGAGGATAAGGGAAATAGATGTGTGATTATGGATACAGGGAGTATATAAACAAAATTCAGCAACAAATAGACAAACTAAAATTTAGAAAAGTCCCAGAGATCAACTTTAAATCGAATAAAGACAAATTTGTCTCTACTGTACTCAGGCCTCACACATTTAAGCATTCTCTAAGGCTGAATACCTTCAAATGTACCCATCAGCAACTACTCCCCAAGAATGTTTTCAAATGCCAAAACCCATAAGGAGAATGTACCACTGAGATTGATGATTGATTTCAGCAGGGTTCATTATTATAAGACAACTAAGACCATAAATACATGGATCACACAAGCCACAGGATATGGGGATTATGCTATCAAGTCATCTTTTGACTTTTTAAACAGACTGAAGAATGTGGCCCCTGAACAAAATATACAGATGGCAGTGCTTGATGTTGCAGAATTATACAGATCTATTGACAAACCTAAGTCTATTATAATTGTAAAAGAAGCACTCATCAGACATGGAATGAGTCAGGAGCATGTCCAGTTCATGATAGCCTTGTTGAACTGGATGAGCAAAAACATGTACACAGTGTTTAACCACAAATGGTACCATATGCTCAATGGATGGCCAATGGGTCTTCTGATGAGTGAAATTGTAACCAGCATTGTGATGAATGCATATGAGCAAATTATCATTCTGAGATATGTGGACTGTGGATTAGTGCTATATACCAGATATGTTGATGACATTTTGTAGCTGTGCCTAAAGAAACTATAGAAGACATTAATACAGACCTCACAACAGCATCAGGTCTGAACATAAATGCAAATCAAAATGAAGCTCCTAATAGCATTAAATATCTAGACCTTCAAGTGATGATTGAGGCCCATTGCTTCTGTTACAGAATGGACATCAAACCAATCAATGTTAGAGGCCACATACACCACTTATATAACCCTCCATATACATATAAAATGGCTGGCTTTAAACAATAATCTGTGCAGCTTTGAGGCTGACAAAAGAAAAAACATTGAAATGTTCAGAAATTATAAACACAAAATACAATAAAAGAGAGATTGATAACATTATCAGAAAATTTAAATGTGATCCCATTCATGAACTGAAACAGAATAAACCCCGTATTTTGCTGCCATACATTAGAAATATTCATAAAGACTTACACACAATCTTTAGCATGGATTTTAGTGTGTGTTACCACTCTCCTCCTAATCTCAACAGCATAAATAATACTAAGGACTATATCCCACCCCCAAAAAACATGCCCAGCAAGTGATTTACAAGATCGCGTGTAGCAATAATAATTGCCCAGCAGCATATTATGGGGAAATGAGGGCAGCTGACTATACAAGACTGACCCAGCATGTATATGCATGTAATAAGGCCTCTGTTGACCATCCCACCTCTCTATATTTGTGCAGCATGCTGCTACTATGGGCCACCAGTGCAGGCCAGACAAGCCTCATGTTATGTGTAAAGAGCAGCATGAATTACATAGAAAAGTGAAGGATGCATGCTATTTTATATCAGATGTGCATGCAATGAAGAAAAAAGAGATATTTTACGCCATATCTAAGAAGTGTCAGATTTAGATTTTTTCCCACCCTTATTTGCATATTTAATCTGCCCTATTTTGCATACTGCACTTCTTGAAAATGAAAGAATATTGTACTTCTTGAAATTGAAGGTTATACCTTTGAAAGCACTAGAAGAAATTTATTAATTTTTAATCAATAAAAGTTTGTCATTTATTTGATTTGATATATTTATATATAGCTAAATTATATATGCATATGTATTTTGGTAGTAACACAAATACTAGAGTTTTACAAATATCTATATTTTTATATATACACACATGTGCATTTATGTATTATTAAAAATGAATTGAATTTTTTTTATAAGTCTATGACATTTTGAACATATGAATTTTTAAATTATCATACAGCACATCTGATTGCTTAATTGTGTGTGAATTTTATATATTTTTTCAACATAAAATTAATTGTGAAAGATATATTTTTAATAAGTTTATCTATCATGATATAAATGTCAGTGCACATACATATTTCCATGGGTACCCATATATATATATATATATATATATATATATATATATATATATATATATATATATATATATATATATATATATGTAAAAACAGTCATTGTTTATGTATCACTAATATGTGATAGCATATTTGTATTATTATTTGACACTCCAAATATGTTCATTTTATATTATACAGGCATGTCTGTGTGTTTATATATAGTTGATTTATATAAATCTTTTGGGACATATATGTAAATTACAATGTAACAGGGGAGTTATTTTTGATATTAATCAAAATCAGAAGGCTCAATTTATATGTATCCCCATATTCTACAGACATTATATCATTTTTATTGTTATTAATAAATTTATATGTCATTGTTAAAGTTATGCCAGTGAACTTACTCAATCATAGAATAGATTTGAAATATATATTTCTATTATATCTCTTGTTCACAGTAAAAAGCTTTATTAAGCTGGATTTATGCATAATGGTCTGTTATATAATAGTGATTTGTTTAGTGTTGTGGATATCCAGATTATGATGATGCTCTATGATGCAAATTAGAGATCCTTTCAAGTTTATGCATTATATTTTATTTTAATTATTTATTTAGAAATTAAGTTTATAGTTGGCCAGTACATTAATAGTACTAAGTATCCAGATGGCATTGATGATGATTGGCATTTTTTAGTATTTTAGCATTATTTTTTAATTTTTATATTCTTATGGATTACCACTTAAGTTTGTGCATCTAAATTATTGTTTAAATAAACTGCCCAAACTGGAAAGAGCTAAATAATTAGCCTGGTCTATAGTAGACCCATTTCAAATCCAGTCATAAGATTCACTGTTGATTTATTGTATTTTTGATCATTCTTGATAATGAATTACTGCTTTTGTGTAATTCTGGTAAAATTATAATTACTTATACTTATAATTAGTGTTTTTGTTGATGTTTCATGCTCCTCATATTTATTATCAATTTTTATATTAAATTTTATATTTTGATTGATTTTGGATTAATGATGATGATTTTCCATCATTCCAGATTCATCTCTTGTTTCTAAATACTGTTATAAATAGCACCCAACATGAGACCTCATGATAATACAGCTGGTAAAAATGACAGTTGTAATTTTTAAATTACAAATATTTTTAAAGTAAATAACTTTCTTCAGCAAAAAGAAAGATGTGTTTCCAATATATTTTATTAACAAAGAAAAATTGCAAACTTTTTTTAGATTAGGGAACAAATAAAAAACAACTTGGAGTATGTTTAAAAATGTATATAATTAATCAAGAGTAACCTGTTAAAAAATAAAAAGAAAATTTATATGAAGGACTGTCAGAAAAGTAATGTTACTTTTTTTTAAAAAAATGTAAAAAGAAAAAGTTTATTTTTACCATTAGAAATAATGAATTAATAACTTTCATTAATACTATTTATATTTTTATGTATACACACATACATGTGCATTTATGCATTATTAAAAATGAATTAATTTTTTGTAAGACTATGACAATTCAAGCATGTTAATTTTTAAATTATTATATAGCTTAACCGAGTGCTTATGTATATGTGAATTTTATGTATATTTTCAACATGGAATTAGTTGTAAAAAATATATTTTTAATAAGTATTATTTTGGCATTAAAATATCATATGATATAAACATCAGATATCCACATATTTTCATGAGTAGCCATATATATATATGTGTGTGTGTATGTGTGTGAAAATAGTCATTATTTATATATCACATAAACATGAGATATCCACACATTTTCATGAGTAGCCATATATATATGTGTGTGTGTGAAAATAGTCATTATTTATATATCATTAAAATGTAATAGCTTTTATTATTATATGACAATTCAAATATGTTCATTTTATATTATACAGGCATGTCTGTGTGCCAATATATAAGTGTTATATGTAAATCTACTGGGACCTGTATGTAAATTATAATGTAATAGGAAATTTCTTTTTGGGTATTAATCAAAATCAGAAGATTTAATTTATATGTATATCCATTATCTACAGACCTTCATTTTATTTTTCATTGTTATTAATAATTGATATTTCATTTTTAAAGTTATTCCAAAGAATTTATTCATTCATAGAATAGATTTAAAATTTTATGTGTTTGTATTATATCTCTTGTTCACAGTAACAGTTATAGAGCTTTTGTTTTCTGAGCTGGATTTGTCCACAATGGTCTGTCATATAATAGGGGTTTGTTTAGTGTTATGGACATCCAGATGATGATGCTGCTGTATGGTGTAAATGGTATATCCTTTCAAGTCCATGCACTAGATTTTATTTTAATTATTTATTTAGAAATTAAATATATTGTTGGCCAGTATATTAATGATACTGAGTAGCCATAAGGCATTAATGGTGATCAACATTTTTTAGTACTCCAGCATTATTTTTTGAATTATTATATTCTTATGGGTTAGCACTTAAATTTGTGCATCCAAATTATTGTTTAGATAAACTACCTCAAGCTGTCAAGGGCTAAATAATTAGCCTGGTCTATAGTAGTCCCATTTCAAATCCATTCACAAGACTGACTTGGTTTATTGTATATTTGATTATTCTTGATACTGGTGAACTTATAATTAATATTTTTGTTGATTTCTCATGCTCCTCATATTCATTATAATTTTTTATATTTTATATTTTGATTGACTTTCAGATTAATGATGATGATTTTTCACCATCCCAGGTTCACCCCATGTTTCTGCATATCATTACCATATATATATATTATAATAAAGAATAAAAATTAGGAGGTCATGTCTGTGTAAACAGAAATCACCTTTAATCTTTGATGGTGCCAAGAAATTATCTATTACTACTAAGTGACAATTCTTGAGACTAAACAGATTTTCTCATTTATCTATAATAGCACTTTTGTTGGAGTTTTTGGGTGAAATAACAAAAAACTCCAATGAAAGAACTATTATATCTAAATGAGAAAATCTGTTTAACCTCAAGAATTGTCAATTAGTAATGGATAATTTCCTAATAACATCAAAGGTTAAAGGTGATCTTTGTTTATGTGGATATTATCTCCTAATTTCTATTCTTTATTATAATAACAACACATGGAAGTATTTAATTCAACATATATGTATTATTCATTTACACAGTATCTGCCAGTGAAAGAGTGACTAGTGTAAAATAAAATGCCAAGGCACTATTTGTTTTCTACCTAGGTGCAAATGATTATAAAACTTTAAAACATTACTTGAAATTCTCCTTCAGGATATCCTTAATTGACCAATTCATGCTCCCTTTCATGGCTGGCTTTAATTTTGGAAATGTTCAAAAATCAATGGGAACTAAATCAAGAATAAGGGAGATGCTTAAGCAGGACCAAAAAATCGTGCACAATTTTATTACTGTGAGACATTGCATTATTGAACTAAAATTTTTCAAAACATCCAAATAATAGTTAGCATGCTTTCTCTGTCATTATTAAATTTTGAAATATGTTTTTGTAAGTCTTAGCTTCACTGCCTTACATAAGTTTAATCATTTCAAACATTTCAGCAGCAATTTTGCCCAATTTTAAACAAGTACACCTTTATCCCACTTATTGAGAACAATTGGTTTTCCTAACCTCATTGTAAAGCAAGAACATAACATAAAACATAATGAATTATAATAATTTTTCATAGGGAAAAATTTACTTTGTTTTTGTGAATAAAAATTATATCATAAATTGTGAATATTATATTAATAAACAACTTAACCTAGTAAATATACTAATTTTAAAAAACTCTAATATGCATTGCATTCATATAAAAACAGCGCTATGAGTGTGTATTATGGAGATGTGCACTTAAAATATGTATGTAGGATAATACAACTTATATATATATATATATATATATATATATATATATATATATATATATATATATATATATATATATATATATATATATATATATATATATATATATATATATATATATACACTTAACTTAAAAGTTGTTCTTTCTTATAATGCTTCAGTTCATCACTCATCATCTTTCACCTTCCTGAATCATTAGTTGCTCATTCTAAGGGTGTATTGTTGTCTTTTAAATCCTTTTGTTCATGATCTTGGTTTTTGGAGCTTGTACACCAGGTGTTGATGACTGAAGATTTCTAGAGAAAAAGTTTACAATGAATGGTTAAACTGCTTTTTACATTTTTTTCATACAACATATTATAAGATCTCATTCAGTGACTTAAAGCATTTTTAGATTTGAAGGAGCATTTTTAAGTAGGTCAAATGCTTCAAAAATGCTATTCGTGACCTCATGATGTGAAATCAGTTCTTTCAGTTTTTTAATGTCTAGGTTCTTTTCTACAAGCTTGTTGATTTTTTTCTTCATTGTCTCTTTTTCTTTATATATTTGCATTAATTCCTTATTAATTAATTCTTTCATGCATGTCTTCAAAATCTCTTCAGTGCTGTCATCATCAATTTTTTATCAGTATCTTTATGCAAAGTACTGCATTAGTTTTTGGAGTTAATACATATTTAAAGTTGTGGTGGGACATTATTCTATAGTTAAAGGAAGTGATGTGGTATTCAGTGGTATTAGTTGCTGCTGCGATTCCCATTTAAAATGTATGTAGCTATAAACTTCAAAATAAAAAAAATTTAGTATCACTTGGAAAAGAAAGTATATTTGCAATGGATCAAGAAAGAGAGAGAAAGTTCCCAATAGGCAATTTTTTGTTTTGTTTTGCAAAATTGCTATGATATGGCTATTAGCATGTTATTTAATAGTCAATTTTCTATAAAGGTATAAAACATTCTGTCACTTTTTATATTCCAATTCATGATCCAGTCATGATCTCACCTTAAAATTATTGTGATTGAATACTTAAACTATGTTGCTTAAAGATCCTTTCACTGGAACATTATTCTATATGCATAGGAATAAAAACTGATTAAATTCCAGCTCTCACCTTGATCTGTAGTCTGATATTATGATTGCAGAAAATAAAATATCATAGGATGAATGTAAAGTGTTAGCAATTTTTAAAATCTAAAAGTTATTATTGTTTAGAATTAATAACTTGTTAAGTGCATACTCAGTACTGACACATCTAGATGTATAGTCTTAATGTTATAGCCTTAATATATATTATTATTGTTTAGATGATTTCCAAATTATTTGGAAAATAAACCCAGATCATTGTGTCAATTTTTTTCTGAGTCAGAGATTAGTTCACTATTTTGATGGTGATGAATACATCATGCTTTTATCTTTGATGTTCAATGGAGAATGCAATCACTGTCAGTTAACCCTGATATCTGACTGCTTCAAAATTTGATGCAAGTAACATGTGGCCAATTAAACACTTGTGTTTTTTGTCTTTGTTATTAATACTGGTAGAAATTTCAGTGTAACCAACATTGCAGCCTAATAAATGACACAGGGTGATTTACTCAAGCTAATGATATATTTCATCAATCTAACTTATGAGGATCAAAGATAATCAAATTACAATAACTACACAGTAATATCTAACTATATGGATATGATTGAGCAAATATCTCTAAGAAATATGGAAAACATAGAAATAATCATAATTAAATGTAAAGACATAGTGAAATATAAGGATGAAGAATAAATATTAAGTATTGGGCAATATTAAGAGAAATCAGGTTAGAAATTTTAAAAGTCATAATTTGAATTAAGACTATATTAAATTAGGAGTTGAATATTTTTTACAAAAGCCAAATGTCTAAAAAGTAAATTACGGTTTGATTTAGAATGACTTTTTTTATATAAAGTATTTAAAGCGCTTTTAAATATTACATTTTTTATTAGAAGGATCTAGTAAGATGGTTAACATCTTTTAGACATATCTCAAAATTCACATTACTTAATTTAATTGCAAAATTTAGTACTTTTATTTAAAGAAAGGCAGATGAAATACATATGCAAGCACTAGTACCAGGTATCTTGATAATTGTGTGACTGTTGTATATTATGAATTTTTTATATTATTGTTTTTTATGTTATTAATTATTATTTTAGTTTTCAAAAGGAACTTTATTCAACTTAATAACTGCACAAACAGAATAAAAACAACCAGGAATACTGGTACATATATCATCATGACCACTTGACATTTACATGAAGAATCATAAGGTAAAAACACAAATATATAAACAAGTTTATACAAAAAAAAATTATACCTTTACCATTAGAAATATTGATAACAAAGAGACCAAAAAAATATATTATTGTCCAATACTAAAGCATTTCAAGTGTCCATTCTTCACTCTGTCTTTTACAGCATGATCATTTTATGTAATCAAGTTTTTATTAGATTTTTTTGGTCCAATTTTTTTCTCTCCTTTATTTATAGGCTTGAGCATATTCTTATTAGTGACCACATGGATGTGTAAATGATTGTTGAAATTTTTTCATTCCTTAGCCTTATTATTTCTATTTTGTTCCAAAAGATATTTGGATGCCTTTTTGTGTTTGTATTATATGTAAATGTACATTTGGTACACCATAGTGTGATTAGTATAAATGTACTAGCTCTAATGTGTGCAAAATTACTTTTTACATAGAATTGAAAGAATGTTTGTATGGCATACTTTCTATTTTTTGAATAAATTGGGAATTCCAGCCCCAATATTATCTAATGTAGAACAAAAAAAAATATATGTGACTGAGTTTCTGTTTCTCTTTTGCAAAGCCTGCACACATCATCAATGTTAATGCAGTTCCTTTTATAATGAAAGAAATTTAGAGTCGGTAATGCTTACATGTTTAGTTTAAGTAAAAAGTCATAGTATTTCATTTCTAGTGACAGGTATTTAAATTTTTTGTTAATTGTTTGTTGTTTATATTTTTAAAAAAGTTTATTATTGTCTTTTGAAGATTGAGGATAGATTAGTATGTATATTTCCCAATACCTTTACTTGGTTTTCCATTTCCAGATCACTGAACTTGTGATATTAAGCAATAAGATGTGAAGAGTGTTTAAAAAACTAGTAATTGGTGATGGTTTGTCTATGGATTACTTCAAAATATGGTACTAGCCTTATGCATGAAGTAATTAAATTGACGGTTTTCTGGATTTGAAATATTTTTATTGTGTGTAATCCTAATCCATTTTGCATTAGGGGATTTTGGATTCATTTAATTGATATTGTAGACATCTTTTTCCCACACAATAGTTTTCTACATAAGAAAGAATGGAGAAGTACGAAGGTGTTTATTATAATCTATATCAATTTTTAATGTGAAGGTCTTGCTACGTATAATTATTGGGGTGTAGTATGAAACTCTAGTCATCACTAAAAGGTTAAAAAGTACCACTTTTGCATAAGGGATATGTAAGATTTTGAGAGAGAATTAATTATTTTTTCAGTTTTATTTATTAGTTCTCTTTGGATTTGTAAGCACATTTCCATGTTACCTTAAAAAAAAAAGAAAACCCCAAAAAAGGGTTCTGTATCCCTTTGAAATATTCTTCATGATAGCATCCTGTATATATTGACTGTGCACTTGATTTCTCCATATTATATTTTTTTGTATAATTTTGGAATTTGCTTTTTCAATGTTAGAAACACAGATATATCATCCATATATGCTACACATGAAATATTTGTTTTTAATTCTGATATGAATATTCCTGATAAATCATTTTATATTGCTTTGATTAATGAATTGATGTATAATGTGAATAGTAGGACACTTAATGGTGATCCTTGTGGAACTGAAAAATATGGATTAAAAGATGGTGAATATTTCTCACTGAGACTAATGTGTATTTCCTTGCTCAGAAGTAGATTTGTAATCAAGTATATTAGTGAAGTTGGTATAGCTGTTTTTATTAGTTCATCAATTAATAGATCAAGGGGTACTGTATCAAATGCAGATTTTATTTCTAGTTTCACTACAACTGGATCATATTTTTTATTAGTTCTAACTGAATCTATTACTGTTTTAAACAGACATGCTATTTTACCTGGTGAACAGCAATCTTGAGAGTTGTGACAATATATAGGGTTAAATTTTTTTCTTGATCACTGACTCTAATACCTTAATGCCAAGTATACTCATTGATATTTGTCTGAGATTTGTAAGTGTGTATATGTTTTCCTGTTTTTTTCATAAATGGCCCTAGAGACATTGGATAAAGTCCTTGAATATTATATATATTTTACTAAAAAAATTGCTAAATTTAAAGTATTTTGAGATAAATTTTCTTAAATGATTATATACAACAAGGGTATACCTTGTATCCCTGGATGACATGATTTTGGTACTGTTGGAAGCCTTTCAACAAATTTTTCAAGTGTAAATTTTAAATTATCTTCTGTTACTTCCAAGAATGTATGTTAGAGAATAAATTTTAATTCTTGTTGTAATTTTGTTTTAAAGTGTAATAATAGTGGTTGCATCATGTTGTTGCCTGTAATGATTTTATTATTCATATTTATTGCTGTGAGGATGCTATTTACTGGTGCTTAACTTAATGTCCATCTAATATATTGTCTTCACCAGGTATGGGAATGATTTAAGTATATCTTCTTTTTTTATTGCTACATATTCTCTGAGGGTTTCACACACTGCTTGATATGCTCTTTTCATTGCCATTACATTTTTGCATCCTTCTGCTGTAGTAGAGCTGCACATGATTCTCTTATTAATATCATCTGGAAGAGCCAGAACTTTTGATGGTGCTGGTTGATTTCTTGTTACACTGTCTACTGTACAAGATATGATATTTACAAATGTTATCCAGGTTTGAACTAGATCTATTTCAAGGTCTAATTTTGAATAGTAGTGTATATGTTTCTGAAAATAGATGTTCAGTTGTGTTACTGGCCAGAAGTATTCTAATGGTTTTACTAGTTGTTATTAATGGTTTGTGTATAAAGTCATTTTTAAGAGTTATTATGATTGCAGCATGATCTGAAAAAAATGTGTTTATCAGTGATAAGTTCATCATATGGTGCAGTACTGGTGAGTAAAACACCAGATCAGCCATTGATGAATATCTGCCATTATTAAATGAGACTGAGTTCTGTGGCAGAAACCCTTCTCCTGTCATATGTGGAAAAGCCAGTAAGTGTAACCATTTCATTTCAAATTTGTTTTATGTCATGTTGAAGTCCCCAACAGTATTATGGGATCGGTTGAGGATTCAAATTTGGCATTTAATGTATTTATTAATGTATAATATTGAATTTCAAAAATCTTACACACTTTCACTTTTCAGCAAAAAAACTTTTATTATTGATTACAGTTTCGACTGTACCATGCAGCCTTCATCAAATCTACAAAAATTTGAACACACATAAAAATACAACCATTAAAATACATTATTTTATATAAAATTATTAAATTCCTATTAAACCTTTAAATTTTTTAAAAATATTTCCTAACCTTTTTAATTCATATAATATCTTTAAACATATTTACCATCCTATTTTATATTCTTTTAAAATCTTTTTTATCCTCTTTCTTTATAAGATATATTTATACATATAACTTTAATACATATAACATTTACATTATAAATTAATTTTAATTACACTACTCAAAAAAATTAATCACTATCAATATAATCTTTCTTTATCTTTTATTCTAACTAAATACTTATTTCTATTCATATTTCCTTCTTAATTATTTCATATAAAGTCTTCTTATCTTATTCTATTCTTTCAACATTATCTATCCTCCATCTTACTCTAGTAATTCAACTTCCTTTTTAACCGCTCTTTCATATTTTATCCTACAGCTCCCTCTATTAACTATTTTTATAACTATTAATTTTTCTTACTATTTCTATGACACAAAAAAAAAACTTCTTTTTTTCTTATTATTTCCTTTTATGCTATTATTGTTTTTACCCCTCCCCCATTTTTATTAAGATTTGGTTTAATTTTCTTTATAAATATTGCTTCCTTTATTTTTCTATCCCTTATTTTATCTGTGTAACTAATCATTCTAATGCTCTCTTTTCCAATATTATGACCTGTTTCCATAATATGCATATATATTGGTTACCTTTTATCGTATTTATGCTGTACAAATCTAGTATATATAGAATTTTTTGTTTTGCCCACATACTTATTTCTAATTCTTTTATCTTTACATATTTTACATTCTATTTCATACACCCCATTAATATTCCTCCTCTTCTCATTAATATATTTATTATCAAATATGTCCATCACATTCTTTCTCTTTTTATTCACTATTCTATATCTTATAGCATTCTTAAAAGTTTTATTAATTGTTTTAATAATTCTATTTACCCCATTAATTACTCTATTATCATTAGTTTTTTAATTCCTATATACTTCTCTCTCTCTCTCTCTCTCTTATATTTCTTCCTTACAATTTCTCTACCTTCTTTTTCTTCCTCTTTAAATTTCTCTTCTATTCTATCTGTATTCCTTCTTAACACTTTTTCTGGAAAATCACTATCCTTAAAATTTTCAACTATCCTCCCTACCTCCTTATCATAATCTTCTTTATTATTACAATAACTAATAGCCCTATACATTCTTGAATTTATAGGATTAATTTTATATCTATTATCAATATTAGACCTCCAATTCACAATATTATTATTACCTATTTTTCTATACACTTCTGTCTCCAATTCACATCTTCCCTTAACATACTCTTTTTTTATTAATATATCTAAATATGCTAATTTATTCTCTTTTTCCCATTCTACTGTAAATTTTAACTTTTCATCCACCTTGTTAATTTTATCTATATATTTTTTAATTTGCCATTCACTTTTATTAAATATTAATAAATAATCATTAACATATCTCTTAATCATTACCAGTGCATTTTCATCCTTTATCATTACTTCCTCCATCTCCTGCATATACATATCACTCAAAACCCCACTCAATGCATCTCCTATCAATAACTCTTCCTTTTGCTTATAAAATCCTCCATTAAACTCAAATGTCCCATTTTTACAGCACATCTTCATTAAATTCTTTAACTTATCTATAGGTATCTCTATCTCCTTTTCCTTATCATTATTATACTTATTTATTGCTATACTAATTGCCTTTTCTACATTAATATTCATATACATTGAAACTACATCTATTTTTATCAATGTTAATTTATACTTACTATACTCCTTTGCTTTTTTTTTAATCTCTTTAACCAATTCCTTATTATTCTTAACATATGTCTGACTATTTTTATTCACATATTTCTTAAAATATTCCCTAACTACTTTGATACTTTATCATAATATGCCCCTTTTCCATTAATCACTGGCCTTAAAGGTATTTCTTCTTTATTAATTTTTGGTGCCCATAAATCTTTGCTACTTCACATTCTTTACTTACTATTTCTCCCAATATCCTTCTATCTATTATTCCTTTATTATACAACTCTTTTATCATCTCATAAATTTTTTTATTAATAGTCTTAGTATCATCTTTTCTTATCTTTATAAAAAAAAACTCTTCCTCTAACATTCTCTCCATCTTCCTAACATACTCTTTTTTTTCCATCATTACTAACTTACTACCCTTATCTCACTTTATAAAAATAATATCCCTCCATACTTCTTTTCTATATTTCTAACTTCTTCTATTTTAATTCTTTCTTTAACCCTAAAATTATCCTTTTTATTTTTCATTTTATATATTATATTATTCACAAATATAATATTAAGTCTTAAAAACTTATGATATAATGTAATTATCAGTATATGTGCATCTATATATGATTTTAAATGATCTAAATTGACAATTTTTACTAATTGCAATTCCTATTCCTGCTGAGGGAGAAAAGGCTGCTTTGGAAAAAGTGGTGTAACCATGATCATTAAGATATGTTGATGAATCTGTGATCTATTATATATTTTTGTGTTACTTAATCCTATTACTTGTGGCTGGATAGTATTCATTCATTTTTTTAGCGAGTTTAATCCTCGATTATTTAAAGAACCTATTTTTATCCTCATGTTTGTTTTTATTTATTGTATGAATTTATTATATTTGTTTTCTTGATAAATTAATCTGACTTTATTCTCTTACTATCTATTTATCAAATCCACCCTATACGACTATTTTTCAGTCATAAGAGTGTTATATTTTAAACAAGGTACATTATCTTTTCCATTATATCAGCCTCTTCATCCATTGTAGCTTCTGTATTGGTGTTTGGGGGGAGGGGTCTTTAAAATTGTTTTAATTTTTTTATTGTTGTCATTAAATGGTTGGTGGTAAATCATCTACAATTAATTCAGAATTTTAAAGTCAGATTTCTACTATGTTTTTGGAGTGGAGAGCATCTGGGTTTATGTTTACCTGAGGTATTATTTATTTCTGAGTTTTTTTGTTGAGGAATCAATATTAATGTGTTTAATATATCCTCCAAGGTTTTATTGATGATTAGCTCTGAAGGATGAATATGTTATGTTTGTTTCCATTACTTCGATGTGCTTTTAAGATACTTCTCTTATTTCATTTTGTGTGTATTGTGTTGTAACAGCTTTCTCATTTATTTGAATTTTTGTTTTTTCTTGGACTAATACATCTATCTCATGTTATGTGTTGTCTATTTTTTCTGTGTTGAAACCCTTACATTGATGGCTCGGTGTTGATCTCAGTTTACAGTGTTGGCATTTTAGTTTTGGGTATTCAATACTTGAAAAAAAAAGTTAAATTTTCTTGCACTCTGAAAAAAAATTTTGACTTTTACTAGATTTAGATTCAACTTCAGATCAAGGGCATAGTAATGATATTCTAACAATTGCAACACAAATCGTTTGTTAAATTATTATATTAAAAAATTGTTGTTCATATAAAATTTTAAAATCTAATTTCTCCTAAAATAAACTATTTTTAAGATATGTATTAAAACAAACTAAAAAAACTGATAGAATTTTAAATAAAAAATACCAATTAAAATAAATTAATTATTAAATTAGATTATTTCAATCAGTGTTGCCTTGGCAAAAGTTATGTATTGTTTTTTTTAAAATTTGTTCTTAGATATTTAGACTTTTCACTTTAAAGATCCCCAGATAGTGCAGTGTTTAATGCATTAATTTTCATGGTCATAACTTAAAATTCAAACTCATTGATATTTTACATTTATCCTAATTTATAAAAATTGGTGATAATTTATTATTAGTGTTGAAAAAGTCACTGAACATGAAGTTTTTTTAAGATAAAGGCAACGTGTTCTTTTGATATTTCAGATGAGATTTGATGCATTAACCATAAATAATACTGTGATTAAAACATCATAAATCTGTGACTATTTATTAAATAATGGTGATAAGTTTATTGCTGTGGTAATTGCTTATGTGCTTTTTTTGAGACCACCGTTTTACTTATTTTTGGTTCAACTTTTCCAAAAATTTTAATAAATGAGTTTTTTTAAAAAACAAAATAAGATATATCTTCAGTTTAGTTATTAGTCTTTTATTTAATTTATTCTCTTTTTACTTAAAAAATAAATAGTTTTTATAAAGTATAAAAAGTATTGATTTCTTAAAACTCTACAATACAAAGACAACACTTTCTCTATATTTATTTTTTATTGATTTTTCATTGAGGAGTAATAAAAATTCTAATAAAGACATGACATCTGTAAAAGTATGATTCACATCTATAAATAATTGTGAAGATATAAAAAATTACATTACCTTTCCACTACTTACCATTTAAAGTTATGATCTTTACAGTTTTATAACACATCAAAAATCCAAATCACTTGAATGTTAAACTCAAACTTTTAATCATCCAGACTGCAAAGTATCAAAAAATAAATTAAAAACTGTGCCTATTAACTCTTATAAACTAGAATAGAAAAAAATACAGATCCTTTCTTAACCCCATTTACAAAAACCTAAATTCATTCATAGTTACTAAATATTAAATATTTTCTTCCACTAAAAACAAAGAACAAGTATTATGAAAAATATTAGAGAGTGTAAGATATGGCACCCATAAACATATTTCATGAATCTGAATCATAATACATAATTTATTTCATTTTTAATTTTTATAAGATAAATTAAAAACCAAAAAAATCTCTACGAACAATAATATTTTTTTTTTAAACTAGGCAAGTAATTTTCCAAAAGTAGTGATGTGATTTTATATCCATATCTCCAACCTAGTTATTTGCTTGTGACCTTTATCAATGAGGAGTCTTGGATATGAGTGCATTATACTAATTAAGACCACAATCTAAAAACCAAGCTAGAGATATTGGATGAGTAAATGCTAAGTAGGGATTTTGAGAATCAAATCTTCTAGCATCCATTGATTACTATTGCTTATACTGGAAAGAGAATTGCTATTGGTTTAAAAACTTGTCCCATCATAAGAAATGGTGATCATGTTCTGTTTTAGTGATTTAATTTTCTAACAGCTTATAATACAACACAATCTATATTTGTTTTTTTACTCATACAACATTTATACAGATGAAAATAATACCTGATTTCCGTTATTCTTTTAATAGTAAAACTAATAATATATTGTGTACTATGTTAATAATATTATCAAACTTTGTAAATTAGTTCATGTTTTCACATCTAATCAGCATTTTCAATGCAACTCCTGTCAGATTTGTTTTGTAGTTTGAATGTTTGTGCTTAACCTAAAAAGTATCATTTGATTTCTACTAAGTTATAATCAGTCAGATTAATAGATTTTGTTATGATCATTGTCATAAATTTGAGCAAATTTTGTATGTTTTTTGTTCATAAATGTATATTTATAATATACCCTGATCAATTATAGTTTTGTTTTTAAGGATTAATAATACTGTATCTTTTAAAGATTTTTATCAATTTGGCTGTAGTACAAGGAGATAAATACTATTTTAGAACTTTTTTCTTCATTATATTCTTGTCCCTCCTCACATAGCTGTGACTTTTATCATTAGTTTTTAATTTGAAGTATTATTAAGACTTTTATATTTAATAGTGGTATTTTGGTAAGTTGAAAATCATTTATGATTTGTTTGCCAACAAAAAAGTTAATAGTTCTTTGTTCTAGTCCATTGTTCAGTAGTTTTTAGATCTGCTGATACCCAATGTTCTGATGTCAATCCATGTTTATACGTGGTTGGCATAACTGAAGATTGGGGTAAAGTCAATAAAGCCAATTCGGATTGTTGTCTAAATCTCCGTTTTACAGCAGGGAATAGCAAATCATTTTTATCTTTCTCAATTTTTACATCTGGCAATTAAATTTTAAAATGTACTAAATGATTCTTAATACAATGTTAAGCATAATTTCTAACCAAGACAGATTTAGATAACTAAAAAGTAGTGGGATATAATCAAGTAATAATACTTATTATCATGGGAGATATTATGATAGATTCCCTGCTTAGAAGCAGATAAAGCAATTAAATAACTCCTTGATATCAGCAATGATAATTCAATAAAGTGTTTGTCCTTAATGCAATTTATAGCCCTGGAGGTTTTAACCCAGAGGTAAAAATAATGAACTTAATATGTCTATATTGATTCCAAACAGATTAATTTTTTATTTTTATCAAATGAATCAAACTGCTTTTTGAAGTCATTTTGGTTTATAAATGTCTTATTAAGCCTTGAGCAATAGACCATTAGCAAGCAATTTATTTTGCATTTGAATTTTTCTGTAGAACTATATAGTAATTAGCTTTTTAAAATATTAAGGTGCATATTATAATCGTGAGATAAAAGTGTTTTTTTTTTTTAATAATATCTTATAAATGCTGAAAAGCATGGCTGACATAATGAAAATTTAAAATTTAAATTCTATCCTAAATAAAATATAATTATTAACATATATAATCGATTGGTTTACTGCTCGGAAGATTATAAGAAGTTCGATGACCTGATGTGACAAAGGCCATGATCCATGGACCTTGAGTTCCGGAGTTTGCCTCTCTATCCTGCGCATAACCATATAGGGCAATATTATTAATGTTTGTATTACAACATAATTAATTTTGCTTTTATAAGCAAAAATTTATCTTGTTAGTTAAATGAATAAATAAAATAGTTTTATAAAAATCAGTAGGGCATAATTATTATATGTTTGATAATTTATTAAAATAAATTGTATTTATAATATCATGGTAATAATTTTAACACTTACTCTGAAAATAAAATTTAAAAAAAAAAAAACAATTTTTGATGATTCATTATTTTAACTGTAAAGTTTGAAAACCTTGTGAATTTTTAATATGTTTAATGTATTTGAATGTAATATAACTGTATCTCTCTTTTATTTATTTCTTTTATGTAGAACTTGACCCATAAATAATACAGTGGATCAATATAAAGTTTCTGTAATTGTTGAGTAATCTTTTTATAATGGCGATAAGCTTTGTTGTCATTTATATTTCTGCATAATAAACAGTTCACAAAGACTGCTAATTGCTAAAGGCATTATAAATTAAAGAAATATTGGCTATTTACTTTTATTAATATTTTCTATTTACAAAAGAGTGCGTTTTTTTCTTCAAAAAACGTTATTCGATATTTTTCCGCTTTTTTTTTCTACTGCAATTGCTTTAAATACACATTAACAAGTATTCCTCTATCTGGCAATTTAGCGTGTGTTTACAAATAAGTTCTTTAGCGATCTTTTTCCTTCTAGGCGTCAATACACGCTCAAGTAATAGGCAACCATTATAACGATTGTGTTGGTATAAAGGTCTTACATTAACCTCAGTCCCTTAAGTCCACGCGTCGAACTTAATGAAGAATAATTACCTAAGATAGTTAGACTGACCAGCCGCCCGACTTGTAATCTCAGTCATTTGGCTAAGTAAGCTGAGAACTGTTATGACATTTTCAGGGCAGATTTATAATTTTCAGAAATTTTATCTTCTTTGTTTGGAAGTATAAAGAAGCGATAATTAAGCTAGTCGAGACAGGTGGTAGGCTCCACCCTGCAGCAATATTAGTATTGCCATCAATGGAGTGCGCGTGAGCGCGATTTAAGAGTCTTCAGTGTCAAATAAATGAAAAATTTAATTTTAAATAAGATTTTTAAAATGAACTGCGCACATATGCACTATATATATAGAATAGGTTCATATTTTTACATTTATGTATATATACACACGTGGATACTGGCCAATGTATATTGTTCGGTCGAAGTTCAACAACGTAAATAATCACCTCAATTTTATCAAATATCAATTTCAAAGCACTTTGCATTATATAAGATATAAAGAAATGAGTATGTTTTTATAATATCTGTCATCATTTTATTCTCTTCTGGTATAAATCATTAGATATAACTTAAGACCTACAAAAATAAAAAATAATAATATTTGGAATCCAAAAAAATTATTTTCGTTTATAAATGAATTTTTTACACAATAACTACTGATTGTGAAGTATATTCATCATGTAGGATATCTTCTGGTGCAATTTAAAAATTTATTCATTAATATGTATACGCACATACAGATATTTATTAACATATTCTTGCATAGACACGCAAATTATAAATAGTAATCATATTAAATAAAAATGAATTATGCACTAAAAATTATTTTTTTTTAAAAATATATATATTAGAAATTACTAATAATGAAATTACACATCGTTAATTCTGGATATCAACATTAGTTTTATTAATTATAAAAGGGAGGAGAAAGAGAAAGTTATTAGAAAACTGAATATTTTTTCCCAAATACAATATCAAATATAAATTCACAGTACACAGAATATTACTAAATTTCAAAAAAAGTATAAATATATAAATACTAAACTTAATGTTTCAAATACTTTATTATACAAAAAGATTTCATTTCTACAACTTTGAACAGCAATAATATAATTTGAGATGATTTTTATTTTTGTGCACTGTTTATATAAGAAAGTTAATTTATTAAATTAGTTTTATATATATGTCAAAGCGTCAGCCGGGAAAAAACCCCGAAACAACTACTTGTAAGGCACCTATGCTAACCACTCGGCCACCATCGCTAAGTTAATATAAATCTTTTAAAACTTTCTTTTCATTTACTAAGCTATGACCCTGCAATAACATTTGCATATGAAGTTAGTTTGACATTGATTGATACCTCTTACAGTTTATTCTAGCACTTTGAATATACTACACTATTAATAGGTTTTTATATTTTTAAGTTATATATACACATAATCCTATTTTTGCCAACTTAAATTATGATTTACATAATATTATTAATATTCAGAATGTAAACTATAAAAATTTTGATTTATTAATTAATGTTGAAAAACCAGCAAACTTTATCGTTCAATGATGGAAAAAAGATCAGTTTGAAAATATGGATTAGTTTAACTATTTTGTCTTTAGATAGAATAGATTTCTATGTGATGTTAATGTATTTAACAAGTTAAAAGATTAGTTATTTTTGAGTAACACAATTATTTTAATTAAATGTTTATAGAGCTATTATTCTGCCAAATTTATTGTAAATAGTGATATGGACTCTTTCTATTAATGTAGCATAAAAAGACTAAAAGATTTTTTTTTTTTTTTAAATGCCTATAAGCATCAAAAGCTGCAACTCAAATGAATATGGATGGCCACTCCAGCTTTAAGAAAGTTAGCAAAAAAAGAAGTAGAAAAACCAAGGAATAGCTGAAATGCATTCTGTAATAACTACATAACCCAATTCAGAAAGCACAAATATGTGTGCATATGTTTACACACAGTAAAAGCTGATCCATTACTGTGCTTATTTGATTTTTTGTTGTATTATTTTTTGAAAAGCCTTATATTTAGTTCATCTATTTCACATGTTTTAATCAACAAAGATATAATTTTTAAATAGCACATTCAGCAAAATAAAGATCAAATTGATTGATTTTATTATTTTGCCATGTGTTTTTAAAATTTTATTGGAGTAATCTTAAATCATTTTTAATTCTCTGTGTTACATTGATAGGCTGTCTAAGTTTAATTTCATACAATTAATTAAGTAAAAATAGTCCTCTCTATCTATATATTGCTAGTTTATTTGCAATAATCATTTCAATATGGTGAAACATTGTATATTTTAACTTTTTTATAGCTCATTGGAATTTGTTTTGCATTTAATCACTAATTTCATTTTCCTAAAATTAATTAGATGTTACCTAATTGCCTTTATGTGGGTGTTTGTTGATGATAAAGAGCAACACATTTAATAAATATATGTTTAATACATTCAGCTCTCAAATAAAATAATGGACATTTGTTTTATATAAATGATATGCTTTAGTTTTTAGTCTTCAAATTATTATGTTAAAAAGAATCAAAGAAAATTTTCAAACAAAAAAATTTAGTGCAGTGCTTTATGTTTTATTAATTATATTTCAAACATCAATTGTTTCTTCTCCTTTTCTTCTAACTTCACAAAGTCCAATATTTAATATAAGACAGTTCTTCTTGTAATTCTTGCAATCTTCCTTCACTTGAAAGTGATCTGCAGTTGTAAGTACCTAAATAAAAAGTTGTCATCAAATGGCAGCCTGTGTCCGCAATCAGGAGATTCTTAGCACCCTCCACCTTCGGCCACCAACCGCTGCCTTGGTTGGTGACTTTACAGCCTCCTGGGAATAAGGGCCATGCTTTATTTTTGTCTGTCATAATTGTATATATGTATTGGAAAAATATTTATCATTTACATAAACATTCATTCTGCCTTATCAGGCACTGAGAAGAAAGACCATGGTGTTTCTTGATCTTAAACTCAGAGGTAAAAAGCCAATAAACTCACCATGCTGGATAATGTGTGTGGGTGAGCAGCCCATCCATGTTCATATACTATATGAATAATCACATAGTAATAACAGCTGCAACGACAAGAACGTATGAAGTGGACATTAGGAATTTGCCCTGCTCGGTTCCTTTAAGGCCTCCAAGAGGAATCAAAGGGTCTCCTTTCAGTTAATAGCAAACTCCTTTCTGCAGCCAATATATATATATATATACATAAGTATATTACATTTAATGTTTTCACAGTTACATGTATATATTTATACATATAAAATAATGAATATAATAGTGGCAATATACTTATAAAAACTATAATAAACTACAGAAATACTTTCAGTTTAATGGAGGCAAACATTATTAAATCATATCTCAAGATTTCTGAATTTTAACATTAGCTGATTGTCAATTGAAAAAGATGTTCTGTTACTATTTATGAAAATTACCTATTTAATTTTTCTTTTATTATGGTTTCTCTCCTCATAAAGAATCTTAACATTTTCAAAACCAAAATTGAAGATAAACATTCCTGTTTTTTTTTTATGATCAAAGAAAACAAAAGTTATTATTAAATCATTATAACTTAATTTTTTTATAGATTTATAAAATAATTGATGCTTTTTAACCTTCTTTCAAGACTACAGCTTGATTCACCTATATATGAAGCTGTGCACTTACATAACATTTAATAAATAATAATACTTTTTTGTTTAAAAGGTGATTATTTACCAATCTATTAGCATTATGTGGAACACAAAATAAAATATTAAACATTTAGCTTGAGTATTTGAAATATATAGAATAGAAATCCATTTTTATCATTAACTTTCAGTTCTTTTAAAGTAGTACATTTCTTAGTACAATAAATTTATTTAACCATTCCAAAATGCAGCATAATGCCTCTCACATTCCAGCATTTTCTGATGTTTTTCTTTGTCTCACACATCAATGTAAAATATATGATAAAATGATTATTACTTACCAGAAAATAACAAATTTGACCTCCTTTGATAGATATTTTTGCTTACTACTGAAATAAATTTTAAATGTTCACATTTTGTTTTTGTAAATATTAAAAAAATAAGATTGCAATCAAAACAAAAACATTACACATCATCATTTCTAAAAATATTATTTTCAGTATATAAAATCAACAAAATATTTTTTTAATTCTTATTATTTTTAACACATTGAAATGAATAATTATTTATTTCTCTTATATCTAATGAATTATACTTTAACCTTTTAACCGCTAATTATATTATTGGTTGTATGAGGTAAAAATCAAATCTTTTAATTGGCCAACTCACAAACTGAAGACAAAGCCTATTGTTAAAACATATTCGCCTATAATATTAAATTCAACTCAGATACGTTTATAAAAAGTATATTACTAATTTTTCAGGTTATGAAGAGAACGAAAGTTCTTTCAAAAATAAATTGCTATTTATTTATTCTAAAATATTCAATTTCGGCAACATAAAAGCTATAATATAAACAAAAAGGTCGACTTTTACGTTATAGAAAAGTAAATATTTCTTTTAAATATTTCTTTAATATTTTTACTAAAATCTTCAATATTTTTCGAAAATAATTTTGTTTTTTTAGTATATTTTTTAAAAAACTAGTTTAATTTCTGAAATTATATTTTTTTAATACTTAAAATTGCATTCGAAATGAAAATCTCAGCGTTTTTCTTTATTTTCTTTGATCAGGCGGTTTCTTTGTTCTTTCCAGCCAATCAGAATGTCTTTTTCGGCTGAGAGCTCACTAACAACCAATTACAACCGATGTTCTTTCTTTGTTTAGGTTTAAATGCGTTTTTTTTTATTTTTTACTTGTAAAATAATTCAGAAGAGGGCACCATCTTACAGAACTTTTAAAAACCTATTCAAAACCTATCAAACGAATTTTTTAGCATAAGAACTGGCAGAGTTAGAGTGACGTCAGATGTCTACGAGGAGCTTCGTAAGAGGTGGGAAAAGGGTTAAAAGTTTAAATTTTTTGAATATTTATTGCAAAATTGCAATTTTTTTTACTCATAAATATAAAGTAGATTATTTATGTCAAAGCTGCTTTTCTAATTTGCTGCAGGCCATATTTACATTAGCTGCTAATATAATGTTATATTTTTGAAAATAAAGTATTTCAAGTCAAAATAAGTTATTAATAATTTTTATTTCTTGATATCTAATAAATATAATGCAAATTATTTTTAAAAAAATATCTAAAAGCTTGATAAATTTGCAAGTAAACATGTTTTTGCATCATTCAAAACTACAATGTCATAAAATGCAGAACATTTTACAGTCTTGGCAACAGATAATTGTAAACATGTCATGGTGGGGCTTATGTCTATTGTAAGAATGGGAATTTGGAATTTCCTACTTTTTTGCACACAATTTTTGGGGAAAAAATTATTATACTAAAATATATCATTTTACATGCATTTTAACATATACTTATAAAAAATTCACTAGGGGGCAAATTGGCCAAAAGATGAAATAATTTGGGTCAACCACTCGTAAAGTTAACATTGTAACCAACTTCAAGCAATTCTTTTGTAAATGTTTCAATATTTTGAGATTTATTATTTTTATAAGAACATATTTTTATTACAAAATAAAAAAGATCTAAACCTTGATATCATATGCATAACTGGTACCTTTGACTTGACTAATATATATATAGCCTCTTTCTTACAATGATTTGATCACCAATTTATAACTTAATAAACCATCACCTCTTGTAATATATAAAATAAGATATTTAATAGCTTTATTCTGTTTTTTGTCAATATTTCATTTCAAATTATTTAACTTATTTGATTCAGCTATAATACAATTTATACTATTGTCTTGTTCACAAACAAAAACATCATAAACATATCTTTTATAAATTTTAGTATGTTTAAAATTGCAATTATTGAAAATTATATTCTCATATGTAGACACAACAATATTGCAAATCTGTGCAACTATAGGCAGACCCAAGAGTCAACCTTTATACATTTTATAATATTTACCTTCAAAAAAAGCAACAGTGTTATCTTCAAAAAATTTTAAAGAATCAATAACAAATTTTATAAAGTATTGGCAAACATCTTTACTTATTAAAGTTTGTTCAATAATATTTATTTAATCATCTTTATGTAATCTAATATATCAATAAATCCATATATTTCTGTCACATTGAGGTAATAATAGCAATTTCATCATCTACAATATTTTTAATTTTGTCTACAAATTCAAAATATGAGGCAATAGTACTTTTGTCATATCTTAAAATGTCTTATAACAGCTTATCAATATATTAGATATCTGATGCATAAATGAGTTACCAAAATCTTTCATAATTTTAAAAGAATTTCCATCGTTATGAAATTTTACATTTACAAAACTATATGAGAAAATATATAAGGCATGAACGACATATATTATAGTATATAATGGTCTTATTCTTAGCTTTTTTTTTCTTAAATGTTATTAATAAATTTTATTTTTTAATCAAGCATATTATAATCTTCAATATAAAAAAACTAAGCTTTCCATTTGTACCTTAACTTTCTCAACATACTGACATTTTATCATTCAACACATTCACAGGTCTTTATCTTATTTCAAACAAATCATATTATTAATTTTAAGTTTTCATGATTGATAAAATTCATATTATTGCCTCATTAAATGTGAGAGAAATATATGGTTCTATTGATAGATTGGATTCCATAAATATTATTGAACAAATCTTAATAAGTAAAGATGTTTGCAAATACAATATAAAATTTGTTATTGATTCTTTGAAATTTGTTGAAGATAAATATTGTTACATTTTTGAAGTTAGATATTATAAAATGACTAAAGATTGATGCATGTGTTTGTCTATAGTTTCACAAGATTGCAATTTTGTTTTGTCTATATATGAAAACAAGATTTTAAATAATTATAGTTTTAAAGATATTAAAATTTGCAAAAGGTATGTTGATGATGTTTTTGTTTACGGACATAACAATAGTGTGAATTGTCTTGTAAATGAATTAAATAAGCTATATAAGTTAAAATAAAGTATTGAAAAAACAGAACAAAGCTATTAAACATCTTGATTTATATATTACAAGAAGTAATCATTTATAAAATTATAAATTAGTAATCAAATCATTATAAGATAGATAGATAGATAGATAGATAGATAGATAGATAGATAGATAGATAGATAGATAGATAGATAGATAGATAGATAGATAGATAGATAGATAGATAGATAGATAGATAGATAGATAGATAGATAGATAGATAGATAGATAGATAGATAGATAGATAGATAGATAGATAGATAGATAGATAGATAGATAGATAGATGGATAGATGGATGGATGGATGGATGGATGGATGGATGGATGGATGGATGGATAGATGGATAGATAGATAGATAGATAGATAGATAGATAGATAGATAGATAGATAGATAGATAGATAGATAGATAGATAGATAGATAGATAGATAGATAGATAGATAGATAGATAGATAGATAGATAGATAGATAGATAGATAGATAGATCAAAACTATCAATTATGCATAAGATGGTAAGTTTTAGATATTTTTATGTCATAATAAAAAAATTATAAAATTATGTCATTATAAATATAATAAATCACAAAATATTGAAACATTTACAAAAGAATTCCTTGAAGTTGGTAACAATGTTAAATAAATTTATTGCACTTTATGTCAATTTTGAAAACAAATGTACCATTTTAAAGAAGTTGATAGTTAATGCTAAAAAAAATGGATTCTCATTCAATATAGTTCAAATGCTCAAGCTACATTTTTTAAATATATATATAAAAATTCATTTAATGTTTCATTTTATATTTCACCATAGATTGATAAATAATTACAAAAATATTATACTCTGTAATCAAAAAAGTAATATTATTTATCAAATTTTATGCAAGTGCATGGCTTCATACATAGGCAAATCAAAATTTAGTGTTAAAAAATTAAATAAGTATCAAATATTATGTAAACATATAAAAAATAAGTGTACTTCTAATATTCTTCATGAGAAGAAAAACCATAACAATAAAAAAATTTAAATAGAAAATTTTCATAAATAGCAATAGAACATCTATAATCAATTGACAATCAGCTAATGTTAAAATTCAAAAATATTGGATTATAACTTGATGACATTTACTTCTGCTATATTTGAATTGAAATGACATTTAAAGAATATTAAGAAATTAAGTGAAAGTACTTCTATGAATTGTTATAGTTTTTATAAATACATTATTAGTGTTACATTCATTATTTTTTTATTGCAATATTTATTCTGCAACAGACATTTTATTTATATATACAAATTATAATTTATAGCATGAAATATTATGTAAAACATTAAAGCCACAGTTCTTCTTTCACAAATTACTGTTATTGATTTCATCTTTTTCTCATTTGCTGCAAATTATAAGTTTACTTTTATTTCAGTGTTATTAATGTTATCGAATTTTAGTACTATTTGTGATAACACTAAAATATTTAAATATCAATATTTAATAATAAATAATAGCTATAGTCAGCTTATAGTATGTCTGCCATCCTGAGTAGCATTATACAGTTATTATTTATTATTATATATTAATATTTTTTAATATTGTAGTATTTATTTCTGAGGTTTTTTTTTGTTTATTATAACTTTTTTCCGATGTATAATACAAATAAAATGTTCATTAATTAAAAAATATAATAACAATAAAAATAATGAATATAATAGTAAGTAAATATAATATACAGTCCTTCAACCTATAGAAGTATTTTCGGTTAATTACTTAATCCTCATTTAACAGCAGTTGAGGAGGAATTATTTTCTGAAGATTGAAAAACAGTATATTATATTTAATTACCATTACATTATTTTTATTATATATATATTGTAACCTTTGGCTTTGCCAGAGAAGTTAGACTTTTAGCCATTAATGTATTTAAGTATAAAAACAAAAAAAAATTATAAAGGAAAACTTTTCATTAATATAATTTTATTGTAACTTAACTTTATTAAAGCTTTATAAGTATATGTCAATTATAATATTTCAAATATTTTTATAAGTCCTGAACATTATTGAAATTCATTTTACTATTTTTACTATATAAACTTGTCTATGATTAAAGTGATTTTAAGTGTTTAACCTAAAGATGTAGTTTTCTATTTACCAAGAAATTAGTACTAAAAAATCAAGATTGCTTTAATCTAATCCGCAAATTTAGTGTTTAAATAAACAGTAATAGTAATTAGATTATAAAAGAGTAATATAATATTTTCTTTTCCAAAATAATGTATTTTTTTTCATTGTATTTTCTTTTTACTGTAATAATTTTATTCTTTTAAAATAATTATTTCAGACACCATGTGTTAATTAAAACATCTGAAAATATGTTAATGCCTCTATTTTACTTTAACTTCACAGATACATAATTAACCTTTGACCCTAAGTTGGAAAATTAAAAAGAAGATGTTTTTTTCATCAATCAAGAGTATTACATGACTAGGTGTATAAAAGGTACACACACACACTAGGAGGAAAATACTGAATTACTAAACTACTAAACTATGGACTACAAATTAAGCTAAACTAAAAGAAGTGCTGAACTACAGAAAATTTTGAACCACTAAACTTCTAGTAGAAAACAGATATGCAAAGAAAAAAAATTTCAAAATTTCTCAACTATAGAATTAATTATGTTATAATTTTTAAACTATTTATTTTAAAGTAATATGTATCCTTAGAAACTTTTAAATTCATGTACCAGAGTTTAAACCAAAGTCACTGGAAATCCAAAAATTTCCACTCTTTAAAAAGAAAGAAAAGTAAAGAATGAAAACATCAAAAAATCAGTAACCCTAGTTGCTAAAGTATATCTATTTAATACTAGCGCATCATGGGAATTATATATGGCTTACCCTGTGCATGTAAGAACTCTTTATTATTTTCTATCTCGTACTTGTAATAAACTTTATTAGAAACATAACATTCTTTATATCCTAAAAATAAAATTATTGAAAGCTTATATTTTGGCAATATTTATAACAATATGTTAATATATAAAAATGCATCTTTTATTAGCTTATTTGAGAGAATAATAATTATTTTAAAATATTATTTCAATAAACGGTTTCTTATAGATACATTTATTTTAATAAATAAAATGAATTCGAGAAGAATAAACCATTTATGTTAAAATTAAAATGGCGTTTAATTGCTCTTAATAATTTGCTGACGAGAATGAGGAAAAAAATGTTTAAAAATCATTTGTTTCAGAAATTGGAGGCTCACGAAAAACCTCAGAAGGAGTCTCAGAATAGATAAGATAATAGATTCAAAGCATTTCACACAGAAATGAATGAATCTTTTGGAGAGTTGAAAAAAGCTTTAGAAAATTGTCTCAGAAGTAAAATTGTAGAATCAAGAGAATAACTTAGGAGTGATCTTATTAAAGAAACAGAAATTAGATTGAAACAAAATGGAAAGGAAACTATGTATGTCCTTAACCAACAATTTGAAAAAATGGAATTAAATTGCAGTTTTGGCAAAGCAGAATTCAAACGACAAATTACAGAGCATCAAAGATAGATTAACAAAGTATCAGACCAATCCTGATTATAAATTAAATAGTTTAGAATTAAAATTAAGAAAGACCAATAAAAATTTATTGGAACATATAGTTGAAATGAGCCATAAAATGAAGAGTATAGAAGTACAATCCAATAGTATAGTAAAACAGTTTAAAATTGAATTGGATTCAAAATTTAGAAGTACTGAGATAAAACAGCTTAGTTTAAGCATAGAAGTAGACAAATATAGAGAAATTATGCACACTCAATTGATTCAGATTGATGGTAGTATTCAATCCTAGATTAGTTTTAGTCTACAGTCTGTCAAGCAAAAGTTGATAGAATCTGTGCAAAAGCCAATAATAGAGATGCATGAAGAGAAAATTTTTATGTCTTATCTTGAAAAGGAGGTTAACCAGATTCAGAAAGATTTAGTAGATATTAGTCAAAAGTGAAATGATTCACCAGATAAGAATGTCAAGCAAAAAATAATATTGTGGAGCAAATTAAGAACTTGAAAAGGAAACAAAAGAAGTTTATCCAAGATTCATTAGAAAATATGAAGTTAGATGACAAGCTTGTTACTGTGCATAAGAAAATTCAACAATTATACATTATAAAAGATAAGGATATTAATATCTTGTGAGAAACAATCACTGGCCTATAAAAGAACCAATTTTTGAGACTAAGATAAAGGATCAATATCCCTTAGTTAATAGACCTCTTAAGCAGGAAGTTAATGATTCTTTACATATAGTGTTACCAGAACATGATAGTTATAAAATGCAAGACATTAGTTATGATAATGCCAATTTTAGTGAGAATTTAATGGTTTTAAAATTCCTTAAGGTTAAGGTGTTCAAAGGGGACTATTTAGAAAATCCTTCTGAGTACCTCCAGAATTTAGAGGAGCTATTCACTCTATGTGATTTAACAGAAATTGGAAATATTGCCATTGCCAGTAATCATTTATATATCACAGTAAAAGATTGGTGGCAATCCCTATTTGACAAGTGCAAAACTTATGAGGATTATAAGTATAGCATTTTATCAAGTTAATGGAGAGAGGATATGATAACATTTGTTATCAAATCTTCCAAGAAAAGAATAGTGTAAATAAAGGCAATTATACTCAATTGTTTAGAGGTCAGATGGCCAAATTAAAAACTTTAACTGCCTTCCCTTGTCTGAGCATCAAATAATCAGAATTCTCAGGCATAATTTGTCTAACATGTAGAACAAATACTAATCACTGCAGATCAATATACTATTGAAGATGTGGCAAAAATCCTTAACTTGCTTGAGACAAGGAAAAGAAGTCTTGACAGCAGAGCTAAAATACTTAGGGAACCCCACCATCACATAAATAATGTCAATTTGTCAGCTGTGCAGTGACAGAATAGCAGAAAGTTTGTGAGGAATCACATTCATAATAGGTCAACTTCTTACTCTGGGAAAGATCCTCATATAAGTAGGCTTAGAAGTAAACTGAAAGGAATGGACATAAATCAACATTCTACTAGTGCTCTAAAAACTCTATACTAGTGGTCTAAAAACTCTATTCCCAAGATTATTGTTAAAAATGCAAAACAAATCTGAAAGAAAAGATTAAGTTCATATTCTTATAATGCACAAAGCCTTAGATCTATTCCTCAAAGGAATGAATTCTGATTGTTTAATGATTTAAATTAAAAATTTACTAAGTGTTATAAGGTGATATGGAGATGATAATCTGGACTTGTCTTTTTAAAAATAAATATTTTCAAATAAAATCTAATTTCAATCATGTAGTTTTTTGGTTTAAAATAAATATTAATGTATTGCATAAATAAACTTAAATATATAAATAAATTACTGAAATTTACAAATTTTCTTTGGAAATTCTAAAAGAATAAAGCATACTCTAAAATTCCTGGGCCAAATAATCAACCAACCAGTGATAGGGTTGGTTACTTTATGTTCCATTGCAGCCAATCAGGGTATGGTCGGCTTACTTTCTGATTCAAATTTACATAATACTCATATCTTTGGATTATTTTTTTAACTAATAATTCTAAAGCATTCATTGACTTAGAGTTCAAATGAAAAGGATTCACATTCCATCAACAAAAACGATTCATGTGTTCTATTCTCTAAAAAATGATTCCGCATTATGATTCTGGAAACGTTTTGCTAAAATCTTGCTCACTGCAATTCATTAGTTTATGTTTATTATTTATATATTTTCATTTGAAATCAAAGTCAATGAGTGCTTTAAACTTATATAATTTTATAAAAAGAGTTAATACTTTGAGATTTACATATTAAAGTCATAATTTTAGTTCTGATTTCTATGCAAAAATATGTATGATAAAACAATATTTTAGATACTCACCAAAGAGTGGAAAATGCTAAAGTATCAGCAGTGGCATAGTAACATCCCAAATACCTCAAATTCACTATAAAGAAACTGATTTTCCTCAAATGTATTAATAACTGAACACTAACATAATAAATAATTACCATGATATTTACACTTCCAACTAATTTTTTGAATAAAATTTACATTATTCTTTGACTTGTTAATGAAGCTATTCAAATTAGTGCACCAACTACAAACCACATTATATCTATTATTGCAAATATATCTAATAAATTTTTGTAATAATAAGGCATATAAATCTACTGATTGACATAATTATTAGATTTCAAATTAGGTTAGGCTTGTAATGAAAACCTTTATGTCATAATAATTAAATCATTTTCTATTTATATACTATATAACTATATATATATATACAAGCACCCTCAATATGGTATATGCATGAATGAATAAAAAATATAAAACAATAAATACATTAAATCTTGTAAATGGATTAATTTCTTTATTGGATGTAAAATCTTTAATGGCAAACAAAGTCTTAAGAAGCATACTTCTTTGTTTTCAAACTAAATAAATCAGAATGAAATAATAAAAAATATTGGGCTGTCAACATTGTTATGTGGCAGACCAGATATTTAATGTCTTTTGATTACCTAATTAGTGATTATTGTTTGCAAAATACATGTTAGAATAATATAGTCAGGAATTTTTCATTGAAAAATTCAGTGAAATACAACTGAGTGTGAGATCAGAATGGCAGCTGACAAAAATTTAAAAAAATAAAAACACTGCACATATATGTATTGTAATGATATGGAGATAGAGGGTAACATAAGGAAATGAGAAATCATCATCATCCTCATTAAATACATAAAATTAAATATAAAATTAATCAACTCAAAAGATTGGATAAATATAAAATAAGCATGATAGTATGGAACAAGCATATAAGTTGTTATATTAATAATAAGCTATAAACTATAAACTATAAATTATCCAGCATTACACATAAACAGTTAAATCAATAACTACAATCATCACTTGTGACTAAATTTATAAAAGATCTAGTCTATAAAACAGAATATTTATCTTGCCACTGCTAAACTTATGGCAGAATGTAACTCAGTATTCTGTATACACATGAACAAATGCTAATATGTTACTGATATCAATGCTCTGGCCATATGGTTCCATTAATGTACAGGCCAACTATAACTTAATTTCTAATATGAAAACAAAATGCAGTGAATGGACTTTAAAGGTGATACCTTTCCTTCATCCAGAGTTATTATCTATATGTCCAAACACAAATATAAACCCTCTTATTTATGTAACTAACCATTATTGCCTTAAACTAGCTCAGGAAGCAAAGATCCTAAAGACTGTAATTGTGAATAAGATAAATATAGCAGCTTACTCTACTTTATTTTAAATAATTTTACTGGAATAACTTAAAAATCCGTAAAATACTAAGCTGCAGTGATATTAAGTCACACACACTTTCAATTTATAGAACAGTTAACTGGAAAAATGTACAACACTAGAATATTTTTAAACAATCATTTAATAAACTAACTAATTAATAATTAGATAAATGTAAAAAAGGTATGACAATATCATAATTTAAATTTATAAATTCTCATTAAAAAATATTTCATATAAAAAAAATGACTAACCAGCTAAATTTATTCCTTAAATTAATTAACATTTACTTTCATTAAGTTATTTCCTTTAAAATAACAAAAGTTGAAAAACAACTTATTCACAATCAGATATAAAAAAAATTTAAATTAGCTTAACTCTTTGTAACATTTTGAAGGGAAAATAAATGAATAAAAAGAGATATTTTTTAAAAAAATGTTAAATTACAAAGTTGTTCATTATGACCAAGTTTTATTTTTATAAAAAAAATTATCTATAAATGTAAAAAGATAATGTGCACATTAAAAAAGTATATTTTACCATGGTTTTCTTTTCTTTTTGGTTCTTCTTTGACACTTGTAACTTTTAGCTTTTTATGTAGATTTTATTCTTGAAAGCTTTGCTATTCCAGGCTAATGTAAACAATTAGTTTACTCATTCTGCCATACAATATTTTTGGGTTTCATGTAGAATGAATTTTTCCATTTTCATCCCTTTACTTATTTCCAAATCAGGCTAACACAATAAATTTATCCATTTATCTTAATAATTTTTTAGATCAGGATAACACATAAAAGTAGAGACAGTCATGCTCTTGGATGGAAACAAGTATTGCTTCAGATTCCTTCAGTGTATGCTTTTTTTTACTTTTTTTCAGTGAAGCAGATTACAAGAAGATAGATGCTGTTTATCTTTGAACTAAGTTTAGCATATATTTGTCTTCATTTTAGAGAACATTTTTAAACTGCTAAACTTCTGCATCTGCTTAATAATTGAGTTAAGAATCACTGCTGCTGTGCCGAAAATCAGTACTATTGTTTTTTTCAACAGCTGGACCAAGACTGCTGCCTCCTTACAAGACACTGAGGTCTACTGATTTACCCACTCCACTATTTTTTAAATAATCTTATTTCCAACCAATCACAATTCTGTCTCTTACATGCCCAATTAGGTCTATTTTTATCAAAAATATTATTCAGTTATTTTTTCCTTTTAATTTCTCTTGAACAAATCAAAAAAAAAATCCAGTGTACTTATATTTGCTTATACCAAAAATAAGTTAATCCTTTAATTATCTTTGATTTGGAAAGAGAGATGAAGAGAAAAGAAAAAACAACTCTAATTAAAATAAATTTTAACAAAAGTATTATAATTTTATCATTATCCTACCCTATCATCTTCTTTTTAAAAATATTACTAAATACAAAACTTTACTTATTTTATTTCTCTTAAAAAGTTAAAATTAAACAATTGTTAAATAATTTACTGAAGAGAATTTTTTTTGCTCTCAGTACTTTTTCAAAAACTAAAATTAAACTGGTAATTAATTATAATTACTGAAGAGACACAACAAAAGAAATTGTTTATTTGATTTTATATGTTTCTCTCTCTTTTACAAATATTTACAACACATTAAAATAATATTCACATTATTATTGAAAAAAAATAATGTTTAGGAATTATCATACTATCATTTAAAAAATTGTAAATTTTAAATAAATTAATGTTTGATATTAAGATCATATGGGCAAAGTAAATCTATTATTTCCCCAGTAATAAATACATTTTAAATATAAGAAACTTGTAACATTGCCATAACTAGAATTGGTAACTCTCTACAATATTACAATATATTACATATATATATATATATATATATATATATATATATATATATATATATATATATATATATATATATATATATATATATATATATTATATATATCAAATCAAAACTACCCCAAATCCAAAATTAAACCAAACCAGCATAAAAATAATATTAAAACACAACCTAAGGTTTCACTGCTACAAGCAGACTTCTCAAGTGTAAAGAACTACAAAAACTACACAGTATATATAATATTAAAAACTACCCACAAATCCATTCACTTCCCATCCACCCTTAATATTAAAAGAACTCTTAAATAAGTTAATTGCTTCAGAAACCTTAGGTTGTGTTTTAATATTATTTTTATGCTGGTTTGTTTTAATTTTGATTTTGGGGTAATTTTGATTTTATATTGATTAGTTTAGCTTTATGCTTGTAATGTTTATATATATATATATCATTTTTAACTATTATTGATCAGTTTAGCTTTATGCTTGTAATGTTTATATATATATATATCATTTTTAACTATTATTGATCAACTGTAGGATAAAGATTTTTTCTAGTTTAATCCAGTTTTGTTGTCTCTGAGAAACAACATACTTTCATTCATCCATCTCACATGTGGTATATTTTTAAATGTTATTAACTTCAACTGTCTTTTTATTATCATATTTTCTACAAGTATGTTCAGCCCAGTTTCATTTCAGTCTCTTAATTTATTCAATAATATTAGTAATATCTAAACATCACATGATCACCATCTCATGCTAGCACATAACTGTTAGTAAACAGGCAAAAACTCTCCATATAGTAGGCACTGGATAGGGATTTTATGCACAAGCCTTCTGGCATCCATTGATTACTCTGGTTAGCACAAGGTGGCACTACTATATGGAGGATTTTAGCCTGTTTATTAGTAATATCTGTTTGTTCTCTCACTCATGTATTTTATTTTTGATCCCTTCTGGTTACTCTTAACATATATCTCCAGGCTTCATTAAAAAATCTAAAGTCTCTGTATCCTAATGGGATAGTGGTGGCTATGGTTGTAAAAGCCAAAGACATCAAAATGTATGGGTTCTGAACTGAGTTCAGACCCCTAATGGGATAGTGGTGGCTATGGTTGTAAAAGAGCCAAAGACACCAAAATGTATGGGTGCTGAACTGAGTTCAGACCCATATGACTATATAAGCTATTGAGCTTAGATTGAAAATATTTTTTGTGTTTTCAATTTCATTCTCATAGTTTAGTAGTTAAGTAGCGATAAAAGGTGGTTGCTAGAGGGTTGCATTAGATCCTAAGATCTAGATGCAGTGCTCTCAGATCCAAAGCTCCTCACTGACGAAGGCCACAAGCCAGAAACTAGTCTGGGGATATTGGATGAGTAGGCATTAGATAGGGATTTTATGCACAAGCCTTTTGGCATCCATTGATTACTCTGTTTAGCACAGGTGACAATACTCTATGGAGAGTTTTGCTCTGTTTATCAACAATTAATGTGCTAGTATAGGAAATGTGATCATGAGATATATATTTTAATCTTAAATTACACTCTATACTAGTCATAAATTATTTATGTATACATGTTTATTTGATATATCACTGACAAAGAATTGTTCTAAAGGCTGAATTAGATAAGCAATGAATATGAAGTATGAATGATATTGGAAAATAACAAAGAATAATAAAAACATCCTATCCAAGAATGTTAATGATATATTTTTTACAGAAATTAAAGGTAAGTTTACAATAAAGACTAGACTAGATTATATAACTCTTTCTACATGTTTATGCAAATCTCGTAATATAGGGAAGATTAATGGTGACACATTTAAGTATATGTACCTGTGTTTCTATCACTACTATATGTCAGATATGATCTCAGTTTTAAATTATCCAGCTAAAATAATTGCATAATGAGTGATTTTATCACATGAAAATGACTTCTTGTTCCCATCATATTCAATCACATAAATTAGCATATTAATATGGCCCAGACATGGAATTCAAATCATCTTCTGTACTATAATATAGATAGATAAATAAGTAGCTAAGAAAGGATGGAAGTAGAAAGAAAGGGATGAAGAAAGGTAAATAAGTAGGTAGACAAGTGGGTGGGTAGGTAGATAAATACATAAATAATTGCATAATGAATGACTTGGTCACCTGACTTCACCTTACTTTTTGTTAAGATCATATTTAGTCACATAAATTGGCATGTTAACATGGCCCAGACATCGAATTTAAATAATCTCATGTACTAAGATAGATAGATAGATAGATAGATAGATAGATAGATAGATAGATAGATAGATAGATAGATAGATAGATAGATAGATAGATAGATGGATAGATGGATAGATGGATAGATAGATAGATAGATAGATAGATAGATAGATAGATAGATAGATAGATAGATAGATAGATAGATAGATAGGTAGGTAGGTAGGTAGGTAGGTAGGTAGATAGATAGATAGATAGATAGATAGATAGATAGATAGATAGATAGATAGATAGATAGATAGATAGATAGACAGACAGACAGACAGACAGACAGATAGATAGATAGATAGATAGATGATAGATAGATAGACATATAGACAGACAGATAGACAGATAGACAGATAGATAGATAGATAGATAGATAGATAGATAGATAGATAGATAGATAGATAGATAGATAGATAGATAGATAGATAGATAGATAGATAGATAGATAGATAGATAGATAGATAGATAGATAGATAGATAGATAGATAGATAGATAGATAGATAGATAGATAGATAGATAGATAGATAGATAGATAGATAGATAGATAGATAGGTAAGGATGAAAAAATGTAGATAAATAAATAGGTAGGTAGGTAGATAAGTAGATAGATAGGTAGGTAGAAGGGAGGTAGATAGATAGAATTAAAAATATTTTTATTACTTTAAGAATATATATTTGCATAATGATTTAGAATTAACAATTATAAAATGATACACAAATTTAACAAAATATATTAAAGCTTAACTAATAAGAAATAATACAGATGAGAATCATTAATCTTACCTCATATACAAATTCATAATTATTCCCTATCAAACTTATATTTATCACATCCTAAGTTGAAATAATATAGTTGATTTGTATAGTTTAGTGAAATAGTAAAGTGGTAGACTCTGAACCTCAAATTTCATAGATTGTGGTTCCAGTTCTATCACTTCCCACATTCAAACTTTTTATGAAGTCCTGAGAAACCATTTGTTTGTTTATTTTTGTCTTGTATGATTTAGTCCAGTGGTAGAGAGATTCTGGAACTCAACATCCATATATTATAGCTAATCAGATCTTCAAATTATTTTGAAGCCCCTAGCAATAAATTTTGCTGATTATTATATAATGATTTTACTACAACATATATTTAGTGGCAACTACTTTTTTATACAAATCATTAATTTTCATCATACTAGTGATTGTATTTATACTAACACTGATTTTCATTTTTAGTAGTTTTTTATATACTTATAGACTTATTGAATGTTTCTGTTACCATCTTAACCTTTTATCAATTAAATTTAAGGGAGCAATGAACTAACAGCTTAAATGGTTATATGTTGATTTTCTAAACTGAGGATCCTGATTTCATTCCAGATGGTCAAACATTTAAAGACTAATAAATTTCTAGTTGATTATTAAAGTTTTATAATGAATTTAATGATTCTTGAAATAATTTCAGTGGAAAACAAATTCTGAATATTACTAAACTGTGTCACATGATGTTCCATATTGAAAAAAACCAATCTTGAAAATACACCCACATTTGTAAATATGTTTTAATGAAAAAAAAACACATTTAAGAAAATAATTTAAGAAATAAAATTGATACAATTACAATTTATAATTGTTATCAAAATTGATAATAAATTTGAAATAAAGTGAGTATTACGATTTATATTTGTAAAAGAAAAAAACATTGAAAAAAATATCTATCCGATATTATTTGACTTTACTCATTTCTGAATTGAGAAATAAAAACACTAAATAAATTCATTTCAGTCAACAACCACAAGCGAACTTTTCCATATGCTGATATCTCAAGAAGTTGATAAATGTATTTCCACTTTTTTAACTATTTTGGGGGTATTTATACAAAAGAAATATTTATCTCACATTCAATCATTATCTACATTGCCATAATTTTATTCTTTTTAAAGTGGATTTAATAAAATTATCTCTGCATTTAATTCAAAAAAATATTTTAAATTGGCAAACTTGATAGAGAGGTTTTTTTAACTAAGTTATTTAAAAGCAGTCAAATTTTTGAGTTTCTTATTATATATCTTATTATATATCTTATCAAGTAAAAATCATTACATTATCAAATGGTTCATGACCGAAATACTTAGAAAAAAGAATTGTCTAAATACTATTTAAACACATTCATATCACAGAACATTTAAATAAATAATAAATAACAACATTTGTCACTTTATTCAATGAAATTAAAGCCTACATTGTCAAATAAAAATTTACAAAGAAACAATATTATTTAAAGACCATAATGTTTGATGTAAACTGAAGTACAGGAAATTAATCTTCTAAAAGAAAGAATGGCTTGAATCTAATCCATATCATAACCTCTATAACTACATAAAGGCAAAGTTTATAATTAAAATACGTTTTCTGCTTTTACAACACTAATAGTTATCGATAACATTATGATTATAATTATTTAATTCATTGATGCGTTTCATTATTATTACACTTGCAAGGCATTTAATTAAAAAAAACTGTCAATATTCTATCACTTTGTCTACAATATAAAACTTTCTGACAATAATTTACTTCCATCATGATAAAATGGATCCTAGACTTTTTTTCTATTAACATTTTTTTTGCATATCAGACTTATCAATATCCATACTTATACAACTAATTGCAGAAAGATATAATGTTCTCCTCGATCAATATTTATATATAATAATTTAAAAAACAACATGTGTCTACCTTTTATTAAAAAGCTCAACTATACATCGTTTCAGAAAACTGCGTTAAAGAGTGATGTCAAGCATTGGTGGTCGAGAGATCCCGGGTTAGTGGGTTCGCTTCCAGCTGATGCTATGACACATGAGAAAAAAAAAAGAGTGCATGGATCAATCTAATTTTACATTATGCGATCCTTTATTTGTTGTTTTTTTTAAACACAACTATAAACTTCTTAACTAGAAGCAAGCCTACTTGATCCTAAAAATGTCTACTAGGCACTTGAAAAATGTTCCTACATAATAAAGTTGATCTCGTGGAAGATTGTGTTGGTAGCAACATTTTCATTCTATTTGTCATTTATAAACTGTTCGTTTTACAAATATTTTTGTAAATAATTGATATTTTTTAATATTCAATTTGTATAGGTAACCTTCAAAATAAAAATTATCCACTGTTTTATTTATATTTTTTTTCTTAATTATTTTATCTTATAAAAAAGTTTGTTATTTAATAAATAATCTTTACACATTAAACTTAACAAAATTTAAATTTTATTTTTGTTTGATTTATTATTAAAGTATAAATTTAAGCATAGTGTTTTATTTTTAAGATTTGGAAAAGATGTATATAAGCAATAAAAACAGATAGGGCTGGTAAATTAAATTGCCATATGTTTGAGAGTTTAATGGTTTAAATATTTCATCTTTCACCTGTTGCTGATTAACTTGATGTACTTCAGTGATAGGTTTCTTCCTTCACTAGATGCAAGTATTTTATGTTGTGTGAGAGGATTCGCACACCCACGCACATGTATCTGCAGGTGATTGAAAATATTTTACGTTATCAAAATCAAATTTCTATTTCATTGTAGGTAAATTAGAATGCTTTCACGATAAAATATTTATCTGACGTAAAAATAATCCTTTGATTTTAAATAAAATTTAAAAAAATATCAATAAAAATTTTAATTAAATTAAATTAAAATCTAAGCATATTGAACTTTCTTTTTCATTTATTATTTTAGGAAATATCTATTTAGTTAGTTCTCTTACTTTTTGGAGTTATTTTAATTTTAATTCCAGATTTTAAGAGCAAACTAGCTAATTGCTCCGGTTATCTTTCCCTAGATTTTGTCCACAAAATAACAGTAGGAGTAAATAATACGTTTATTTATTTGTTCCCCTCTAAAAAAGATCAGACATAATATTAGTTTTCCAAGGCGATTGCCGATCTACATAGAATGATGTATAAATTAAAATAGCATATTTAACCTCATCAATCATGTTACAGTACCCTGATAACTTATGAAAACCCGAAGCCTTAATGCATAAGGAGCTTAACTATTGTTAATAGTCCAATGCGAAAATTAGCGAAGGCTCCCCACTGCTGGCTTTAAAACACTCATTACTAAGCCAAAACAAGTCTTTGCACTTGTAATTATTTGTTGGACTATTTCCATCATCTAGTTGTATTATTAACTGTTTCTTTTTTAAAACAATGCAGGAAAAAACTCTTTGATTCCTTTTTGATATCTTAAAGGAACTATGCAGAGCAAATTCCTAATATCCACACCATAGTTCTTGTCTTTGCAACTGTTATTACTATATGATTACTTATTTAGTATCCAAAAATGAGTAGGCTACTCACAAACATGTAGCATGGTGAATTTATGGGTGGGTTTCTATCTCAGGTTAAGATCAAAAAATACTGTGGTCTTTCTTCTCCATTACCTGATAGCTTTTAACTGAAATATCAGTTGAGTTTTCTTAAAGGCAGACTAAATGTGTGTGTAACTGAACTTTTTTAGTAGATATTTATAATCATGGTAGACAAAATTAAATTAAAGCTCTTATTTCCAGGAAACTGCCAAAAGTAAATGTTGATAAGAATCCTCTTATTGCAGAACCAGACTCCCATTTGATGATAAACTTTTTTTATATAGTTGCAACTGCAGATCATTTTCAAGGGAAGGAATATTATAAGTATTGTAAAAAAAAATTATCTAACATTAAATGGGATGATGTTAGAGTTTGTAAAATTAAAAAAAAAAAGTGAAAAAATAATTGGTTTACAAAGTGGAATATACTACAAAGATACAAATATTGGAAATATAAGTGTAATAAAATTTCATTAGAAATAAAAAGTACACATTGTAAAAATTGATGATATATCACACAGAGTAGCAAGATGAGTTATTGTACTAAATGCAGATCATTCAGGTTTATTCTCAACAAGTTTTCATTGCAATGAAGAATAGAGGATTTTTATATAGATGTTCAAAAGGTTTTTGATAAGCCCAAACAACATTTTAAAATTGCCATGGGAGACTTTAGTATTAGAATTCGTAAATGACTGAAACAGGATAATCCTATGGATAAATTTGATTATGGTAATAGAAATGAGAAAGATTATAAATTTGTAAAGTTTACAGAAAAATAAAAGCTTTATATTATGAATTATTTTTTTGAAAAAATTGCTAAATAGAAATAGATATGGAAGCATCCAAATAAAGAAACAGTAGAACTGGGTTATATTTTGCTTTCAAGATTTTAATGTTATTAATAAATTTAACACAAGAAGTGATGGACAATTATTCAAATCTAAGATAGTGTTAGAAAGATAAACTTTATTAAGAAAAACAGTATTTACAATTGATATTCCTAACCAGAAACTTTTCAATAAACTTACATTAGAACTTGCAAATCGTTTTAAAATATTGATATATTTTGAAGTTGGTTCAGATTTGAATGAAATCAATAGGAAGATAATTGATATACAATTAAAAACTGCAACAAAAATCGCTAGTGTATTTTCTACTGAAACAAGATAATTTATGAAAAAAAGAAGGAATATTAAAAGCGATTAAATATCTAGAATTTTATAAAATTGTAGAAAAGAGAAAAAGAATTAATAATGATATAATAAAATATAATTATGAACTAGCAAGAAATTCATAGAATGGTATAAAAGTATTAAAAATGTAAAACCATGTCTTGATATTGGTAGGAACTTTATTTCTACAATAAAAAGAAAAGATGGAACTATTGTTAAAAAAAGATGGCATCGTAAAATATGTGGAAGGGTTCTATAAAGAATTGTATAGAAATAAAGAACAAGAAAAATTATTGCCTATAATTATTATCCTGTCTGAATTATCCAGGAATTTAAATGAAAATGGATGGGCAATTAAATCTATGAAGAAAGGAAAAGCTTTAGATAATAGTTGAATTATAATTCATATTTCAAAAGAAACAAATAAAAAAATAAACAAAAAATGTTGGCAAATTTATTACCAAAGGTCTAAATATTAAAGATGCATCACATAATTAGAAGAATGTAGTAATACTATTAATATTTAAAAGGATACTAAACAAGTTATTAAAAAGTATAGACCCATTAATCTTTTATCAGTTTTATACAATATTTTTACCAAGATAATTATATTTGGTCTATAGCGAACTTTGTATTTTAACCAACCAAAATAACAAGATGGATGTAAAAATGTTTTTAACATAGCAAATCTCATCCAAGTATTGAGAGAAGTTATAAAAAGGATCAATAAATATAAGTTGGTATTATGCTTTGGATTTTTAGGTTACGACAAACGACATTTGATTTTATAATTATTTCTTCAGTGATTGAAATACAGAATTATCATATTCTGAATGACATTTATTAAATTATATAGTGATACTAAAAAGATTAATACTGAGAAAAGTGTGTGATAGGATGATTAATATTTTTCAAAAATTTTACAGCAGTTTTGTAAAAGTATTTATAGATTAAAATGGGAAGTTAAGGGAGTAAAAATACATGGAGATTATTTAAGTCATCTAGATTTTGCAGCTGATATAATTGTTTTTGCAAGTAATGCTATAGAGCCTCAAAATATTTTGCAAGAGTTATGAGAAGAAAGTAAAAAACTAGGACTAACTAGTAAATGCTAAGAGATTAAAATAATATTCAATGGATTTTCTCAAAAAAATAAATAAATAATGATTATCATTGATGAATTAGAAGGTAACAACTACAAATAGTTTGGACAGTTTATTAATATAGATATAAACTTAATAGATGAAATTAATCATAGAATTAAACTTAGAAGAAGTGCTTAATTAGAAATAACTTAATATTAAAAAGAAATATAACTACGTATTTGAAAGGGAAGGTTTCAAGAAATGTGTTTTACCAGTTCTTATTTATGGACATGAGAATTGGTCATTTAATAAAAGAGCACTACAGAGACTTCAGACTACCCAATGAGTATTGCTAGATATATGTTAGGAATAACAAAAAGGGATTAAAAACAAAATACATGTTTGAAAGAATAAGCAGTTATTACTGATATTGTTGAAAGAATTAAAAGATTAAAATGTAACTGGACTAAGCATCTTTCTAGATGAGATAATAGTAGATGGGCAGTTGAAATTTTAAACTGTATTCCAAGAGATTGTAAAAGACTTAGAAAAATACCACATATGAGATGAATGAATGAAATAAGAAAATGTGCTGGGTGGTATGGAGAAGAGAGGCTAGAGATCAGAGCAATTTAATTAAACTTGAAAAGACTTTTATCCTGCTATATATCGATAATAATTGAAAATGATAATGATAATAACAATAAAAGTCAAACTTTAATTTTACCTTTCCAATATATATATAATATACAATTTATAATTAAGCTAACTATACTAACTTATCAGTTATTACTAACAGTTGAATGTATTTAAGAAGACGTAAATAGTGTTTGATTTGACTAACATTTAATAATTCAATAGATTGATTAAAATAGTCGAACGTATAATTATAATTAAAATTTTATCAGCACAAACATAAGGTATTTATAGACTGTATTTAAAACATTCGTATATTATATTTTAATTGGCAAAGATAATTCCGTCATAATATCCTAAATTAATAACTTTACCATCAAAGTTGAGGATTTTAATGCCTATTTTACAAACCATCTATAAAATACTTCAAAGACAATTGTTATTAAAATGGAAAACAAAGTTGAAACTACTATATTCTTGTTTAGTACTAGTTTTCATTTCAAATGCAACAAATTTTCCTCAAGTCATAATAATACCCATTCAGTACCTGTGGAATGTCACATTTACAGTAATACTTTTGATCCTTTAAAATCACATTAAATATTAAATAATTGTTGTGTTTACGACTGAAAACAACATATTTAACATAAACCTTTTAAAAAAAATCTGTAATAGATAGCAATAATATCCAGAATAATTACTGGCATATTTTTCTATTCTCTATATGTAGGTAAATTGGAATGGTAGAAAAAATCCTTAAAATCAAGTACAATTTTGGTAATTATATATTTTTAAAATATACCAATAATTTTATATCTAACATATCATCGTATTATAAAGCTTTTTCAATTATTTCATCAGAACATGCAGCATTTTCATTTTAAGTTTACAAAATGCTATTTTAATATCATTAAGTTGAATAACTTTGTCCAAATCTAAATGAATAAACAAGGTGGATATATTGTCAAAAGTCATCATTGATTTTATAACTATGCATATGCTTATCATTATATCATATAAAAATGTGTCAAGCATGGATTTAGTAGAATTAAGATGCCATTTTTTTAGATTCCTTTATTATTTTCAATGTGCCAAAAAATCTAAAGTGGCTAGACATCTGTTTATATTTATTTGCACTTTTAATTCATCAACTATTTTTAAGCCTTTTCATTTGTTAAACTCCTTACTTATATTTTGCTTCACAGTCAATTATTCTTTTGAAAATGTTACCTATTTTTTTTAATAAAATCATTAATATTAGACATTTTCAAAAAAAACATCAGGATTTTTTTCTGTATAAAACACACTTTTTAAGAAAAGTCTGTTTCAATAATATGCTAATCCTGAAAATCCAGATTGCAATTTTAATGTATTATAGCTGAAATAGATTATCAATGCTTCTAAAAACTGAACAACAGATTTGATAGAGCTTCTTTTTAATGTAGCTATTGTTTTGATCTTGAACAAACTGTTTACCAATCTGAAGTTGTGTTAGGATAATATTAAAATATTAAAAAAGTTTTATATTTTTTATATTGACCAAAGTACTTCTAGGGTGGCTGCATCTAAATTTCCTTTGTAGCAGTATTTCAGGCTCATGTTCTAAAATATCATATATGAATGCTAAAGATCTTCTATTTCTGTCAGGACCTGAACCATTGACTCTTGACAAAAACTATAATATGTAACAAACATGGTTAAAAAATGAGAATAAAATACAGACATTATTTTAGATAAAATTAACTTCACAGAAAATCAAAGATAAAATGCAATCTGTAATCGGTGATGTTAATTTATCTTTTAATGGCTTTGATGACATATCTTTGGTAGAAATAGAAGTAATGATGCTTAACTATTATTTATTTTTATACCTTGGTATTTTAAATATTGTAGAATTATTCCAGATATTTCATATTTTGTTATTTTTTTAATATTATGGTTTTATTATTAATCTTTATAATAGTAAACAAGGATAAGTCATCAGTATTAGTTTACATTTGGTCTATACCAATCATTTACTAGAGACCAATGATGCTCACAGTTAAATAAGTAAGAAATTGATCTTGAATTTACACCTTTTATATTTAAAATTTTTAAGATATTAACTTAAGTAGTATAATAAAATAAACAATGATAGTTTATTTTTACTGAGAGGGATCAATAGCCAAAAAATCATATTTGCATAAATAACAAAAATTTAGAATGATTCAATAGAAATGTCAATTTAGACTATTTATTTTATTCCAACGATATCTAATGTAAACTTAAGTAACTTTAGTCCAAAATATATAACTACTTCCAGATATTTATTGATTCAGCTTATATAATAGATAGTTCTGGTTATTTAAAGTAAATAAATGAACTGTTGTTTCAATTCTAATCTCTAAAGTCACGAATTGATTTGTTTGTTAAGTAAAGTGGTGAAATAGATTACTTTGTTAAATAATAATATTATCGAAATTAGTGACTTTGAAGATTCTTTTATTAACCAACATAATACAATAAAAAAATTACTAGCTTTTGCCCAACTTAATTAAAATTATTATCATGTATTTTTCATAATTTTTGTTTTATTTTATTTCTACTATTAAATTTCCATATATATTAAACCTCTATGCTATATAATATTCTTTAAATTTTATTAATATCTGCTTTTATAAAACATTTAAAATTCAACTTAATTAATTTTTTTAATTTTCGCTTTTAGCAGCCAAAATACAATTCGGGCAGAAAATTTAATATGTAATCAGAAGTTGAGAATTAATATATATATATTTAAATTACATTTTAATATTATTTTTCAAAATTTACTACTATTATTATTATTTTTATTTTGTAACACATCTCCAAAAGTCAATCCAATAAATTTTTCATTGATCTATAATCGAATAATTAATTTTAGTTTTTATATTAGTAATCACCACGACATTTCACCTCCCTCTGCTTTGCATTTTTTGGTTAGCATGAAAACATCTCCGCGTGACAGAATCATTTATAAACAGAAGTTATCCTAGAGTTTCAAAAAAGTTATTACATGTTTTTATACTGATAAATAAAGTCCATTTGAATACAATTATTTACTGTCTAAAAAATAAAAAAGAATTTAACTCTTTTTATGATTACTAGCGCTTAATAGGTACTTTAAAATTAATATAACATGATAGATATTTTTTAACTACAAATTTTAATAAATATTTATTTGTCATCTTGAGTTTATAAATTTATTTCAAAACTAAGATAAATTTAAGATAACATACTGTTTAATTATGTCGTGAGGTGTTTTTTAATCATTTTAAAATATAGTTTTATATCATATTTTACTAAATTTTTTGATTTAAATAAGTAAACTTATATTTTTAATATTTAAATATGATTTTAAACGATTTTGAAAAATTTTTAGAACCATCAGTAAAAATTAAAAACTAAGCTTTTTAAAAATAAATATATAAAAAGAAATATCTATTGTTTAAAGATTTTTTTAAAAAAAAATATTTTATGATAAGGAGTTTGAATCCAAATAAAACTTGGAAAATTTTCAAGAAGACTTAAATTATTTTTTCTGGAATCATATTTTGTATCATTACCTTAGCTAAATTAAGTGATTGTTTTTATGTAGCATAAATCACTGGTTAAGAAACACTCCTTGATAATTCCCAGAAGAAAAAAACCTTATCAGTTCAGCATTATTTAGATAAAATACTGCATTATAGTGAAAATGAAAACTATTATGGCTATCTTTTAAATCTATAGTAATAATAGACTGAAGCTAAATATTACAATAAATTGGAAATAAACAGACGATTTTTATATTTGCACTAAGACAATTTCCATTTTGATAGTTTACAAAATTACATAGTGACTTAGAAACGATGAGATACATAACTCTGTATACTTACTAATATGGAGTAAATTATATATATATATATATATATATATATATATATATATATATATTTATATATATATATATATATATATATATATATATATATATATATATATTTGAATAGTCTATAAAAAGTATTAAAAACAGTTTATCAAAATAAAAAGACCATGAAGGATTTTGGTCTTAAATTCAGAGATGAGGATTAATAAACTCATTATGATATTATCCTACTCATAGGTGAAATACTATACTATGCTAAAATAATTTAATTGCTAATAAATTGATAAAATAACCTTTCAAAAATGTACTTATCTTATTTGAATGGACCTGTGAAAAAATATGTAATAAGAGTTCTTTGTCAAATGCTTGTTACCATAAATTGTGCTGTAATATTGAAAAGCAGATAGCTCAAAGATTCTCATTAACTAATAATATTTCTGTAGTGTAATTTTCTCTACACTAATCTCATGCAAGGTAGAAATTGTTTTCTAGCAGCTTGGTGAAGTGGAAAATTACACTACAAAAATATCATTGATTATTGGATAATCTTTAGTCTAATGAATGACTAATAAAAATAATCAATATTCTAATTAACTCTTTATTGATAAATCTTAATACCATTTTTTGTAAATATTCATTTCAGTTTGAGTAAGCCCAATAATATTGCATAAAATAGCTTTTGTATTAATACCATTTTTATTTATAATCTTTCTTTTCATGTATTATAGCATCAGCTGGAAAATGAACCCACTAACCTGGGACAACTGCTTGTAAGGCAGCTGTGCTCGACCACCAATCTTATATCATAATTTTAATGCTGTAGATCAAGTGTGATATATGTCTAATGACTTCAACTGAAATCAGTGGTTTGCAATAAAATTGCATCAGTTTTGTGTATAACAAACTATCATATACAATTGCTATTCTTGAGATTTTGATCTAAATTTTTAAAAATATTTAGCAACTGTAGAGACTAGAATTCAATCTCAAATATCGTACAACTCTGGTTTGTTGGAGGTTTATCTCCTTAGTCACATAGATTGATATGAAGAAAGTCTGTATGTTTAAAAGTTTAATAATTTGTAATCAGTTATTTTCAAAAAACCAATCATCTTATAGATTCATTATCAGTGCTTATATTTTTCAACCTCTTGATACAATTTATTCTGTTGAAATATTTAGTGATACTTTATACCTTTTCAATATTAATATAATTTTTTATCTGAAGTGTTTTCTTATTTTATTAAAAACAAAACATACCTGCAAAAAAAAAGAGACTAATATCATTCTTGTTTATGCAATGTTGTTAATTCAATAAAAATAATTTAAACAAAAAAATTAAAAATTAAAGACAAATAATCAAAAAAAAATTATAAAAGCAAACATATTGTTTATCTATTATGACATAAGTAGACATGGATACAAATATTTCTTTCTTCTGATTTTATTTGAATTTGTTGATTTCCATATGGTTTAAATTATTTTAATAATGCCGTTTGACATCAGCAGAAGCTGATGAAACAAATAGGAATGCTTGTTTTATATTATTTTGTAAATAGAACTTGCTCGAGCCCCTGCAGAGTTGCTGTAATCTGGTTAATTCGCAGCACTTCTATCTTTATTCATTACTATTGAAAATAATTTTATTTTTAAAATTCTCTTCAGTAAATAAGCCGTTCTTCAAAATCAATTAAGTAAGTAATTATTTTTATGACAACACATGACCCATGCATAAAAGATCTTTTTTTTCTTTACAGATCTGGAAAAATTTAATTAGCATACATCAGATTTTTTTAAATATTACTCAATATTACCCTCATTTATTTGAATATGATTTTTATAATAACAACAAAACAATATTTTTAAAAAATATTAACCCTTTGTTAACTAAAGCTTAGTGCAATTTTAAAAATTTATATGAAAGGTCATGTTTAAGCCAAAATGCAATTCAAAAAAGACATCTATTGTATAAAACAGAGAAATTTAAAAATAATATAAAAAACAGTATTGCCTAGGGCTTTCAACTCATTTGAGTCCTTACTATGACTGTATAAAATGTTATTACCCCACTAAGTGATAAACTCAAACATACTATTATATCTTCCAGAAACAACTAATTGGAAGACTGGTTAAATTTACATTAATAGTGGAAGAATTCTTTATCATGCATAATTTCTTAATCTTACATTTTTTATCATGTGTTTCATGCATTAATATACTAAAATCCTGTGGATAACATATATGGCTCATACTACTTTGATGAATATAGAAATCTGAATAAACTGTATCATCCTTGGTTGCCTTTTTTTATGCTAATGAAGACAATATTTAACATACAAATTGGTGTTTTATGGATGTTTTAACATGTAATCAGTGCTTATGCTCAGATGGGGCATTTCGTAAAGATAATATAAATTTTTATATGCAAGTCTTGATACAGGTTGGGTATAGTAAGCAGAGAAAAGATGTAATAATAATACTAATATTGATATGAAAGCTTATATGTTCATAGCATTAATAAATATATAATTAATTTTTTATGACATGATTTCTAGTTGGCATGGAAAACTCCTAACATTAATAGATTAATAAATAATTCTAAAGTAACAAGTAAAGAGGATAAATGCAGTATTACGTATTCTGTTGAATGCCTCCAATCAGGTTGTAGTGCAATACATATTGGTGAAACTAAAATAAATATTAAATATCATCTTCAATAGCATAAATAAGGCAATGGAGAATGATTCAGTTTATTCAGCTTTTTATATTTATCAAAGTATTATGGGAAATATATGTTGTCTACAGAATTTTAGTATATTGATGTATCAAAGACATGATAAAAGTGTAATATCAAGGAATTATATGTGATAAATAATTATTTTTGTACCATTAATGTGAAGTTATAATCAGTTTTCCAATTAATTGTTCCTGGCCCATAAAATAGAATGTTTGAGTTTATCACTTAGTAGCATAATAACATTTTATACAACCTTCATAAGGACTCAAATGAGTTCAATTGCTTGGCAATAATGTTTTATATATTATTTTATATTATTTTTAAATTTCTGTTTTATGCAATAGATGTATTGTTATGTTGTAATTTTAGTAGTTTTATTATTTTATTTGAATGAAGACTAATATTTTATATTTCAATTGTTTGTTTATATACTGTATAGTTTCACTATACAAGATAATAATCAGGTTTATGATGAAAGTGAATAAATAGCTATTAATAAGAATACTATACTTTTATCACTTATTCATCAATTTTGACTAAGACTTTAGCATAAAAAATAGCTTTAAATGCTATAAATTATTCACTGAAATTGTTTTGACTTTAGTTTTTAAAACTTAATTTCCATTTTTGGATAAAGCAAATGACAAACTAAATCATCTGAAATTAATAATAATCTAATGGTTCCTTGCTCTGAAGATTATATGATACATTGAGCATCAAAAATAATATGTTGAGGTTTTGATCTGGAAATCGTTAGCTCTCAAGCTTCATCACTCTACCATTATAGTAAATCATAAAGGTGGTTTAAAGTGATATTTTTTAATGTAGTACCCATCAATTCAGTTATCATTGGATGGAGTAACAACTTCTATATTATTACACTCTGTACAAAAAAAAATTATGCACTACTAAAAATACAAATTTTTATAATTGAAAAGTATTTATACAAAAAAGTTTAAATATTTCTTTTTTTAATTCCCTTAGCAACTAAAACATTTATTCACAGTTGAATATTTATATAATAAAGAAAATGGTGTATTTGTATACATGACAACAAAAATCCAAACTAAAATTTTTAAATAGAATTATGTCTTTTATTTTTTTTTTTCATATGTCATAGCATCTGCGGGGATGCAAACTCACAACCATCTGCAACCAACTACTTGCTTGCAAGGCGACTGCGATGACCTCTCGGCTAACAACGCTTGACAATTATGTCTTTTATTAAAGTTACAATGTTACAATTCTAGCAAATAAAAGTGTAGTACAAAATAAAATAGGAATAGTTAAAATGATTGATCTAAAATTGTTTGTAAGTTAATTAATATCATCTACAAATTTTTAAAAAATTGCTGATTGATTAAGTCAAAAATAATCTTATTTTTAAAAAAAAAGATTTGAAGAGATTGAGATCTATTTAAAATTTTAATATATTTAAAACGTTTTTACAAAATAGTATAATTTTCAACTATTATAAAATGTTCTGTTATTAAATATGTAAAAAAAATGTTTATTTGTTTAAATTTCCAATGCTTCATTTTTTTAAAAGTTTGACTAAGATAGTTTTAAATTGCATAAAGTGGTTTAAAAAATATTCTAGTTTTCTAATTCAAATATAAACTGGCAAAGATATTATGAAGTCTTTTCATGAGAATTATTGAATTCTTTAATAATTTCAATTACAAATTTTTAATATTCATTTATATATAATAATTTAGGAATAATTATTAAGTATCCTTAAAATTTTGAATTTTTTAAAATTAATTAATATTGGCTTTCTTTTAAGTAATGTAGTCTGAAATTATTTATCACTTTTTATAAAAATTTATACATTACGGTTATTATTTTACTCCTATATTAAGCGGCTTAAATAATTAAATGGTAACTTTTTGTTCATTCATAATCGTATGTTTTTGCAAAAATCTTTTTAGTCTGAAATTTGTAAATAAGAGAATTTAATTGATCTATTTGTTGTTGTGATTATTGTTATAATTTTTCTCTGATTCTTTTAGTAAGAAATATTGTCTTGTTTTTTTTTTTTAAAAAAAAAAAAGATTTAAATAATCTTTTAAATCCTTAATAAATTATTGCTATAATCATTTAAATATACATGTGTATATGTAAATATAGATAATAAAGTTGTTTTATGACTATATTAAATCTAGAAATAATGGATAAAAAAGTAAAAATATAATAAAATGGCAATAGGTGAGTGTAGTTGAAATATTTATGAAAAAATATACATTGTCTGAAAAGCTAACAGAAAATTCATATTTGTTCACTTATCAAAGCATTAACAACTATTGGAACATTAAACGTATATAGTAAGAAAATATGTATATTAATCTCTCTACAAAAGTCACATTAAGTTAACTGAATAAGAGAGTCTATGATCTTTGATATTATTTTATTATCATTAGGTGTAGGTTTCTCTTGCTGGCCAACCTATTAACAATTTATTTTTTTAGTTTGTCAATTTTAGAACTGCTCCATTTCATTAAGATGCAAATTCCTGTTGTAGAATAAAAGTAAAAATTTTAGAACAATATATATCAAATATGGTAAATTTATTATAAATATGAAAAGAAGATTAGATCTTGTTTTGTGCTTTTACATATATATATATTAAGTCTTAAAATGTGCTTTTACATATATATATATTAAGTCTTATAAAATGGGTTTTCCTTTAAGGTTTATTTTTGATTTTACATGTAGTGTTGTGGAGAGTATTTCTAGATTCTTGAATAATTTTTTAAAACAATTTGTTGATTTTGCTCATTACACAATTTTTTCTTCTTTTGAGGCTTTTGAAAAAATTAATAATATTAAAATGCAAAGTAATTGGGTATTTGGTAGATACTTGAGTCTGTATTGATTAAACATGGATCATTGTCAAAGAATAAAATTAAAGTTATTTAAGATTTGCTTTTATTATTGGAGGATTCTATCTATTTTACTTATAACAATAATTTTTATAAGATTAAGAAAGGTGGATAATAAATTATATTACTTCTCCCTTAATTTGTTCCATTTATATTAATTATTTGGAAGATTAAATTATTATTTAAAAGGGGTGTTTATATTTAAAGTTATTTGTTATATATGTGGATAGTTGTTTGTTTGTAGTTGAGAATGATAAATTGAAAGAGTTGGTAAATGAATTTAATTGTTTTGATCTTTCTATAAAATATATGGTAGAAGAAGGGGAGTTAGATTTTATTAAATTAAAATTTTTAGATCTATTAATGATAAAAAATGTGAAGAATAATTCATTGGTATGTAGTCATTATGTTAAGAGTCAAGAGTTAAGGTCTATAATTAAACCTGATAGCTATCAATCTGTATCTCATAAAGTAGTTCTTTAAGAAATTATTATTATAGAAATAAAAGATTAAATAATTTCAGTGAGTAGGTTTGTTTCAAAAAGATCAATTTTATAAAGATTATTTGAGTGTTGGCTACTCTGATAAATTTGTTAAAACTATTTTATTTAATACTAATAAAATTTGTAATGATATAAAGGATATAAAAAAATATGATTTTATTTGTTTGCCATTTAAATTGTTTTTTTTTTATAAAATTGTATGCAAAAATATTAATTTGTTTGGAAATAAGAATTTTTTTTGAAAAAGAGGTATTATTTTGAATAATTTATTAAATAATACAAAGAAAATTTTTGATAGACTATTCCTGGAGTAGTGTATATTATCCCTTGTTTTTGTAAGAAGTCATATATAGGACAGAGTAGTTTGAGCTTAAATGAAAGAATAAAGGTACATAAAAGTAGGGTTAAAAATAAATATCTAGTTCTGTCTTATATATCCATGTAAAAGATACAGGTCACACTATTAATTTTGATGAAACTAAGGCTGTCTTCCTTGAGAGAAATGAAATAAAAAGAAAAATTAAAAAATCTTTATTATTAAAAATGTATAATCCTGAAGCAATTAACTTATCTAAAAGTTCAGTATTATGAGTTGATAGGAAGTAAGTGGAATTGTGGGTAATGTGTAGATTAAATATGTTGTTTTGTACTTCTTTATACTTGAAAAGTCTAATTGTAGCAGTGAAACCATTGGTAGTGATTTAGAGTTTATATTTTTGGCTAGTCTGGTTGAGTTTTGAAGTAATTTTGATTATATTTATATATAGTTAGTAATTTGGGAAGTCATGCAGTATTTGAGCATCTCTGCTCATGTTTCATACAACATTTCTTTCAATTTATAGAACTAAAGTTTTTTTTTAATATATTTGTTTATTTAGTTGAAAATCACTTTTATCTCTAAATTTTCTCCTCTACTACTGTCATAAAATTCACAGGTTTAATGGGTGTAATATAATATAAGCATGAAGATTTATTATTCTGGAAATATCAATTGAAGTAAATTTTGTTTAGTTTTAAGAATTAAAACATTTTTCATTGTTGATAATTAGGCTGAAAACTTTAAAGATTTGGCAGCAGTTTTCATGCAAATGTCTTGCGGTGACAAATTAAAAAATTTATAAAAGTAATTTTAAAAACCTACTTTCAAAAAAATGCAAATAATAATATAATAATATGATTTGAGTGTATTGACAGCTGCCATAAAAAATAATAAAAAATTGTAGAAGATAATGAAGTTAAAAATGAAAGTGAAAGAATAAAGTTTATAATTTTTTGTAAGTGTAATAACATGATTATAATACTATTATGTTTAGAAATCACAAAAGAAACTTTTCCCAAAAGAAGTTTCCTATGAGAAGTTCAGATTTCAATCAGATTAAATTTTGATAAAAAGTAGATATAAAAACAGAATTAAGAGTGCATCTGCATATCCTGAGTTTGATAGAGATTCAGCCACAATTTACTATGATAGTTGAGATTATTTTCTAATAGAATAAAGAGAATTGAATCAAAAATAAAATGAGTCATTGAGTAATTGAAAGACGATATTATGTTGTGTTTTTTTTTTCACTTTGTTAGATTTAAAAAAGTGTGCAAATAAAGACTAAGTAATAATTGAAATCATGAAAAATATTTTGAAAATTAATTGCAATATTATTATAAAGTTAATAAAGATTTTTTAAAAAAGAAAAACCTCTTGGGTTAGAAATAAGTTGTTGTTTGAAGTGGTGTAATATATAAATGGAAAATAAACAATGAATTGAAACATGAAATTATTAAAATTAGGCATGTCTACTTATAAAGAAAGCTAAAAAAAATAAGAAAAAATGCAAATATTAATGTTTGATTTACAACTAGTAAAATAAATAAAAATCAAACTCATAAGTTGGAAAAGCAATTAAACGTTATTAATTGAACTGGCCAATTTGTACATATGTGAATATTTATACATTCATATATATATATATATATATATATATATATATATATATATATATATGGCCAATTTCTTATACAAACTAATATTTTAAAATATAATTATTAACATTGTCCTGATAAATTTTATTTTATTATTTATAATTAAATATAGTTTTATTTTCTGAATAATAAATAGAAATAATTTATTGAGACATTTGATTTCAATATAATATCAATTAATATTTAAAAATTTGATTATTAATTTTGTAGTTACAACCTGTAAATTCATTCTAAATGACCAAACATTATTTTTTATAAAGGTAATATGAGCATTATCTCAAATACAATGTAACAAAATAAATATAAGAAAAAAATGTATGGAACAAAGCTTTAATGAATAGTTTAACTTAATGTGCATAGCTAGCTTTTGCAATGACACCATGTAAAAAATTAAGAAAGCATAACATATATCTAAAAACAAATATTCCATTAACTCTGTTATTTGTTTGTTTTTTGTTTATTTCATCAGAGTGGAAGTGAAGAAATTCAATTTGCATTTTTTAACTCCTCCTGAGAAATTATATCAACCTTTTTTTTTTCAAACTTTAAATTCATATTTTTTTTCTTATATTTTAATTTCAAAAATTTTTTTAAGATGGCACAACAATCAAAAAAGAAGTAATTTCAAAGTATGATAAAGTTCACAATGATGAGTACTCATTGTATTTTGATAATCTTGAACTCTGTGGTACTTTGCATTATTATTTTGAGAAAATATTGGGAATGACTAAAACTTGATTTTTAGAAATTGTGTGATAATTATTAGAAATTAAAAATATATATAATTACATATTTATTTTTTATAGAAATATTTTATTTTTGAATATAAAATAACATATGCTTCTGAGTAAGTTACCATGGAGATTACAGTCATGGGAAATACAACTGTCTAGAAATGCTGTCACTAAACAGTCTGTTATAACATTTAGTGATATCATAAAAATTACAAAAAAAAAATTTAAACTTTTAAAGCATAAATTGATAGGTTGACTAGATATTAAAAATAATTTGTGCAGATTTTTAAAACAAATATCAAACAAAAAAAATTTCATTCATTTTGCAAATTGAATCTGCTTCATTTGAAATTTGATGAAGTGACAGCACTTTGTTTTGATTAAATTCTAATTTTTAAAATAATTCCAAACATCAAATGTGATTTTTTGAAATTTATTTAATTTCTAAGCAAAAATATCTATCATCTGAGGTCAAATTTATTATATTCCAATAAATAATAATGGGTTGATATTAAAGTGAAAAGTGAAATCTTAAAGCAAGTGAGAACAAAGAAATCTGTCAGAATGCTAATGCAGTACAAGAGATTTGATAAGACAAAATCTTGTGTTCTTCTTTCCAAAAATGGCCTACTCACCCATTGTAATGCAACATGTAAATTAAATGTAAATTAGCATGAACAATATATATATACATCCTCCTCTTCCCACTACAACGATTACTACATCAATGATTGATATGAGACCAAAAGCTAGCTAAGCACATTAAATTAAACTATTTGCTCCATACATTTTTTGCATATATTTATTTTGTTACATTAATATTTTTTGTTCTGAAAAAAAAATAGAATTTTTTTTAAATAGAGGTTTACTAAAAAAAATTCATTAAAATAAACAATAATTTATTACCGCAATTTTAAAGAGAAATACATTATTTTAAAAATTACATATAATTTTCATATGTAGTGCATACTATTTTTCACTATAAATACTAAAAAGCAAATTTGCTTTATTTAGATCTCTGAATGCAGATATAACACTGGCAGAGATAAGAATATTAAAGTTTATTAAAAATAAATTGAAAATATGCTTTGCTTAACTAATTTTTATTCAATAATCTCATAATGTAATCTGTAATAAAATTTCTGAGTCATCCAAAATAAATTTTTTTGAATATATATAATATTGATGCCAAAAGCAAAAATAAATATAAATTATATTTAGAACAGAATTCAAAACAAATTTTAATTATTTTAAACATAAATTTTAAAATGTGTACATATAATATGATTTGCTTATCACTTTTATTTAATATTTTTGTAATAATCTCATTGGAAAAAAAAATTTCAGGAAAAAAATTAAATAAAACTTTGATGCACAGTAATGAAGTATTCTAAAAATAAATTGAAAATATGCACATTAGCTAGAATATGATTTTATTTAAGTTTTTTGCAATAATAAAATTGATTAATCTAAGTGCTTTACTTTATAAATGTAAATGATCATAACATAAAAGTTACATTACAAAAATTAGTGATTAATAATAAATATCTATTAATTTAATTTTTATTTAATTAGATTGCATTTTCATAGTGAAAATGTTGGCCATTGATGTAAAAAATTTGGCAATATAGCAAAAAATATCAAAGTTTTACTCATTAAGATATTAAATATTTGAAAACCAGGCACTCTTTACAAACCTGGAGCTTAATTGTAAGTATATGGGATTTGAACTTAGATTTGCAAGCACCTTTCAACTATCCACACTATCTCATATAACTGATACACCCACACATATGTAAAAAAGATAAATAATCACCAATATATGTATCATCTCCCATATATATATATAATCAGTGCTCAGTTTATATTAATATAAACTGAGCACTGATTATATATATATGTGTGGGAGATGATAATCTGGACCAACTGATGAGTTCTGGTTTAACACAAAATATGTATATTGGTGATTATTTATCTTTTCTACATATATATCAGTTGTATGAGATAGTGTGGATAGTTGAAAGGTGCTTGAAAATCTGAGTTCAAATTTCCTATACTTTCATTAAGAGATTATAAAAAAACATTATTAACATAAAGTGCACCAAAAATAAATTAGAAAATGTATCTTTAAGTTAAATTAATATTTTTATATATACAAGCTTTATTTAAATTATTAAATATTGCCTAATACTATACTAGTAATTAAAAATAAAATAGAAATTCTTATAACACTACGATACTATCCAAATAACAAAATTTTACCAAAACTACGATTGTGGAAGAATTTTGTAAAATTTTGTTTGGCTAGTATTGTAGTGTTATATAAATTTCTATTTTATGCTTTATTTTAAATTAATAAATCATGATTCAACAAGATATTAATCTCCTCTAATATTTTTTTTAATTAGTATTCATAAAATATGTAAAATTAGTTTTTAAAAACAAAATCACAACTGTAATGTATTTATATTAACAATATGCTTAAAAAATGTATTCATTAATTATGATTTTTATCTATTTTAAATTTGTTTTTATCATATTTTTAATATTTATTTTATATTTTGAATCTACAATAATGAGTTAACTTTTTTGCCATATGAAACTAATGTAATTGCTTATTTTTATACAAGACTTTTTATTTACAAGAAACTTTTGGGGCTAATTTCTTTTGCTGCTCATATTGTATATATCAAAATAAAGATTTTCATTGTTATATGATAAAAATAAATTGCTTTTTGGATCATATCATGTATTATTTTTTTTCATAAACCTAAAGACTGAGTACTTTTAGAACACTAAGGTGTCTATGAAATTACAGGTTCACAATGTTCAAAAATCTATGTGTGTCAATCAAATAAATATATTGGTGTCTAAGTTAAAAAATATAAAAATATTTTTAATCAAAATTGATTAGATAAGATTTTATATTTCATTTTTCAGACACTAATCACACCCTGACTTTGATAAAATTAAAATACTAAACTAGAAAAATATGATTTAAGAACTATAAATGAGTCTATTGAAATGTTAAAATGCCAAACAGTTTAAATAAATGTGCTGAAAAACAACATATTCCAGCCTTAAGGTAACCCATTATTTTATTTCCTTTTCTAAAATTAATTTTATTAAATTATCTGATTGTAAAACAAAAGGAAATACAAAAATGTTGTTAATTAGTAACTATAAAATATACATACAAAAAAATTCTTTAATTCACATGCAAATAACATCTCATTATTACTTGAGATAAAATAGTTCTTCATTCCAGCCTTAATCTTGATAAAGATGAATGTGATTTCATTGAAATATTGATAATTTATCCAAAAACCTAATACATGGTATGACCCAAAAAGGATTTTATATATATAAATGTTTTTCAATTTTAGAATTGTTTCTTCTTTTTAATATGCATATATAAATTATATATTGATATGTAATTTAAAATAAAATAAAAATATTTTAAATATATACATTTAATTATTTTTTTGAAAGTAATGACTTTTTTATAAAATTAACATCTATAAACTTATAAGATTATCACGTCATACAATCATTTATGTTTCTGATTTATTTATAAGGCATATCATTTTATTTTTCTGATGTAAACTGTTCATGGTATGCATCGTAATGAAATCTTTAATAATTTAATAATACCATAAGCTGCTATAAAAACATAGTTTAGTAATTTTAATTCTAAAAACATCCAATGTTAAAAATATATCTATCCCATATAAAAATATTTTCTTATCACAGTAATTTTGTTTATTTTTAATGGTTTGTCACATCACTAAGAAAATAGTAACTCCCTTCTTTTATCTAACTCCCTTCCTCTGATACTTCTTCAGTATTATTCCAATTACTTTTTTTTCATTTCAATAGTTAAAAAAAATTGATTCATTTACAAATATATTAGAAGACTTTCATCTAATAACATACAAGATTGAAATATTTTATTTTAAAATATTTTTCCTTTAATTGAATCATAAATGTTGAAAGGAAATATGCAATTTAATTTTGAGCTATAAATAACATTACACTGATTTCTTCATATGCTTCTTTAGTCTCATTCTCCCCATATAATCTGTCTGTATTTTTCCTATTTTAATATCAGCAAATAGATGTTATAAGACAAATATACAATATAAAATAAAGTGATAATAAGACTAAAACTTTTTTCTATTTTTGCACTTTTAGCTTAAATATGATACAGACAATCACATTCATTTTTTTCACATTTTTTATGAATAATTTTTCAATTTTAAGCTTGACTAATACTCTTCTTTTGCTTTTTAAGCATGGTTATTATATATTAGATCTGAACTCACATTTTTTCTATTTTTCAAACTCTTATTACTCTCCTTAGAACTATTCTTAGTAGTCTTTAATATTTCAATCTACATTAAGATTTCTAAACTACTTTTATCATTATCATTATTACTATTCTTCTTTTATCATTTCATAATTACTTTTTGTTAATATAAAGGTTTTAACTCCAACTGTCTGTATTAAAACTTTTTAATATTTTTTTTTCTTATTTATTCTGACAATTTATAGAATGTCCCGTCTCTTACTCAACTTATGATTTTTGTTTTTCTCATTAATTACACCTACCTTATAATCTCTTGCAATCTTTTTTTCTCCTTTTTACTACCTTTTTTATTTTTATTTTTTAAAATATTTTTTTATTTTGTTAATAATTTGTTTTTAATGAACACATTCACTAAATAACAAACAAATCTCCCAGAATAAGAATTTATATTTTTTTCTTTTTATTTTCAAAGTAATACTTATTTTATGTATTTATGTGTTTTCTTTTTTTTATAACAATGCCTTCATTTCATATCATTACAAAGTTTTACAATATTAACATTTTTATCTCCAAGTTAATAATAATTTTAGCACTATGAAAAATATATATTTTAATCAGTCTTATTTTTAGGTCTACATATGATATACTAATAACTTTTAATTCAATATTTAGAGACATGTTTAAATAACTGTTATTATGAAATTTTATTTACCTACCATAATAAAATAATGATTGAGACATTATTTCTTAGAAATTCAGTTTTGTGTATTCTGAGTTATTTAAAAGATTGATAGTTTTAAATGATATTATTATTACCATAATGATCATTTAATGTAAATATAATAAATAAATCATTTGAAACTAAATTATTATTATTATTATTATTATCATCATCATCATCATTATTTTTATTATTACTATTACTATTACTACTACTATTATTATTACTATTATTATATATTCAAAGCAAACTTTATTGAGTATCAGTTGGTTACATCAAATAAGGTTACACTATGGTTACATACATTATAAGAAAAATTCTTTTTAATATTCATTTAGTCCTTGATTCTGAACATCATCTTGTTCAACCAGATAAAAACATTCATTGTTATTGATAATTGGCCTTCAATTGAGCTGTGTTAGCTGATTTTATTTTTTAATTTTTTTTTTTTTGGAGATGGGGCTTATTCCAGTCCTTGTCTTAGTGCCAATCATTTTTTGAAGAATGACCATGTTGCTGTGAAAATGTCTTATGGTGCAAGAATACTGTCTCTATCTTTGAGTTTTTTTTAAGTTTGTTATAGAAGGTATTATGGTATCTTCTTGGATTGTTTCCAAATGTGACTGTGCAATTGGTGCACCAGTATGTATATATGGTGGTGGTTGCTTCATGTATCATTGATATTGCTGTTTTTGTATGCATCTAGAATGTTACCTATTGTGGTAATTTGTCTATAGTTGTTCTGCATCATAAGTTGCATTTTTTCCAGAGCTAGACCCTCACTTAGGAAGTGAGTTTGGGTTTCTTCCTCCTTGTGACATAGCATGCATAGTGTATCAATATTTGTGTAAAATCTCTTGTATCAAATAAAGTGTGTTGTTGGTAAAGTATTCAGGTTACATTTGATAATGAAACCAAAAAATGTTGGTTCCAGGCACCATCTTTTAAACTTACTTAACAGTTGGGCCTTGTTTAGTTCCAGTATTGTGGATTGGTTGTTGGATTCTTAGTCTGGAAACAGTAGATTTTGTATTTTCCAAAATGTATATTTATTTATGTTTTCAGTGTTATATTGTTTCTTATGGTTTCACATATCACAAGCAGGGTAAAGATGTAGTTTTATTTGGAGCAGACCTATCAGTGGGTGTAATTTCTTTTAAACATTTAAATATTGCAATTAAGTATGTTTACTGTTTTTTGAGTGTGAAATATTGATATTGCATTTTGTAGGATAGTTTCATTGTTTTATTAAGATAACTACTACTTTTCTTTTCCAAAGTAGCTTGTTACATAGTGAGTTAATTGCTGTAATAAATGATTTTGTAAATTTATTATTGGCAGTTAATAAGTGTTTTTGTCATAATAAATTGACTGTATAATGATACTTTTGAGTAAACTGAGAGGTAGGATTTGAAGAGAGATTCAGTGATTTTTCTGCTTCTGTTTTAAGTTTTGTATTTTCTTTCTCATTTGATTTATACCCAAGTGCAGCTTATTTATTTGTAATGATTTCTAGCCTGAACTTTGCTATGACATCTTTTATGATTTCCTGAAGTATAGGTAATTGTTTTTGATTGTAGGACATCACCAATGTAGGCTATAGGTATGTGGAATTGGAATTCCTTGGATTTTTTAATTTCTTCTAACAGGAGCTTTAAATATCATTTAAATAACAGTGAACTGAGTGATGATCCTTATAGATTGATTGCTGAGTCAGAAAGATGATGAAAAATCTGCCATTGAATGTGATGTGAATTTCTCTGTTTAGTAGCAGGTTGGCAATTGCATATAAGATTTTGGGAGGTATTTCCAATTTTTTAAGTTAAATTAACAGAGTTTTGATTGGCACTGAATCAAATACACTTTCAAAATCTAGTTGCACAACCATTGGGGCATATTTTTTCTTTTAATTGCTGAATTAGTGCTGGTTCTATATATTGGTGCTGCTTGACCTGTTGATGAATTTTTTCTTGCATATTGGTATTGTGATAATAGTGGTATTATATGTGATTCAATTTTTTTCCCAGAATTTTTATTCCTAATGGCTCCATTGAGATTGTCCACAGGTTGCAAACTGTGGCAATTGGTGCTTGTTTTTTAATGAACAGGACCATTGCAACCAGATATAGTCCCTGTATATTGTATAGCTTTTGTCATAGTTGATTTGCCAGCTGACACAGGTATGAGTTTGTAAAGCAACTGAGATGTGACAATGCAAATTATGAGATTTCTGGCAGTTCTGAAAGGCTTGTACCCAGAATTGATGCTAGTATGGGAGCAAAATATGAGATTTCAAAAGGTAATTGTTTCTGGTTTTCCAAAAAAAAATTTCCGAGGGTTTAAATTGGTTATGTTTTGTTAATTTGTCTTTGAAGTGCTGATATATTGGTTGTATCATATTGTGTCAAGCTGTGATTTTTCCATCCCATTTTAATGCCATGGGGACTCTATTTGTGGATGGATAACCCAATGTCCATTGGATTTATTTGTGGGTGTTGCTGTGTTAGACAAATTCTATTTTTAAATTGACAGATATTGCTTTAGTTTATTGCATGTTTGATTATATAGCTGTGTCACCTTTTTTATATTTGCTTAATTGTAAGTGACTGTTTTTGACATGACAATCCTTTTATGTGGTTTATCTACTAAAGTGATTAGATTATAGGAGGGGTGTTGATTTTTGAGTAATATGATTGATATTAAATGAAAGAATGTGTGTATATGCTATGAATTTGGAAATTGGATCAAGTTACAGCTGATTGATAATGCATGTTTCTGAGTATTGGTGTGTTGACTAGTAGGAGTATCCATATTGTCTTTTTATGTTAGTGACCCTTTTGTGGCTGTGTTTAAATCCACTTTTATTATTTGTACCAAGTGATCAGAAAGGGGAGGGGAAAACTTACTTCAACTGAATGGCACAACATATGAAAATAAAACATTAGATATATGAGCATGCCAGGATGGTTGTTATAAAAGAATACTGAGTCTGATGAGAGAAAACTTTCACTGCTCATAAGTGGCATTGCAAGTTGATTTATCCATATCCAATAATCTTTTGATAGCTCATATTAAAATTTCCTGCTAGTGAGTAGAGATTGGATGCTAAAAGGGAGTTAATGGTTAAAATTATTTTGTTAATTACAATAGGATCTGGGGTATATATGAATATAATGTTGACTGAAATACTACTATGATTAAATGTAGTTATCAGGAGATTGGAGATGAAAATTATCTTAAATGATTAGAAGGGGCATTCTTGAACTAATAAATATACCTGTCCCACTTGTCCTGAAGTCCCTCAAGAATGCACAAAATCCTTGTTTACTCATATGTGTAGCTGGGTTGATTTGTGATCCATTATTACAGTATTCCAAATAACTGCAAAAACTCATAAGAAAGATCAAGTGTTACACTGTAATTCATAGTTATCTCAATTCATCTTCAAGAAGAGAACTTAACTGCATATAGAACATCTCATTTTTACGTGATGAAAATATATATTGCCTAAGAATTATAAATATAAATATTATTTATAAGCCATTTTTATTGTTTTCATTATATGTTATGCGAATTATTACCACCAATAATTAATCATTATTTCTTTTCAAACAGTATCTTTGCTAAAACAGTATTTAAAAATTAAATTATTATAAAACGACTGAAAATATATTTAGTCTAAATTTAATGGTGTTTTATTAAAAAAATAACAATAAATTGAAATTACTATTATTGAATAATCTACACTATTGTACTTTATTATAAAAGCTTCCCACATCGGTGCAGCAGAATGCATTATAATTGCAATATAAAGATATTAGCGGATTTAAGGTATCGACTATTCAAAATTTAACCGACTTAAACTACTTCGAAATTTTATCGATTATAGATTTTAATTAAACAGTAATTAATGATGGTCAAAATAACTACAAAAGAAAACACATGAATTTTATAATATTTTACTCTATTTTGAAATTTAATCTTTATTTTATCAGTTTTTATATCGATTTAGGACGTGCTGCAAATCAATATTTTCAACAAATCCAGGTGAGCATTGTTATGAATTGTCTGCTAAAAAATAATTAATAATGATTTGTAAAAAAATATTGATAAAATAATTTTCTTTTGTCAGAATAAAAACGCAGACTTATTTGAAACACTTCGCGTTCACCTAATCTATACCACTATCTGTCATGAAGAAGTAAAACGCTGTACTTGTAATATTAAATTTATTCACTAAATTCAAATGAATAAAAAAAAATATTCCTAGTCTTTGAGTATTTTTCAGTTCATGTGAATGAGTTATTATAAGACTTTATTAATTATGTACGTACAAATATGCATGCAATCTGCTCACTTGTTGATTTTTTTGTGTTAACCCTTCATTAAACATATTTAATACTGTTAATTAAAAAAAGGATGAATCAACATGTGTATAAAAGCAATCAAAAATTAATTTTATATCTAGCTTGTCTGAATATTAAATTTTATATTTTAGTATTATATTATAAAACAAATTAATATTTGACTTATTATATAACAATATATATATATATTCTCTGAAAGATCGCTTAAGAAAATTCTGATACATTTATACTCAAATTATGGGCTGTAGTCTTGCATTGGTGGTCGAGAGGTCAGAGCGACTGCCTTGCACTTGCAGGCGGTTGCCCGGGTTGCGGGTTCGCGTCCCGGCCGATGCTATGACACTTAAAAAAAAAAAAAAATTATGGGTTGTATAAATGTCTGTATTACATGATTAATTCTAAGTATAACTTGAAAGGTATATAATAAATTATTATGCTCTCTGGTTAAATGACAGTAGAAAAATTTGGACTGTGTATATTACTGGGTTTGCAATTTTACTTATAAATATAAATAAATTTGTTCATTGTTTCATTAAAACAAATCCTCTAATGGTTATGTTATTAGTAATTTGATTAAATGAAATGTGACGATCTCTGTTTGGTTGAGTTATAAAGTGAATGTGGAACTTTATATAATATATGGTAGTGTAAAAAAATCTGATTGTCAATGATGATTCATTCACATTGTACAGATGCTGTGTAATGATAGCATAATAAGAAACAATATCATTGGTGGTAAAAAACATGACTTGAAATAAAACTGCTGTTAGAACTTCAAACTTTTTATTTTTGTGTCATTGACTTAATCTTATTACACAGTTTCTGCATGATATTATGTTTTTATTGATAATGGGAAACCTGAAGAAGTGATCAACATTTACTAATCCCAATTTTGTTTTCCATTGTTATGACAATCGGTTTTGAAAATATTTAAAAGGAACTAATTTGAAAACAAAAATTTCTCTTTTTTGATCATAAATTTATATTATGTTGCTGATTGCAGGATGTTATGGCCAATTTAAAATATAATCTTCAAAATTATTTTTAAATAACTGAATATTTGGTTTACTAATTAATGCTCAAAAACTCGGGTGTTTTATTAGACGACCATGAAAAAAAGTTTTTCAATGACTTTTAAATTGGATACTTATCAACTTGAAAATATGACTATATTAAATATTTTAATAATTTCTTTGGCAAGAAGGCTTCTGCTGTCTTTAAAATTTTTAAGATAGGGTATTTTATAAAAGTTAAATAGCTATTTCAAATAATTAATTGTGAGTAAAGTATTCTGCTAACTTACTGAATACAAGTAAGATATAACATAAAGGTATTGGAAAATATTCACCTATGAACAATTTGTAAATGTGATGTCAAGATCATAAGACTAAACCTTTAGCTTTCTGATATGATGATTTTGAATTTGTAATTGTATATGAAAAATGAAAGTAATAGATTTTTTATGGAAAATGTACGTTATGATTTTTATAGGAAAGATATTTCAGATACATAAAATATTGATAAAAATATCTCATAAGAAGGAGATAATTATAAGACCATTTTTACTTTTAATTTGCAGTATAATTTAGTACCATGTTAAAATACTAACTTTTTATACTTTAAAATGACATGAATGTTCTGACTTAGTTATATAAGTTGCTATTATTACATTTTATGTTTAGATTAGCAGATAGGTAGAAAGCTTTGTCTTGGTAGAACATATGTTTTAAAAAAAAATTTTGCAGAAAACTTCTGTTTAGTAATCATATATGAGACTAATTTAAGATTGATATTAAGAAACCAATCAGAAAAACTTATGTTATTTATTAAGTCATATTTTCATTAATTACTAATAAAATATTTTAATGTAAAGAAAACTATTTTATAATTTTTTGTTGACTTATATTAAGATTTTATCAGTATATTATTTACTTGAAATATGTAATTTATAATCTTAGCTTATTGTATTCTCACAGAGTTATGTGCATTTATGAATAAATAATCTAATGCTGCTGCCATTATAAGTGTTGTGTGGATGTTGTACCTTCACAGTGGGTGTTTAGTAAAAAAAAGTAACTAATGATTGATTCTTTATACAAGATGCATTTCTGAATTAACACATGTACCATGAATTCAACAGAATTAATATATTAACTATAAAGCACTAGCATGTCTAAATCATGCATTACAACATAAAATGTGGTGATGTCTTTTGTATTTTAATACACTGTGGATTATTAAACTTTGTTTTAATTTGGACAAATCTCCTATTGAAACATTTTAAATGATTCAAGACTGAGTCTGACAATAAAGCTATGACATTTAAAAACTTTTATATTGGTTTTCAAGGTACAGTTATATTCATCTTGTAAATTATGATCCATACATGCTAGTGTCATAAAATGTTTATGATGTATAGCTAAAATATGTCAGTACATAACACATATATTGATTTAGATAACCAGTAATTTCATTGTGATATACTATCTATAATTCAAGAATTAACCAATCATTCAATATTTTTTCTTTGTGAAACATTACTTGTTTTGTTTATCAATATAAGACATAACTATGGATTGGTTTGAAATCTAGTTTACTAAGAATAGCATAATTAATATCGTATTTTTACTATTTGTAATAAAATATTAAAATTATTAAAAAGAGTCTCATAATTGTTCCTGCCTTACATTATATGTTTATCAGTACACTGTTCATTCGAAATGCAGTTAATCTTTGTAATCAAATAAAATAACCACTTTTCACATGCTCAAAATGGCATTGCTCAGGGCTTACTTATACTTATATAAGAGTGCTATATTTATACTTCCTGCATTTAGAATTGTAATATAAGTCCTGCATAGTTTAGTGCATTGATAGAGCAACATACTCTCAAGCTTAAAGACTATGGGTCACACCCATTTTTGACTTTTCTGATACTTGCATTTTTATAGCACTAGAGCAATAAGGTCATTTGGTTATTTTTTATTTATTGTAGCAATTAAGGAATCAAACACATCATATAATAATTTGATGTGTTTTTTGCAATGTAATTCTGATTAATACTTTGAAATTGCACCATTAAAAAGATTAATTTGACATTTACATTACTGAGAAATGTGAAGAAAATTTCTATTTCATAAATGAGATAGATGAGACAGACAGACATCAGACAGACAGATAGACAGACAGACAGACAGACAGACAGACAGACAGACAGATAGATAGATAGATAGATAGATAGATAGATAGATAGATAGATAGATAGATAGATAGATAGATAGATAGATAGATAGATAGATAGATAGATAGATAGATAGATAGATAGATAGATAGATAGATAGATAGATAGATAGGTAGGTAGGTAGGTAGGTAGGTAGGTAGGTAGGTAGGTAGGTAGGTAGGTAGATAGATAGATAGATAGATAGATAGATAGATAGATAGATAGATAGATAGATAGATAGATAGATAGATAGATAGATAGATAGATAGATAGATAGGTAGGTGGGTAGGGGGTAGATAGATAGATAGATAGATAGATAGATAGATAGATAGATAGATAGATAGATAGATAGATAGATAGATAGATAGATAGATAGATAGATAGATAGATAGATAGATAGATAGATAGATAGATAGATAGATAGATAGATAGATAGATAGATAGATAGATAGATAGATAGATAGATAGATAGATAGATAGATAGATAGATAGATAGATATTGTAAAAAAATTGAAAAATGCATTATTAGGATGCAGTAATATAGAATCTGGTGGTAAACATCATTATAAGTGCAATCCAGTAATGAGGTATAATAATAATTAGTATGACTACTAGATGTTATAGTAAATGTGTTGTCATCATACAATGATTATCTCCGGTCAGGAACATTTTGTTATATAAAATATTAGTCCTATATTATAATAAATAATGTGTGAATACTTTAAAAGTGACTCTGGGCAATGCTAAAATGTCAGGTTATAATATAACTCTTAAAGTTAAGTGATATCTACATAATTGCAAACAGAATTATATAAAATTCACCCCTATATTAAATTTGTTTATTGACCAGTGCTAGCTAGTTACGTGAATAACTAAAAACTCTACCAAGCATATGTATAAAAGAATAAAAACAAAATTGTCTGAGTAAATTTTCTTACATTGTGTATATATATCATACAATAAAATCACTGAGACAGTTTTTTTCTTTTCTGGAAATAAACAAATTTTCTCCAGCACAAATAAGTTTTATTTCAAAAAAGCACTACATATCAATGATATATTTTTCATGTTCTTTGTAAATTTGGATTAGTACTGAAGAGATGAATAGACTAGTCCAATATTTTTAGATTTTACTCTCCAATGTCTTTCTGAAGCTTAAAAGTTGAATGAGAAATGTTTGTGAGAAATATGCTTCTGAAAAAATATATTCATTTTTATATCAATACTTGATGGCGGTTTTTTTTTTCTTATTAGAAAACAATTAAATAATACAAATATGCTTAGATATAATATGCTAATTGACAAAGTATTTTTCAAATATAGTATTTATTTAAATTTTAATTCTAATTGTATCTAAATAACTTAAAAATAAGACTATTATGGACAATCAACAATTAATAATTATGCTTTATCAAATGTATAATTTAATTACATTTTAATTTCTTAATTAAAATTTGTTTTAAAACTAATTTAAAATGTCTAATTTTATATAAGGTCCAATAACACATTTAAAAAACATATAATCTTGTATAAGATCCATTAACAGTTTATTAAACAACAATTTGTTGTTTTATTTGTTTATTTTTTCCCGCTTCTCAGTTTTGATAAATTTAATGAAGTGGATATATATATAAGCATTTTAATGTGTAGAAATTAAATACAAACAAAAAAGAAATTTAAAAAAAACATGAAAAGTTTATTTTCTTAAAAAAAAAAAATATCTCCATCTCTGAGAAGATAAGGTAGGCTCAATTTAAAATATTGAACAAATGCTTTTTCTAGAGATTTACATATACAATAATTTATTATAATTGTAAATTCGCGATCAGGCTAATGCACATGCGCTTTACAGACTACTCATTTACGTATACAGTAGTTTAAAATCTGTAAAGCGCATGTGCATTAGACTGATCGCTAATTTACAATTACAATTTATTAACATGAGGGGTCAGATTGACCTTAGGTCAACATGGGGGTGACAAGAATCTCGGCCTCAGGGTGGCCTTTGAGCATTCCATCATCAGATTTTCAATTGGATGGACAGTTGAAGAGTTGGAGTGTGGAGTAGATTGAAGCCTGTCCATTAAAGTATGAAGTTTGGCTATCTTAATATATATCTGAGCACTTATAGTATATATGTGTGGAGATGGTAATCTGGACCAACTGATGATTGCTGGTTTACCATGAAATATGGATATAGGTGATTATTTATCTTTACAAGGTAAGTACAAAAAAAATTAGTTTGATCATTTAAAGAGAACTGCTGTATGCAATTTACCACTTGGCCTTCTAATGTTACTTGAATCCTAAATAATTGAATTTTCAATTGTGTTTTAATGATAATACAATATTTTTAGCTCAATAGTGAAAATACGTAAAATTAATGCTTATCAATAAAATGATTTTGGTCAATCAAACAGAAAAATAATAGACCCTATATTAAAATCTTTAGTATAAAATTTGGTATCTATTCTTTAAAAGCAATTCTACTCATGGTAAATTTTAACAACTATTAAACATTAAAATTATTCATTTGGATTTTTAAGTTTGGGTATAAAATTCTTTTAAGGTGTTTGTTCTGTTATTGGATCCAAGAAAAAAAAAATTCCTGACAATAGATTAATCAATACTAACTTGATTAAAAGAATTTGTATGGCATTCTCTGTTTGTTCTAGTAATAAACAAATTTGGAGCTTTATAATTAATGCAAAGATTTAAAATCTTTTGTTTTTTGTTGAGCAATTGGTAAAGTGGTTTAAAATATTTGGTGAATTAAAATTTCAAAGAAATCATTTACTGATAGTGGTTACATTTTATTTAAGCATTGAAAGTAAGTAACCCATTGACCTAAACAAACAATATTTTAATACTATTAAACCACTTACTTGGATGAAGTATGTTTCTGATTTTTGAATCACAAAAATTGATGATGATTTTTTCAGTAATATATCCATTATATTCTCTGATTTGATGTGAATAAAGATATTTATTTGAATAATGTAAAAGCATATTTTTATAATCTTAAAAATGAAAAGTTATAGATCTTGATAGAATAGATAGTTCAGTTTTCATTAAGGTGGAGTTATTTTGACTTTAAAACAGAATTTTTAAAAATTATACAAATCATGAAGTTATGCCACCTGATCTTTAAAGATGTTTTTATTATTTTGATTTAATTAAAAAATAAAAATTAATTATTATGGTTGCTTGAATTAAAAATGCAAAAGTTTGATGAAAAAAAATGAAATAACTTTAAACATTATTTAAACTGAAAACCTTATGATAATATAAAATATTTTTACCTGGAATGTAAAAATATATGTATCTTTGATAAATTCTTAGATTTGTCAGATAACCTAACATGAGGGGAGGCAAATGATATCTTATATAGTATTTCATTAATATATAGTCTTAATTATAACAAAAAATATGTATATATGGTTGTAAACTATAAGTACTAATTGACTGTCTGTGCTTAAATTCTTTTGATAAAAGCATTTGTTCTGCAAAATTTTTCTACTACATTGTTTGAAAATCTCAAAGCCTTTTATCTAATTATATGATAGTAGCATTATAAATACATAATCAATAAAAAGTTGTATATCATTGTGATTGTAACACATCTTCCTAAAAGATTCTGAATTTCTTCCTGGTTAAATTTGTAATTGTGTAAATTATTTAGTTTATATATATATATATATATATATATATATAACAGATAATATAATTATATATATATATATATATAATGATATTATCTACCAGCCTATAAAAACATACTTATCATTAATCAATTTTAAAATAACATTTTGACACAAAGTTTAAAAAAATATATATATACAAACATCTGATTTTGTTGTTTTTTTCTCCATTACAACCTTAGGCAAATAGACAGTCATTCACTGTTAAAATGTGTAACCCTATTTTTTAACCTATCTAAATCCTTTTTAAAAAAAATAAAAAAAAAATTAATAAATAACTAAAAGACAAATGATAGAAAAGTAATTTAAATATTTTTTTCAATTCAGTAAATTTCATAATACTTTTTCTATAATATCCTTGAGAAACGAAATTAATATAATTTACATCTAGTTTTTAAAAAACTAATTTATCTGGAATTAAGAAAAAAATATAAATAAAAATTATTCAACTTTTTTTTTTTTTCAAGTGTCATTGCATTGGCCGGGACGCGAACCCGCAACCCGGGCAACTGCTTGTAAGGCAGTCGTGCTGACTTCTGGACCACCAAAATTATTCAACTTTTTCAGCAAAATATATTCACTTTCTTTTACTTTTTTTTTTCAAGTTAAGTGATCCTAAAAAGGTGTTTATTGATTCCAAATAAAAAAAACTTTATCAAATAATAAAAAAGGACTTTATTGTTATTTTATTCATTTACAATTGTATATTATCACACTAATTGTATAATTATGTTTTTAAATTTATCTCAATAACTATTTTACATTTAAACTACTATAAATTATTAAAACATAACAGTAAAATATAATTGCTGATATATTAATATAAAATATTAAAAAATAATAAAATATGTTTTAATAATATAATTAAAATAACTAATTACTGCTGAAACCAAAATTAATTTCATTATAGTAAGGTTTAATATGCACTATATATATTTAGTAATAATAATTTAGGAAATTTTAGTATAATGTGTTTCAAAAGCATACAAATCTTATAAAAAATTTACCAAACAGATTACAACAAATAAAATAAAAAGGTTAAAAAAAAATTATTATCAAAATTGTCTTAATATGAGATTATTTAGTTATGTATTAAAATTTAATTAATATTTTATTTGTATTTTTTATTTCTGGAAAATATTAAACATAATAGCAATTCTATTATAAATTTTGCAGAATTTATAGCAATTATATTATAAATTTTGCAGAATCTAAATGTTTAAATTATAAAATCTAAATATTAGTAGAAAATATTGTATAAATTTTTTTCATAATTTGTTTATAATTACATAAAAATTGCTTAATAAACTTTTTTAATTGTATTTAATGCTTTAGAAATTTAAAATTAATAGATAATTAACAATTCATGTATTTTTCAGAAAATCCACTACAGAAACTTAAATAGTTGATTAGTATTACTAGATTTATCTTTAAATACTAATCTTTAAAGCCACTAATACCAAGATAAATGTAAATATATTTAGATGCATGCAAAACTATAATAGCAAAATTATTTGACTTCAACTGCACAAAAATAAAATAATAATAAGCAATGAAATATTTTAGATATAATCCAACAGAATCAATGAATGTTTTAGATTTTTTCTTTTCTTTTTTTTTTTTTACTCCTTTAATGAAAAAAAAAATACTTTATTTATTTAAGAATTTTGTTGCATTTTCCTGGTATTAAGAAACAATCTTACAGCTTTACATTTTATTCAACATTGATTGTTTTAAATTTTATAGTAAATAGGTTGTTTATTTTTATATATGCTAATTTTTAAATAATTTTCAAAAGAATTTAACTTCATAATAGTATATTACAATTAAGAAATAACTCTTGATCATTATCAATGATAACTTCCTACTACCTATCATCTACTTAGTATATCTTAGTTTAGCAGTTCAATATTAAAAGTATATACTTCAACAGATTTTTTATATTATTAAGAGTAAATATATCATTTATTTATTTGTTTGTATTTTTTTTTATAAACATTATTTATTTTTTAAAAAAAATATTATTTGTTCATTTACAAATATTAATTATTAATTTAAAAATAAATAAAAATAAAAATGGTGAATTATAATAGAAGGTTTAAGAAGTTATCTCATATTTAAACCTTCAAATGTTTTATTCAAAAGTCTAAACTATAAAATAAGTTATATACTTTTTAGACGAAAACAAACTTTTATTATGATTTTAAATGATTAATACACATTTTCAATGCAGCTTTAAAAATCATTAGTACTAATAGATCTTTAAGAAAAGTTTATTTAAATATCTTTTGGCTATCAATGTCTAGCCTAATAAATAATATTATCATCATTTAGTGAATAACATAAACACTATTTAGTAAATATATATAAAGTACTTAGGTCGAATAGTATATTTGCCACCAATTTTTTTTCTAACTTTACATTCTATTAAACTCTACCTTCTTTAAATAGAATTTAGTAATCAATTTATTTTTATAGGATATTTGAAATCATAAAAGCTGGTTTTCAATAGATTATTTATTAATATATCTATTACAATAATATATTGTTTCTGTATAATTATATTTATTGTATTTATTTTTTAGCCTCATTGTAATTTGGAATTGCGGCGTAATATTATCTTATTAAAAGTATTAAAAACTATTATTGATCTATAGTTATTTTTATTATTAGCATACAAAATTTAGCTTATTTATTCGACACTAGATGACATGGCAAGCTAATCTATAATCAAATAAAAGATAATTATATGAATATTGAATTGTATTGCTTTTGAATTTAAATAAGGTATAAATGTTCTGAGTGGGTTGGTCCAATAAAGAGTGATAGATTCTAAAGTCCAAGATCCATAGATTACAGTCCTGTTCTGTTATCTTTGGTACTCAAATTTTTTATGAACTCTCAAGAAATAATCCATTCAATTATTTTTTTTTAATTTAAAAATCATTTTCTTTTTTTTTGTGTCAAGAAAACATTTTTATTAATATCTTCAACAACTAAGCCAATGAGTAATTATATATATATCTTAATTAAGATAAATATATGTATAGATTGTCTGTGTAATTATTTATTAATTAGAAAGTTTCGCTGAAAGTGAGAAGGGAATCTAAACCAAAAATATTTTAATATCTAATAATATATTTACATTATTTAGAGAGGAATAGATAGCCCCATGGAACATTTAGTAAAGAATATATTTTATCTTTCAAAAGGAAAATTTATTCACAAACCATAAGAATCATTTACAAAAAAAAGACCTTTACATATCAATCTTAATGGAGACCAGTTAACAAAATCAAAGATTATGCTTGTATACATAGAATAACCAATTAATTTCATATCAATTAAATTAAGACATTAGTTATCACCAGAAATTGAAGACATATAACTTCCCATTCCAGAAATCATAGTTGTGGCCATTTACATTAATCTGATCACATATATCACATATATGATGGTGTTAGTCAATTCAAACATATATAAGTTTGCTTAATTTACGAACATGTAGACAATGATTAAAAACATATTTAGCCATTTAGTCTATAGAGCTTTATCTTACCAAGTGAAGAGCACTTTCAATGTTTCTGTGTGTATTAATTTAACATTTAAATTTCAAGAGATTAGTCATTTTGAACCATATATTGAAAGCCATACACTTTACTTATAGATCATGAGGTTAGCCAATCCAATATAGGGATAACATTCATAAAAATTACTTAAAAGCAGGTTTTCATAGAATACCTAAGACTGAAAATTATATGAAATATATCATAGATTCTTTACAGTAAACAAATCGGTTACCATTAAGCATTATTAAAGCAGTCTTAATATATTTATTGGGTCATTGATTAAAACTGATCCATTAATCAAATGAAAGCCCTTTCCTATTAATCATCAATTAGGTGAATAACTTTATAATAGCATTTTCTAGTTCTTGGATCTCTTCCATATAAAGTTTATCTAAAATGTTTTAGGTAAATGGTTCATTCAAATTTTCTTAGTATCTGTGGATTTACAACTTTATATTCTTTTCATCATCGGTACTACACTTTGTTTTAGGTTTATTAGGGACCAGGTCTGGTTAAACATCCAATTCTGAGAAAATTTTTGGTCTAATTCTTTAATTTCTTTTAATAAGTGTAAAGACATTTTAATCATGTCATATTCTTCTCCACTTTCGAAGATGATCTTATTTCTCAGTGACCAAATGCAAAAATTTATAAATGATGCCAATCTTATGATTTCAAAATGTCCATTCTTGAAGGCTTTAATCAAATTTACACAAGCTGATTCTTTGTTTTTAATAAGAGATTTAATAATGTTTCTTATGCTATTCCAAATTTGACATTCTTTCAATATGTGTGCCATTGTCTCATCACTTCACCTACATAGTGCATATGAGAGTCCAGATTATAATTCCTTTTACTATGTAGGAAGTCAGTGGTAGGCAAGGCCCTGAGGTTGACTTTGATTAAAAAATCAACAAACCTCGGTTCCAAATTTTAGATGTTTGGTCAACCTCGAGAACCTCGATATCCCAATCGAAAGATATTGTCAATTTTGGTTTCTTCCAGATTCATAAGATCATATGTGTTCCAGTAGTTTAGTTTGTTGTTGAACATTGTTCCTGGCTTCTTCATTTTTAGATTGTTAAATACTATGGAGATTTGCTTTTGAATCCAAAGCCTTCCACTTTTGGGAGGTGGCCTATTGGTAGGAGTTATTTCTTCTGGAAATATTGGCCCTTCCACATCTGGGTTTTTCATAAATAATCTGGTAAGCACATTATGAAAACACTGTATTAATAAGATCTTGACTGATTGTAATCCTAAGCTATTCATCTGTTTAGGTTTCTGTAGGAGGTGCAGGCTGATGACAGGAGCCTCCTCCCAACACAGCTTCATACACTGGGTTTCAAAATTCTCTATAAAGGTTTTTGTTGGTGAGAAACCCACAAGGAAGTATGTGATCTTGGGAATCATGACAGCATTCATCAGCATGATTTACCAAACAAAGACAAATCTCCAATGATCCAATAAATTTTGTTATCTTAATCATTAGATCATTTTCAATTTCCTTCCTCATTTTAGATGGGGGGATGCTAGATGAAAACCCAGGAACTTCTGAGGTGGAGCCTTAAATATGCCAGAAATTTGCTTGCCAGTCATAATTGACCAGATTGCCGATTTCTCCTTGTTGACTCTTAGACCAAATTGACATTTAAATCAGTTCAAGAGCTTCCCTAGCCCAGTGAACTTCTCCTGTGAAGCAAGAAAAACCACCACATCATCTATATAGGAGATGTGGTGGATCCTCTCCCTTAGCAAAGGTATGGGTATCTCTTTAAGAGATGCTTAGAAGGAGAGGATTCATAAAGGCAGTGAAAAGGAGAGCACTCAGAGGAGAGCCCTGAGGAATAGAAACAACAAGCTTAAATCCTGGTGACACACTCCCATCCAGAGACAAAAACACCTCCCTATTATACAGGAGGTTCTCTATCATCTGGAGGTAAGCAGCTGGTACTTTGAGTTCCTCCAGGATCTTCATAAGTGCATCAACTCGAACGCAATCAAAAGCAGCAGCAAAATCGACTGAACTGTGATTGGCTGTGACATCTACATGCAAATGTGGTCTATCAATAGATGAAATTGGCTCACAGCAGAATATATTTTAAAAGCTTTTTTTGTTGCCATTGATCTTCCTTCAGAAAGTATAAAATATATTCTGCAGTGTTTGAGAAAGGTAAAAATAAGTTAAAAGATATTGATTATAGGTTATGAGTTAGATATGAAAGAATAGATGTTGGAATAATTGAATATAAAATTTGTAGATATATATTTGTAAGGTTTTGTATTTATCAGTGCATCTCTCACCCTAACTCATTTCTATCACAACCATCCATAAGCCTAAAATTCAGACCAACCTATCTCATTATAGGTACATTAAAAATATTCACTGCACTTTTCCAAGTGTGTTTTTAGAGATACTTAAATTTCAATTTATATTGATATTTTTAAAAGATATTTCAAACTTCATTCCATCACACACTACTGAAACATGTGACAAAGTTAAATGATCCACAAGATGCTGAACTAGCATTTATTACTTGAACCAGATCACAATCTCTTACATATATCTCCATCATTTGTTCAGAATATATATAGATAGAAAATTTCTATAGTTTAATGGAAAGTTTCAAATTTTCTTCATTCATAACTTTGATATAAAATACTTTATGTAAATACATTAATAACTTTTAGTAATCATTTATTAAGTTAGACATTATCCCTAGCCCAAATATATACCTTAAGTCTGACTTAATAAATAATCATATATAATAACACAGCAAAGGTACATCCACTTTTTCTTTTAAAATATATATGTTCTACAATAATATCAACAAATAAAAAGTCCTTTTTTTTCTTTTCAAAAACTTTATTTTTTTATCTCAATACTGAACATATATATACATTTATATACAAAACTCCAACGTTTCAACTGTTTTTATCTCATACAGTCATTTTCAAGGATCTGCAACAACAATATTAAATACACATCAATAAATAAACTTCAATTACATAAAAACTTCCTCTTAAATTAACATAAACAGTAACAAACATATTAAATATATATAAATATAGTTTACTTACATTTCTCTCCCACTACTATATTTTATATTTTTGGAAATTAGAGTTGGTATTTAAATTTGTATAGAAAGTTTCTTGGATGATTTAAAGACAGATTAGTAACTAAATAATGTAAAAGAAAGAATAATAAAATATAGCAGTGGGAAAGAAATGTAAGTAAAATATATTTATATATGTTTAATATGTTTATTACTGTTTATGTTAATTTAAGAGGAAGTTTTTATGTAATTGAAGTTTATTTATTGATGTGTATTTAATATTGTTGTTGCAGATCCTTGAAAATGACTGTATGAGATAAAAACAGTTGAAACGTTGGAGTTTTGTATATAAATGTATATATATGTTCAGTATTGAGATAAAAAACTAAAGTTTTTGAAAAGAAAAAGGAGAAGGACTTTTTATTTGTTGATATTAATAAATAATATATATCTGCAGTGTTATAGAGGTATCAAAACATAGATTCCTTCTCCATGTTGACAATTTTGACTACTTTTATTAGCACTCATGCAAGATAGGAACTGGTTTCTATATATAGTCAAAATAAGAGTCATAGATCAATTCATAGATCACATGACCCTATCTCTTAAGCTTGTAAGTTATAAACAGTGAGGATTGCCAATTCCTCTACAAGCTTTATGATAAATGCTTAGCCAGAGCCAGCACTTAAAATATCTGTCAGGAACCCCTCCCCAAACCCCTGACCATGGTTTCATGCTTTGGCACTCCTCAGAGAGGTGTCAGGGTAGGTTCAGACCCTAGATCTAAAAATACCAACCCAAAGCCAAGCACTTAACTAAAAGTTCAGATTTTCCACTCAATAGATAACTTTTAGTTAAGTGCTTGGCTTTGGGTTGCTATTTTTAGATCTAGGGTCTGAACCTACCCTGACACCTCTCTAAGGAGTTCCAAAGTACGAAACCATGGTGAGGGGTTTGGGGAGGGGTTCCTGACAGAGATATTTTAAGTGCTGGCTCTGGCTAAGCATTTATCATAAAGCTTGTAGAGGAATTGGCAATCCTCACTGGTTTCTATATACTTTTAGCAGCTTGTGGAAGAATGCACAATCATTGCTCTATAATATATATATTTGCAAGTTTGTTTTTTTTATCAGTAAATTTTTCACCTATCTCATTCTTATCACAAGCATTTATCAGCCCAGAATTTAGACCAATCTCTCACACTGCAGATATATTAGAAACATTCACTGTACTTTTTGAAGCATATTTTTAGAGGTACCTAAACTATAGTGAATATATTTCATTTCTTCATTCATTACTGGAATATGTGATCAAAACATATTAAAATAATAAGTGATTCTCAGAAGTGAATTTCATGCTGAATCAGCACTCATCAATTAATCCAGACCACAATCGCTTGTATCTTCGTCATGAGTTAGATAAGGGATAATTGGATCTAAATTTCATTTAAAAATGAAATAATGAGAGAAATATTACAATAAAGTATGTTAAAATGAATTAATTATTTCCAGAATGCCTTTCATTTTATCGTTGGTTTGCTATAGTTTATATTGAAATTCGTTTATTTAAGAGTAATTCATTTTAGATCCATGATTAAGACCAAATTTATCATCTAAAACAATCATTAAATAAATAAAAAAATCAAAGTATAAATGTAAAAAATACATATAACACTAAATGTTGCCACAAACTGTAAAGCTATATTTTAAAAAATAAAATATTTCTTTAAAAATATAAAATTGAAATGTAAATTTAACGAATCCTTATAAAAAATTATGGATTGTTGATATTAAAACTTCCACTTTCTTGTGAGATAATGTCAACAATAATCTTATCCACACAGCAATTTCACCAGCCTTGTAACACTATTCAGTCCAGTTCTTTTCTTGAATCTGGTGAATGATACTTTGCTGGAAATAAACACTTCTGCATGAACAATAGAAGAAGTAGCAAAAATTCTTTAAATGGTTACTTACCTTTTTCATAAATGAGACTTTCAATGGTGATGTTATTTGCCATTTGCTTTTCATTAATCTACATTAGCAAGAAGTTTCCCTTAGTTTCATATTATTATAATGTAAACTGCTCAAATTGAAATTCATTAGTTACCTGCAGTTATCCTTTTTTTAATGGAGTAAATTATATGAATAAATTTCTGTTGACATTTTTTTAAATATGTTTCATATCTTTTAAATCAAGTAATGCTTTTTAATTATAATTATTTTATAATTTAAATATAAATAAATACATTTGTAATCAACTTATTTATTTAATTTTTTAATTGTATTTATTCAGCATATTTTAGATTGCCTAAATATGTATTGCAATAATTGGAGAAAAGTACTTGGTTCATAATTTTATTTATTATATTTGGCCACCCAAATCTATGATAGACTTTCTGTGCTATCTAGCCCTGCTCAGTTATAATTTCTATTATATTTATGATTACTCAAAATCAGCAAGCTATCCAATGAATGGTTACTTTTATTTTATTAAAAAAAATTGTTTATTGCAAAAAACATCAATGCAATAAACAAGAAAGATTCTTGCATTGCATCATCACATAAATGGTATATAGAAATTATTAACCTATAAATTCTATATATATAAACTTATAGCAGTTCTATGAAAATGATCAACCTAGTCGAAAGCAATGCTTAGAAATAATATTTTATTAAATTTAAAACTTTCTAGAATGGTGTACCTTTACTATTATTTTTTATATCCAAATTATTTTATTCATTCCATATTTAGAAGTTAAATCAATAACTGTCTAATACTTTTTTTAGAAATGATCTTTTTTATTCACTTCACTAATGATCAATTTTTGACGGATTTTTTTTATTTCAGATTAAAATTAATATTTGAATTTGTATGAAAAATTTTAAAAACATAAACTAGTAAAGTTGGATAAAAAACAGAAAAAAAAAATAAATGCAAAAATGCTCACAAAATACAATGCTGATTGACACTTTATTCATAGCTGAAACATATGAAAATGTTTGTGCACGTGATTGCTATTCCATCCAGTATTGTTTGTTGTAACATTTTTTATTTCAAACAATTACATTCATTGATCTCAAGTTTCCAATCTCAATGTCTACTTTTTTGTAAGTTTATTAGATTTTTATTTGGGTTTTTTTTTATAACAACAATAATCTGTTTTAAATTTTAATTTTATGCCTTATGTCTGAATTTATTACAATATATGCAGCTAAATAAATACTTTTATAGAAAAATATGCATAATATTTTCACTAGCAGAAATAGAAAGAAGTAAGTTTAAATGAGTAATTAAGTTTTATAATTCCACTATTTTATTGGATTTTCATTTTGAAATATTTTTTTACACTAACATTAAAATCAGTTTCCAAATTCTCTTTTAAGGCTAAAATTATTACAGTATACAGTCCTACAAAAAGACTTTTAAACATGATAAACATGCAAAATTCTTGCATTTATTTTGTTTTATTTGTATTTGGGTGTAATGGGGGGGGGGCAATAATATTAATCCATTTTCAAATTCTACATTTATAATTCAAAGCAAAAATTATTAAAGTATACACATCTAAGATAATATTTTTCAACAAAAACCTATAGTACATATTTTTATCACTAGAAATAAATAAAAAAGTAATTGAACTAAATAAATGTTTTATCTGGCAAAGATATCTGCCATTTTAGTTTTCTTTGTCTTTGTACTTGTTATATAAGTTTTGTATTTAGTTAGAAAAAAATGTTTATTTTACTACTTATTTGCTCTAGAAGCATTTCTATTAGCAGTCTTCACTGTATTTAAAAAAAAGTTTAAAAAGTAATTAACAGACTACTCTAGAATCTGTCTCTTAATACTATAATAAATAATGCAGCCTGTTAAAAGACTATTACAATGTATTGTTCGAGATTATTATATTATTAAAATGTGATGTTAGGTAAGAAATAACAGTGAATCTTATGGACTGTGAACAAATAGTAGACTGCAGTAAAAAAATATACATAAAATAAGTATGGTTATGTTTTTATATAAAAGATGTGAAAAATAACTATTATTGTTTTGTTGTTGTTGTTGTTGTTGTTGTTTGATAAATTGATATATATAAGCAATAATAAATTGTAAACATGGATAATGATGGACATTAGTTTCAAAACCATTGCATTTTTTTTAAAGAAATATATAGATTTAGAAAACTTTATTACTTATTTTTTAAAAGATATTTACATTATTTATATTTAAAAAAATTAAAAGGACTACTGATTATTATGAAATATTATTGATATCCATCAAAGGAAATTTACTTTCAAGAATCTTAATGAACAGATTCCAGTTACAAGAAGTTGTAAAAAAAATGAGTGTGATATAAAAGAATCAAGAAGCACTATATAAATAGTCTTCTACTATAAAAATGGGAAGGGGAGTTTCTTGACCAAAGAGGTGGTTTATGTATTGCTTTTATTAATAAGACCGAAAGATTTGACTCAGTTAATTTGGAATGTTTATGAAACATTTCAAAAATAGATGTCAACGGAAGTTTATTCAAATATATATGTTCATATGAGAGGAAAGAATATTAGTAATAATGCAAATTATGAAACATTTAATGCTATTAAATAAGAATAAATACTACTTTAACTTAATTTTTGTATTTTTTATGACAATAATTACTGGAACAATTTATAATTAGCTTAGTAAATTGCAATATAGATTTAGTGTTAACATTTTCAACTTAAATCCGTTAACATTCAAAACAAAAATTTCATTTTCTTGATTTTTAAATTCACAATTTACTAATGATTATAATATTTTGGCAATTTAAAGAATAATATAGAAATTATATTCAGTGAATACAATTGAATCTTTTAGAAAGAAGAATTATGATTCGCTGCTAATAAATAAATCTTAGTTATCCACTACAAAAAAAAATACTTTCCTAGTCATAAAAGAATATTTATCAAAAACATTAAGATTTTAAAAAACCAAAAAACCCTTGAATAATATTAATAGCAAAAATTTTATTTTGTGTTAATAAATTTATGGCAATATTTTAAAACAGCAGATTATAAACTGAAGGTTGTTCATTGAACCGCTACATGATGATATGAAAAAAATCATTACTAGTGATAAAAATATTCAAACATTAGAATTAAAAATTGGCATTAAATATGAATATATATTAACTCCAACATAGTTTTATATTATTCTAGAAATGATCTTAGCAGGTAACATGATGAAGCTACATTAAGATGATATATGGGTGCACATTTGGTTCCTAGATTTAAAGTATATTAATGATTTTTCTATCAGCGATACTTTTAATATATTTTTATAAAAAACAATTATATTTAATCGAAAAATGATAAAAGAATAACCTTCAGCAACTTTTGGATTGAATGTCAGCTTAACAATGTAAATTATTGCAAATATTTTGGTAGTTTAATTAGAAATATAATTTGCATTTTGAAGTAAGGAAAAGTCATCAACAAAATTAGATGTATATAATGCTTTCAAAATTTCACTTAAAAATGCTTCATAACGTAAAATCTGAAAACTAGTTAATATGTTCTGGCTATAATAACATTTTATATACAGTTGTAAAATTACATTTTTGTCACATTAAACATGTGATATTGATAAACAAGTAGATTTTCTAAAAATAATATATGGTAAACAGCTTAAATGTAGATTCTGTAGAAATAGAAATCTCCATTATAAAAATTGTCTCAATGCATCAATGTAGTCACTATCCATTACATTACCTGGAAATATATTAAAGAAACAAATCAGATCAGCAGTTATATGTTGGCTATATTGTATACTCATCAAAAAATCCATTGCCGAAATTTCCATTTATTTTATTTTTTAATTATTTTCTTTTTCAAATTATCAATTTTCTTTCCTATGTCATTTTTAATAAATTTTGCAATATGCAAAATCTGTTCCTTCTATTCATCAATTCAGCATATAAATTTTTGTATCATTTTTACATTAGTTCTTCAATAACAATGGATTAATTTAATTTCATTGCTCAGAATCTTCCTGAGTAATGAGTAATATTTCTATAGTCTAATGTATGTTAATTCTGTAAAATAGTAAAAAAAAAAAAAAAAGAATTAATTCTTGTTATGTCAAATAGTAAAAAAACAAAAAAAAATGCTAAATTGTCAACAATATCAAATATCTTGCCATTGGAAGAAAAATTATTTTAGCAATAAAAAGCAAAAAAATACTACTACTGAAAAGAAAGACTATATTATAAAATGTTTGGAATAATTCTGCAAAAATCAGTACAGAAATAAAGAACAAGAAAACCAAACAATTATACAATTAGAACTATTTTGAAATTCCAAATATTTTAACAAAAGAGGAGTTGTGTTGTAAAATCTATGAGAAATGGAAAAACTTCAGAAAAAAAATAGTATTATTATATATATTTTAAAAGATGTAAATAAAAAAATAGAAAAAATATTAGAAAACTATATAATGAATGTCTAAATATAAGACATACAGATAGAGGAATGAAAGAGTAATATTAATCACATTATCCCCATTTCATATGGTTACACAGGCTGTTAATAAAACCTTCTTCCATCCATTGATTACTAAGGCTTGAATTTGGTGACCCTACTGTATGAAGAGTTGCTACTATTCATAATATTAATAGATAGAAAGTGCAAAAAATGTTATTACAAATTACAACTACCAGTCTTTTCTCAGTTATACATATTCTTTTCTTCTAAATAAGTCATTTTTAAACATAGTCACATTTTCTGTTAGCTGTTCATATTGTTATAATTTAAATTTGAATCATTTTTAAAGTCTATTTGCAATTTCTACTTTAAATTCATTAAAATATTTCTGAAAATTAGAATATCAATTACATAAACTATCTTTTTTATTACTATCTTTGCATTAACATATATCTTATATCTCACAAGGTGATGATCACATCTGGATTTCAATTTATTAAGCACTTTACAATGTTGAAATAGTAAATTTATATTAGTCGAAATGTAATCCAACCCTATAGTTTTTCCAGGGTCTGAAGTCTCTTCTCTCATATCACTTTTATTTTTTAGTTCTATCATTAAATTTTTCCAATTCATAATTTTCTATATAGAACTTTTTTTTGTTTATTAGAATGAAAACCTGAATTATTTGCAATGTTGTTCTTTCATTTTTATGTATAATTAAGCTCTTTTGTACTTTCAGTAGTTGGATTTCATATTAAAATACATGTCCATTTTTCAAATCTTTTTTTTTCTACATCTTTTTGTCTAATTCAACAATGTTTTATTTAGTATTTATGTTCTTTTTTTTAATTTTCCAATTTACACAATCTTCCTTTCTTAAAAATAATTTATAGTTCTGAATAGTCAAATGTAAATTTATATAGCATAACACTATGGGTCTGTAATGCATAGATTCTTTAGCTATCTCCTTTTAATTTTCAACTGCTGTTGATGAAATATGAGGATCATGAGTTATTTTTATCTGACATTGTAAATATAAAAGGAGGATGTTATTCACATTCATGTGTACATTTCCTCTTTTTTTAATAAAAACATATTTAATATTTTAATTGAAAGTTGTAAATCTTCTGCTAACATGAATAATGTTTTTTGTGTGTCTTTCTTAGAAATAAATTACCCATCCTAGTTAATGCATGTTTGTGACTGGTTCATCCATATTTGCTTGCCATGTGCACAACAACAGCAGTAATGAGAAATAGACTATATGGAATGAACAGGATGAGTTTGCTCTGGTCCACTTAGCAGCAACTTGAACTAACTTATATCCCATTAGCGGCTACTTCTTTCTAATTGATATCTTCCAAATATATTGCATAAAAGTAAAACATGTTATCATAATGCAAAAACATACAAAAATCTCTATTTAAAAATGGTCTGTCAGATTTTCAAAATATAATAATAAAATTTTAAAAAACAATGTATATGTTTTTCAGCTTATTCTGATGACATACTATTGCACTACTACTATAAGAATTACTTTGATGAATAGGTACAGTTAATGAATAGTAGAAATTTTCTAACAAAATATTTTCTAATAAACTTTACAATGCTTTTCGTGGTTCTGGCAGAATAGAGTAGGGATAAAATTCGTTTGACAACTGCATTTAGGTAATGTATTGGAATCTTTCAAAAAGAAATATTTACTGTAGGAAACGTTGACAAAAAAAAAATAAAACTTATAAAATAACCAATGAACAGGCTAAAAAGCTGACAAGCATTAGTTATACTCATGTTGATGCTATATACCTCAGCAAAAAATCCCTCTCTTTTTTTTTTTACTTTATTTCACTCTTCCTTTTTTTTTTCTGAATTATTATATGGGCAAAATGTTGTAATTCTCATTTGCTATTTTATTGATTCCATAACATTCATCGTTTTATTTAATAATCACTTTCCAAATAATACAGTTAATTTATAGCTTTAATTATATAAAAGTAATATACATTATAACTTTAATAATAAAATTATTTCTTCGTTGGTATAAATGTTAATTTATTTCAAATTATGGCTGCAGAAAGGAGTTTGCTAATAACTGAAAGGAGACCATTTGATTCCTCTTGGAGGCCTTAAAGGAACTGAACAGGGCAAATTCCTAATGTCCACTCCATACGTTCTTGTCATTGCAGCTGTTATTTCTATGTGATTATTCATATAGTATACGAACATGGATGGGCTGCTCACCAACACGCATTAGCCAGCATGGTGAGTTTATTAGCTTTTTACCTCTGAGTTTAAGATTATTTTTTCCAATATATACAATCATGACAGACAAAAATAAATCATGGCCCTTATTCCCAGGAGGCTGTAAAGTCACCAACCAAGGCAGCAGTTGGTGGCCGAAGGCAGAGGGTGCTAAGAATCCCCTGATTGCAGACTCAGGCTGCCATTTGATGATGACTTTTTATTTAGGTACTTACAACTGCAGATCACTTTCAAGTGAAGGAAGATTGCAAGAGTTAGAAGAAGAACTGTCTTATATTAAATGGGACATTATTGGACTTTGTGAAGTTAGAAGAAAAGGTGAAGAAACAATTGATTTAAAAAGTGGACATATACTCTACTATAAAGGCACAAATATTGGAAATACAAGTGGAGTAGGATTCATTATAAATAAAAAATGGAAGAATAACATTGTGGAGATTGATGGTGTATTGGACAGAGTGGCAAGATTAGTTTTACAACTTAATAGCAGATACCAAATGCAGATAATTCAGGTTTATGCCCCAACAAGTTCTCATAGTGATGAAGTAGTAGAAGATTTTTATATGGATGTACAAAAGGCTTTTGATCAGAGTAAACAACATTTTAAAATTGTTATGGGAGACTTTAATGCTAGAATTGGTAAACAAATGAAAGATGAAAATGCTGTAGGTAATTTTGGTTATGGTAATAGAAATGAGAGAGGACATAGACTTGTGGAGTTTGCAGAAAAAGAAAAACTTTATATTATGAATTCTTTTTTTTGAAAAAAATGTTAAAAGGAAATGGACATGGAAGCATCCAAATGAAGGTACAGCAGAATTGGATTATATTTTGACTAACAGAAAATACATATTTCAAGATTGTAATGTTCTTAATAAATTTAACACAGGAAGTGATCATCGATTAGTAAGATGTAAGATACATGTTAATGCAAAACTAGAGAGACAAAAATTATTAAGAAAAACAATATTTACAGTTGATATTCCTAATCTTCAGAAACATTCTAATGAATTTAAATTAGAACTTACAAATCAGTTTCAAGTATTAGTAGATTTTGAACATGATTCAGATTTGAATGACATTAATAGGAAAATAACTGATACACTTTTAAAAACTGCAACAAAGATAGCTGGTAGAAAAAAGCAGCAATTGACCAATAAAATTTCTACTGAGACTAGAGAATTTATGAAGAAAAGAAGGAATATGAGGATATACAACAATGATGCATTAAAAAAGATTGAATATCTTGAATTTTGTAAAATGGTGTGGAAAAGAGTTGAAAATGATATAAGAAAGTATAATTGTGAACTAGCAAGGAAAGCTGTAGAAGAGAATAAAAGTCTAAAGAGTGTAAAACAACATTTTGGTATTGGTAGGAAATTTATATCTGCAATAAGAAAAAAAGATGGCATTATTACTAAAAAGAGAGATGACATCATGAAATGTGTAGAAGACTTCTATCAAGAATTATATAGTAATAAAGAACAAGTGCCTCCTATACCTATTATATCTTCTGAATTGCCCAGAATTTTGAATGAGGAAGTGAGACATGCAATTAAATTTATGAAGAAAGAGAAGGCTCCAGGTAATGATGGAATTATAATTGATATATTAAAAGAAGCAGGTGAAGAAATAGAAATTTTTTTAGCAAAGTTATATACCAAATGTCTAAATGATAAAGATGTACCAGATGATTGGAAGAATGCAGTATTAATATTAATATTTAAAAAAGGTGATAAAGAAGATATTAGAAATTACAGACCTATCAGTCTTTTATCAGTTTTATACAAAATTTTTATGAAGATAAGATAATTACAACTCATCTACAGAAAACACTGGATTTCCACCAACCAAGAAAACAAGCTGGATTTAAAAGTGGTTTTAGTACAGTAGATCATATCCAGGTATTGAGAGAAGTTATAGAAAGGACAAATGAATATGAGTTGCCATTATGCTTAGGATTTATAGATTATGAAAAGGCATTTGATTCTATAAACATTTCTTCAGTGATTAAAGCATTGGATCATCAAGGTGTAGATCCAGGATATTGTCATATTTTAAAGAATATTTATAAAAATGCAACAGCAACAATTAGATTACATAATGATAGTAGGAAAATCAACATTGAAAAGGGTGACTCCATATCTCCAAAACTTTTTACAGCAGTGCTGCAAGAAGTATTTTGTGGATTAAAATGGGAAGCTAAAGGAGTGAAAGTAAATGGAGATTATTTAAGTCATTTAGATTTTGCAGATGATGTAGTTGTTTTTGCAAATAATGCTTTAGAGCTACAGGAAATGTTGCAGGAGTTATCAGATGAAAGTAGGAAAGTAGGACTAAAGATAAATGTTAAAAAGACTAAAGTAATGTTTAATAGATTTTCTCAAAATATGAAAATAAAGATTGATTATGATGAGTTAGAAGAAGTTAACAGTTACAAATACCTTGGTCAGATTATTAATACAGATGGAAACATAATGGATGAAATTAATCATAGAATTAAACTTGGTTGGAGTGCTTTTGGTAGAAATAACTTGATACTAAAAGGAAATATGCCTATGTGTTTGAAAAGGAAGGTTTTTAATAAATGTGTTTTGCCAGTTCTTACTTATGGATCTGAGACTTGGACACTTAATAGAAGAGCAATACAGAGACTTCAGACCACTCAAAGAAGTATGGAGAGATGCATGTTGGGAGTAACAAGAAGAGATCGAAAACGCAATGTATGGATAAGAGAACAAACAGGTGTTACTGACCTCATTGAAAAAATTAAAACACTGAAGTGGAGTTGGGCTGGACATATTGCTAGAAGAGATGATAATAGATGGACAATTGAAATTTTAAACTGGATTCCAAGAGATTGTAAAAGCCCCAGAAAGAGACCACATGTGAGATGGATGAATGAAATAAGAAAGTGTGCAGGGGTGATGTGGAGAAGAGAAGCTAAAGATAGAAAAAGATGGATTGAACTTGTAGAGACCATCCTGCAGTGGATTTATAATGGTTGATGATGATGATTTCAAATTATATTTCTTTCTCCTTTATAGCTATGCAAACTATATATAGATAAAATTAAGAATTCGGCTGCTTTGCAGGTCTACTCTCTCTATATATATAGTAGCTTAAAAACGCAACAAAGTATTTGAAATCAGTAGATATTAAAAAATTTTATAATGTAAGTGCCTCCGGCAATTAAATAATAAATGTCTTAAAAAGTTTCTAAATAAAATAATAAATGGTAGTTGAAAAAAAAATTGAAAATAAATTTATAATAACTGAAACACAGGCTTATTATACATACACCTGTGTCTATATATGTAATATCTTTTCAGCATATATGTGCTTGAGTGTATCAGTGTTATTAGATAGACTGGAGAGTGGTGAGTTGTGTGAAAGTCTGTGCTCATAAACCCTATATATTAAAATAAATTTATATAACATTTTTTTCCAGAAGTTTCTAATATAAAATAAACACTTCATAGGATAAAAATTCTGAAGATAGATTTAGCAATGGCAAAAAACTTCCAATCAAGCTAATGTTTGCTATTTCTCAACATTTCTTTAATATTATTTATTTTCAACATAGTAACTTTAATTAAGAGCTCTGATGTAAAAACTACTTTATAAACAATGAAATTCCTTATATCATTCAAATGTTTATATATAATTTTTTTATTTTAATATTTGTATTTAACGCATTAAAATGTTTATTCCTCTTTAATTATTTTTATTTATTGGTAGCACGTTTTATAGTTGTAACTGTGTTTATGAATCGTTTGATAGATTAGCATTTAAATTATGATTACCTAGCATAACAATGATTTTCCGGGGAAGATCTTTAGACTACTTAAGCTCGCTCCAAATATTTACAGTTTATAAATTGCACTTTACACAATCAAGTAATTTTGTTAATAAAGGACTCTGCTGGGCGCTAGTATCGTAATCGTATAATTTTCTAAACTCAACTTACACATGCAATATTAGGATTTATATTTCGAATGGAGCTGAAGTGGACACGCACCTCCAGCAATTATCTTAATGAAGTCGCGTGATACCGCCACATTATGTGAAAAACTGCCAACCAAATATTTAATTTTTTTTACCAAAAAGACATGTACTTTTTATTTCCTCTATTTTATTTTTAATTAAATTTAAAACAAGAATATAATTAAAATACATCTTATATAGCAAAAAACACACGTGAACCTCCATGATAGAAAAAAAAATGAGGGAGGGAGCAGGTAAAAATGAAAGTATTTTTTAAAAACAATTTCATAAAAGGCTTTTTTTTTCTATTTTAGACATATGGAGAGCAAATTATCTTCTTTCCATTCACAAAGGCGACCATTATATCTTAGCTGCATCTGTCGCAACCGTTGAAGGATTTTTTTTTTTTTTAATGACATATCATTAAAAATTATTCGAATCAATGACATCCGAATAAGATAAAAAAAATTATAAAACTTAACAAAAACTATAAAGGAAGTGACATCATGATGACTTTGACGTACTAATTGCATTAGGTTGCAGTTGTGAATACTTTGTAAAGAACCGGAAATATGCTAAGATTCTTAAGATTTTATAAAATAGGTAAGTTTTTATTCTTTTGTCATTTTAATAAAATAAAGTGCTGATTAATAGCATTAATCAAACTGAAGGAAGTTATCCACGCTGTTGTATCATTAAGAAAACTTCAAAACAATTTTAAACAACTGCCACATTTTCTTTTTAAAGTGTATGTGTGTACATGAATGTACGTTAAATTAGAATCCTTGTATCTATAAATACCTCAATTCAATGTCAATTTAGTTAATAAATCGTTTATCTCCATTGTGTACAAGAACATTGTATTAAAAAGAAAGGGATTATTACTTCTGCTAGAAAATATTGATCTTGAAATAATCATACACATATATAAGAATAATATGGCATAATGATTAGCACAACTGTCTGTTATATCCTGGCTTTCGAATCCGGTTAAAACAAAATATTTTCAACCAACTTGTGATAGATATTTTTAGTATCTATTAATAGGTTTCTTGTCACTATTAGCTAAAAGACAAAACAATGAAAAAAAAATCTCATTATCTCATATCTTATAGCTGACTAGTCTAATAAGAATCTTTTTTTTTTATTACGTCTCTGAAAAAAATCTGCAGACTGTTGTTTTGCAAAGACCTAATTCAGCTTTTAACTATCTTTATATATATATTACCATATAAAGTTTAAATTATCTACTAGCACAGCTACCTAATATCAAGTTCAAATATGTACATACAAAAATGAGTTCACTTTATTTTCCATATAAGTTCTTAAATAGACTGTAGGCTAGAAAATGATAACTATAATGGTAAATTTCAATCAACTGAAATGTTTTTTTTCAGTTTTACTTAGATTAGCTTACATTTACAGCGTAAAGTTATTTTTTATTCATTTTAATTAATTCTGTAAATTTAAATATCATTTAGTTTAAATGAAACTGCAAGAATATCTCCATTGATTTGAAACCATCTTTATAGTTATTATTATCTAATCTATGATCTATTTTAAAACATACACAGGAAGTGAAGGTGGATTCATTTTTCATTTGTTTGTAGATGGGTTTTGATCCTTAGTTGAGTTTTCAGCAAATGTTGCTATATAAAAGACTATAATTTTCTATAGTTGGCATAAGTAAAATAACTTTATTATATTACATTTGACATCAAGTTTAATTGATAATATATTTATTATTTATTAAAAGAATATTAATTCCAGTTTATCTTTTTAAAATTTTTCTATTATTGATTTCTTCAAACATTCAAAAATGTTCTCTTTTTTAAAATTATTTATCAAACCAACTTTTTTTGCAATCTTTTGCTTTCATTATGTAGTTTAGTAGGTAGTACAATCAAGAAACATTTGCAATTAAATAAACCAAAAAAAAAAAAAAATAGTCATTTTTTTTTACTGCTAATTTTCAATTTTCAGTGGTTTTTTTTTTTCATATGTCAAAGCATTGACCGGGACGGGAAGCAAACCCGGGCCAAAGCAAACCCGGGCCAGTCACTTGGAAGGCAGCTAACCACTAGATTACCAATGCTTGACCAATTTTCAGTAATTGTCTGTCTATTTTTCTAGTTTCTCTTTAAATAAAACATTCAATAAATCACTGGTGGCTGGTCCAATAGCACTGTGGTGCTGCAACATCTCCAGAAAAAAATTAATTATTAAATTTGCACTTAAAAATATCAATAATATAACAATCATTCGATATTTTGTATAAATTGTTATGTAAGTAGAAATAATTAAGCTGTTTTAAAAATAATTATTTTAAGCAATCAATGCTTTAGCAGTGCTAGAAACATCATATTTAATGCATTTTAATAAGTTCCAGCCAAGATTTATTTGCTTTTATCAATTAGGGCTATTAGAGCTGTTAACTGCAGTAGTTATTTGAAAGTGATATGTTTATCTATTCTGGTTTTCCTTCAGAGTGAGAAAAATTTTTATTGTTTTCATTTAGGATGAACAATAAAATTTTTTTTTTTTCTTGTAATTAACGTTTATAAATTAAATAAATATTGGTAATCAAGTATTTACCTTGCAATGACGTATTTCGCCTGAAGGCTCACCCCTGTAATTATCCGATATTTGCGTCGTCGGAAGAACACATCAACATTGTCATGGCAACGAAGACACTGACATGACTAATTCTAGAAATTTTATTTTTTGTTACATTACTATTACGTCATAAGCCTGAAGGCATACCGCTGTAATTATCCGAATTTCGAGATTTTTTTTTTGTCTTGACCCGCGAGATTTAAAAGTGTATTTTTTCCTATTTGTTGCATCGTTTTATTGAGTGCAGCAGCGTTTTTTTGCATACCATTTTCAGAGCGGTAATCAAGTATTTACCTTGCAATGACGTATTTCGCCTGAAGGCTCACCCCTGTAATTATCCGATATTTGCGTCGTCGGAAGAACACATCAACGTTGTCATGGCAACGAAGACACTGACATGACTAATTCTAGAAATTTTATTTTTTGTTACATTACTATTACGTCATAAGCCTGAAGGCATACCGCTGTAATTATCCGAATTTACGAGATTTTTTTTTTGTCTTGACCCGCGAGATTTAAAAGTGTATTTTTTCCTATTTGTTGCATCGTTTTATTGAGTGCAGCAGTGTTTTTTTGCATACCATTTTCAGAGCTTTAATTTTCAGTGATTTCAGAAAACTTTTTTAATAAATCATTACTTCCTCAACAATTGTAAGTAATTTACATGTTATTTCTTCTATGATATTAAGTGGATGTATTTTATATTTTATTAATTTCCCGGATTTTCTGAAAAAAACTCCCATAAGAAAAGGCACGTGGTTTGAAGGCTCCAGAATATCCTTCATTCATTTTCAGTGTTTTAATAGTTCAGCAATTTTTTTATCATTTTTAAAAAAGAAATCATTACTTTCTCAACAATTGTAAGTAATTTACATGTTATTTCTTCTATGATATTAAGTGGATGTATTTTATATTTTATTAATTTCCCGGATTTTCTGAAAAAAAAACTCCCATAAGAAAAGGCACATGGTTTGAAGGCTCCAGAATATCCTTCGTAACGGCTCTCCGTTTTATATATTGTTGGTCCAGAGAATTAACGTCTATCCTATTTTGTGCTGACCAGTTAGAAATGGCGGACAAGACTGTGATTGACTGGAACAACTATCTCCGCGAAGTATGTGCATGGAAGCTGTTACATAATGAAAGGCGGAAAATTGGAGGCCCTAACACAATTGTGGAAATAGACGAAACTCTATGTGGAGGCGTACCTACAAAGATGGTCATTTTGGTGCAATTCTACAACATAAGCCAGCTCAGTCCACCGCAGTAATCGTTATTTGGGTAAGTATATTCATCTTTTATTTTATTTTCGGTAATCAAGTATTTACCTTGCAATGACGTATTTTGCCTGAAGACTCACCCTTGTAATTATCCGATATTTGCGTCGTCGGAAGAACACATCAACGTTGTCATGGCAACGAAGACACTGACATGACTAATTCTAGAAATTTTATTTTTTGTTACATTACTATTACGTCATAAGCCTGAAGGCATACCGCTGTAATTATCTGAATTTACGAGATTTTTTTTTTGTCTTGACCCGCGAGATTTAAAAGTGTATTTTTTCCTATTTGTTGCATCGTTTTATTGAGTGCAGCAGCGTTTTTTTGCATACCATTTTCAGAGCGGTAATCAAGTATTTACCTTGCAATGACGTATTTCACCTGAAGGCTCACCCCTGTAATTATCCGATATTTGCGTCGTCGGAAGAACACATCAACGTTGTCATGGCAACGAAGACACTGACATGACTAATTCTAGAAATTTTATTTTTTGTTACATTACTATTACGTCATAAGCCTGAAGGCATACCGCTGTAATTATCCGAATTTACGAGATTTTTTTTTTGTCTTGACCCGCGAGATTTAAAAGTGTATTTTTTCCTATTTGTTGCATCGTTTTATTGAGTGCAGCAGCGTTTTTTTGCATACCATTTTCAGAGCTTTAATTTTCAGTGATTTCAGAAAACTTTTTTAATAAATCATTACTTCCTCAACAATTGTAAGTAATTTACATGTTATTTCTTCTATGATATTAAGTGGATGTATTTTATATTTTATTAATTTCCCGGATTTTCTGAAAAAAACTCCCATAAGAAAAGGCACGTGGTTTGAAGGCTCCAGAATATCCTTCGTTCATTTTCAGTGTTTTAATAGTTCAGCAATTTTTTTACCATTTTTAAAAAAGAAATCATTACTTTCTCAACAATTGTAAGTAATTTACATGTTATTTCTTCTATGATATTAAGTGGATGTATTTTATATTTTATTAATTTCCCGGATTTTCTGAAAAAAAACTCCCATAAGAAAAGGCACATGGTTTGAAGGCTCCAGAATATCCTTTGTAACGGCTCTCCATTTTATATATTGTTACCTTGCAATGACGTATTTCGCCTGAAGGCTCACCCCTGTAATTATCCGATATTTGCGTCGTTGGAAGAACACATCAACGTTGTCATGGCAATGAAGACACTGACATGACTAATTCTAGAAATTTTATTTTTTGTTACATTACTATTACATCATAAGCCTGAAGGCATACCGCTGTAATTATCCGAATTTACGAGATTTTTTTTTTGTCTTGACCCGCGAGATTTAAAAGTGTATTTTTTCCTATTTGTTGCATCGTTTTATTGAGTGCAGCAGCGTTTTTTTGCATACCATTTTCAGAGCTTTAATTTTCAGTGATTTCAGAAAACTTTTTTAATAAATCATTACTTCCTCAACAATTGTAAGTAATTTACATGTTATTTCTTCTATGATATTAAGTGGATGTATTTTATATTTTATTAATTTCCCGGATTTTCTGAAAAAAACTCCCATAAGAAAAGGCACGTGGTTTGAAGGCTCCAGAATATCCTTCGTTCATTTTCAGTGTTTTAATAGTTCAGCAATTTTTTTACCATTTTTAAAAAAGAAATCATTACTTTCTCAACAATTGTAAGTAATTTACATGTTATTTCTTCTATGATATTAAGTGGATGTATTTTATATTTTATTAATTTCCTGGATTTTCTGAAAAACCCCATAAGAAAAGGCACATGGTTTGAAGGCTCCAGAATATCCTTCATAACAGCTCTCCGTTTTATATGTTGTTGGTCCAGAGAATTAACGTCTATCCTATTTTGTGCTGACCAGTTAGAAATGGCGGACAAGACTGTGATTGACTGGAACAACTATCTCCGCAAAGTATGTGCATGGAAGCTGTTACATAATGAAAGGCGGAAAATCGGAGGCCCTAACACAATTGTGGAAATAGATGAAACTCTATGTGGAGGCGTACCTACAAAGATGGTCATTTTGGTGCAATTCTACAACATAAGCCAGCTCAGTCCACCGCAGTAATCGTTATTTGGGTAAGTATATTCATCTTTTATTTTATTTTCCTTATAAATTACAGTAGTAGACTTGCAGTTTTCACTTTATGATAGGTTTTTTTAAGACGACAAAATTATTATTTGAATACTTGCAGAATTATTAATTCAGGACTCACACTTTAAGATACGTTTTTTAAAAAAGAAAATTAATATTTGTAGACTCGCAGTTATTTGTAGATTCGCAGTTTTGACTTTATGATAACTTTTTTAAAATTTATATAGTACTTTTAAGATGACTTAAAGTATTCATGATGTATATATTATTTTTAATCTTTTTTTGCCGCATATCACTATTTTGTGTCCTATTTATTAATTTTTTTTTCATGATTTGTGGACTCGCAGTTTTTACTTATTAATTTTGTAGTGATATTTATCTTACATTTGCTGCGTCCAATTTTAGTTAATTATTTATGATGTATATATTATTTTGGTTTTGCCACATATCACTATTTTGTGTCCTATTTATTAATTTTTTTTTCATGATTTGTGGACTCGCACTTTTTACTTATTAATTTTGTAGCGATATTTAATCTTTTTTTGCCGCATATCACTATTTTGTGTCCTATTTATTAAATTTTTTTTTCAGGATTTGTGGACTCGCAGTTTTTACTTATTAATTTTGTAGTGATATTTATCTTACATTTTCATATTTTGCGTCCAATTTTAGTTAATTATTCATGATGTATATATTATTTTTAATCTTTTTTTGCCGCATATCACTCTATTTTGTGTCCTATTTATTAATTTTACCATTTTTTTTTTTTTTTTCAGGATGGACGCCGCCGGCATTATTCTGTACCATGTGTTTGTTTCTCCGTTTTGACCTCATGAACCTGTACCACGTGCCTTCACCCAGCTCTTCATTTCTATGATGACATTGCCCTGAGGGCATACTATTCTAATCTACCGATCTTTGACGTAACGTCATCACGTGATATGCCACAAAATTTTTGTGATTACATGTGTCGGCAAATCACTAGGTGACGTTATCTTAAAAATCGGGTGGTTAGAGTAGTATGCCTTCAGGCAAATGACGTCATAGCAAGGTCAATACGTGACTACCTAAATATTTATTACAGAAAATTAATTTATTACAAATTAATAAAAGAAATATTGTTTAAAATATTTATCCAGATGGGTGTTAGTGTTGAATCTATAATATATTGAAGTTGTAAATATTGCTGTACATATTTGTGCTTCATCTAAAGCCAATTATATAACAACTACCATGGGTTTGAACACAACTTATCCATGTAGTTAGCACCAGTCTAGCAATAGGTGAGGGCATCTATATATATAGATAGATATGCGAATGTGGGAGAGAGGTATCTCTACTAAAATTTAAATAGTTATGGGAAATTAAATAGACATCTATTTTGATAAATTATCAAAATAATTAGGTTTCTTTTCCCAATTTAATTCATGTACGTATATATATATAGACAAATCAATTTATAATATTTGTATAATTTATAATATTTATATAATTTATCAATTTTGTGTAATTTATATTTTGTATATTTTAAACAAATTTACTAATAATTTATACAAACAAAATAGATATTACGAGTCACAATGTAATTTTTAAATCTAGTGATTTAAGCAGGTCATCTCATTTTAAAAAATATACAAAATTTGAAATGAACAAAAGATTATTTAATTAAATTTTATCTGGCTAATTGATCGGTTTTTCATTACCATATATGGAAGTGTGGGTCAATTTAAGATATAACCAAGTATACTGAGTTTGAGACAATGGCTGGCAAGAATTTAATCATATTTAACATTTAAACAAAAATGTAATGGAAACAAAGGATCATATTATGTATAAATAGCTGAAATTTTGGCTATCAGGAAAATTTTTTTTTTATTTTTATGTGAGAGTGCTAACATAGTCCATGCCAGTTTAATTTGTGAAATAAAATTGTTAGGGTAAAGGAAATGACCATTTACTTCCCCATACCCCTGGCACTCTTGTCTTCCTGCTCATGATGCTGAAACCTGAAACAACTGGTCCCAATTAAGTGAAAATGTTCAAAGGAGAATGCTTGCTGAATTTGAACTTTAATTATCAACTAATGCCTGTTTCCAGCAAAACCAGTAAATCATCAACTGACCACCTGCATTGGGCCAACAAGTTGTCCAAGATTAATGTCTGCATTGCCACTAACCAGTAAACTTTTATTAACCTAGCATTTTAATTTAATACTATTTTGTAAGCTGACTGTTCTTGCGTCTTCAAAACTATTCTGTAAATATTAGCTAATGTCTATATAATCTAATTTCAAGCTTTATTAATTTCATTTTAACTTTGATGCAACAATTTAGATTGAAATTTATTTCTCTTTTAGTCTGTTACTTTGATCTATTTTTAATATGCTAAGTTAGAGTTTTCCCCTATTGAATTGTTGAAGACCTAAATGTTATTTGCCAGTCAATTATTCTAAAAAAAAACTCATTTGGTTTTATACCAATTAGGTCCTATAATATTGTTTGCTATTTAAATGACAGATGAAGTTTTAATGCCTATACTTAGTTACCCTCGCTAACTATAATTTAAATCCTTACATAATCATTAAAATATGTTTGCCAATTTATTTAAGTAAAATCTACCAGAAACTAGTTTAATATTCCATGTATTATCAGCATGTGTATAATCTGTAATTATATTTTATATAATTAATATGTCAAATTGTATGTGTATTAATCATTATCAAAATAGGTAGATATTTTAGAAGTGTGGGAGAAAGCCATCTAGTCCTTTTTAGTCTTTAGATTCTGATCCACTTGATATTTTTTATTCAACATTAGTTAATTGCCCATGGATGGTTTGTGTTTTATGCATTCCATTATGCCAGACTGCATATTATTTTAAACAGGTATTAATTAGTTTTTCATAGTTGTTAGTGACATGAATTATCCACAAGTTACAGGTGTTATGAAGGTATTGTTACAATAATTTCATTAATTTTCTTGCTTTGCCATGCACCTTGGGATCTTCAGAATGCCTAGACCCACTCCTCATTATCCCTCACAAAGTAAATGCTTTTTTCTTCTGTGGATCTTTTTCAGACACTTCTAATAAATAAGTGTATGGAAAAGTCTGGATAAACCATTTCAACACACTAGCTTAGGCCACTATTCTTCAGAGATATGTTCTTGGCCATGTTGAAAGCATATTCTCACTCTTGTGCAAACATGACAAAGCCACCCAGAGTGTCTTAAATGACCTCATTCATGTATGTAAGTGTAAATTATAACATAGTACCACCTTTATTATTATTGATTTATTTATAAACCTGCAATGCTATCTGTAAGCCATAATCATATGCTTTTCACCACCCATTCTATTTAAATATTTTGGTCATATTATATAATTGCAGCTTATTTTAGACTAAAACATTTTACTCCTGCCCATCTGGGTGGTCTTCCAAATCTTGTAGAAATGTGATAATTCACATTCTTAAAATTACACCTCATTAACTATTACTTTTATATGTAATGTAATAAAGTCTGTTATAGTCAAGCATTGGTGGCCTAGTGGTTAGCCGAGTTTGCTTTCTGGTCAATGCTTTGACATATAAAAAAAAATCATAAGTAAATTCATGATATTTTGATGAGAATTAAGCTATAATTTATTATTGTTTATTGGATTCATTTAATCCATAACCTTGGCATATTAACCGCACCAATAAAATTTTATGTACTAATGATGCAATTATGTCTTAAACCAAATATTTATAGTTATATTGGATATTATATATTAACCTATCATTTAGATTCTTTTATGTGATTTTATAGACATTTCCACACATGTATATATTTGTTTCCTTTATAATAAGCAACTATCGTATTTAATTGTTTAATAAATTTGTTGTATCATTTATCTGTTACGGTATGTTGCTATTCAGTGTCTGAATCTTTAGCATTAATTTAGTTATATTATACACCTTTAATTAATGGAATCTCCTTAATTATTATCAATTAAACTATTTGTTTCATGTTGTGATTATTGGTCAATCATTTTAGTATCGTTGATTTTTAAGTCTCTTTGCTCTTCCTGTTCTCATTGCCAGGACTGGAGTAATGGAAAGCTTGTTAGTATCCTTAAAAGCATTGTTCATATAATCAGAGACCTTGAAGCACAAGTAAATAGGTTAGTTTTTAGTATTGTTTTGGATCTGTGCATCTCACACATGCTAGATTGCTATATTTTGCTTGGATTCTAGGTCTACATTTTGCTTGGATTCTAGGTCTTGTTGAATAAACACACAATTTTATTTGGTACAATATATATATATATTCCTAATTATTATTACATGGTACAATATATATATATATTCCTAATTATTATTACATAAAAAAATGAAAAAAAGTAAAGGTCAATCTACTCCAGATATTATTTGTCAAACAGCAGTTAGTAAAAATAAAAAATACATTAGATCTTTTAACAATGATTGATATGGAAAAATAAAATGATTGTATGATTGAGAAATTAGAAATGTTCTGTTTTCCTTGCTTATTTTTGGCAATGATACTGCAATAAAGCAACCCTACTTAAAAATTTCATGGGTTTTCATTTCAATAATTATTTTTTAATCTAACTTTATTGGTATTGTATCTGCTTCGTAACCTTGCAGGCAGACATAAAATAAATTTATGCATATATATTTTAACTAACAATAAAAATCAGAGACACAAATGCAGTAAGATTACATAAAATTCAATATAACATTTTAATAATCAATCTTATTAATTAATAAAGATTCAAAACTTTATAATGTCCTATTTTTATTCCTAAATCGACTCTGTATTTTTGATAGTAGATCTTTCTGAAAATTAGTTTGTGTGATTGCACTTATTTAAAATAATTCTTTTCTGTTGAAGTAAATATATTATTCTAATTAGTAAACAGATAATCCTCAAGATTACTTCAGTCATATTTATAAATTTGACCTCTGGAATATCATTGGTCAATAGATTCATAAATAAATCTATATGATAACCTAATTTCCAAAATGGTTGAATACCATGTTATGGAAATTTGTATTTATATAAAACAAAGAACTAATACAAAAAACAGATTCCAAAAGTTAAAAAAACTATACTATTTGCATTTATAACTAAGAGAAATATGTTTTAATTAACAGCTTAATAACATAGAATGAATACTCTCAAGTATAGTTTTAACCCACACTCTAATTGCTGTCTTTAATGTTGTTTTGCCAATTTTACATTCATTATATAGAAAAAACTGTACTGAATAATGCAGTCATCTTCAAATTTTTTTAGAACTATAAATCAATAATATTTAAATAAATCAATAGTATTTAAATTTAATGCTATTACTATAATGTAACCATCAAAGGCACTCATTGGTAGTTTCTTCTTTTCACAGGAGAGTATCTGTCAATGATTTTAACAGTTCTACTTCTTCATTTTGATTTTGAAAATAAAATTATATTTTCTATCCTTTTTTAACACATTTATTATTGTTTCCATAAAGCAATTGTGAAATATTAATTATTTTAGAGAAATAATTCAGATTTAATAGAAAATAGTTACTTTTACATGACAAATTGACAAAGAAATCAATAACTTACAATTGCAATTTATAATTAATTACAAAATACATTTTATGTTGACCACTATGGATTGTTTTTGTCAATTATAAATTAATAATCTGAAAAATTACTAATTTGCATTTTAGAAACTAAACTAAAACAAATATAATTTTAAAAGACAAATATATATTTTACTGCTGATTCTGTAATTGATAAATCACATGTTTAGAACTTTAATTCTATCAGCCAATAGGGATGTTCGACAGTTAATTGAAGAAAATTATATTTTCTTCATCATCATTACTAATCACCATTAAACAAACAAAATAAATTTAAAATTCTAGTAAATTGTAAAATTTTGTACAAAATCTGATATAACATACATGTTCAACTGACAAATATCAATAGAGGTGGTGTTTGCTTTTAAAATCTCTTGGTATGTCCTTTGTTGTATGAGAATTTCCCTACTTGTCAAAAGTTGTTGTATGAGTGCTGTATTATATGGAGGGTTTCTCCAACTTTTGAACCATGTTAGAGTGAAATTCTTGTAAGAATGCTGTGTCACAGGATCCCCCATAATTCTCAAACCATGTTAGACTGAAATCATGCTGTAAGAATGCTATGTTACGGGGAGGTTACCTGTATCTTTTTCTAATATATATTGTTTTTATATTTGTTTTTAAATTGCTTTTTTGTTTAAATAAATAATTTTTTGATTAAAATTTAAACTAATTCTTTTGGTGTTACATAATTTTTTTACTAAATTATTTGATAATCAAATCTTTATATATATTTTTTTGTGATCAACTATTTAATTTTTATTACTTATATATTTTATATACATATATCTTTAACAAGATATATAGTATTCTTCACCTCATTTCAAAGACTATTTTCTCTCTAAAGCAAGGCTATAACTTCAAAAATAATTGGATTTCTTTCTTCTTCTTTTAATATGATTTTGCTCTCGATTTAACATTATTTTTTCCTCTGAACATTGTCATGTGCTTCATTTTGTTTCTGTTTAATTTCATTAGCTAAACATTTTGAATTCATAATTTTTATTCTCAATAATTGAAGGTCATAAAATCTTGATTTTTATTTCTTCACTTAAGCTTATATGCTTCCATAATTACCATTCTTTATCTGAACTATCATAAACTGTCTAGATTATATTTGCTTGGCTTGAGGCCAATATTACCCAAAGTTTTGATCCAGATCTTTTCTCAATAGCAAACATAAGTATTTTACTGTTTACCTGTTCTCTTTCATCACTACCCCAGGAAATAAAGTAGACATTTTTTTCCAAACCTCTCTATCAGCATTTTTTGTTTCAATTTTGCTATTGATAGTAAATTAAAGTAGAAGTGTAGTATATATATTAAGACTTGTACCTTCACATTTTACAATTTTTTTTTACAACTGCTTTAGACTTTTTAGTGGCTAACTCCATCTTTCTGTTTTGAATAAGCTTTAGTGAGAATCACTTGTACATATCCTCTACATTTGAACATTTTATTTTTACAATTAAATCTTTTTTCTATATAATATATTGATAATCTTATCATTATTTATTACAAATATAAGCTTTCAAATATAGACATTTTAAAAATTAATATTTGATGTTTTAAAAATATTAAAATAAATATCTAAAGGCATTCTTATCTATAAGAATGATGCTTGGCATTATTGGACATAATTTATCTATTCAAAAAGTTAACAGAATGAAATATTAGATATTTAAATTTTATATTATTAAAGAAAAATATATTTATAGTTAGTTATCACAAAAGTAAAAAAAAATATTAAAAGCAAAGATATTATTCATTGTTATTAAAATTATAAAAAATATTCTTTTTACTGTTTTGACAAAGGAAATTTTACTTTACCCTGTAGAAACTGCTTCTGCTTGCCCTAACAAACTTTTTAAGATTTGTCTTTTTAAAAATAAATTAGTTTTTGATTTAAAAATAAATCTTTTATAAAAATATCACATCATAATCTTTAATTTGTAAACAAATTATTGGAAATTTTCCATAGAAATCTAAATAATTCAGTTATTTGCTTTCGAATTAAAGACTTGGCCAATCAGAAATTCTCATTTCTATTCACTTCTAGGCCATATCTTTCATGACCTTATCATGATAATAGGGTACTAACAATCATGCAAAAGTTTGTATAATGCTGACATAATTGCAAAGTGGATGGGGAAAGAAGCTACACACTGTAATGTAAGATTGTAGATAGGCATAGAAATTGCATAACCATTGTAACACCAGAACCAAACCATAAAATCTGTGCTAGAATATCACTGCCAAGCAAATCTAGTTAAACATTGAACCATCTTCTTTACAAATCTTTAGATTATGGATGATAATGAGGTATCCAAATTTGCTTTATCTTTTATGCTTTAATAAATTTTTCAAATGTGACCATATAAAACCAGCTTTATTATCAGAAACTAAAATCTTGAAATGCCATGATGGAGTTTTTTTTGGAGCTAATACCATTAATTAACCAATATTTACCCTTCCACCAGTTCTATGTAAATGGATTACCATGGCTTTGATCACTTTTCTCCACATATCACAGTTTTTATCTGATGGTCTCACATTTGAATAACAATACATTTTTAATCAAATTCTTGATATTATTATTTGTTCCCAACTACTAGAGTTAGTTTTTATCTAATGTGTCGGCTTTCCTTCATATAATAATTTTTATATTTTGTTCTCTTCCTTTAGACTGAATTATACCACAAATTGTTCATATTTAGTGATGCAACCTTTGCATATCAAAATCTTTGTGGAAGAAACTAAGATGTTTATTTGCAGATCCTCATCAGATTCAGTAAAGTAACAACTGATATCTTTCATACTCTCTATTCAATTAGTTATTGTCTTATTATTTTTAACAATGTTTTTCATTAATGTGATTTTAACTTCATGTAGTCAGCTTTATCCAATTATTGAATTTATATGAACATATTTGTATGCCTTATCCAGCTGTTCTTTTTTTTCCTTAGTTCTAAGAAAAACTTTAACCATTTCTTTTATCTTAATAACAGTATTTAATCTAATCATTTTAAATTTGGTTTTATTTTTTTACCTATAAAAAAGTTCAGTCATGAATTTAACATTCTTTTCTGTTATTTACTACTGCTAATATAGAATTGCCTTACAATTGTACTGGGATTATAATTCCATGCAATTACTGAGTGATTTTGTACTCATTGTGTATTATACTTTTTGTTTACATTGCTTTCAAGATAACTATTGCTTTATCTAACTTTGATGCACTCTTAATTTACTACAACAGTAATACATATAAGCATTATTACTAAACTTTTTTTGTCATATTTTTTTAAATTCTGAAATCATGGCCTTACATATATTCATGTGACTACTATAAAATTTACTTCTAGAAAATTTTTTTGATTGCTCTAAAATCAGTTCATAGACAATTTTATGCTTTATAACTTTTGAAAGCATATATCAGTTTCAGCTAATAACTATTGCTTCAAATTGTTACTGTTTATTCTTTATAGAAATGCCTCATTCAAAAATAAGTAATAGGATCCATTTTTTGCCAAATAATGAACTATATTATAGCTTTTTATTTTTTCATTTCTAGCTCGTTGCCTTTTTGAAGCCAAGCTTAAAGATAGATCTAGAAAATGTGGGCTAATATACTTTGATAGAAGTATTATAACTTTATCTTTTCTATTTGCATTGTGAAATCCATATAATAGTAATATCATTTATATTCTTTTTTTAAAAGGTTGTAAAATAAACATTGTAAAAGTAATAGACCATAGATGGTATTAATACTTTGATAGACATCAGATCCCTTTATTATAAAGTTAATCTTCAGGTTTATTTGGTTCATAAAATCTATGTGCAACCTTGATGACTTTTTAAAGATCAAAAACAGAATATTAATGCTATTTTTATTTGATCATCAATAATTTTATTCATTCAAACATATTTTTTATGTTGACTGTAGAGTATCCTATTGGTTGCATAACTTACTTCAAACTTGCTTTTCTCAGTTTAATTAACTGCTGGTGTTAATTTGAAATTTTTCTCTCTAAATGAACTGTTTGCTTCTCAACATTGATTGCTGTTATATCCAGCTACAGTAATCTTGCAATCAGATGCATAATAAATTTATACACTCAAGTTTTATTCAGGGGCAAATATAAACTCTGGTCACATTCTAATTGTGATGCCAAACTACTACATGGATCACATAAAAAAAACCTATTTATATATCTAATACTAAAAAGTAAATGGAATCATTGAAGGTAAAATCAAAAAAAAAGATTCATATTTTATAAACTTGGTAAATGAGTTTTCATATGATGAGAAACTAGAATATAATATTAAGAAAATGTGAAATCTGGTTATGGTAAAATTAGATAAAGAAGCTTGGAAAATTACATACAAATTATGGATTTTTCACAAGATAAGAAATTAAATAATGATAGTATAAATAAAAAATGGGAGATAATAAAGAAAGAAAATTATTTAAGCAACAAAAAATGCTTTGGAAAAACAGAAAATTCCATATAAATCATGGATAACAAAAGAAATTTTGAACATGATGAAAGAATTGGAGCTATGTAAAATGAAAGACTTAGAAACCACATTAAGAAGCTAGAAGTGCAATAAATTATGGGTAAAAGATTCTGAAGAAAGATAATGAAATATAGAAAAAGAAAACATGTAAAAGGCTTGTAATAAATAAAATTGGAAAAAAAGGGATTAAGCATAATCATAAAGTGAAACAAAAAAATGAAGTATTGATTAATCAAGATAAGATTGAGAAACAATGATGTGAGTAGATAGACAAATTATATGGAAAAAAATTGGGTAACTCAGTCATTGAGAAAGAATTAAAAGTGACTTATAATGAGTTGGAATTACCAATTCTAACCTCTGAATTTGAAAAATGAATGAGGAATTGAAGTTGAGAAAAGCAACATAAAAAGATAGAAGTCCAGCTGAGATATTAAAATTTTTAACAGAGGTGACAAAAACAGTTACTTATAAATTACTAAATGAGATATATGTGGTTGAAAAAATGCTTCAGATTTTACAGAATATATTGATAACAATGTCCTCAAAAATGGAGACAAACCATATGAAGAATACAAAACTTTTAGCTTGCTTTCACATTCTTTAAGAATGTTAACTAGAATTATTTATAAATTCAAAATAGAAATAAATAGATGATCTATTTGCATTTAGTAAAAATAAAGATACTAGCAAAGCAATTTTGAACTTTTGAATATTGATTAGTAAATGCTTGAAAATAAATAGAGAAATAGTAATGGCTTTTGCTGATATAGAAAAGACATTTGTCCATGTAGACTGGAACATAAGGTTTAGAGTATTAGAAAATGTGAAAATATATATTAGGGACAGAAGATTAATGTATCATCTATGCATTAACCAAACTGCTATAGTTAGAAGATGTTTCTGATGACACTCAATAATAACTCTAACAGATACAATTTTGTATGACGGTCTTCCACAATACATAGTTTTTTTATTTTTTTAATTAATGTATTCTCACTAGTGATCTTACCAAAATCAAAATGCAAAATATTATTTTGATTTCACAAAAGAGATTTTTCTTATAAATAAAAAATGTGAATATGAAAACTTTGAAAATCTGGTTCCAATGTTGAAGTCTCAATCCTAATCTCACAATGTTCATTTTAACTAAACTAAACAAAACATTTTTGTAAACTGAATATAACTTTCTGAAATAAAATATTTAAATATAAATCTATTCCATAGCCTAATTTAGTTCTTTTATTTATTAAAAGTTAAATCTAAAACAATTTTTAATAAGAATTTTTTTTTTTTGGAAAGTTGATTGATTTGATATAATTACTTTAAAAACTGTTTCTTTGTCAATAGCATATTCTATTGCATAATAATATCCTGTTTAGAAAAATTTTTTTGAATATACAATTAAGTAAATACTATGGGAAATATTATTAACATTAGTAGCAGGATCAAATCTGTGTCCTTGTAATGATTTTTACTCATTCTTCTATATAAAATAAAATAAATTGCTATCTTAAGGTATAGCTTCATAGTTTAATTTAGACATTAAATCAAGATCTGTTTTTGAGATCATTAATCAAAAATATTTTTAAACATCTAAAGAATTATGGCATAAGAAATGGATTTCTTGGCAGACTCCAAAATTACTTTTCTGGATACAACAATAAATTCAGCTGAATTTGAACTTTCTAAACATTGCTGGAGTTTTACCAACATATTCAAAATCATCAATTGATGCTGAGTTTTGCTTATTCAAAATCATCTGAGCTTGCTGCATTTACAGACATGGATATATCGTTCAGTGTCCAAAGACAAACCAATAATTATATAGTTAATTTATATTTTCAGTAAAAGAATTTAATACGTTAATAAATTCACCCATTTGCTGGTTGAAATTCTGATTTTTACTTTATATTTTTATTAATAATTAATTTGCTAAATAAATATATACATTAATAATTAATTTGCTAAATAAATATATACATATAAGCTAAATATAATTCCAATCTTTTTAAACTTTTCTCGAAAAAATGTAATTCAAAAATAAATACGTACATGTATACTAAGAAAATGTTTAATATTTTAAAATAAAAACGTTAAATATATCAACATAGTATGCTGAGCATACTTTCAACTAACTGGTATTCATAATCATAGCTATAGTTTTCCAATAGGATTATGAGATTTATAGAAGAATCATAAAAGTGGTGATTTACATAAAATTTGCTTATGAGATATAAATAAATTTATTTAAATGAGACACTTTTTTGCTAGGGGAATGCAGAATTATTTCTTATTGATTGCATGCATATTGATGGCAATGATTAGAACTCTTTAATTTTGTATTTAGCATTGTTTCTTTTGGATTCACAATACTGGAAGATGTAAGTTCAAAGCTGTGACCATGTTTAGACTCATGTTAGAGGGAAATAGAGTTAATATTTGTATTAGTTTTAGCTCAATTAGCATAAAATATTAAATCTATTTTCCTTGAATATGAGTCTAAACATGGCAATATCTTTGATCCCGCAACCACCAGTATTGTCTGCTCTGAAAGAGACAATGCTAAAGGCAAAGTTAAAGATGTCTAGCTTACTGCCAACAATAAACATGCAATCAATAATAAATTAATCCTGTGTCCCTCTATCAAAAAAGTGGCTCATTTAAATAAATTCATTCACATCTTATAATTAAATTTATGCAAATTACCACTTTTGTGATTCTTCTATAAATCTCCCAATCTGCTTGGATAATTATAGCTATGAATATGACTATCAATTAATCAAATGCATGCTCAGCACACTATATTTCAAATTTTTATTTTAATAAAAGTATTAAATAAGCTTTTCTTAGTATACATATTGTATGCATTTATTTTTTGATAAGCTAAATAAATAAATAACTTTAGGTTATTGCTTTTTGGATTTGCTTTCTTCCCAGTTTTTGAATAAATTCTACACAGCAATGGTCAATTATGTGTAGACTTTCTATCCTAATTTTTTTAATACTGAAAAAATGTTCTCATTTTTTGGACTCTCCTTGTTTAAGAGAGTTAAGATCAAATTAAAATTTAGTAATATCTACTGTTTGGAGATGACAAAGAATACAATAAAGTGGGTAAGGTTTATATATATATATATATGTGTGTGTGTGTCAAAGTATTGACAGGGAAGCGAACTCTGGCCAGCTGCTTGAAAGGCAGCTATGCTAACCGCTAGGCCACCAACGCTTGACTAGGTAATGTTTTTCGTTCAAAAAAGTAAGAGCTTTACAAACAGTTTTTCTGGAAATAAAAATTTGATGGTGATAAATCTCTAGCAGATAATTTATTTTATGTCCATTATAAGTTATTTTCTAGATTTGAATTTTTTTTAATACTATTTGAATACAAAAAATATCAAGAATAACAATTAGCAATCTTCATATTTATTCACAGAAATAAAAAATAAACAATGAATAGATAAATAAATACTTCATACAATTTATATTAAAAGAATGAATATTTCAAATTTTTACTTATCACTTGATTTTAAAATATTCATTATTTATTTGTTTATAGGTAAATACTTTATATTTTACTCATATACAAATAATTAAATAAAATATTTTTCCTCTATTTAGAAATGTTCTTTTTTCCCAGTACATTCAATTTCTGGCATGTTCAGTTAAAATAAATAAATCATCTATTCATTTAAATATATTATTTGTATATTTATAAATATTATCAACTTATTTAACCATAAATAAATAAATAAATTAGAATGGATATCTTTATATCTATTTCTACATCCTCCCCCCCCACACACACACTCATCAATTATATGAATGATAGAAAAAAATTTATGGAAATTATAATGAATGAATCACTTATAATTAGATTTTATTCATTGTAAATATTATTTATTTACTTATTAAGTAAATCAGTATAAAATTAGAAAATTATTTTATAGTTGACGGATAAATTAAGTTGTATGATAGCTTGATATCCAAAAATTTTTTTAAAGCTTCCAAATTATGAGATAATTTGTAAGGCTTATATCACTCTTTTATTAAATGTTTGGATGGAAAACACCAATTAGAATGTGTTTCAAATAAAGTTTATTTAAATAGCTGTCATATTTCAATGTTCCAATCTTAAATTTAAAAATCTAACGTCTTAAAGTGATAATCTCTTTAGTTGTAAAAATGATAATTATTTTAAAGATATCTGGACATTCATCAAGGCTGAATAAAAGAGTCTAGACCTTTCAATTAGGTTATTTTAAAGTCATTTGTTTCATACTCAGTTTATAACTTTATTTCTTGCATCATCAAAACATTTTTTAAAATTTATCAGGAAATTTCTGAATCCTTGCTAATGAAAAATTGATCAAATAATTGTCAGTTTGTTTTATGTTAAACTTGGACTGATTTTTTTTTCATGTATCAAAGCATCTGCCGGGAAGCGAACCCACAAACTCGGGACAACTACTTGTAAGGCAGCTGTGCTGACCACTCGACCACCAACGCTTGACAACTTGGACTGATTTTGTTTTTTGAAATTATTAAAACTAGATTTTTAATATTTATTGTTATAATGTAAACTTTTAATAGCAAAAGGAAATAAGATTTTATTGATTCTTTTTACAAGATATCCCAAGACTTACTATCTTTCAATTATGGCTATGAAAATTCTAAGAGCATATAAAACTTACTTGCAATATCTGCAAAATATCCATATACAAAAAAAAAATATTACTTTGAATACCTATTTATTTCTATATCCTTTTATCATGCACCTTTTCATAAAAAATTTTAGAAATGCACTTATAACCATAGAAATAAAAAGGCAATAATTACAACCATAAACAGAAATTTTTTAAAGTAAGACCATTGATAAAATATAAAATAAACTAACACTGTGATAAAATATAATATCAAGAGCAAAGTTTATTCATAAAAATGCATTATTAATGTTGCAGGAGTGAGACAATCCACATTGTAATTAATTAGAAATTATTCATATTGGCTATTAACTTTTACTTGTAAAAGTATTGCTTTCACAGCTGAAAGATATCACTAAAAAAATTATTTTTCATATTTTCCAGAACCAATAACATATCATAAATTTCAGGTAATATTAATGAACACTATGAATAGTTCTATTTTATTTAGGTTTCTTCTAATAGTAGGCACTGTTTCTGCTATATTCACCACTCAGTAATCATGCTTTTTTAAAAAAAAAAAATCCTGTTATTAAACCATTTATAAACCAAAAATTTTGGATCCAATTTTATATGAATCTGGCAATATGTCAGTTAGTATTGTACATTCAGATTTAAGCTAATAGCAGCTCTCATTTATTTCTTGTTTCAATGATGATAGAAATTAATAAGTATATTATAATTCATCTACATCATATATCTATTAAAACAGATATGTCAGAATACACAATGTAAGCAATGTGTAGAATCAATGAATATTAAGTAACAGAGTAACCAGACTCCTGTAACCATTATCTAGCTTATCAACTTCAGCATCATTTTTCAATCAGTGGCCACCTTTAATCTAATGGAAAATAATACATATCCTTATTTGGATTGATCAAAACTCTTTTTAGATATATACTGATTTTATTCATAGTGTCTTTAAAATGTAGTTTGTTTTAAAACTTTTGATTGAAGTCACTCCAACCAAACTATGAGTCTGACATTTTAGAATGTCTGAATTCTTCATCAATTGTGTTGAATAACAAGATAAGGTAAACATTTAGAACTGAATTCAGAATAGTGCACATTTAATATCTACTACTATTGGAGAAAAACAATAACCAATCAATAAAATACATTGCAGTTAATAATGTAAAAAGTACATTTAAATTTATGATGAAATGTGAAATCAAGATGAGAGTATGGCAAAAAATATCAAACTACTATTGATGATTGTGAAGTATTATAATGATTTCTGATGTCGAAATAGATATCACTACTGATTACTAGTACTAAAAATATAAAGTTAATAATCTCATGTCTAAGTAACTATATGAGCAAATTAACTTGCGTTAAAAATCATAGAATGTTTAAATCTTATACTATAAGCTTGAATATTATAAAAAGATAAAGATGGCTTCTTCGAGTGTAGGTAAAATAGTCCAATTCTTATCAATAAAGGCTATTAGTAAAAAAACTAGTTTGAAGATTTGGGTGAGTACTATATCTAGTGTCTATTAAATACTCAAGTTTACAATAAAATATTTTGGGATTAAGTAATTAAAGTGAGTTACTGTTTTTAATGTAGATGTTGAAAGTAAACAGAGAAAGTTATTTAATGTTTTGTTGGTTAATTTTAATAATCGCAGAAAAAGTCACTATATTTTGCATTTGGTAAAAATCTGGAACTTTATTGGTTGACAATAAATAGACCAATATTTGTGTAAAATTAATCTTCAATATCAAAGTTTTTTTTGTCATTTACATAAAAAAATCAATTGCAGAATAAATAAATTTCCTTCAGTGATTCTATAATTTTTTTAAAGTGTTTTTTTTTTTCTTCCTGCGGCAAATAGCAAAGATTTGTGAAAAAAATTGTAGATGTATGTAAATCAATACTAACGAATGCGTTGATGATTAATATGAAATAGTGTTTATTAGATCTGGGTAGAATTCACAACTTGGAAAGTTATAGTTTTATCTTTTTACCATAACATTATTTTTCAGTTTATTTTGATATTGTGGGATTAATTGATAAATTGCTGTCAAACATTTCAAGATGCAAATAATTTTTGCATTTTTAGACCTTCAGTAGCAATATGATTTTATATGATCACAATGAAAGAACTTTATTAAATTTCCCTTAATTATGATAGTAATTAGTGTTATCAAACACAGTTTGTATGTAGCTGGATGCTTAGTAGATTTACTATTTATCATCTTTATGCTAAACTTTCATATATACATAGTACTATGCAAAGAATATAATGTATTAGCTCATATTACACATAAATTAAATGAAATGAGTTTTTTTTATAAAAATATATTTGTTGAAAAAAGAATACATGTATGTTAACTACCCATTAACTAATAAGCAGATATTGTTCAATATTCTTACAAAGTGGTTCAGACATGTTGCCTTTTCATCAAAAGTTTAGATTGAAAATACTTTTTCTGTTTACAATAAAAATTGCCTCTATGACTTTAAAAGCTTCACCAACAACTTTTTCATTATGATGATAAAAGGGTTCATTATTAAAAAATAAAACTCTCAGATATTTTTGAGTTGCAACAAAATTAACTTTGTAAGAATTAATAAAATATGAAAAATGTAAAACCACAGATTTCTTAGAACATTTATTAATATTAATTGACATTATTTAAATTGCATCAAATATGAAAGTTATCATTATCTTTTTGAAGAGAATCAATCACTGATGTGATTTTTTTAAAAATTGACAATCATCAGTAGAGCATAAAAGATAAATTTTCAGTTGACCCTTAAGCTCATTAATATAAATATTAAAAAAACTTAGATGCTAAAATACTACTCTGAGAAACATTTAAATTGCATTCATAATGAGGGAAATATTTATTATTAAATTTAACATATGCTGTATAATTACAAAGAAAAGACTTAAACCAATAAATAAGTTTGGAAAAAAACCTACTTACTGTAATTTATGAAAAAGAATAATGTGTTCTACTTTATCAAAAGCCTTTGATAAATCAAAATAAATAACATCAATTCTCTATTGATTTTCAGTTGTTTGTGCTATATGAGCATCAATATCAAGCATTAGGAATGAATCCATGCTGGGAAGAAAAAATGATTTTACTTACATCAGAAATGGTTTTATTATAAATACTTATCTCAAAAATTCATACAATAGTATGTAAAACAGGAATAGATCTATAGTTATTAACACAATTATAAACGCCATTTTTAAAAATTGGTATCATTTTGGCACAATGTAAGCATTAAGAAAATTATGTGGATTTTATGAATAATTAAAAATGAAGGCAAGAGATGCAGCAATAAATTCTGCTAAACTTTTGTAAATGAATATCATCATAGTATATAGTAGAATAAATTTTAAGCTGTTTAATGGCTACAAAAATCCTGTTTAGAGATGTGCTGAATCATACAACAAAATAGATGAGAGTTTATATAATTTTTAAAATCTATTACAGATTATGATGAATATAAATTAACAAAATGTTTAGAGAAATCATCACCAGTTAAGATGGAACTAATGTCTATTTGAACTTTTTTTTTTTACCCTCATCAGAATTATTAATAAAAATCCAAAATTCTTTACAGTTAGAAGAAATATTATTTTGGGAATTTTTTTAATATAATTGTGTAAATTTCTTTTGTAATATGTTTAACCTATCTTATAAAATTTATAAAAATATTTCTAAAAAATATATTTTGCATTTTAAAATAGAATCTGCATGGAATATATGAAAACCAAGGAGAGCAGTCAACATAGGAGGATAATTTATTGGAAATATATAAATCAATTAAACCATTATGATTTCATTAAAAAATAACGACTAACATTATTTATAAAAGTATAATGAATTTTAATTAACATAAGAAATATGCATAAAAATCAAGATAGTTACATTCCTATTATCTGATGGAGACAAAAGTTTATATTGCAATTTATTATAAAACTCGTGGTTGCTGAATATCTGTAGGAAAAATCACAAAGCTGAAGCGGGAAATTATTAACTATGGCTAAATTACCTAAAACAGACTAATGTGCAAGGAGAAGCTTTAACAAAAGAATTATAGTGTTTAAGCTAAAACAATTACAAACTGTAAATTCTAAAAGCTTTAGAAGACAATTCTACCCTGAAATAAATCTGAAATATTCAGATTACCAATAATAATAATAATAATAATAATAATAATAATAATAATAATAATAATAATAATAATAATGATGATGATGATGATGATGATGATGTTATTATAGCCAATGAAAAAGTCTTCAAATGAGGTCAGAAAATTATCAAGCTCCAAAAATAAAATAGTGATTTGAAGACATATATTCCCTCGAGTAAATATGAAATAATGATTTAAGATAATTTCATATCATGTATATTCTCAAAGTGAAAATGATAATATTAATAATTTACTAAAGTGGAGTTTTGTATTGACTACTGATTTATTATTGATACTTTGTAATCTTGGTTTTAACTTCTGCAGAAACTTTTTTTTTTTAAATACTTTAAATCTGCAGAAGTTAAAATCCAATATAAATGAGTAATTTTCTTATGAAAATCATGTTCAAATTCACCATAAAACACTCTTTCAGAAAAATTTATGTTCATTGGTTTTTATACCCAGCTCAATTAAAATTTCATTCTATGATAGTTATCTGTATAATATCCCATCCAGCATATTGATTAATACTATGCTCTTACAATTGTAATTTTAAAATTTGGAGCATCCTTAAATAAAAGTTTTTTAATGCCATTATATTTTACTTCCATGCACTAAATTAAATAAATTAACAGTTCTATACAGCTAATTTAATTGCAGTAGTTATGTCATTGTAATGAAATATCCTGTCTTTAAACTTGTTAAAACCAGCAGTACATTGAAATTTGTACTGCATATCAATATCCAAATCCACTTTCTTTTTAAAAAGTCACCAAAATATAAAATTAAATCACATTATAATTACTGGATTTATATATGTAGGTTTTTATTTTTTTTTTAATGATTTATATTGTTTTTCTTTGTTTAATTTCATTATTGAACACTAGATGGTTTTATGTCCGAAATAGTTCATTAACGTAATACATTATTATTCTTAAGATAATAACTATCCAAGCTAAAAGTTGCCGAGGTTTTTTCCTTCTGCACTAATTAATAAATGACTTGGCCTTTTTTGAACATTAAATTACTAAACCCACACATTTATATGTTGCTTCCAAAACATTAAATACATTCTGTAGATTTGAATTGGAAAGATTAATACAATCATTATAATATTATAAATCCTGAATCCAAGAAGATGAAGTTCTTCATATAGATATCTAAAGTTTATATTTATATACACACACGCTTAATGTATAATTCTATATAAAGATATAAACTTTAGATATCTGTGTGTGTGTGTGTCAATTTGTATAGTTTGGTTTAATGAAATTTGAAGTCATTTAGTGATTGGTTTCAAATTATCAATCAGATTTTTGAACACAACAGTAAAATCGCTATTAGGTAACCAAATTAAATATGAAATTTCAAAACAGCTAGCTGGAAAAATATTGAGTTGTGGTTGGATTGATGCAATTCCCTGAAAGATTTGCATTAGAATTTGAATATAAATTTTAAAAAAATAGTATTGAGAATTTTTAATTGAGATTAAGAGTTTTTCAAGTAGGCTAATCCAACTAATCGTGTCATTATTGGTAAATAAATTGGCACTTAGCTTATTCTTAGCTAGATGGTAAAAAAATGAAGGAAATACAAAGTAATCAAAAGTCCTTTAGTCTCCAGTGGCTAGTAGATATTTAAGAAACAGATGAGGAAAAAAACTTGCTTCATCTTTGTAGATGAAATATTAGTATTCAGAGCTATAATAAATTAACACAAGCAGAATATTGTAGATTATGAATAGTCAGTCTTATTAGAAATTTTAATCAATCTTTAGTTAAATTTCTATCAATAAATATTCAGTATGTGCAGATATATATATATTATAAATTTAATTTTTATATTAATACACTATACATGCTTAAATCTGTATGTATATATATATATATGTAATGTACGTGGGATTCAAACTCAGACTTTTTTTATAATATTTTATTCTTACACAATTATGATGTCATCGTTATCGCTTATATAATAATTAGTGTACAAACATAATTTTTCTTTGCCAGTGTATATATTTTCTATACACTTTAGAAAAGTAATTTCTTTTGTATTTAAAAATTTATATATATATTCAAAGAATCATATCATCAATAGTATTCTGTCCCATGGACAAGTCCAGAGAGTATATGTAGACACATATACAATGTAAATTTGATTTTTATATTAGTTTATAGATATAAAAAATCTCAGAGACAAGTTATTTATCTTATACTTTCCTTATTAGTCATTTACAAAAATAAAAAAAAAAGGTTTTCAAGAACAGAAAATATATATATAGGTAAAAGGAATTTCTTTGGTATAGCTCTTCTTTAATATATTTTTATTCTGAAGAAAAAAGAATAATCATATATGTAGGCACAGACTTATCAAGATGTTTATGGCAAAGTAAATATAAAATGTTCTCAGTTCTTATATAAGAATGTAACAGTTAATTTTTTTAGACATAAATGAACCCATAATCATCCAATTTTAAGGTGAATATATTATTCATGTGGACATACTGAAATTATACCATATGATCTTATGGATGATTCTATTGTTCCAATTTATAAAAATAATGAAGATAGAAAAGATATAATAATTTTCATGTAATATCATTATTATTCATTTTGCAAGCTTTCATAAAATTTATTGAACAGATGATTCAGTTAAATCCTTGAGTGGCTAACTATAAATGATTCAATGTGGTTTTAAAAAATGTTAAAACTTTATAGCATAATTTTTGTAATTTAGTGCAAATGCAAACCAACTTTAGAAGCGAAAATGTAATTTATATATTTTTTATCAATTTGGCTAAGCCATTTGACTCCTTTAGTACTAATTACATGTTAGATTATATTCATTATCTAATATTAAATTTCTTTAGAAAAATTCAAACTTAATTTAAAATTTTCAGATACATTCAACTACAAGTTTTAAATTGTAGTATTCTCCTCTCTTCTTCAGGTGTTTCTGGTCTGACCATTATCAGTATTAGTAAAGGAATATAACCTGGATCTTTGGATTCATAAATATTGAATTTAAGGTGATCCTCTAACTAACTAGGTTATTATGCCTAGTTAGTTAATAGCCTAGTTGGTTAGAGTATCACCTTAAATCCACTATTTACAAACTTAATGGTCCATGTTTAATTTCCATGTTAATACTGTCACTTGTCAGGCCAGCAACACCTGAACAAGAGAAAAGAATATGCTACTCAAAATAGTGTGGTATATACTAACATATATGCTATTATTAACAATTGAATATATTTGAAAAGTTTAAATAAAGTTTGAATTTTTCTAAAGGCGTTTAATATTAGATAATATAAGTAGTATTAAAATGCCATCATTATAACCCCAAGACAAACAATTGATTCATTTAATGAATAATATTTCTGTAGTATAATTTCCATTACATCACTCTTACACAAAGTAGGAAATGTTTTCTATCTACATATCTTTGATCATATGTTTATAATTACTTCCCTCCACAAGGTGTTAAAAGTGGATAGAAAACATTCCCTATTTTGCATGAGAATGATGTAATGAAAATTACGCTACAGAAATATCATTCATTATTGCATAATCTCTAGTCTAATGATTGACTCATAAAAATTATTATATAACTCATAGGTTAGTATAAATAAGTTTCATTACTAATGGCAACAAAATCTAAAATATTGAAATGAAAACTGGTGTTAAACATGCATATGTACTATTTCTAAATTTGTTTCCATCTTTATGAAATACTTTACAAACAGAGTCATGTGCCAGACATTAGAATAAATAAGTTCATGGTGCAGTTCTTCATTTAAATCAAACACAAAAATTTAATTTTTGATTCCTAAATTTAAAATATGCTAATAATTTTTCTATTTTTGTAATTTTAAAGAATGATTTATAAAACTGTAAATTTTTTGATTTAATAATTAATATTTAAAAAGCTGTGCTTTATCAGTTATTGATAGTAAAAAAAATCTTCATCAAATTTGACTTGAATAATCATCATTTTTAAAAATGTGGTATCAATTTAAATATGTTGGTAGTTTTTAGATAGAGATGTAAACAAAAGATCCAGCATGCTGTGTTTGCATTTATGAAATTAAAACAAATGAAGTATTATATCATAATTAGTTGTATACAGAGTTTATATTTCAGACAAATTTATTATATGGAAATAATGTGTGGAATATTATTATCGATATATACAGCTATATTCTGCATCATGATATCAAAATAATAAGACCAATCAGTAATGTTTTTATATTTGTGTGGGGATGATACTAAATAGACCACAGAATTTTTGTTGAATTGATAATGTAAAATAAATAAACAGTAACAAACTTGACTATAGCATATAGAGTAAAACTAGATCTTTGTTTTTATAAAAATTATTTCAAATTCACTAAAGACATGCTTATGATATAGCTGAAACAATGAAGAAAGATGGTGAAACTATTCAGAAATAAATTTGTGACAAACAAATAAGATAGCACTTTAAGATAAATAGATTAAAAAAACAGCATGTCGGATATCTGTTTGTCCTTACATGCCTGGATTGTTTATATATATATATATTGCTTATAAAATCTCATTTAACTTAAGGAGTGTTTCGTTTTTTATTCTAGTATTTACAAATAACTGCTAATGAATAGATATAGATAGGGGAATATACTTATTTTTATGATACATTTAGCAATCGTTAATTTGAGTTATTAACAATAGCAAGATAAGTATATTCAACAGGCACATTCAATGGTATATTTTCCACGTAAATAATTGGCATCACTTAAGATAGAGAAAGCATCACTTTTTATTTTTAAAGACTACATTTCTATCATTAAACTAATCATCCTAATAAATCTTGGATGACTACTCATGCATTAAGTGCATTTAAAAATATTTGTTTAACAGTTAATAAAAGACAATAAATATTCCAATTGAGTTTTTGAAAAAAAATTTTTTTTTTTAGCTGCATGCACAAATTACCTACACTCACCAAATAAATGTAAGAATTTTTATGTGCATAAACTGCAATGGACATTAAAATAATTCTGAAGCTATTAAAATCTTTTGCAAGATAAATCATCACAAAGGATTGAACAAAAATTTTAATTAAGTTTAAAGAGTATGCAGATAGATGCTCGAAAATGCACCTTGTTAAATTTTATCGATTTAATAAATGCTGAAAATATTTCAAATATAAATAAATCTCCAAGCAAATTGATGTAATAGAAATAAAATAATGTGATAGATTAGAATTGGAAAATACTTAAGACACACATTTTTTAAAATAATAAAAAAAATGTTTCAGGTCTCACCAATAAAACGAAAAGCTTGATGCCCATAACATTCAAACTTATAATTTATTGGGAACTGAGTAGTGTTTAAGGAATACAAATTTGTTAGCTGATTGTTTCTATTAATGGAGTATCATGGGACAATAAAATTATTTACATAGCACTGAATATTTTTGCTTTCATTACCTATTACAAAATGTATATAATAAAAAATATTTAAGATATGTTAATGGTGAATCTTTGCAAATATTAGTCTTCATTTTCTATAGGGTAAAATAATGATATCCTGAAAAATGATTAAAAGTCTTTTTTGACTGCCAAAGATAGTATACAACTTAACAGATTACTTGCTGAAATTCAATGAAGATAGGTGCTACTTCATTAAATATTCTTAAAATATACATTCGACAACACAAAGTTGTGAGACAGAAAGTTTGACACTTATAAATCAAATTGTAATAATTACTACTTCATGTATTTTATAAATATTTAAAAAAAATAAAATATCTAACACTGCAATATCCTAAATTGTGCACACATAGTTCTTATTGTCTTTTCTCAATTTTTAAGCAGAGGCTGAAGGCACAAAGCAAATAATAAGAAAAAAAGGCTGAAAAGAACAAAAGATTATAAAAGGCTCATATAGTATTAAAAAATAGTTGCAGTAATTAAGAATTATCTATAGCAAAATTAGGAATTATTAAACAACCTTCATACTTCCCCATTATTTCTAAATTCATATAAATAAAGAGACAACAAAAGACAAATGACCCTCAAGATGCATTTCATGCTGAACCAGCACTCATCAGTTGGTCCAGATCACTATCTCTGATAGATATATATTATATGAAAAATATTTATCTATAGTAAATTGTTACATTTTTGATTTCCAATGTCAAACTCATTCCACTCACAACTTTTTTTATTATTATTATGTCTGCTATACTCCCTCCACTCACAACTTTGACACCATTCACCTCAGATAAATATAATAATGATTATTACAAATGGGGAAGTGTGGAGGTTGTTTAATATATCTATAAAGATATTATACATGGGAAAGAGAAAGGTGAATAATTCCATATGTGTGTATTTAAAAATTAAAATGAAATATATTAATCTTTAACTGAGGTTTAAAGTTTATATCTGCACTAGAGATAATCTCTAATTTAGAAAATGATTAGTAATAATCATTGTTGTATTTATCTGAGGTGGATGGTGTCAAAGTTGTGAGTGGAGTGAGTTTGACAATGGTAAATAAAAATATAAAATTAGGAACAGATTATCACAATTAATCAGATTAAATGGAAACTGAAAGTTTACTTGAGTTAAGACAATTAATTGTTTCCACTTTTGTCTATGGAATGAACAACAATTGGGTTGCTTTATGTCTTTTGATGTGTGAAGCAAAAATGTTACGAACTATAAAATATTTTAATTCTTGAGAATAATTTTATAAAAATCTTAAAACTTATATCTTCAAACTTCACAAAGATAAAGGTCATTCTATTTTAAATGTAGAACAAAAAATTATTCTTTGAGATAAAAAGCTTATTTACTATTTAAATATATAAAAAAAAATCAATTAAATGCAATGCCTGTAGCTGAATGAAAAAATTACATAATAAAACTTTTTATATATTACAATAGTACTGACTCAATCACCATTTCAATATGTATTTTTAATCCATATATCTTGACTCTTGGTCTTTGCATTGTTTAATGTAATAGTAAAGTGTTGCATCAAGAAATAAAATGTCCAGATTTGATATCAAAGAGTAAGACTCTATTACTTTTCGTATTCAAATGAGATATAGCCTCCCTATAAACTATTTGATCACTAATATATTTAGCTCTTACTTTTTGTTTGTGAATACATGTATCTGCTACCAGAAATGTTTAGTTACAATCTATAATATTAGGATGGAAAACATTAATTAAATTTAATAGTAATTATGTCTTGGACTATTTCCATCATCTAATATTAAATCTTGAATGTCCTTAGAAACATTCATACTTTATTTATACTTTCCAAGTCACTAGTATATAACACAGATTAGTATATAACAATATTTTGAGTCATATTACTCCTCTTTTTTAAGGGTTCTTGGCCTAACCAAGAACAGTTCTAGCACAAAATTCTCAATATTAAATTTAAGATAATACTCTAACCAATTAGCAATATAAACTTCATATACTTATCTATGAGAGCCCTTCTGATTTTTTTTCTTTTTTTTTAAGAATAATGTTTATTAATAGCTTCCAGATATTATGTATTATTACATTAGGATGGCAAATATAGTTTTTTGCCACTGGCATGTAAGCAGCACATTTGCATTTTTTCCCCTCTATCAATATAACATTACAACAGCTTTTCAAAAATACTTCACATTATAAAGAATTCTAACATCTACAAAATCTAAACTTAAAATATTGGTAAACAAAAACAGCATCTATAAAGTACTTTGTGAATGTGGAGATATGTATATTGGTGAGACTAATTGCCCCATTGAAAAATAATTGAAAGAGCGCAAACTGGTGGTTAGAAAAGATAAAACACAACTAAATAGCAGACCATGTGTGTACCAATGAACTTATATTCAATTGGGAAAAAATGTAAAATAGTGATAGAAGAGAAAAATGTACAAAAAAGAAAATTCAAAGAAGCTGTTCACATGTCAATGGTAAATTATCTCATAAGTCAAAGTAATGCAAAAATACATATCATAAAGCATTGCTTAGAAAAAAAATGGAAAAATCAGAAAGACCATTTCAAATGACTGTTGCCTTTTCCAGAGTAGCTCAGTTGGTTAAAGCTTTACTTTAAATTCAATATTTAGAATCTAAAGGTAGAGATTTAATTTCCATGCTAGTACTGCCATTGGTTGACTAGCAACATCTATGGAAGAGAGGAGAAAAATATCACTCAAAATATTGTGTTATATATTATTATGGTATGTATTTCTAACAGTTGAATGTATTTGGAAAGTTTAAATAAAGTTGGCTTTTTCTAAAGGCATTCAAAATATATTATTAAATAATGAAAATATGCAGCATATAACTTATTAATTCTTCAACCGCCTCTTACGAGGCATCTCGTCAACATCTGACGTCACTCTAACTCTGCTATTTCTTATGCTAGAATATTCGTTTGACAGGTATTGATTAGGTTTTTAAAAGTTCTGTAAGATGGTGCCCTCTTCCGAATTATTTTACAAGTAAAAAATCAAAAAAACCGCATTTAAACCTAAACAAAAAAAGAACATTGTCAGTGATTGGTTATCAGTGAGCTCTCAGCCAAAAAAGACATTCTGATTGGCTGGAAAGAACAAAGAAACCGCCTGATCAAAGAAAATAAAGAAAAATGCTGAGATTTTCATTTCGAATGTGATTTAAGTATTTAAAACAGTATAATTTGAGAAATTAAAATAATTTTTAAAAAATAAACTAAAAAAACAAAATTATTTTCGAAAAATATTGAAGATTTTAGTAAAAATATTTAAGATTTAGCAAAAAGAAATCTTTACTTTTCGATAAAGTAACATTGAAAAAAAGCGTTTGCGTCAGCACTTTTTTGTTTAGACATTCGCTTTATATTTGCCGAAATTGAATATATTTTATAATAAATAAATAGAAATTTATTTTTGAAAGAACTTTTGTTCTCTTACATAACCTGAAAAATTAGTAATATACTTTTTATAAACGTATCTGAGTTGAATTTAATATTATAGGTGAATATGTTTTAACAATAGGCTTTGTCTTCAGTTTGTGAGTTGGCCAATTAAAAGATTTGATTTTTACCTCATACAACCAATAATATAATTAGCGGTTTAAGGGTTAGAATGCCATTATCACAAACCTTCAGACAAACATTAATTAAATTTGTTTTTAATGTATATGATTAAGAAGATTAGAACTTGACTCTTTCATTGAGGTAAGTAAAAAAAATATGGTAAACTGTTGTAGTTGTATATTGTAAAGAGCTTAAGAGTTTAGTAAATTCAATCATTGATAATAATGATTTATGGATAATTGCTTGGAAGGTCATGTGTCATTTGAACACTCAAGATCAAGATATGATTTTAACAGTTTAATCAAACTAAGATAATACTTTAAACTCAGGCTGAAAATTGAACGAGAAATGTTTAGTCCTTGAATCTATCATTTTCATTAATTTCATTAAATTGTGCAAGGCAGCAGTCATAGATAAGGTAGGCATAGAAAATCTTTGAATGCCTACTTTTAGAAGTCTGTGTACTGTTATACTAAAATAATCAATTCTTAGACATTTTATTTCTCCAGACATATTTCACTTAAACAAAAAAAAAGGTAAATTTCCTAATAGAATGTTAGTAAAATAATTTTTGAGGAGTGTAAAGTATATGTATCAGTCAAGTATGTGAAAGTTAAAATAATGTTTGATTATATAGTTCCCTGCAGGAACTATATGTAAATAACAGTAAATGCAAAAGAATGGACAGAATTACTTTGTTAAGTAAAGATTATTAATATTGCACAAGATAGATTAAATAAATGCGATAAAGTGAAATATTAAAATAACTGAGTTAGTTAGCTTGTTTAGATTGGTGAGATTGCTTATATTACACCCGTCAGATTATCTAGATAAGAAAGATTTGGCAGATTAGCGACAATTGATGGACTAGACAGATTAAGTTAATGATTTAGAGAAGATAGAAAGATCTTCAAATTAAATGATTGGCGACTTCTTTTTTTAAGAAAATGGAAGGAAATGAAAAGTTTTTTTTATTTTATTTTATTTTAAACTTTGTCATATTGACAGTAAGTGCTCAAGTTCAGTTGTATACTTTAAAATGGGTCGCGACCTGTTGCACTCCATCATGCAATGTACGTTGACATGACAGCTCTCGCAAATCGGGTGATTGGTCGGTTGGCTCAGATATTAGTCCACTCAACAGCTATGAGAAACAGTCTCAAGCTTATTAAGAGGAGCTGATAAGAGATTATTTGAATGACACTCCAGCCTTGATGTTATCTGACTACATCTATTAAAGGGTCACGGTTACAAAAAAACTAAATCAACTCAATTACGTTTTGAACTAACTGTTAATAGAGAAAACGGGTTATACAGTGTTTATTTTTACAATCAATGTATAACTGGCAAAAAAAGAAATAGTTTTCATCATATTACGGTAGATATAATTTCCTAATAATTGGTAATGGGTAAATATTTAAAAACTCGCTATTTTTAACAGTTTCTTTAAAAGAAAAATTTGTGAACAGAATGGCAACTACATTTAAACACTGTTTTTAAGATGATGATAAAAAGGATTTGTAGCAATAAATAAAAAGGTATAATTATCTTAATAAGCAATCACAACCATTTTACTAAAGTAAAGTTGCTAAAACAGGTGTTGAGATCAATTTGCAAAGAATAGTAACATAACTGCAACTATATATACAAAAGTGTTTACTGAGAGGTCATTAAGAACTATAGCTAAAGAAAGACAGAAACAGCGGCGCAACTAGCATATGGTAAAAATACTCATCACATTAGTACCATATATTTGACATTAATAGCACAAACTAACAATAGATATCAAGGTATCTTTGGTGGATAAGGGATTTGATAGAAATCGAAATCAATTTTATAAGCTTTATAAAAAGAAATGCAAGATATATCTGAATTTAAAGAGATCAAATTTTTGGTATCTTATTGAATGTAGGATTAATATCCAAAACAAATGCAGTGTTTAATGTTTAAAATGAACAATCTTAATGGAATGACTACTATCAATAAAATGTGATAACAAAATTTGCTGTTATCAATTATAATGAGGATTTTTATATTTCATGATATTAAAAAGAATTGTGGGCAATGGAGTGCAGTTACCATATAGAAAAAGTAAATAAAACCCAAACATTCAGATTAATTAGAAGTCTACATTGTCAGTACAAGTAAATATAGATATTACAGTAGGACCCCAAATGAATTTTTGTTTAAAGATAACTGCATTATTGTGTCAGGAATCTTATGCCTTTATCAAACAGGAAGTGTATAGTTAAGATATCAATGTCATGTGTTTCCTGATGTCAATTTTATGCCAAAACAAAAATGATTTCAAAAACATAAGAAATAAAAAATGGATGATGTTAAACATGTCCTGTAGGTCAGATGAAACATTATTTGGACTTTTTTATTTTATGTTTAATGAATATCTTTTTAAAAAATCTATTACTCAGACTGCCTTCTTCAAACTTCAAAACATAGTAATAAAACTTTAACCTTACGTAATTCATCTCTGCATGATGAATTCTAACTGATCTATTTTAACATTTTGACTGCTACGTTTATTCTCTAGTGCAAATATTGTTTCCAAAAAAACATGATTATTTCATAAAAGATAATATTCTAATCATTATGCACACATAAATAAATATTGATTCAAAAAAATAAGAGAATAGTGATGGACATTTTCTATAATCCCATAATCACCTGATTTAAATATTATTAAGCTTATATGAGCTTTTTTTGAACAACAGATAAAAGATATCTCTCAAAAATTTTAGGCTATTTTTTTACTAATGTGGACACTAACTTGTAGAATATAAATGATTCTTAATATAAATGGGCATCATATTTATAAAGACATTACAAATGTTTCTGTATTTTACTTAAATCCTGTATATTTATCAGTTAATAATCCTGTTTTGCAGCAAAGGCTTATCTTTAAATGTCAATTGTATGTTTTTCTTTTTTATTAATTTCTGTTCTCATTACTCATACTATATTTTTTTGTTTTATACAAATAATGATTTGCAAATTAAAATCAGGCAGTTCATTAAAAAAATCAAATCGTTTTTAAGATGGACATTGTAGAAAATGAAACGTCAGTAAATAGATCAGCTAAAACAGTAGTATAAAAAATAAAAAAAAATTAGCATAGAAAACATTTGATAAGCTAAGGATTATTATATAATAAAAAATGCCATACACTTATAATTAAAACAAATAAGTAAATGAGATTAATTAAACAATCTTTTCTGTAATTGTGAAGATTAAAAGTGAAATAAAGATTATATGTTAAATATTGAGCAATGGGTATATATATATATATATATATATATATATATATATATATATATATATATATATATATTTGAAATAGAGAGATAGAAAAAAAGTATTTGAATATAATCTAATACAGATGTTATATTAAAAATAAAAACTTAAATGAAGATCAATGTAAGTGTAGTATTAAAAAGAGAGATAATTTATGGTTAGAACTGTGAATCACATTCATGAAGAGAAGAATATAGTACTAATTCCTTGAATTCTAACATTTTCTATTGTTCCACCTGGTGGGAGTTTTTAAAAATGCTCAACCTTTCATTTTTGTATAAAAATCTTTATTTTATACAAAACTCAATAAATTGAACTTGATTTGTTTTTAATTTTATTTTATAAATGAATGATATTCTAAAATAATCACATTTGAATTTTATAAATATTTAAAAATCAAATTGTAAATAAGAACAATAGATGAAAACATCATAAACAATATTAGCATAAAAACTTTTTCATAAAATAAATTGTCTTTTTTAAGTTTTTTTAATATGAATGAATGAATATAGATTTGTGATAAATCTATTAAATTCTGCATTAAAATCTGATATTTGCTTTATAATTTTAAAATATTCGAAAAAATTCTAACATTGTGTCAATTTTGAAGTTACACAATGACTCTCATATAAAGAGTGCTCAAACCTACATTATGATTTTTCTTACAGTGAAGTTTATTAACTTATATTTATAAAAATAAAACATAAATAAATAAAATTAAACTGAATATGTGTATTACTTTTGTTTAGTGCAAAAATAATTAGAAATATTTAACAAACAAGCAAAAAATCATATTTTTTTTTATTCCAAACATTTTGAGTGAAAACAAGACACAAGGAAGGAATACCCTCAAAAGAAATCTTTCCTTTGAGAACACTAGAGCAAAGACAATTGATATATGCCAACTATTCAAAAGATATTGATTTCTTTATATGATTTTTTCAATTAAAAAATCAATAAAAATAGTATGGCAAAGTCTACACTATAAAATAAATCCTATTCTAATATAATTATGTTAATGGTAGAACACCAGCCTAAAGCAGCAGAAGTACCACACATTTTTGAATGAAATACCCAATGATTCTCAATGAAAATGAAAGTCCTTTAGTTAATCAACAAGACATATATGTTTTAATAAACCATCTTTCTTTATATTTCTAACAATATATGAATTTGTAATTAAATTATGATAATAGTATGAAAGAATAATAATGTAATATTTATACAGATAATTATTATTAATTGAACTTATTTAGGCAAAACACTTTTTCAGGCATTGTGTATTTTAATGTTTCTATTTATTTAAATCTGTTTAACTTAATCCTTTTTTTAATATACTTATCTTAATTTTTTTCTTCTATATTTTTTTCTTTTGTGCAGCATTCTACTATTATCTAAACCAAAATTAAATTAGTATTAAATAATATAATACTGCATTAAGAAATAAACCTCAGAAAAAGAAAGACAATAAAACAAATACTATAAATAAATTTTGAAATTCTCTAATAAAAATCATATACGCTAACTCTGAAATACACAATGCTCGGCAATCATGTGATATTTTCTGTTTGCATGTTTCAGTTTTTCTTGAAATATTGTAGCATTATTTAATCAAAATTAATATTAAGTAATATTAAAATAATGCATAAAGAAAGAAACTCTAAAAAAAGGAAGGTTATGAAAGAAATTCTTATAAATAGATTTGAGATTATGTAATAAAGAGAAGTGTACTAACATTGAAATACACAATGCTTGAAAAATCATGTGACATTTTTTGTTTCTTGAATAATTACTGTTGATAATTATTATGATTCAAAAATTAATAACAAACAAACACAGTTTTCTCTTTTAAAAATAGCATGTGACTTGTTTTATATATTTAAATTTAAATTAACCAGTCAAGTAATCTCTATGCATACTTATATATCAATGTTAAGCACTGGTTGTTTTTGTTAATGGCAAGAAAAATGAATTTAAAAATATATTAAAAGTTATTATATTGGTTTTTGGAAAAAAACAGCAAGCTATATGTAAATTAACTGTTAATAAATGTTATTCCCAGGGCTTCCACATTATTTTATCTAATTCAGACTATTAAAAAATAATATTTATATTGGTTTTTAAAAATTCAGATTTTAGTTACAATTCTATTCCACAGATTCCCTATCTAAAAATTGAACAAATGAAGCGTTAAATATTCTTTACTTGTTAAACTTTTTTTGGGTGGAGGGATAATTAAAGATTTGTTAGTGTATAAGTATTTTATGTTTGCATTGAAGTTTGTTTTTTTTGTAATAGTATTTTAACAGAGGAAGTCAACTTTAAATTTCTCTTATTTTTTAATATTTGAAAATTGGATTTTAATATTCTGAAAAACATTTTCATTATTTGAATATGAGTTTTACATAAATTCATTTTTAAAATATAGATATAATAGAAAATACTTTTTATTTCATTAGTAATTTTAAAATTGTTATGGGAGATTTTAATGCTAGAATTGGTAAACAAATGAAAGATAAAAGTGCAGTAGGTAATTTTAGTTATGGTAATAGAAATGAGAGAGGACATAGACTTGTGGAGTTTTCAGAAAAAGAAAAACTTTATATTATGAATTCTTTTTTTGAGAAAAATGTTAAAAGGAAATGGACATGGAAGCATCCAAATGAAAGTACAGCAGAATTTGATTATATTTTGACTAACAGGAAATACATATTTCAAGATTGTAATGTTCTTAATAAATTTAACACAGGAAGTGATCATCGATTAGTAAGGGGTAAGATACATGTTAATGCAAAACTAGAGAGACAAAAATTATTAAGAAAAACTATATTTACAGTTGATATTCCTAATCTTCAGAAACATTCTAAAGAATTTAAATTAGAACTTACAAATTGGTTTCAACTATTAGTAGATTTTGAACATGATTCAGATTTAAATGAAATTAATATGAAAATAACTGATACACTTTTAAAAACTGCAACAAAGATAGCTGGTAGAAAAAAGCAGCAATTGACCAATAAAATTTCTACTAAGACTAGAGAATTTATGAAGAAAAGAAGGAATACAAAAATATACAGAAATGATCCATTAAAAAGAATTGAATATCTTGAATTTTGTAAAATGGTGTGGAAAAGAATTGAAAATGGTCGAGAAAGCAAGGAAAGGTGTAGAAGAGAATAAAAGTCTCAAGATTGTAAAACAACATTTTGGTATTAGTAAAAAATTTATATCTGCAGTAAGAAAAAAAGATAGAATTATTATTAAAAAGAGAGATGACATCATGAAATGGATAGAAAACTTATCAAGAACTATATTGTAATAAAGAACAAGTACCTCCTATATCTATTATATCTTCCAAATTGCCCAGAATTTTAAATGAAAAAGTGAGACATGCAATTAAATTTATGAAGAAAAAAAAGGATCCAGGTAATGATGAAATTATAATTGATATATTAAAAAAATTAGGTGAAGGAATAGAAATTTTTTTAGCAAAGATATATACCAAATGTCTAAATGATAAAGATGTACCAGATGGTTGGAAGAATGCAGTATTAATATTAATATTTTAAAAAGATGATAAAGAAGATATTAGAAATTATAGACCTATCAGCCTTTTATCAGTTTTATACAAAATTTTTACCAAGATAATTATAACTTGTCTATAGAGAATATTGGATTTTCACTAACCAAGAGAACAATCTGGAATTTAAAAGTGGTTTTAGTACAGTAGATCATACCCAGGTATTGAGAGAAGTTATAGAAAAAACAAATGAATATGAGTTGCCATTATGTTTGGGATTTGTAGATTATGAAAAGACCTTTGATTCTATAAACATTTTTCAGTGATTAAAGCATTGGATCATCTAGATTATAGATCTAGGATATTGTCATATTTTAAAGACTATTTATCAAAATGCAATAGCAACAATTAGATTACATAATATTAGGAAAGTCAACATTGAAAAGGGTGTAAGACAGGATGACTCCATATCTCCAAAACTTTTCAGTAGTGCTGTAAGAAGTATTTTGTGGATTAAAATGGGAAGCTAAAGAGGTGAAAGAAAATGGAGATTATTTAAGTTATTTAAATTTTGCAGATAATGTAATTGTTTTTGCAAATAATGCTTTAGAGCTTCAGGAAATGTTGCAGGAATTATCAGATAAAAGTAGGACTAAAGATAAATGATAAAAAGACTAAAGTAATGTTTAATGGATTTTCTCAAAATATGAAAATAAAGATTGATTATGATGAGTTAGCTACAAATATCTTTGTCAGATTATTAATACAGATGGAAACATAATGGATGAAATTGACCATAGAATTAAACTTGTTTGGAATGCTTTTGGTAGAAATAACTTGATATTAAAAGGAAATATGCCTATGTGTTTAAAAATGAAGGTTTTTAATAAATGTGTTTTACCAGTTCTTACTTATGGATCTGAGACTTGGACACTTAATAGAAGAGCAATACAGAGACTTCAGACCACTCAAAGGAGTATGGAAAGATGCATGTTGGGAGTAACAAGAAAAGATTGAAAATATAATATATGGGTAAGAGAATAAACAGTTGTTAATGACCTCATTGAAATAATTAAAAGACTGAAGTGGAGTTGGGCTGGACATATTTCCAGAAGAGATGATAATAGATGGACAATTGAAATCTTAAACTGGATTCCAAGAGATTATAAAAGATCCAGAAAGAGACAACATGTGAGATGGATGGATGGATGAAATAAGAAAGTGTTCAGGGTGATGTGGAGAAGAGAAGTTAAATATTGGAGAAGATGGATTGAACTTGGAAAGACCTTGGATTGATAATGGTTGTTGATGATGATAATGATAACATTTTTGCTTCCACTAAAAAAGTCTATTTTTGTCTAAGACACATTTTTTTGCAAAGTTGATAGTTTAGATTTCAAATTACTTTCATTTGTTGAGTTTATGTTTCTAATATATATATATATATAATAGAGCCTTAATGAATAATAATTTTTATTTTGCTAAAAAATAAAAGGAAAGGAAAATAGTGTTATCTTTATTGTTGCAAATGAAATAACTGACTGGTTAATTACATATATCTTATAATTTAACACATATTTATTTTCTCAATGATTTTAAAATGCATTATATCAAGAAGTATTGATGATACTTCAGTCATTTTCATCATTTCTTTATTCTCTTGCAGCTGTATGCTATTTTGCTAATTTTAAATTCATCTAAGGCAGAAACTGAAACTAATATATATATATATATATTGATTTTGTAATTTTAAAAAAAACTGAAGATGTCTATGTTGTTTAGAGAAACTAATATAAATGATCTGGCAGTAAATTCTTTGTTTTCCAAGTTCAAAAGCTCTTGCAAAAGTTTTGCAAGTATTTTACATTTTGTCTTTTTCATAGAAAGAAAAATTCTATCCATTCTATACTTTATTTAAATGTTTGTGATTTTTTCACAATATTTGTGTAGTATTTATTTAAAAATAAAAATATTCTGGTTATCTTTAGAGTTTATTTGAAAATGTTTTATTTTTAGAACAAATAAGTCGAGAAAACCATATTAACAATGAAACAGAAATTACAATTGATCCCAACTTCACAAATACTGTAGAGGGGATTTATGGTATTTTAATAATTATAAATACAATTTTACTTTTTAGAACAGAATTTTATTGCTTTATGATGACTTAATAATAATTCATTCAAGTTTTAGAAGTGAATTTCGATTAACAAATATTTCATTTATTTATGTATTTTTTTTTTTTTTTTTTTTGGCAATATTGCAATAATCATCCAATAAGAAAAAAGTTATTATTCTGTTTATTTAATATTGGCAAAGTTTTTTTTTTTTAGCTTTTGAGTGCACAAAGAATAAAATCATTTATTATAATATGTTTTATATACATATTATTGTTAATTTGTAAACTTTATTTTTAATACATGAGATATGATTTATTGATCAATAATATAGACTAAATGCTTAATACTAAAATAAAGTATTGAACTATAACTAAAATAGCCATTAGAGATTATGGAAAGAAACTATTAAAATGTGAAAACATAGTAATAACATTAATCAGTAATTAATGGATATAAATAACAGGGAAAATAGATGAACTGAATAAAAATTATTTGTATGTTTTATCACTAACTTACGAAAAAATCAAGTCAGATATCACATAACTTAATTTAATAAGCTTGTATTTATAAATGTTATAAATAGAGCTTGCAAAATAATCTCTTAACAAGTTTTGAGAATATCCCCAAACCCAGACCAGTTTCTCCTACTGGCATTGTTAGTGAGATTCTAGATTATTCAAGCATTAGATTAAAAATACCAGGACAAGCCCAGCACTTTATCTAATGTATAACTATTAAGTAGAAAATCTGAAATTTTCAGATGTCCATATGTCTTCCAATCCAGCTATCTAACTTAAATAGCCATATGGGACAACTAAATTCAGATATACCATATATTAATGGCTTTAGCAATATAAAATCACCAAAGCTTTAATAGCAAAAAATAAAATTAAAAAAAAAAAATCAAGTCAGATGTCACATGATCTAATTTAATAAGTTTGTATTTACAAATGTATAAAAATAAAATTACAATTGCTATTAAGGCTTTGGCAATTTTATATTGCTAAGTTAGATAGGTGGATTGAAAGACATGGACATCTGAAAATTTTAGATTTTCTACTTAATAGTTATACATTAGATAAAGTGCTGGGCTTGTCCTGGTATTTTTAATCTAATGCTGAATATCCTAGCATCTCACTGACGGTGCCAGTAGCAGAAAATGGTCTGGGATTGGGAATATTCTCAAAGCTTGTTAAGAGCTTATTTTGCAAGCTCTATATATAATATCACTAACTTAAAAAGACAAGAGATATTCAAATTACAAAATGAGAAAATCAGTTTGGCAATTCTATTTAAACAACCATTCCTCCAAAGATTATTTTACTTTTTAATTATTTTTTGCTTAGAAAGTAATCCAGGTTAGTTTACCTCATTTTTCTATTCTTATCTCTGAAGTAATTATTCAGAGCAATGAAATACATAGCAAATTAAAATAATCATGTTGTTTTTGTTATTGTTTTGCAGTCCGTGCATCAACACTTACCTGATTCATAAATTAATCTGAGACTTTTATCTTTTAACTGAATACACATTACCTACTGACTACAGATTATCTATATCTACAAGAAAAATTTAAATCGTCTTTAGCAAACATTTCCAAATTCATTAAACATGGAGTCAAACCTTAGTCCATACGCACGTGCTAGTATTTATAATACATTATCATGGTATAATATTCGTGGCATATAAATTATTGCTTCAGATAATAAAACTGTTTTTTTTTTTTTTTACTAAACTTTGGAAGAAAGCCACAAACAAATCTATTTCCTGGCCAAGGTTTCTGCAAATTCATTTGTTGTTTTGTAAAATATAAGTTCAATAAGTAAAAAATAATTCTCACTTTGTTCATTATATATATATATAAATTAATTATTAAGATTACAATTATAAGACAATTTTCATTAATCTATTATCTGCAATTTTTTTTAATATCTATTCTAAGAAATATCTTAAACAAAATTTTTAGCTTTTATATTCTTTCATCTTAACTTTAATTTCAATAATTTTCGATTTCTTTTTTTATTTCTCATAGTTTATAATGTATTTTTTATTATTTTTGTTAATTTCAATACTTTTCAGAAATACTTAAGTGCTAAAAATTATTTTCACTAATTTCAAAAAGTCTCTTAATATTTTGAGTACAACTGTTTAACATAATCTTTAAAAAAAAAAGTAATATTGCTTCTAACTTCCATGGTTTATAATGAAGCGTAGATCAACAGTAATATACAAAATGTATTTAGAAAAATGTTACTATATAGAAAGAAAGATTGACTCTTTATCACTGAAATACCTAGATCTTTTAAATTAATACTATTATCACCACACTCTTATAATAATCAGATATACATCCTAACATTTTAATTTCTGAGATTAAAATGTTTAAATATGAATATATACACAATCCGCTATATGTAACTGATTTATGTTTTAGATGGAGCTCTCAATATTGAGATATTGTAATGAATTATATTAAGAGGCGGAGAAGCAACTGCAAATTCTACTAACAGTGATCACTTGATCGTTCTAATTTATTTAGAAACTGCTTTCAGGCAAAAAACTCTTAATGGCCAAACATACAGATATATATTTTATTTCGTTTGTATTTGGGTATATATATAATCTTAAAGTAATTTAATTAATAATAAATTATAGCTAATAGTGACATTTATTTTTATATCACGGAAATTTTTTTAACTGACAGATTTTATTTATTAGTTTCCTAAAATGTAACTAGGTGGCAATAAGTCATCGGTTGAGTTATTAGTGATGAAAACTAATTTTATTGTGGAATAAAGTATTGTTTGAGCATTTTCACACTAAAAATTATATATGTAGTTAATATGTGTTCCTTCAATCTAAACTTTTAGGATATTAAGAAAATACTGTATTTAGATTACTAATTACTAGTTTACTTTTAAAAATTTTATTATTCTTAAGACAAACGAAACATTCTAATCGCTATGACAAATTTGTTTTGTTTTTGTTTTTTTGTTTTTTTAAATAGTTGATTTCAAAATAATACTATTTTTGATTAAATATGAAAATATGTCTTTAAAATAAAAATAGCATATCTGCTTCTTATGCTTCCATCTAGTCAGGTAAAAATTTAAAAATTATTTGTTTATTTAATTAATGTGTGGATTTTATATATATAACAGCTTACCTATGAATAAATTATCAACAAGGAACTCATAAAGATTACAACCATAGATTCATTAGTGCTTCATTGAAACCTTCAATTCTACCATTGCAATCTTAGATTTGATAGTCATTAACTTCGTTGTTCATGGGTTGTGTTCGTCCATATCTATATAATTCAGTAGCTGTTAAATTTTATTTATAATGCAGACGAGCGCAACAATTATAGGTTGTTCTGAATCTGTTGATGATACTCCAGTTTTAGGAATATCAAGTCCAACTGACTTTATTGCTGGATCTGAAAAAATAAATTTATTTTGGACCAGTTTCCAGAAATGGGCTTAGAATTTTTTGTTTCATGTATTTAGATCATAGTCAATCAGAAAATCATCCAATATTGGTTATAAATGGATATTCATTTATTCTAAGCTACAAAATAAACGAGAGTAGAAAAATGCTCAAAACCTCAGCACTAAACAGTTAGCAAGCCTGGTTTGAGATCTCTTTTTCTTCACTGTTCCTCTAATAGATAATTTTGTACTGCTTTATCTTTAATTACAGATTTAATAATTAAAAATACGTAACTAGGAACCAACATCCTACCAATTATATATTAGTAAAAAGAGAAAACCTAAAAACTATCACTTAAAATAATTTGTATATACAAGTATTGATATCAATGATGACATCATTAAATTCATTCAATATATTGTGAGAGAATCCAAATTGAATGTAGACAAATGTGAATTCAGTATTGCTGGAATAAATGTCAATAACTTTAGACATAAAACAGGCAAAACTTTCTATACATATTGCCATTCAATGCAAGCCACAGTAATCAATGGATGCCAGAAGGCTTGTGCATAAAATCCCCATCTAGTGCCTACTCATCCAATATCCCCAGATTAGTTTCCGGCTTGTGGCCTTCATCAGTGAGGAGCCCTGGATCTGATATCACTGCACCTAGATCTTAGGATTTAATGCAACCTTCCAGCAGCCACCTTTTATCTCTACTTAACTACAAAACTGTGAGTCTTAAATTGAAAACTCTATTGTGTGGCAATATATATATATATATATAGTTTTGCCTGTTTGAATAACGGTTATAAGCAAGCATAAGGAATGGTGATCATGTTATGTTTATTGGCTTAAAATCAATCCTGCCTAATAGAATAGTGATGGCTATAGTTATTAAAGACCCAAAGTCACCAAAATGTATTGGTACTCAACTGAGTTCAGGCCTGTATGACTATATAAACTAATGAGCTTGGATTGAAAATATTATAGTATTTTCAGTTTAAGACTCATAGTTTTGTAGTTAAGTAGAGATAAAAGGTGGCTGATGGAGGGTTGCATTAGATCCTAAGATCTAGGTGCAATGCTCTCAGATCCAGGGCTCTTTACTGATGAAGGCCAGAAACCAGTCTGGGGATATTGGATGAGTAGGCACTAGATGGGGATTTTATGCACAAGCCTTCTGGCATCGATTGATTACTCTGGCTTGCATTGAGTGGCAATATGTATAGAGAGTTTTGCCTGTTTTAATAACAGTTATAAGCAAGCATAAGAAATGGTGATCATGTGATTAAACTTATAGTAAAAAAATGAAATTGTAATACTCTCATGAAGAAAGCTAAAGAATACAATTAAAACATATGGTGACTAATTATCAAGAAGTTAAACTTTATAATAATTTTAAAATGGTAATGAAGTCAACATAGAGGTTGTTGTTCAACAAACTACATATTCATATTTAGCAGAATAAAAACTTTTCCTCCAGATATTGCTGAATATATATATATAAAACAAAAACAAGTTATAATCACGTAACTTGCTATCGCTTATATTTATGATCAATAGATGGCATTTTACCAAAACCACCGAACAAGCGTATATTTGTTTACATAAACATCAAAAGAGTCAGAATTCACTATCTCTTTCATTTGCTCCACCTTCAGATCAGCTGATTTCAAGCTAATTTGCTATCCTCCACCTTCAGATCAGCTGATTTCAAGCTAATTTGCTATCCTTCACTGATGATAGCAAATTAGCTTGAAATCAGCTGATCTGAAGGTGGAGCAAATGAAAGAGATAGTGAATTCTGACTCTTTTGACATTTATGTAAACAAATATATGCTTGTTCGGTGGTTTTGGTAAAATGCCATCTATTGATCATATATATATATTCCACTGCATAATAATGGAAATCATTTCCAAAAGAATATTGAGACAGAAAGCATTATTCTTAGATTTGACTTTTTGGTAGTAAGATATTTTAATTTATTAATTTGCCTTGTAACTAGGAGTAGCTAAATACCCATTTATAAACCAAATTGGTTAATTCTCTGAGAGCTATAGGCCATTTATCTATAAGCCTTCTTTTAATATGAAAAATTTTGTAAGCCTCACCTAAATACTCAATATGATCTCAGCATGATTTTGACCCCAAATTATGTCAAAAACGAAAAAATTAAAATGAGTGTTACTTAATTATTTACATTCAACTACAAACTCATAAATAAATTAAACAATAAAAATTATCCACAACTTTTCTTCTCAACATCAATCCAGCATAATTGTTTTCTTTTCCATTTCACATGTAATCTTTTTCTAATTTTTTATAATCTTTCACTAACTAGTTTAAAATTCAGTTGTTTTTGTAATTGTCATCTTTTCTGCACAGTCAACCCCATTTCAGTCTCTTAAATGTATTTTGCTTTTGATCCCTTCTTCTTAATCCCAACATGGATCTCTCTGTACATTGACATAAGATCTGAAGTTTTGTGTTGTTCCTCTATTAAACATCCAAGTTTCAGATCACAATCAAACATTGATAAAATTTATTTATTCAAACACAAGTATTCAAAACTTTCCTTTTCAAGCACAAGGGTATATGTTTTTTAATTCTAAATTATTTCAAAACTACTACTTACAACTTTGTTTCATTTTATTCATTCTCCTTTTATCTATGTTAATAAACTAACCAAGAAAGATATTTTGCAGTTGTTAACTTCTAATTTATTACAATCAATCTTTTATTATTTTTTCTCATTTTTTTTTTTCACCGAGACGTTAAACATTAAAACAAGCAAAACTTTCTATACATATCATCACTGATCATGTGATGTTTATTGACATTACACATTATTAATTTTTTTTAACATTTAGCTTTAATCTTTATCCATGTATTTTATAAGTGGGGATCTTCATTCTATTTCACATTTTCTTCATTTTAATCTATAACTTCTACAAAACTGCTGAACACAAAGCTTTGAATAGATAAAATAATCATGTGTACATTTCTATCTATGATAATAGATTATGATTGCTGCTATAAATTTTGATAAATATTTTTAAGAATTTGTCAGCTTCTTTAGACAGAATCTTGCTGCTCCAGAACTTTATATGATGAAATATTTAGAAAATAAAATTTCCTTTTTGGTAATCTTATACAGAATGATAACTCATATTCATTGGTCTTATCTATGGATTTTTTAATACTTGAATGTGATCTACTGTGATAACAACCACCTTCAAATACAGCTTGATCTTTTCCTTTGTTTGAATAAAATGTGTCTTTTAGCTGAATTGTAATTATCTTAATAAAAATCTTACAGAGAAATAATAGAAAAATGATACATCTATAATTAAAAATATCTCCCTTTTAAATTTCTTAAATATAAATATTATTACAACATTCTTCTAATCATCTATTACATCTTTATTATTTAGATATTTTGTGTATAGCTGTCAATATTTCTATATTTGTAAACCTGTTTTTTTTAAATATCTATAATAATTCCAATTCAGTTTTCCTCTTCAAATAAGTAATAAAGAAGATATTTCCGTTTAGTTAGTAACATTTGTATTGTTTTGCTTCTTGCTAATCTCTATTTAAAAATTCATATACTCATTTACAAACCAACAATTTGATGATTGCTAAATTGCCCATCTAAGCTTGTTTAGAACTTTTCAATAACTAAAAGAATTTTTCAAATTCTACCTAGATTTACATCCCATAATCATATAATAACAAAAACATAAACTAATCTCTATATAATAGGAATTTTTATAAATATATTAAAGTAACCAATATTCAACATAGTGCGTTAATGTAAATTGATTCCTTGTATCTACTTTCTTATGCAGATGACAGTTTAACATTTCATTTTAATTTAGAATAAACTTAATAAACAGTCTATTAAATATAACTTACATTTATCATTTTATAGTATTAAATTCTATTCATTTTAAACCACTTGTGAAAAATAATTTTTAATCAATTACAAAATAAACTATCAAAAATCCATGTCTACAGTCAATGGATTTGTTAAATATTATTCAATAAAGAATTGTTATAATTTTAAGAGAGGATGCTAACATATTGAAAGAATATTAGATTGACTAAAATAAATATTAAAGGATATATTTTGTTATAGTTTCTTTTACATTATGTATAATGATATCAGAAAGTTCAGATTATACCAATTAAAAATTGGATCAATAAACAAAAATCATGTCATCAAAGAACAGTATTTGCATTAATCTAACACTCATAATTACTGGATTATGTAATTTAAATTTACTTATTCTGTTTTTAATTGAGCTCTAGTTAAAAAAAATACATGAAAAGTCTCTAAACTTTTAGTATTTACATATATATTTTTAAACTGATTTTTTCAAAGCTAGATTGATTTATAAATGTAAAACATGAAAGCAACCAGCATTAATCAACTCTAAGAATCTTTAATCTGCTTTCAAGGCAAAATTTTATTTATATGAAAATGGAGATCCCATCTTTCTCTGTGATCTAAGATGATAATATAGACACGAAAGATAGATGATCTTTGGACTGTAATGGATTAGATTTTTAATTAATAAAAGTTTAAATAAATATCACTAAACAGGCAAATATAATCTGATTTGAAAGTAGACTAATAAAATCAGATGAGATGGAAGATTCTTGCCATTGATAATTATTGGCTGCATTCTTTTTAAAAATATTGTTTAAAGATGAATTGTTATAATTTCGAGAGAGGATGCTAACATATTGACTAAAATAAATATTGAAAGATATTTTGTTAAAATATCTTTTATATTACATATGATAATAGCAGAAGGTTCACTTATGAAATGTAATTAAATACATTAGTTTGTGCATATTTTGTTATTATTAATGTATTTAACATTGCTTTTTATTATCATGTAAAGATTTAATAAAGCTAGCTTTATACCTCTAAATATTGACTTAGTATAATATACTATCCTTATTAAGCGTGATGTCAGCATGTAATACTTTCCTAAGGCTAAAACCTTAGTACGTGCTCCTTGAGTGCTTAATTTTAGCAAGAGAGACAAAGTCGAATCTTGCGTTATGATTTATAGAGGTCTCTCTTGATAAAATTAAACACTCAAGGCGCATGTACTAAGGTTTTAGCCTTATAGAATTATTACGTGCTGACATCGCGCTTAATAAAAATTAATATTTACAACTCTAAATTGATTCAAAATATTTTTAAATTTAATATCTGAATATTAACTCATTGTAAATTGAAAGATTTCATGAATGTTAATGTTTAATAGAAATAGTGGACTTAATCAGTGAAGAATTTATTAGCTTCATGCTCCCAAATCAAAATGCTTTAGATTTGCCTATATAATTAAGAAAAATAGGTTAGAGATAAGAGGCTCCCTCTTATCTTTATAAAGTCGAATCTTGCATTATGTAGAGGTCTCTCTTGCTAAAATTAAGCAATCAAGGCGCATGTACTAAGGTTTTAGCCTTATAGAAGTATAATATACTATGTAAAAATGATAACAAATAATAGCAAGAAAATATTAATCATTTACTAATGCTGCCCTATCATCTAATTAACCTAACTATTTTTAAACAGAGAATGTATATATATGAAACGGTACATGTATGGGTTATATACATTTTTATTGTCATTATTTACCAGTATTCATTTATATTTTAAAAATATTCAACTTTTTAACAGCATTAATTATTCTTTATATAAAAAAATTAAATCATTGTTCGTTTAATTTTAGTTTGTATGAATTTAGATGATAAAATTATTCAAAGTAGATCAATGTTAAAAGAATAAAATAAAAAAACTCATACTTTTAAAAAGGGACTGTCTTTAAATTTATCTAGAAAAGTTGAGTCAATTCTTTTCATTGCTTTACAGCAAAAGTTGAAAAAAAAAAAAAAGGAGCCAAAATATGTTTTAAAAAGATTAATTTCTGTTAACCAGAGTAAAGAATTAAAATATAAAAAGAAAAATAACTTTGTCAATATAATTTAAAAAGTATTTACTTCATTAAATAAATTTTTTAATAAAAAATAGTAATTTTTGCCTGAAGCAAAGTCCCAAAATTCCAGTTTTAATATTGTAAATATTCTGAAACTCAATGATGAAATCACTATAAAATTTAAGAAAGTACAGATGCCATAAGTATGAGAATAAATACAAAAAATAAATACGTTTAAATGCTTCTAACATAATTCGAGAAAAGTAAAACTAAATATAGATTTCTAGAAAATAATCTTCATATTAATTTATCATTATATTAATTAAAAATATATGTTATATTTATTCTTCAAGATGAAGAATTACTCAAAAATTATTTAAAAATGTATATGTCTGGTCATTTCCTTCACATATTTATGTGTTTAATTATATATTATTTTATGTGTTAATTTTATTAAGAGTCTTATAAAATTAAGTTTTAATACTCTTTTCTTAATTAAAACTGCTGCTGTTATTAGTACTATTACTACTGCGTAATAATAAATTTTCCTGGCCATAAGTCAATTACTAAAGTGAAAACTACCGAACTAAAGATAATACAATAAATCTGCTTTGGATTATTAAATAGTAGAGATTTGTCATAAAAAAAATATAACCCTAAAAGACTTGTCTTTGATGATATTTTGAATCACTGCTAAGGTAGTAAAGATTCAATGTATGTATTTAAAAATGCGGGAATAAGAAATACCCATATATTTTAAAGTCTATTATAAATAATGTATATTTTGATATTCATTTAATAATATTATCTATATAAGTTTTGGCAAATGAAAAGATTCAATAATAATTTCTTTTTCCATTTTTTATTTATATTTTGAATTATATAAAGGTAATTATTTTCTTATTTTATCTCAAGATAACTCAAAATCTGTGAGTAAATGAAATAATGTTTTTTTATATATGTTTGAATTATTTTTGGGTGATGTTTTTATTTTGCATATCTAGTATTTATTTTAATTAAGTTGTTATCTTATTACAAAAAAGATATTTATATAAAAAGATTGTTTATTGGATATACAACATAATTTATGATGCAAATATTTGTCTATATGATGGATTTTGACAATATTTCATATTTGTACTTTACTTATATTACTTTTTTTTTACTTCATTATTGTTATTAAACATTTTATTATTGAAATTATCTTTTGTAATTTAAATATTCTTTATCTTGAGCTCAATGCACTCATCATAATATGCATTTTTTAATAATATAGTTATTATAAAGAGAATCAGAATCTCTATGTGAAAAATTAAGTTATTATGAAGCAATTTGTGCCAATTGTTAATAGAGTTTAATATAAATAAATAAAAACAAATAATATTTCCAAGCACTTTCAACTCTTACAAGTCCTTATCAAGGCAATGTAAACAATTCTTTTTTCTCCTAGGTGATGAATCTAACATTTCATTGTATTGGCCAGGAACAACTAATCGGAAAGCTGGTTAATTTTGAATTCATAGCACAAGATGAATTTTGTATAATATATGATTCTTTAATCTTGCATTTTTTTATCATGTGTTTCATTCATTAATATTGTAAAATCCTTTGGACTACATATATGGCTGTATTATTTTGGTGAACATAAAAAGCTGAATAAACTGTATCATCTTCTCTTGCTCTATTATAAGTATATTTATGTTGTTGAAGGCGATATTTAATATTTGTTTTGGTTTCTCCAACATATATTGCACTACAATTTATTTGTGGGCATCTAATAGAGTATACAACACTGCTTTTATCCTCCTTATTTATTATTTCCTTAGAATTATTTATTAACCTATTAAGGTTAGGTGGAGTTCTCCATGCTAATCGAAAATCTTGACTTAAAACTTTTATTATATTTTTATTAATATTGGGAATAAAAGCTAATGACATCCATGGTTTATTATTCATATTTATATGGTCACTATTATGACGTTGTTTATAATGCTTCAATACAGTAGATAATAGCATTTGTTTATTATAACCCACTTGTATTAAATCTTGCATATAACATTTTATATTATCTTTCATAAACATTTCATTTGAACACAGTCGTTGATTACATGTTAAAAAGGCTCTAAAACCAGCTAATTTGTGTACTAAAGGAACATTAGATGTTGGATGAATGTAACCTCTATTATCTATATGTTTTACAACCATTTTATATACTAATTTATCATCTACCCTTGATATTTGCAAATCTAGGTATTTAATACTAGAATTGTCTTCTCTTTCTATTGTCCAAACTAAACCATCTTGGTTCTGCAAACTATCAAAAATTTGCTTTATAATGTCTAGTAGCCCATATATCAAAACATCATCCACATATCTACAATATAATGTGTTCTCATTTCTTACTAATATGGGATGCACAATTCGCTGTTCAATATTATCTACAAACAAATTACTTAATAACCCACTTACAGCCAAACCCATTGGCCATCCTTTTTCCATTCTATATAAGTTACTACCATGTGCTGCAACAATATCATTGCTTATCCAAATTAAAACATCTATAATGAAAGATATTTTATCCTGTGGCATTTCTTTAGCACACAATTTATCTCTCAAAATTGTAATAGATGCAGATCGATCCACTGATCCATATAATTCCACCACATCCAATGAAACAAACTTGTACTCCTTAATTATAGCTGTTTTATTAAGTATAGTAACACAATCAAATGACGATTTTAATGTATATTTTCCAAACCCAACAAAATCTAAAATCCACTTAACTAAAACTTTTGCTAGCTTTTGATAATATGCCCTTGTAAAATCCATCATTAATCTTAAAGGAGCATTAAGCTTATGTGTTTTTACATTCACAAACATTTGCGGAATAAAAGTTGCTGATGGATAAACTTCCCTATATTCTTTATTAGTAAGAAACATTTTACCATGTGCTCTTAAAATCTTTGAAACAAACTAATTTTTCATAGCCTTTATATTATAATGTTTAATTCTAATAAAATTCATTTTCTCTATTTATTGTTTAAGTTTAATTTCATATGTATCTTTATCCATTAATACAAATCTATGTGATTTATCTTCCTTAGAACAAATCAGCTGGTTATTATTTAAAAATAATTTAACTCTGTATTAACAATTGTCACGAATTGTTATTTATATTATTTTTATATTATATACAGAAGTATTATTTATTTATTATGAAGCCTTTTGAAATCTTAAAGAGTGACTAAACAAAGTAAAATCAGTTCTTATGGCAGTTATAAGATTGCACTTCTTAAATTAGTGTTTATCTTAGGAATCAAAGTTAATTTTCAATAATCATCTCTTTAGAAGTCAGGCACAGAAATTAAGTGGCACATTATTGCTAAAGAAATAAAACCAGTTCATCATCACATTCTTGGTTATTATATTTTGAGAAATGATAGATTTTAATTTGGTTTTTTAAATAACACCTTGTTGATATATTTTGTTTGTTTCCTTGGGTCATGATTGGTGCTTATTTTGCAATTGTTTTCTACACAACAGCTATGCAGTGATCTGCATTTAAATTATTTTAGCTTTAATGTATGTATTTCATCTATATTTATTAGGTACTGTTATTCACATCATTATCTATAGTTACAGTTAAACATCAGTGGATCTTCATGAAGCTCTAACCTTTTATAATTTTATGAATAACTAACTTTTTTCTTGCAGATCTATTTTATCATGAAGGCAAAATAATATCAACAGGTTCAAATAAAAATATCAGAAATATAAATTTACTTTTTGGCTATAAAACAAATACTTTTGAATTATTCTGTTCAGGTTACAGCTTTGTTTCTTCTTTATCACTGTTAACACAAATTATAAATATGTAAAACTCCAGTGACTGTTTTTTCCTGAAAAACAATGTGAGATCTCTGGCACAAAGTTGTTAATATATGTCTCTCAGGGCAATTTTACAACAGTTAAAGGTTGCAAGATGTGCTCACAATGGTAATAAATATAGATTAAAATAACCAGGAACTTCATGTCTGATAAAGATATATAAAAAACAAGAGAATGTAAAAATAACTAGGAATTTAAATATATGACAAACAATTTTCAAAAAAACTAGATATAAATCATCTGATAGTTTCAGAAAATATAAAGAGGCAGGGATTGAGACATTTGGTAAGAGTTGCATGAATTCTGTAATGCATATAAAAGTATTAAAATGGATCCCATGTATTATCACTTTTGACAATGAGCAAATGTACATGAAACATATCCAATAAACAACTTTACTTTTAATAGGTATTAGCATAAAAAAGAAATCATCAAAAATTTACATATCCATGGTTTTGACAACAATAATTTTCAACATATTTTATTTGTGTTATTTATAAATGTCATCATTTGATTTATAAGATATAATTTATTTGATCACATTCTTGTTTACTTTATTGTTTTTGAATATATTTCATAATAGGTATGACACATCAGTTGATAATTTTTTTTCATGAAGAATACATTCATATTTAATCCATTCTCATTGTCCCTTAACAAAATACATTTTATATGTTTTCTCTAGGATTTCTAATTTAGATGACTTATTTCAACATGATCTTGGTCTTTCCATGGATCATTAACCAAAGTTACAATGGTTGTCTTCTATACTATTCATCATATTACCATCATAATTATTATAAATTTTGTAAATTTCATTGTTATATATTTTTATTCATGCATCAATTAAAATCAAAGATATATAAGATATTGCCTCTATTTATCGATACTTCATTGGCTTCATAATTACATGAGTTACAAATAAATCAAGTCAGATGTTACATGACCTAATTTAAACAAGCTTATTTGCGAGCTCTTTATAAAACATTTTAGATGAGTTAGACATTAATATCACTTATTGCATCTATTTTATATATTTTCTATCATCCTTCTCAAACTCTAATATAATAATAACATTAATTTTACAATTATTTTTATTATGCACATCAATGAAAGACTTTTTTATGACTTATCTTAATCGGTGCTTGATTAACAATTTTTTTAATTCATTTTATTATCTGCTGAATTAATTTGAGACTTTTCAATATCAAATTGGAATTTATCAACATTCTCTGCATTTATTTAGATTCCTCTTTAGTTTCCATATCATTCTGAACTTATTCCACAACTATTTTATTAATTTTTCATTCCTCCACAAGGTCTTCCACACTATCTATGTCAATTTCTTTCCTATGATATCTTCATCAGAGTTTCATCAATCTTTTCAGAAGTCCCAGGTTTTACTAGTTTTTTATCCCTTTCTGAAAGCCCATCTTGAAATTTTGTCATAAATTTCATGATTTTTGTTCAATTTTTACATTTTCTAATTTATTCCATAAGAAATTGCAACATTTGAGAGCAAGCCATCTTTTAATTTAACTCTTCTATTTTCTGTTATATTTATCAAATTGTATTTTGAATTATTTTATTATTGTCAGATCATACAGCTTCTTATTTCCATTATCATTTCTTTTATACATATCTTTTGTCTTAAGCATCTCATTTATTTAAAATTATTCTTTAAGATATATGCCTTTCATCTTTTAATTTTTAATTTAGTATTATTTATTCTATATTTTGCTAATTACATCAATGACTAATTGTGATGAATTATCATTTATTCTTTTAGCTTCCAAATTTTTAATTGAGAATTTTGCTTCTTCTGTATTTAAATATAAGAGTAAATGATGCACTGCAAAACATATAGCAGTAACAAAGTCTCAGATTGAACTTGATAAAATGAAATAGTAGGTTTAACATTAGTTTGTGTTGTAAATAAAGATAATGATAATCATGATTGGACAATAATCACTGAGTCAAAATTTAAATTGCATAGGTATATGTATGTAAATACTTATAGCAAACGTTAAATATTACTTTAAATATATACTCATCCTCAAGTAGAAGACATATTTTTATTTAGAGCTACCATATATTCTCTGGACAAGGTAACTAATCTTTAACCATGCACACATATCAATGCATATAAATTATCTCTAATCTCAATTAATGAGGAGCAGATTGCTTTAACTATGAAAACATGAAGCTAATTTATTAATTACTAAATAGAAAGGATATCGAATCAAGAATAAAGAACTAAGATTGTGTTTTAAATAATAAAAACATTTAATAATAAATTATTACATATTTATATATGACAATACACAGTCGTTTACATTTATATTTGATTAAATGTGATAGCTATATTTGCAAAAACTTAATTAAGATGTGTTTCTAACTGTTTTAACATGCTAGCCTAATAATCTTAGAATTTTATAATTATCTAACTTGTTAAATCAATTTCCATTCATATTTAAACTATTAAATCAATATTGTTTAATTTGCAATGAAATAAATCCTTATCATATATATATATATATATAAACATTACAAGCATAAAGCTAAACTAGTCAATATAAAATCAAAACTACCCCAAATCTAAAATTAAACCAGACCAGAATAAAAATAATATTAAAACACAACCTAAGGTTTCACTGCTACAAGCAGACTTCTCAAGTGTAAAGAAATAATAAAAAAAAACACAACTTATATATACTATTAAAAACTACCCACAAATCCATTCACTTCCCATCCACCCTTAATATTAAAAGAACTCTTAAATAAGTTAATTGCTTCAGAATCATAAATTTTCAATAATAAAGACTCTTTAATTCTTCTTTTGATTTCATTTCTCTCAAAGAAGACAACCTTAGCTTCATCAAAATCAATAGTGTGGCCTGTATCTTTTTCATGGACATACAAAGCAGAACTAAGATATCTATTTTTAACTCTACTTTTATGAACCTTTACTCTTTCATTTAAACTCAAACTACTCTGACCTATGTAAACCTTCTTACAAAATAAACAAGGAATAAAATATACCACACCAGGAATAGTCTTTCTATCAAAAACTTCCTTTGTATTATTCAATAAATTATTCAATGTAACACCCCTTTTCCAAGCAATTTTCTTATTTCCAAACAATTTACTATTTCTACACACAATTTTATAAGAAGACAATTTAAATGGCAAAGAAATAAAATCATATTTTTCTTTAACCTTTACATCCTTACAAATATTACTATTAAATAAAATACTTTTAACAAATTTATCAGAGTATCCAACACTTAAATAATCTTTATAAAATTGATATTTCTGAAACAAAGATCTATAATTAAACCTGATAGCTATCAGTCTGTATCTCATAAAGTAGCTGCTTTAAGGAATTATTGTCATAGGAATATTAAATTAAATAATTCTAGGGGGGTAGCTTTGTTTCAGAAATATCAATTTATAAAGATTATTTAAGTGTTGGATACTCTGATAAATTTGTTAAAAGTATTTTATTTAATAGTAATATTTGTAAGGATGTAAAGGTTAAAGAAAAATATGATTTTATTTCTTTGCCATTTAAATTGTCTTCTTATAAAATTGTGTGTAGAAATAGTAAATTGTTTGGAAATAAGAAAATTGCTTGGAAAAGGGGTGTTACATTGAATAATTTATTGAATAATACAAAGGAAGTTTTTGATAGAAAGACTATTCCTGGTGTGGTATATTTTATTCCTTGTTTATTTTGTAAGAAGGTTTACATAGGTCTGAGTAGTTTGAGTTTAAATGAAAGAGTAAAGGTTCATAAAAGTAGAGTTAAAAATAGATATCTTAGTTCTGCTTTGTATGTCCATGAAAAAGATACAGGCCACACTATTGATTTTGATGAAGCTAAGGTTGTCTTCTTTGAGAGAAATGAAATGAAAAGAAGAATTAAAGAGTCTTTATTATTGAAAATTTATGATTCTGAAGCAATTAACTTATTTAAGAGTTCTTTTAATATTAAGGGTGGATGGGAAGTGAATGGATTTGTGGGTAGTTTTTAATAGTATATATAAGTTGTGTTTTTTTTATTATTTCTTTACACTTGAGAAGTCTGCTTGTAGCAGTGAAACCTTAGGTTGTGTTTTAATATTATTTTTATTCTGGTCTGGTTTAATTTTAGATTTGGGGTAGTTTTGATTATATATATATATATAAATAACTACAACCATTAAATGTCTGTATTTTTAAATTATATAATAATAATTCAAACAAATATATTTAACACAGTATTCAAAATTAAATAATCTATTCTTTACCAGAAGTACTTTCAATTGTTTCACTGACAATCTTTATCAACTGTTAATACAAACGTACAAAAAATAAAAACTTGCATTACCCATCATTCAATCTATTCAAATTTCCCACAATTCTGTTGTCTTTATATTAGCCGATTGTTTATTCATCAAACCACCTCTATTCCTAGATATCATCATTGCCTCTTTAATTTTACGTTTTTCACTACACCTTTCAATTTGAATAATTTTTATATCTCTATTATTAAATTTAAAACCATAATTACATGTTTTATTATGATCAAATATAATTGATGGAGTATTCATATTTACTGAAGATATATTTTCTTTCTGTACACGTTTATATAATGTACAGAAAGAAAATATATCTTCAGTAAATATGAATACTCCATCAATTATATTTGATCATAATAAAACATGTAATTATGGTTTTAAATTTAATAATAGAGATATAAAAATTATTCAAATTGAAAGGTGTACTGAAAAACGTAAAATTAAAGAGGCAATGATGATATCTAGGAATAGAGGTGGTTTGATGAATAAACAATCGGCTAATATAAAGACAACAGAATTGTGGGAAATTTGAATAGATTGAATGATGGGTAATGCAAGTTTTTATTTTTTGTACATTTGTATTAACAGTTGATAAAAATTGTCAGTGAAACAATTGAAAGTACTTCTGGTAAAGAATAGATTATTTAATTTTGAATACTGTGTTAAATATATTTGTTTGAATTATTATATATATATATATATTATATATATATATATATATATTGTAAATATCAATAGGTCGATATTTATATTTTAAAAATTTGTTATTTGTTATTAAAAAAAAAAATCTCTTTAAGTTGAAGTTTACATATGAAATATTTAAATTTTTCTTTTATGTTTATTAAATATAGTTATTATTTGAAGTTATTATTTTATTTATATATATTGATAGTACATCATTATAAACATTTAATTATTAAAATAAATAAGGACATATAAATTATTAATTATAAAAAAGATTATTTTATTTATAATGATTATTAAATGCAATAAATAATTATTTATGTATATTTTAAAAGATGTCAAATTTTCGATTTGATACTTTTTATATGTATACTTAATATTTTATTTTTATTTTGATGTTAATTGTTGTAAAAGAGAACATATATATATAACATGAGTTTTAAAATAGCATCTGCTGGCATGAAACCACGCGACAATAATAAGGAAGCCATTATTAGGATTATTGCTTATTAAAAATGGGATATAGAACAAACAACTGAAGGATAGAATTTTATTACATTTTATTTCTTTAAAGTTTACCATTTTTTTTAAAATACTGAAGTAACGTATATATTTTGTAATAAACATATAAATTATGACGGGGTAATAAGGATATATCGCAGCTAGGGCTGCATCATCATCATCGCTTTCATATATTCTAAAGCAATTTTTCAATGGAACAACTAAAAATTTCAACGTATAAATTTCATCGCGTCTGGAATTAAAAGCTGGCATAGCTATCTTAAATGTATTATCGTCAATTTAATTCTAATCTGGAAGTAATTGTAATTGATGTACTGGATTTAACATTTTAATAAAATATGCATATATTCAAGAATTAATAATCTTCTTTAATGAAATCGTTTCGTCGTCTTTTAATAGAATGCATTCTAAAAATAAAAATATAAAATATACAGATGAAAAAACTCATGGACTAAATTAATTCTTAAAAGGACAATTAACTAAGTGAACTTTTAAAAAGGTATTTAATAATTTTATATATATATGAGTGATGTGTGGATATACATTTTTGAGATTGATATATTTTTTTTTTGTTTATTTTTTTTTTCATTGTAAAATGTAACGTTTGTGAATGATCAATTTAAGCGTCTTGTTTTATTATAACATTAAACGTATAACAGATGATGTTTAAGATAAATATTTAAATAATTTTAAAATCTGAAAATATAATTTATAAGTTGAGGTACTATATATTAATTATTATCTTTATATTATAACTATTAGGCAGAAATATGTCTTTATATATTTATTGTTTATATTAATATTGAAACATTAATATTATTTAAAGTCAAACGATAACATAAAATAAAGATGTGCTATTTATTTTTATAAATAATGCCTTTGTAATTATTTAAAGATCGATACTATATTATTCTTATTTTCTTAATGCCAAAGTTATTAGTAAATTAATTGAATTTACGACTTAATAAAAGATAATTTCTTATTTCATTTATTACTTGGTTTGTAGGTCACTTACATATATTATTATTCATACACATATTTAGAGGTACATAAATTTATATAGTAGATGTGTATATTTGAATTTAATAAAAGTCCCTTTATTTTTGATATATATATTTGATTAGTTAGTCACATCAACCTAAAAGATAAATTATAATGAAAGATCTCATTGATTAGTATGATTTTAGATTTGTTTTATATAAAGCTAGCTGGGAGGGCAATTTAAACAATTTATTAAAATATAATTGGAACAAGTTTGTTTTTCTTCATTCTTTAATATAAATGGAATAACTCATATACATTCCATTATATTTAACTTGCTTAATTATGAGCTACCATATAGTTTCCATTACATTATTTATATAACCGGGATAATTTTGTCTTTCTTCAATTTAAATGGAATGTAGCAAGTACGATCCATTACATTTGGCTTACCCAAACATGGGCTACCTTAAGTTCCATTACATTTGGAGCATCCAAGTGAGGCTCTGAATTATAGGTTCCATTACATTTGGCGCAACAACTAGGGCTAGAAATAAGCTAATTAGGGCTTGAAATACCCCACATACTTGAGATTAAGATGTCTAGTATATATATTAATATGAGATGTATGGTTTAAAGAAAGAGAAGCATTTTTGTGTGTTTAATTTTTTTTATATAAATGGAAATATTTTAGCCTTATGTTTAGATGGTGATGGTTAATATTATTGTATTTTTTTTTAGTGATGAAAGATAAATATAGTCATGAAGCAGTTTAATTTCAATTTAAAAAGTATATTGATGGTGTTGAATTATAGTATAATAATTTTGTACATATTTGGAAAGTTTGAGTTGTAGAAAAATCTATAATTTTGAAGGTTGGATGGGATATTTGATTGTTGGAGTTTGGTTGGTTCTGTTGCAGGTATTGATGTTGAGTGGGGAGTTTTGTCATTGTCTTGAGGATGTGATGCATTCATGTCACTTGTGATTGATTAGTCTCATTCATTGCTCCAACCCAAATCTTGATGTTTATTATTATTTATCATGAAGCAGTTAACAGTAGTCCTGCCATGATTTTATCTTTAAAACTCCAGAGAGAGTAAGATATAATTATTTTAATATAAGTATAATATTTGCCTCTAAGTCTCCCAAAGATGAGCAAGGAAATATTTATAAATAATAGCCCCTAAGACTTAAATATAAGCAGGGTAGTGTAATGGTGTTCTAAGAAAAATTATTATGGGTTGTAGTAGATAGGATAGAATGAAATGTGATAGTCATCTAAGTGTTCATGAAACATTGTATGCTTTGGGAGTAATGATTGAATTCTTTTATCTACATCAAAGTTGTGAAGTGCTAATCAATCTTTTGGTTGTCAATATCTGTCGGATCTTTGGAGGAATAGATAAGTATATAACTTAAATATATAACACCAAACTTAAGAGTTTGATTAATTGATTATTGTTTGTAACAAATAATCTATTACATTGATTATCAATTAGGGTTTGAAAACAAACATATCGATGTTTTATTTTTTTTTTTTTTGTAAGTGACTTTTAAACATGAAGTTCAATTAGTAAATATTTGTTAGTAGTAAACTGCATTAGTACAATTTTAGTAAAATATTTCGAGCACAAAAGTTAATAATAAGTGAAGTGGATATTTTTTTTTTATGTGTATAAAATGGTATTAAGTATTAAAGTCCAGAAAATTTATAGGTATCGATTTAAGTATTTTATATTTAACTACCATTATTTTGAATGAGAAAGTTGTCTCACTATATTATCAAATTAGTTATTTTAAGGCATGTGAACATTTAGTTGTAGTTTAAATATTTCAAGGTTATATTGAATTTGATATGAAGTATCCACATTTTAATATAGTATAAGTGTAGAATATTTATTATCATTAAATATAAATAAATGTTATTTAGTGATATCAGTTGTTACTCTCTGCATATATATATATTTTAGAGAAATTTGTTGATGTTATGGTGATAGATAAGATTTTTTTTTTTTTTTAAGCCAAGAAGTTCATGAGTTCAAATAAGTAAAATTTAGATTGTCAGATAGCTATTATATATTATAAGATTAAAAAGGCTTGTATTTTTAGTTAAAAAATTGCTTGTTGGAATAATGATTGGAGATGGTGAGCCCTTGATCTGTGATAATTACTATATAGAAATATATATATATATTGTACATATACATATAGTATTCAATTATTAAAAAAAAAAAAAAAAAAAATTTTATTCTTTTATACATACAGAGATTTATATGTATGAATAAGCAGTTCTTTCTTTTTATGATTTATTATATAATATTTTTTTTTATTAAATAATATGTGTTAAATTTATTTAATTTTCATTTTTGTTAAAAGAGAGTAAATCAGAAAGGTGTAAAATAAAACTGTTAGATTAGGAGATAAAAATTGTACACGTGTGAAACAATGAATAGATCTGTACAAACACAAAGATGCTTTTACACTTATTTCTGATGGCTATAGATTCCAGCTTTGTTGTTATCTGTATCTTAAAATTATTTTTACAAAAGAGGTGCTTTGATGTAGATGATAGCGATCAATTATAAGTCGTCATTGATTGTGACCGTCAAACTTGTGAAGCTTTGATTTTTTTTTAAGATAAAAATTTTCCAGATGTTTTTCGCGATATAAACGATTAAAACAATTTTTTTTAGGCAGTCAGTCTGAAATTTTTTTAAAGAGGCAGTTAATCATAAATTTTTTTTAAGAGTCAGTAATAAATTTCTTTAGAGAGATGATCAGTTAAATTATTATTATTATTTTGAGACTCAACTCAATTGGTCCTTCCTTGTTATAATTCTTAAGCAGAAATGTAAGCTCGAATCTTTTTTTTTTAAAAAAAGAGTGAACGCTTTAATTCTTTTTTCTCACTCTTTGAAAGTTGAAAAAAAAAAAGAGCAAATGAAATGTGCGTTTATATAAAGCAATTTTCAAGCAATATTAAAGAATAGGAGAGAAATGGAACAAGATTGAATTTATTATAAGTTAGTAATAATTATAAAAATGATATTAACATATTTGGTTATGCATAAGACTATGCCTTTGCATTGCTAAACCATTTTTTCTGCTTCCTGATTAATACAGAAGAGTCAAAATCGCTGATCTATCTATGAAATCATGTATCCAGTAATAACCAACAAAATGATAAATTTTGAAGCCAACCACGCAAGCTATATGGAATGCTTTGTTCCTAGTTCCTGTCTTATTAAAAGCTCACTGCCTTCAAACCAATGGAGAAGGGGAAATAGGAGGAAAAGAAAATTTAAAACAGCTATGTAGAACCAAGTTTGAAGCCATAAATCAAATTTTTGTTGATTTACCTCAATCATCTAAAGTGTCGACAGCAATTATTTTTTTTAAAGAAGAGAAACAAGCAAATCCACCGGTACCTACTTATTCAAAGTACTTATAATAACTTTTTTTCTTTTAAATGGTAGAAGGAAGCCAATCAACAGTGAATAATAATGGACTTAAAAAAGAAACAAGCAAAGTCAATTGATTCAGCATTATCTTAAAAGTATCTGCAATAACTTTCTTTTTTTTTTTTTTGGTGAGCAAAGAAAAGCAGTCTAAAATTCAAATTCAGGACATTAATAAGAAGTAAAAAGTAGACGGGTAAATATGAACTTTCTTTAACCGATTTTATTCTTTTACTTATTAAAAGTAAACCTTAATTTACTGGTCAAAGCAATTTTCTTTTTTGATACAGAAACATTAAAGACTTGTTTATCTATAGTTATTTGCAATATCTCACAACATAGCACAAACATAGTTTAAATCTTTAAACTTAAATTTTTCATTATTTTTTTTTATTATATATTGTAATGTTGAAATGTTTTTTTTTTATTTTATTAATTGTTCTTCAGATGTTAATGATAATGAGCAACCTATAGATATATGCATTTATAATGTTTTTTTATTTTTATTTTATCTTGTTGCATATTAAAAGTTAATATATGTATTTTATTTTCTTTCGCTATAAGGTTGCAAAAGAAAAAGATATTTTTATATATGTAATTTTTGGGTATACATTTTAAACATATATGTTAACATTACCGAATGCGTGAATGTGTAACTGCTTACCCAAACACATCAAAGAATAGGTTATATATAATTAGTTTAAAATAGTAAATTAAAAAGTAGGGCATTACATTTGAATGGAAATGAAATAACATATACAAGTTACACCTGAAATTTATTTTATGATATGATAAGTAAGAAAAGTCTTAAATAAGCATTTATAGAATATGTATTTTTTTTAATATTGAGTTAAAACAGCTTATTTTGAGATATCAAGAAAAGTGACAAACCTATATATTAAGTTTATTTGCTTATACTTATATCAATTTTATATTAATAAACCATTTATTTAATTGTCGATTTAACTTTAAAGAAGAAAAGAAAGAGTAGTAGTGTTAATAAAATATAATTATATATCTTAATTGGTTTCCGAGTTATTATTAAGAATATTGTGTTTTTTTTTTTTTTTTTTTTCTTAATTCTATCATTTTAATTCAGCATCATTGCTCGCAGTTATTAAGTATTACCATTCATATATATTGAGCAATCACTTGCAAATATTAAGCGTCCGCAAAATAATAGGTAAACTAGAATGTTGATATTTAAGTATTTAAGGATTATGCTTGAGAATAAAATAAATTTTGATAATTATAGTTCAACATAGAAAGCTAAAATTGTGTTGTGTCCATGAATTTAGATCATCCTCATCAAAGATGGATATCATGTTATTAGTTAAAAATGTTTCAAATAATACTATATAAAAGTTATGATCGCCATCAATCATCATTAATAAATTATAATCATTAAACTTAATGTTTAGCGTAATGAATATATTTTAGTAAATAGGGGTTTATAGAAAATTGAATATTATGCAAAGAGATTCATGATGATCAATCATCACCATTAGTATTATTAAATCCCAGTATGAAATATGATAATTTTAATAGATGCCTATAAGTTTATAAAGATGAATTTATTGTTGTGAGTTTATTGATAAGCCATGGCTGGTATCATCATCACTATTATAATCATTATTATGACATCACTATTATTATCATTATTATGATATTATTATCATCATCATCATTATTACCTTTATTGTGATAAATAATTTAGTTAAATGGCCATCAATATCAATAATGGTCTTCACATGCTTGTTTGGAAGCCATTAATAGGATTATACATGTCTGTTCATCAATATACGCTAATGAGCTAGCAATGTCTATAAGAATCTTTGATCTATAGTATAAACTTTGGTAATATTGGGATCTTGTAATTTTATCAATATAGATAAAATGTAAGAATGTCATTTTTGTTCAATAGTCATCCAAGTCATGTGTAATAAATATGTACTGAATGAGTTTGAACTCAAGTACACTATAAATAGATACTTATCTAGATTGAAAACAATCTAGTGGCGCTCATGGGAAAACACATGTACTTAGCTAAACTGAATAAAGAGTGATATCATCCCTTTCCAACTTCATAATATTAGTTTTATAAAATATATTTTTTATAAGTTGTCATGAATAGCACCAGTGTGTGCATATGACCATGAATGGTCTTATATATTTGGAAAGAAGGATAGAAGGATTCTTTGTTAGAAGAATCTAGTATTGGAGATAAGCATAAGGCACTCCAGGAATCTCACAGTGGGTACTTTTATTCAGTTGCTATGTTTAATATTATTTTTATTAGATGACAATGTCCAGTATGTTTTACTGTTTAAATGACTGCCCCAATATATAAATAAATACCAAGAATCTTTAATGCTGATATTTTCTTTGTCTATGCTATGATGAATTGAAATAGCTACAAATTATAATTACAAATACATATCTTTTATATTAATTTAATAATTACAAATACATATTTATATTAATTGATAAATATTGTTACAAATGGCAATTGATTTATTTAAATTGTTACAAATGGCGCACCAACTAGGGCTCGAAATAAGCCAAATAATGGCTTGAAATACCCCACATACATGAGAGATGGGTAGTATATAGTGATGACAGATGTATAGTTTAAAAAAAAAAAAAAAAAAGAATATTTTTTTTCTGTGCAATTTTTTTTTTATTATTAGTGTATACAAATATTTTGGCCTGATGTTTAGATGATGATGATTACTGTTATTGCATTTTTGATGATGATAAATGAATACAGTCATTATAGAGCTTAGTTTCAATTTTTAAAATATAATGATATCACAACTTATAATGTGTTAAAGTTAATAACACTGTTTTTTTTTATATATATATTTTGCTTATCAATTAAATAAGCATAGAAATATTAATAGCCTTGAAGTGTGGAATAATAATTTTGTTCATATTTGAAAAGTTTGTGTTATAGAAAATTTATGATTTTGGAGGTTGGATTGGATATTTGATTGTTGGAGTTTGGTTGGTTGTGTTACGGTTGTGATGATGGATGGAGAATTTTTGTCATTGCCTTGAGAATGTGATGTATTCATGCCACTGGTGATTGATTTATCTCATTCACTGCTCCAACCCAGATTATAATATCAGTTGTTTTATCATGAAGCAGTTAACAGTAGGCCTGCCATGATTTCGCCTCTAAGACTCCAGAGAGAGCAAGGCATAATTTTTCTGATACATAATATTTCGCCTCTAAGACTCCAGAGAGAGCAAGGCAGTATTTTGTTTTACTGATATATCGGAAGAGCGTCGTGTAAACTTTAAAAATGAGCAAGGCAGTATTTTGTTTTACTGATACACGACGCTCTTCCTCTAAGACTTTAAAAATAAGCAAGGCAGTATTTGACAAATTAAAGCCCCTAAGACTTGGAAGTAAGCAGGGCAATGCAACAATGTTTGCAATAAACTATTATGGGTTGTAGTAGCTTAGAGTGATTGAATTGGGGTGATCATCTGAGTGTTCATGGAGCATTGTGTGCTTTAAGTGCAGTGATTGAATTCTTTTGTCTATCTCATGATTGTGAATTGCTAATCATTCTTTTGGCTGTCAATATCTGTCAGATCTCTAGAAGGATAGATGAGTATATAAATGACTTGAGACATGAACTCTGTTATAAATCTAGCACATATGTTATATAAGTAATTTTTTTTTTTTTGCTTAGTGTATTAAAAAAGGGCATAGAGAGAGTTAAGTTTTATAAAGGCATGAAAAACTAGATAAATGATGGCATAAAAAGGACACACCAATACAGAGATAGCTTTTTCTTAAATAAATGTTTTAAATAGTACTATGACCTCATACTTTATCAATCATATATAGGTAAAGGAAAAAGAGTGATGATGGAGGTTAAGTAAATTAAAGGCACTTAAGATATAGATAGATTGATGGGGAGAATTATGGCTGAGAAAGAGTGGTTGAAAATTTTAAGGTATATGAGGATAGATAAAGGTGTTTGACTCTGGATGTATAAGAAATCAGGGAGCAGAACAGAATAGAGCAGAACAATAAATCAGAACAGAATAAATCAGAATATACTAAATCAAACAGAAATAAGTAATATAAATATTTTAGAAATTTATGATGGAGCAAGAAAAGGAATTAACCATTGAGGGAATGGAAGTAGAGAAGCAGGGCCCTCCAGAGTGGATGCAAATTTTCATGAACCAAATGAAACAAGAGATGAATCAGATAAATAATAAATTTGATCATCAATCACAAGAGATGAAGGAAATGAATGAGGGCATAAAACAAGAGATTAGAGAAATGAGGCGAGAGAGAAACCAGATGTTCGATCAGCACTTCCAAACAATGCATGAGTCTATCAAAGGACTGTCTCAGGGACTTGACGATAAGATGGATCAACCATCACCAGAAATGAATGATCAAGTAACTGATTTAGGTAAAGAAACTGATAATAAGATGACCAGTCCAGAACAAGAAATAGTGCCAGAGAGTTATGTGACTGTAGTCAAGCCATATGAAAATGATGAGGTAGCTGCTGTTCAAGAACAGTGTAATCCCAAAGAGGATATATACAGTGAGATACATAACCTAGAAATAAAGGTAGCCACTGTACAGGAACAAATTGACCTCAGGAAAGATGTAGTCAGTAAAGCTAGTTTCTTAGAATTAAAGATAGCTGCTGATGTATATGCCCCAGTAAATGTAGCAGACAAGTTTGAGACATTGGGAGCTACCAAAAGGATAGCTGAAAGTTATCATAGAGAGGAGGAGAGCTATGGCTATAAAGTCTCCAATATGAGAATGGGAACAAACCAGTTAGGCAGACAATTTCCCACAAAACCTGGCAAACCAAACATAGGAATGCCTGGGAATATATATATGATAGTGGATGATGTGCACTCCCCAATGAGAGTGGTAGACCTATTGGATGCCCTGGGAGTTGCAGAAAGGAAAATGAAAGGTTATTCTAGGATGGAGGAGAGATATAGTTATAAGATCTCCACCATTAGGATTATAAACAACCAATTAGGCCGACAATATCCCATGAAACCTAGTAAACTAAACATAGGTAGGCCTGGGAATGATTCCGATCAGCAAATGCAAAATAGCGACCCGCAGAAGCATACATTCAAAAAGTTCTATAATATATATGAAGGGCCATTCATGCTAAAGGAAAGAAAAGGGGAAAATGCATTTGTACTAGAATCGTCAGAAGGAGTAAAAGGCACATATAATGTACGTAGCCTAAAACCAATGGCACTCATGACCTAAGCAATTTTTTTTTATATTCAAAATTTTTTTTTTTTGTTTGGGGGTGAGGCAAAATGTACATATACATACAGTATTCAATTATTTAAAAAAAAAAAAAAAATTTTTTATTCTTTTATACATACAGAGATTTATATGTATGAATAAGCAGTTCTTTCTTTTTATGATTTATTATATAATATTTTTTTTATTAAATAATATGTGTTAAATTTATTTAATTTTCATTTTGTTAAAAGAGAGTAAATCAGAAAGGTGTAAAATAAAACTGTTAGATTAGGAGATAAAAATTGTACACGTGTGAAACAATGAATAGATCTGTACAAACACAAAGATGCTTTTACACTTATTTCTGATGGCTATAGATGTCCAGCTTTGTTGTTATCTGTATCTTAAAATTATTTTTACAAAAGAGGTGCTTTGATGTAGATGATAGCGATCAATTATAAGTCGTCATTGATTGTGACCGTCAAACTTGTGAAGCTTTGATTTTTTTTTTTAGATAAAGATTTCCAGATGTTTTTCGCGATATAAACGATTAAAACAATTTTTTTAGGCAGTCAGTCTAAATTTTTTTAGAGAGATGGCAGTTAATCATAAATTTTTTTTAAGAGTCAGTAATAAATTTCTTTAGAGAGATGATCAGTTAAATTATTATTATTGTTTTGAGACTCAACTCAATTGGTCCTTCCTTGTTATAATTCTTAAGCAGAAATGTAAGCTCGAATCTTTTTTTTTTTTAAAAAGAGAGTGAACGCTTTAATTCTTTTTTCTCACTCTTTGAAAGTTGAAAAAAAAAAAAGAGCAAATGAAATGTGCGTTTATATAAAGCAATTTTCAAGCAATATTAAAGAATAGGAGAGAAATGGAACAAGATTGAATTTATTATAAGCTAGTAATAATTATAAAAATGATATTAACATATTTGGTTATGCATAAGACTATGCCTTTGCATTGCTAAACCATTTTTTCTGCTTCCTGATTAATACAGAAGAGTCAAAATCGCTGATCTGTCTATGAAATCATGTATCCAGTAATAACCAACAAAATGATAAATTTTGAAGCCAACCACGCAAGCTATATGGAATGCTTTGTTCCTAGTTCCTGTCTTATTAAAAGCTCATTGCCTTTCAACCAATGGAGAAGGGGAAATAGGAGGAAAAGAAAATTTAAAACAGCTATGTAGAACCAAGTTTGAAGCCATAAATCAAATTTTTGTTGATTTACCTCAATCATCTAAAGTGTCAACAGCAATTATTTTTTTTAAAGAAGAGAAACAAGCAAATCCACCGGTACCTACTTATTCAAAGTACTTATAATAACTTTTTTTTTTTTTAAATGGTAGAAGGAAGCCAATCAACAGTGAATAATAATGGACTTAAAAAAGAAACAAGCAAAGTCAATTGATTCAGCATTATCTTAAAAGTATCTGCAATAACTTTCTTTTTTTTTTTTGTTGTTGAGCAAAGAAAAGCAGTCTAAAATTCAAATTCAGGACATTAATAAGAAGTAAAAAGTAGACGGGTAAATATGAACTTTCTTTAACCGATTTTATTCTTTTACTTATTAAAAGTAAACCTTAATTTACTGGTCAAAGCAATTTTCTTTTTTGATACAGAAACATTAAAGACTTGTTTATCTATAGTTATTTGCAATATCTCACAACATAGCACAAACATAGTTTAAATCTTTAAACTTAAATTTTTCATTATTTTTTTTTATTATATATTGTAATGTTGAAATGTTTTTTTTTATTTTATTAATTGTTCTTCAGTTGTTAATGATAATGAGCAACCTATAGATATATGCATTTATAATGTTTTTTATTTTTATTTTATCTTGTTGCATATTAAAAGTTAATATATGTATTTTATTTTCTTTCGCTATAAGGTTGCAAAAGAAAAAGGATATTTTTATATATGTAATTTTTGGGTATACATTTTAAACATATATGTTAACATTACCGAATGCGTGAATGTGTAACTGCTTACCCAAACACATCAAAGAATAGGTTATATATAATTAGTTTAAAATAGTAAATTAAAAAGTAGGGCATTACATTTGAATGGAAATGAAATAACATATACAAGTTACACCTGAAATTTATTTTATGATATGATAAGTAAGAAAAGTCTTAAATAAGCATTTATAGAATATGTATTTTTTTTAATATTGAGTTAAAACAGCTTATTTTGAGATATCAAGAAAAGTGACAAACCTATATATTAAGTTTATTTGCTTATACTTATATAAATTTTTATATTAATAAGCCATTTATTTAATTGTCGATTTAACTTTAAAGAAGAAAAGAAAGAGTAGTAGTGTTAATAAAATATAATTATATATCTTAATTGGTTTCCGAGTTATTATTAAGAATATTGTGTTTTTGTTTTTTTCTTTTTTCTTAATTCTATCATTTTAATTCAGCATCATTGCTCGCAGTTATTAAGTATTACCATTCATATATATTGAGCAATCACTTGCAAATATTAAGCGTCCGCAAAATAATAGGTAAACTAGAATGTTGATATTTAAGTATTTAAGGATTATGCTTGAGAATAAATTAAATTTTGATAATTATAGTTCAACATAGAAAGCTAAAATTGTGTTGTGTCCATGAATTTAGATCATCCTCATCAAAGATGGATATCATGTTATTAGTTAAAAATGTTTCAAATAATACTATATAAAAGTTATGATCGCCATCAATCATCATTAATAAATTATAATCATTAAATTTAATGTTTAGCGTAATGAATATGTTTTAGTAAATAGGGGTTTATAGAAAATTGAATATTATGCAAAGAGATTCATGATGATCAATCATCACCATTAGTATTATTAAATCCCAGTATGAAATATGATAATTTTAATAGATGCCTATAAGTTTATAAAGATGAATTTATTGTTGTGAGTTTATTGATAAGCCATGGCTGGTATCATCATCACTATTATAATCATTATTATGACATCACTATTATTATCATTATTATGATATTATTATCATCATCATCATTATTACCTTTATTGTGATAAATAATTTAGTTAAATGGCCATCAATATCAATAATGGTCTTCACATGCTTGTTTGGAAGCCATTAATAGGATTATACATGTCTGTTCATCAATATACGCTAATGAGCTAGCAATGTCTATAAGAATCTTTGATCTATAGTATAAACTTTGGTAATATTGGGATCTTGTAATTTTATCAATATAGATAAAATGTAAGAATGTCATTTTGTTCAATAGTCATCCAAGTCATGTGTAATAAATATGTACTGAATGAGTTTGAACTCAAGTACACTATAAATAGATACTTATCTAGATTGAAAACAATCTAGTGGCGCTCATGGGAAAACACATGTACTTAGCTAAACTGAATAAAGAGTGATATCATCCCTTTCCAACTTCATAATATTAGTTTTATAAAATATATTTTTTTATAAGTTGTCATGAATAGCACCAGTGTGTGCATATGACCATGAATGGTCTTATATATTTGGAAAGAAGGATAGGAAGGATTCTTTGTTAGAAGAATCTAGTATTGGAGATAAGCATAAGGCACTCCAGGAATCTCACAGTGGGTACTTTTATTCAGTTGCTATGTTTAATATTATTTTTATTAGATGACAATGTCCAGTATGTTTTACTGTTTAAATGACTGCCCCAATATATAAATAAATACCAAGAATCTTTAATGCTGATATTTTCTTTGTCTATGCTATGATGAATTGAAATAGCTACAAATTATAGTTACAAATACAGATCTTTTATATTAATTTGTTATAGTTACAAATACATAATTTATATTTATATTAATTGATAAATATTGTTACAAATGGCAATTGATTTATTTAAATTGTTACAATATATATCTTAGATTTTATTTTATGAGTATATAATATTGTATTATTAATAATAATGGATAACAATAGTAATAAAATGCCAGTTAGTGGTAATTTTGATATGAGGAATTTTATGGAAAAACTGGAGGCTATGATGAAAACCTATTTTGATGAATTCAAAGATCTTAGAGCTGAGATGAACAAACATTTTGAGAGACTAGAATCTAAATATGATAAACTAGAGACTAGTTTAAAAACAAATTCTGATGAACTTAGAGCTGAGATGAAAATAAACTCTAATGAATTAAAAGATGAACTTAGAGCTGAGATAAAAACCAATCATGAGAAACTGATGAACGCATTAACAAGCAACTCTGATGAATTTAAAGCTGGATTGAAAACCAATGCTGATGATCTTTCTAAAGAATTAAAAGTTGCATCAAAAACTCTGGTAGATGATAGTGTTACGAGTATAGACACAAAAGTTGATGAAGAACTGAAAGAATTAAATGTGTCTGACAAAATCTGTAATAAAAATCTTGAATTAGTTGATGAAAATTTTAAAGAATACAAAGAACCCATTGAAATGACTAGTAAAAATATAAAAGAAAATGAAGATTATGTTAAAGTGGTTGATAAAGATAATGAATTATATGGTAAAATTTTAAAAGAACCTCAAGAGTCTTTTGAATTAATTTATAATGATAATGTAAGAGAGAGTAAGTTGTTTGAAGAAGTAGTTGAAAGAAAGACTATAAAGAAACCTAAAATTTTTGATGAATACTATAGTAAGGATAAAAGAATTGATGAATCTGTAGAAATAAAATTAAATTCTTTAGGTGAAAAATTACTAAAGATTACGGATAATACCAGTAATAAATTTAAAGATAAAATGCAAAATCTAGTTCAAAAATGTACCATTAATTGTGGAAACGTTTATACAAAAATTAATATTTACAAAGAAATATTCTTTACAAGAATTAACAATCTAATATGTAATGTAAATTTTATGGAAGTAGAAATTGATCCAAATGGAGATTTAGGCAAAGCCAAAATAAAACTTAAATTCAGAAGTAAAGAGAAAATTAAAATAGATTTTCTTGAGATAATTTATACCAGTAAAAATATGAAGAAAATTAAAGTAAAATTCAAAGAAATGAGTAGAGATAAGTTTAAAATAAATTATCTTAAAAGAAGTATAGATTTTATGAAAGATATTGGAAAAGCTAAAGTTAAACTTAAAGTTATAGATGGAAAGATAAATAATATTGATTTTCTTCAAGAAAATATAACTAAGGAAAGAAATTTAAGTAAACCTAAAGTTAAACTGAAAATAATTAATATAATAATGTTATTGTTGTAAAACAAAATGATTTTCAAGAGTTCTTTAATGTTGAAATTATATCACACTGATTTGCGATTTTTAAAGGATTATTTAGAAAATTTGAATGAATACCATTCAAAATTATCCAGAGAATTGTTTTTAATTGAACCTAGAATAAGTAAAATAAAGACTTACTCAAGTCGATGATGTTTATCAAGATAGTCAAAGGAAAAGTAAGATTATCTGATAAAATAGCAACTATTATTGATAAAGTTAAGAGTTATGTTAGTGCTTATGATCAAGTTACTATTTATGTAAAGGATATAGATGTAGAATCTAAGGAGTTCATAGCAAAATCTTTAGATACTTATCTCAAAATTATTCAAAAGCAATTGAGTTATACCAAAATGCTATATGAAAATCTTGTAAATTAGGGCAAACTTTTTCACAAAGTTTAACATACTGGAAATTCTTTACAGGAAGAATTGAAAAGGCACTTTTGATTATTATTATTTTTTTTTTTTAAGAAAACTTGGACAAATATCTAGATGATCTGAAAGATAGATATAAATAAATGAATATGGTTATTAATAAGAAAAATAATATTCTTTAAACCATGTTAGTCCTTAGAAAGATTACAAATTTGAGAAGTTTTTCGATATTTCATAATTAATTAGTTATTTGCAAAGACATTTTTTTTTTCGGTGGATTTGAGGGTATTGTAAATATCAATAGGTCGATATTTATATTTTAAAAATTTGTTATTTGTTATTAAAAAAAAAATCTCTTTAAGTTGAAGTTTACATATGAAATATTTAAATTTTTCTTTTATGTTTATTAAATATAGTTATTATTTGAAGTTATTATTTTATTTATATATATTGATAGTACATCATTATAAACATTTAATTATTAAAATAAATAAGGACATATAAATTATTAATTATAAAAAAGATTATTTTATTTATAATGATTATTAAATGCAATAAATAATTATTTATGTATATTTTAAAAGATGTCAAATTTTCGATTTGATACTTTTTATATGTATACTTAATATTTTATTTTTATTTTGATGTTAATTGTTGTAAAAGAGAACATATATATATAACATGAGTTTTAAAATAGCATCTGCTGGCATGAAACCACGCGACAATAATAAGGAAGCCATTATTAGGATTATTGCTTATTAAAAAATGGGATATAGAACAAACAACTGAAGGATAGAATTTTATTACATTTTATTTCTTTAAAGTTTACCATTTTTTTTAAAAATACTGAAGTAACGTATATATTTTGTAATAAACATATAAATTATGACGGGGTAATAAGGATATATCGCAGCTAGGGCTGCATCATCATCATCGCTTTCATATATTCTAAAGCAATTTTTCAATGGAACAACTAAAAATTTCAACGTATAAATTTCATCGCGTCTGGAATTAAAAGCTGGTATAGCTATCTTAAATGTATTATCGTCAATTTAATTCTAATCTGGAAGTAATTGTAATTGATGTACTGGATTTAACATTTTAATAAAATATGCATATATTCAAGAATTAATAATCTTCTTTAATGAAATCGTTTCGTCGTTCTTTTAATAGAATGCATTCTAAAAATAAAAATAATAAAATATACAGATGAAAAAACTCATGGACTAAATTAATTCTTAAAAGGACAATTAACTAAGTGAACTTTTAAAAAGGTATTTAATAATTTTATATATATATGTGTGATGTGTGGATATATATTTTTGAGATTGATATATTTTTTTTTTTGTTTATTTTTTTTTTCATTGTAAAATGTAACGTTTGTGAATGATCAATTTAAGCGTCTTGTTTTATTATAACATTAAACGTATAACAGATGATGTTTAAGATAAATATTTAAATAATTTTAAAATCTGAAAATATAATTTATAAGTTGAGGTACTATATATTAATTAGTATCTTTATATTATAACTATTAGGCAGAAATATGTCTTTATATATTTATTGTTTATATTAATATTGAAACATTAATATTATTTAAAGTCAAACGATAACATAAAATAAAGATGTGCTATTTATTTTTATAAATAATGCCTTTGTAATTATTTAAAGATCGATACTATATTATTCTTATTTTCTTAATGCCAAAGTTATTAGTAAATTAATTGAATTTACGACTTAATAAAAGATAATTTCTTATTTTATTTATTACTTGGTTTGTAGGTCACTTACATATATTATTATTTTTCATACACATATTTAGAGGTACATAAATTTATATAGTAGATGTGTATATTTGAATTTAATAAAAGTCCCTTTATTTTTGATATATATATTTGATTAGTTAGTCACATCAACCTAAAAGATAAATTATAATGAAAGATCTCATTGATTAGTATGATTTTAGATTTGTTTTATATAAAGCTAGCTGGGAGGGCAATTTAAACAATTTATTAAAATATAATTGGAACAAGTTTATTTTTCTTCATTCTTTAATATAAATGGAATAACTCATATACATTCCATTATATTTAACTTGCTTAATTATGAGCTACCATATAGTTTCCATTACATTATTTATATAACCGGGATAATTTTGTCTTTCTTCAATTTAAATGGAATGTAGCAAGTACGATCCATTACATTTGGCTTACCCAAACATGGGCTACCTTAAGTTCCATTACATTTGGAGCATCCAAGTGAGGCTCTGAATTATAGGTTCCATTACAATATATATATGCATTACATTTAAATTTTAATACTAACTTTTTTTGTAAATACCTAATATTGAATTAAATGCACAAACTTTCAAAATGCATAAATAACAAATTATTAATTTATTATGTTTGATTTAAATATTAAAATAAGCTTTAAAAAAATTATAGAATCGAAACAAAGATTCTGGTGTTTGAATAGAATATAATAAAAAACCTTTTGATTTTAAAAATAACGAGAGTTTTAATCTTAAAAATATAAATTACAAATAGATCCTTAAGGCAAAATGACAATTAAAAAAATGATTATGAAATAGATAAGAATTCCCACCAAGAGATAGGGACACAGACCTTAGTGGAAAACCCAAAATCTTACCTTGGACACAAACCCAATAAACCAATAAAATACAGACATGAAGTATGTTTGATGAATTCTGCATTCCAGAGATAAAGTGCCTGAGGACTATAAAAGGAAAACCCAAACAATAATTAATTAGTTAGAGAGAATTAAAAAATTAAATTTTGAATTCCATAAGCTTTGCTGAAAGTAGAATATTTAAAAATATATATATTGTCACCGTCACTAAGAATGTAATCTGTTTCTTCATGCTTCCTTCGGTTCGGCCGGCCGAAGCTCAGCCTTCATCTCCACAGATCCCAAGATAGAACCACTGGTACCATCTTCAGAAAACATTGTAAATACATCTTCATAAATCGTCATCACCCACAAGAAATGGATCTTGTAAAAATTCAGATCTTTATCGTGAAGGAATGAGCCCGGAGAAAGAAAGAAAAGTATACATTTTAAACAAAAAAACATAAACTCTTAATTTAAAATCTCAGAACTTTATTTTCCTTTAAAGATGAATTATAGACTTTCTCTCTTGATCAAATCTGAACTCTATAAACTTTAAAAAAAATTTTAAGTCTTATCTAAAATTGAAACGTAATCTTTTTTAAAAAATATGTGTTATATGTTTTCATTTATGCTAAGTGTAAGATCTGTTTGTAATGGGGCGGGGGTTTGCGATTGCAAACTTAAATTTAAAAATGGAAACACATCATTATTTGTGCATTATTAAATTTAAAAGAAAAGTAGGTTATATAATATTTGTAGTAAAAAAATAAGTTAAAATATAAATGTTATCTTAAAAATGATTTTAAAACCTTAATTAAACCAAAGATTTTTTTTTTAGAATTAAATTAATAAAATGATTTTAATATTAGTTGAGTGTAGATGGCTGCTAGACTAGTTTAAATATGTTACTTTTAAAAAGGGGTTTGATTTTGGACTATTTGTTTCGTAGTTGTGTCAATGCTGGTGGAGAGATATATGGATGTTTATATCAATGTAATGTGAAGTGTGTTAGCACCTAGGATGATGAGTCCAATTAAATGCATGACCCCAAAGAGGTAGTCATATCGTTGAAATGGACGCAGACATATTTCCTGTGCCATTGACCCATTTCAGCTCTATAGATGGAGAAGATAAGTTGGCAAGATAAGACCGCTCTCCCATCCATACGTAGCATTTTTCTCTTTATATTACATGCATGATTCTTCGCCAGATAGAAGTACATTCCTATACTGGTTGAAGCTCATGTTTTCTCCAATAATATCATGCTGTTCAGATGCACATTCCTATGTCAGTGTGATTCTATGCTAACATGTTCATATTGCATTGGTTGCTGATATATATCTGGAAGCGAGCATTGGTGTGGCTGCGAACTTTTAGCCCGGAATCAAATGTTTGAAAGTGTTTTAGATGCATGGTCTGGGTAGCTCATCTATACTCAACATTTCTAAGATTAAAAATAAAAGTTAAAAACAAATAAAATAATAACTAATGAAACAGAATAAAACAACTTTCTTCTTTTGTTATAAAAATTAATTTTTTTATAGTTTGTGCGTTATTAATTATATACGTAAATAAAATCTTTTTTGTGTTGTTAGTACTGACAGTGATTGCTTTATTATTATTTATTAAAAGAAATATATTTAATAAATGTTTTAAACCTCTGCTACTTCATGAGCTAGTGACTTGGGCTGGCGGTCATGATCTAAACAACGCGTATCTACCTACTCTATAAATTTTCTAGGTCTAAATGGCTTAGTGGCGCCCTTGTATGGCAGATATGGTAAGACTAGAAACTCCATCATCATCCCTGACCATTATAATATATATATATATATATAATTAATTGAATGCATCATAAATATTTAAATATATTCGATTTAATATTTGATAATATTAAAATAAAAGTGAATATAACAAATAATGTTTAAATAAATAAAAATTGAATAAGAAAGTAATAAAGCCTTTTTATTTTACTGCAGAATGTATATACTTAAAAGAAAGTATTTTTACCTGGCAATTCTCTAAAGGTTTAACCATGATTCTAGTATAGTTCTTAGTAGTTCAATTAGTCAGCTTCATTTTTATTTTGTCCACTAAATCTTAGCTGCTACTACACTTCAGTTGAGAATATTAATTATATTTTAAAAAATATAAACAAAATTGGTTCACACTATGTATGTGTAACTTGTGTTATATTATAAATAATTTATATTTTTTTTTAATCATATGTTCAAAATAATGATACAATTTATAATTATTTTATATGTTTTTTCTTAAAAGTTACACCTTTTAAAAATCTTTTTTATAGAAGAAAAATGCGTAGACAATGCATATACAATATTTTTAAATAAACTGATAGATACTTAGTGGCGTACAATTTTAACCTTCACATAATTATCTTGTCACCTTTGCCCAATGGCGCGGAAATCAACAGTTTCTGCTCTTAACAATAGAAATCCATTTTGAATTTTGTTGTGGAAAAAATTTTGATTTAAATTGTTTTGGGGGGAATTATACTTTTAACTACAATGACTAGACATCAGGAGCTGTGAAAAATTAAAAAACACAGAAAAAAAGAAAGTATTTGGGGCCAGTCAAAAACAATAAAGGAGAATGCATTCAGATTGTAAAGAGATTAAAGAACACTAATACACTTGCATTGCAACCCCCCCCTGCTACCAAAAAAAATGAGTTTGTATGTTATATTTCCTCAATTTTTTGTAAAATTATTAAGTATTCATTTTATCGATTTTAATAACTTTTTAATAGCAAATTATTTTTAAAAAAATATAAATGCCTCCCACCAAAAACCATTTGTTGCTGTTTCTAATTATAAGTTCAATTTTATTATTTTAAAGAGACCTTTATATTATTTGAAGTTTTGTATTATTAAGATATTTATGAAAAATATTTTTTTTAAAGAATCATTATTTATTCATTCCAAAACAATTTTATAGCATCTATCCAATGATGCTAATAGCGACTACATCTGATTTTAATGGCAGGAGTGTATTTTGAATTTATAGCAATAGAAAATATAATAAGAAAATGTTTTTTAAGAAATAAAGTATATAAATGTCTGTAGTTTACTGATAATAAAAACAAACCTATGCAAAAGAAAATGTTTATAACAAATCAGTAATAAAAAGATAGAGTATCCTCATATTGGACACAGATGAGATAATGCTGGTATGCTTGCTTTACATTTTCTTTTGTTTTGATTATGAAAACAAAAAGTAAATTTACGTATAACCATTTATTTTTTTATTATCTTATTTGTAAAATTATTAAGTACTGATTTCTAAATAAATATGTGACAATTATATTTAAATTTTATCATATTTTAGTATTTTTAACAGAAAATTAGCAGCAGCATTAGTAGTAGCACTAGTAGCGGTAATCATAAGAGAAAGAAGAAGAGAAAGATGAAGAGAAAGAGGAAGTGGAAGAGAAAGAAGAAAAAAGAAATATTCTATTTTAATATTTTAAAGATGGTTTTCATTATTTGAAGATATGATTTATTAAGGAATCTATAAAATATTTTTAAACAATATTTTTTTATTCATTTAAAAATATTTTAGAACCTGAAGACTAGAACAAAGTCTCTTGTATTTGACTATTTACTTCTTTATTTCTGCTTGTTCATCTTTTTTTTTTTATTTGCAAATTTAATACTTATTTTATTTACTAATTTCTCTTATTGAATTTGTATTTTTAATAAAAGCTATAAAATTTGTAAAATAAAAATAAAACTTTACTCATTATAAAAGTATAATCAATAAAAAAATCTGAAAATAAAATGCAATACTCATTGGAATTTGTGATTTGTTAGCACTGTTTAAAGAATTAACTCTTTCACCATACATGTATTTACCTTTTTTTTTTTTTCAACTTAGATGGATTTTATTTTATCAAGTATAATTGAAATTTCATCAATGGGTTAGAACTAGCTTATTATAACTTCAAAAAAATAGAATTTAATCACACCTGAGTTATTGGTAGTCATTAAACGCAAACATAAAAAACATATTAATTATTATTTCATTTACAAATACTTTGGTTAAATTGAAGTATTGAATAAAACTAGAAGTAAGTTTGTCCTAATTTGAATCATTACAGATTATTTATAAACAATTATACATGCATATGCTTTTTTTTTTTTACACTTCTATTTTTGTAAAATTCCTTGGCTTCTAATAAAAGAAATATCAGACTTTAAAGGATTTTTTTTTTCATGTTTCAAGTAATCAATATATTAAATTCCTTTCACCAGGTATGGGGACTATATCTTAGATTTTTATGAGTGATAGTTTTTTTATAAAAATAGATATTTATTAGAAACTATTGAGAGTAACTAGTTGTAACTAGTTGTACATGTATGTAAATTCTTGATGCTAGTGTACCAGTGTCACTGTTGAGTCATGTAACACTTGAACTTCGACAGATATTGCTGTGTGTTCACTGATCTGGTAGGGTGATCTTGTTCCAGGTTTCTTGGTATAGCCATCCCGGTGCCAACAGTTGGTCTCTGGCCCTAAAATTCCTAAGAAACTTCATGTAGGTATTGTAGACATTGGTAGGTACATGTCTGAAGATGTAATTGCATCTGGTAATCCACATAGCAAAGTTCAGAAAAATGGACAATCTTATGGTGGCAAAAATCCCTGTCTTGATTGCGTTTTGAATGAAGAGTACTTCACTGATGTTTAGCGAAACACTTTCATTGATGAAAGTCCACAGTGGATAAAGATAAGGGCAGGAAAGCAACAGGTGCTGGATTGTTTCATCCACTGTGGAGCATAATTGGCATTGAGGGTTTAGTTTGCTGTAGCCTCTTTTCCAAACTAGGAAATGGTTTGTAGGCAACGCGGAGAGATTTAGCTTGATGAGGAAGTTTATAAATTTGGGTTCGAGATATCAGTTCTTAAACTTCCTAATTAGTAATTTGTTGTTGATACCAAGTGTATTCTGGAGTGTGGTCTCATTTGGATATTTGATTTTGTAGGTCTGCCAATAGGTTTTTTTATCATCTAGAGTGAGTTGTGTTAGGTCTATTGAGTTTTTTGCATATACCCAGATATCGGTCATCCACTTGCTATTGAATGGCGGAGGCGTGTCGGTAGGATCCACCAATGAGTGCGGTTTTAAGATGGAAGGTTCAAGGTGAATGGAGCAAAGTACTCGCAATGATTTTTGAAGGTACCAGGTGGAGACAGAGTGCAATCCCAACCCATTGAGCTCCTTAGGCCTTTGGGCTTTGGCCATGCTGATGGCCACTACCCTGCCATTCCAAAGAGTTTTCGAGCATAGCGAGTTTATTGCCCATTCAAAGGTTTTAGTAGGCTTGACAATTGGGAAATAATAGTTCAGTCTAGGATAGACTAACATATTGAGAAGGGCAGTCTTTCCAGGAAGTGATACAGAGATTTTTGAGAGTGAGCCAACGATTTTCCTTGTTTTGTCCAGAACTAAGTTTTGAATGTTCTTGGCCATGGCAAGCCTGGATTTGGAGATTGGAAAGCCTAAGAAGGGCTGTGGCTTAGCCATGAAAATTGAGGGAATGATTTCTCCTGTCTTTATTTTCCACATCGATGACTTGCTGTGATTTATTTGAAAATTTAGAATTCTAGCATGTTTCTCTATGATTTGTAATGCAGTCTGAAGGTGATCTTTGTGTGGAAGGAAGATTGATACATCATCGACATAGGTGATGTGGTGCACCTGATGTTTCAGGGCAGGTACGTATATCCCCGGAATCTTAGATTCAATTTCTTTGAGGAAGGGATTGATGTACGTGATAAAACACAGTGTAGCCAATGGTGATCCCTGAGGGATGGATAAATGTGGTCTGAAGCCGGCTGACAGCTTACCATCAAGAGACGTGAATATTGACCTGTTGAGCAGAAGATTTCCTATTATGTGAATAAAAACGTCAGGCACTTGATAGTCATGTAGGGTTTGAAGTAGTGTTGATGGGATGACGGTGTCGAAGGCAGAGGAAAAGTCAAGTTGAATTACTATTGGTTTTGATTTCCTTTGCATTCTGATGTGCTCAATAAGGAGCAGGAAGCGCCGGACTGCATCGCTGGTGGAAGAGCCTTTGCAAGCAAATTGATACTTGGAAATGTGATTGTAAATCTGATTTTTAATACGATCTTTAACTATGGATTCTATTGTTTTGATGAGAAGGGGAATCATTGATATAGGTCTTATGTTCAACAGGCTGGAAGGGTTAATGTGTTTTTTTAGAAATGGCACTAGCGAAACAGGATAAAGGTCTGGGATATTCAGGAAGTCACCAGCAAGCAGGTCAATCATTTGCCAGATTATGGGTGCAGTGAAGTAACTCAGGTGGAGAAGCACAAATCTTGGGATGCCATGTAGTCCAGGATGTGTGCTTTCAGGATAGGACTGTAATTTTTTGATTATTTGCTGTTCAGTAATATTATGTTCATGACTTCCAACCAACTGTTTCCAGATGCTTCCGATTTTGAAATTGGTACTTTGGAGTTTGCAACGAAAGTGTTTATGAATCCTGTCGAGCATTTCGGGACCGCTATAGCAGTGCTGATCTACTGTTAACATTGTAGGAGTGGGCCTTTTGACCATCCCCAGAGCCCACCTGATATAGCTGCGGGTCCAATTATGACGATTATCAATAAAGACTTTTGACCTTTTAGTGGCCATGTATTGAGCAAGCACTTTTTGTTTGTGGTAGTATTGACTTTTGAGTTCCATTATTTCTTGTACATTAGGGTTTGTAAATGTGAGGGCACTCAACTTGTTACTAATATTTTCAAGGTCCTTAATGAGTTGATTGGGACCTTTCATTTTCTTTGTGTAGGAGTCAATAAGAGAGCTCAAGACTCCAACAAATAGCGACCAAGCTTGGATGGGGGGAAGAGAGAGTATTTTGATTTTGTTGAGTAAGATATATGCCTCTGAAAATATCAACTCTGGAGTGGCGGCTTTATTTAACATTCTAATGGTGCGAGCGTGACAGTTTTGGACTGGTATAGTGGTGTTGATTTGAAGAGATATTAACATAGCGACGTGGTCAGAGAAAGGCACCAGTTGAAGACTAGCTTCGAGGTCGAAGTGTATGTCTGGAGTATAGAAAAGCAGGTCAATCAGAGATCTTCTATGCAACTTGTAGAAGGAGAAGGCATCGGGAGGGAAAAAACCCTCTCCACACAAGAAGACTCTGTTGAGTGGGTGAAGAAAGATCAAGTTGAAGTTTTGGTAATTCATATTGAAGTCACCGAAGAAGATAGTTGGAGATGTGTTAGATGAAAGAAGGGCATTAATTTTGTTGATTGCAGGATGTGCCGAGTTCAGGGAATTTCTATATTATGAGTAAATTATGTTGAGGGAATAATTCCCAAATGTTAGGTTTAATACTAGTAATTCTTTGTCTAAATGTAGAGTTCTGAGTTTGTTATATGGAAGGTTTTTGCTAATGAGGAATGCCACTCCTGATGATGCAGAATTGGAAGAAGAGTACTGAAAGTAGCCATAGTGTTACATCATTTGTGAGATTCTGTGGTCTGACTGATAGTGAAGATTGGTCTCTGAGAAGCACACAATATGGATGTTCATTTTGTCAAGCCATTTTTCAATAGCATGAACACAGTTGAGAGAGTTGAGTCCCCTTACATTAATGCCTGCAATTTTAAGTTGCATGATTTATGTTTTAATGGGCTTTGACTGAGAGAAGTGGCTATTCACCCACATGAGGTTTGTCACTTAATACTAGTTGTTCTTCCATGTTCATGGAATCTTGAACTTGCATTTCTGTGTCATGAGCCTCACTTGTTGAATGCTCTGGTATTGGAATTTGGGATATTATGGATTGTTTTGGGTTAAGTGTCACCTCAATATATCTGCTATTGAAAGGTGAGTCTTGCAGAGAAGTGCTGTCTTGTGTAATTAGTGATTCCCCATGTTTGGTTCTTTTATTTTCTTTCTTCCTACTATTGGTCAGTCCTCTGTTAGTGTTGAGTTCTGCAATGCTTGGCTCCATATCCGAATCAGCAGTCGAATTAGTTAGTTCATCATGCTGGGAGCTAGAAGAGTCTTGAGTTTTCCTTTTGTTAGTTGGAGTGTGATCTTTGTGCCTCATTTGCAGGGTCGGGTATGTTGTGGTTGCAAGTTCTTTTTTTTTTAACTTTGTCGCTGGTGAACCCGATTTGGCTTAGTGCGGTTGATAACATCATGCTTCGTATGATGAGGAGAGGGTGCTTGTGATCTCTGTATGGCAGCATCAGCATCATCCCTAAGGATATTGTTTTCAGTGTCAATTCCTTGTTTGTTCACCTGTGTTGTTTCCGTGAGTGTTTTGGGTGCTTGTTGATTAGTCTGCACTGTAGAGTGGGTGGTGAGAAGTTGCAGGGAGGATCATGAGTCATTGTATTACATTTGTGATATTTGGTTTTCCTTGTTTTGCACAGGTCACAAATTTTCATAGGACAGAGTTTGATGAGGTGTGAGTGGTCACCACAATGAAAACATTGAGGCTGCACCCCACGAATAGATATGTATAGTGGACACTTTTTTCCTCGAGTTTTACTGGAATATCCAGTAGAGTATATCCTGAGTTCAATCTAAGTGTGAAGGCCGCACTATTTGATGGAAGTTCAAGATCGGATCTCGTTTCTGTCAAATATTTGAAGCTTGTGATTTCTCCATGTTTGGCCAACAGTCTTTGAAGGTCAGCTTGAGAGAAATTAACATAACAGTTACGTACAAGACCATAAGCAATTCTGGGCCTATTCATGTCTATTTTGATCAGGTAGCGCTGGTTTATGAAGAGTTGTTGTCTTTTAAACAGCTCTTTTTGGATAATATTGTTGAACTCCACTATAAAATATCTTTTATTTGGATGGTGGTATATTCGTTTTATTGCATCCCCTAGTTTTAGATTCTTCAGCAGCTCAAAGAATTCGTCTGTTGGAAGGGTGAACAGATTACAATTGTCATTTGTGGTAGTGAGAATTAGTGTATTCTCATTATGATAATTCAAGAATGAGTTGAAAAGCAGTGAGAGAATTCTGGCATTAAATTCCTGACTAATAGATTGGTAATTATTTAGCGTTTGTGTTTTACTGTGTTGAGTCTGTTGCGGATTCATTTCATCACTAATAGGAGAAGGGCATTCATTCTCAACAAAGTCTAAGATGGAGACTTGCAAAGATTGAGTGTCTGCTCTATGCCCCTGTGTATTGGCATTGTTATTACCCAGAGCAGCCACATAACTTCGGTTGTTAAAGATATTGGAATTTCTGACTTTATTTTGAATTTGATGCTGTGTAATTGTAGTTACCTCTTTGTTGATAATCTGTGTGTTATTTGCATTTGACGAGGCTTTAAACGTGGGAGAATCTGAACTGTGAAGGTTTAGTTCATCGTTAGTTTCTAGCGAATATGTTTGCTTTTGCAAATTGCTGCATGTTTTTTTATTATTATAGCTATCGGAATTGGAATCTGAGATTTCATTAGAATTTTGGTGCGAAGTCATGAAAGTGTTATCGTATTGCATGGAATGTGTTGTCCTATCTAAATCTCTATTTTGGACTTTCAACAATGTGATCAGGTCTGTTTCTTGATCGTGAGAAGAGCTGTTACGGTGGGTATCGGCGGCTTTAGGTGAAGTGCCACCTGTGTTTTTTTTTAAAATTGGGAAATCTATCGCACCGTATTCTGGTATGTTATTTCCAATTTGAAACTGAGTGTTATTACAGTTATTAACTTGATTTTCAGTCTTTTGTGTTAGTAGAATCCATTATGTTTAGGTTTTTAAGAGAAGCGGGGTTCTTCCCCACTTTTTTGAAATTTCGCATCGTGTCGGTCACTACAGCCATTTGTTGCGAACTTGTGGTTTTAATGGATTTTTGCTTGCGATCTAATTTAACTTCTGTTTTCTTTTGGACATTTTTAGCGGGCTTTTTTTGTATGTTAAAATCATCCTGCTCTATATTCTTTGATTTATAATTATTGTGAGGGCCTGAAGCTTGATCTAACTGAGGGCTTGTGCTAACGTTTGTTAAACGTTGCCTGACCTTTAAATCACTATGCGATCTTGTGATCGGACTAGACCTGAGTTTTCCCTGTTCTAGGAAGTCGTATACACTGCTCATTTTGTTGTTTATTCAAATAAACAGGTAAAAAGGCTTACCTTTGTGCTACCACCACTCCGATTATAATATTTTTCGATAACTGTGTTAATATTTAGAATTTTAATACTAAACGAAGAGCATAGACTGATACCAATAGGTGCCATCTATCAATGTATGTATTTACCATTTTTGTTCTCAAAAATTGGATTTTTTAATAAACATTTTTTATTAGGTACATATTTGGCAATATATAAAAAATGATTTTTTTGGTTTTTAAATTATAATAAACTTTATATTTACTCCTTTATCACTAAAAAATAGACAAACACATATTAAAATCAATTCTATTGTATATCTATAGTAAATTGATTAAAATTTGTCATAGAAAAATATGAATCATAAAAAGTATAAGACATATATGTTTAAAACCTATAAAAATACTTTTATTTACAAATTTACAATAAAAATAATAAATACTGACTTTAAAAAAGCCACATTTGAATACAGTTTCTTTTCCATCAGATTTTAGAAGATTTAGTTTTATCCACCTAACCATAAAATGAAAAACATAACAATTAGTATGTATATATATTATAACAGGGTGGCCTATTTGATAGCCTTATTTGAGGCATCAAATATAACAGAATGGCATTTAATCGTCCCAGTTGATATACCAAATATAACAATCAATTATATTTAATGCTTGGAAATCATTAACTTAATGCTTCACAGTTAGGTTCGCCAAATATAACAGAATGGATTTTATTTAAAATCTAAGTTGGTCTTGTTAAATATAAGGGGATGATTAAATTCCCTAGAAAGAGGATATGCATTTCACTACAATCGGACTTTGGGTCTTCAGGTAGAATTCTAGAACTGAATCGATGAAATACTAAGTTCATGATTATATCTATCTTTATTATGCTAACTCAATAATCTTTAAATAGTTTTAATATAATTTAGACTAGTTCATCCATCTTTCATCCCTCTTTCAGTCACCATTATGCCATGATATTCAAACTCATGGAGAATTTGCAATTAGCTCTTTTCAGGGATAATTTCAAAACAAGTTATTATTTAAAATGCCTTTACATAAGCATTAATTATAATTGATATTAATATGATATTTATAATACTAGCATATATATAATATAATTCAATAATGATTAGACAAAGAGATCAAGTTAATAAATCAATATTTAATAATAAAAAATATAATATAATAGATAATAAAATATTAATAAATAAATACGGATGAATTTTACCATTTTAAAAATATTAATAAATAATATTCTTATTTAATACCCTATGATAAAATTCAATATTATAATAAACTTTCAAAAATTAAAGAAAATAGTTTAAATTAACAGATATATAAAACAATATCTGGATTCAAAAATTAATAATTTATGTAACTTATTTACCATTCTTATTTATATATTTCATAATTACTAATATATAAGTACTATTTATAATTGTATAACTTATATATTATATGTATTTTTGATAAATAAAATACATTAAATGTTTACAATATTATGTAATAAATACAATATAATCCTGTTTAAAATATCTATTAATAATAACTATTGTTTATATCCATCATCTAATTTGATGAATTATGTCAAGCTTTCAATTAATTATATTTAATAATAAATATAATTTTCCTATTAAGATATAATGATGCGATGCCAAATTTGAAATAAAGATAATAATAATAATAAACATATTAAAATAATATAAGCATTATTACAATATATATATATTGTAACGATATATAAATATGTCGTTACATTAATTTAAAATAAAAACTTAAGAGTTCGCAAATAAAAGTAAAAAACTAAACGCTAAAATTAAAAATGTTTGTTATACGTATATACATTCGCACAGATGCTAAACTTTAAAAAGATTTTTTTTTAATAAATAAAAAAAAGGTATTTGAATGTATTTTTTTATAAAAAAAGATTTATAAAAATATTTTAATAAAAAAATAACGTAAGTTAAAATAAAAACAGGTATTAATTAATTCCTGTAATCTATAAATGGAAATGATTGTTTATTAATTATCTAAAAGCTGTTTAATTAAAAAGTCAGATGAAAAGTTAGATAAGAGAAGAAAGAGATTTTAGCTTGACCAATGGAAGCACTAAGCCTTGGCTCGGACCCTAACGAAAGTGATGGATTGGTGACGTTTTGTTCATTGAATCCTTGTGGATAATATAAAAAGGGAAATACAGTTTTTTCGGACAGTTCCAGCGTTGGGTGTTTGAGAGATGTGGTATGACGCACATACCACACTCTCTATAAAAATAGAAATGAAAAGACTGTGATGCCTTGAACCAGCTATTGCCATCTCCAAAACATTACCTTCCAACGGAGGCGTCGGGGGAATTAAAGCATAAACCTGGACTCTTATACCATAAGCTATATGAAATTAACAGTTATCAAAATCAATTACGAACTTTCGTCAAGTTTTATAAATTCATAAACAAGCCAAATTAAATGTTAAAAAACGGACTCTTATCTGACTTTTGTAAGTTTTTAAATCAAATTAATAATGTTTAATTTTATGTTTCCCGATTGACAAACATCATTTCCATTTTTTTTTTTTTATTGTAAAGATTAATTAAATGTATGAAATTTAAGTTGTTTATAGACGCTTGCATGGATTCGTTTGCGGTTAATTATATTTTGGTTTTCATATTTGATCAAAATATATAGACATTCGATAAATAATGATACCTTACGGTGAGTATCTAAAATGTATTTATTCGGATGTCTTTTAAGTTATTGGTGACAACGCAAGTATCTTATGGTGAATACTATTGGGTTACTTATAAGTTTCCCTCTGCGATTGTCGGTATCAATAATTTTGTATTTTGATCGTTTATGTTTATTTTGAAATGTTTTTGACCGTGGAATCTATGTAATCGATCTATACCCAACATTTTTAAACAAATCTGTGCGAACGTATTTAAATGTTAAAATTAAGTCGGGCGTGAATGGCTATATAGTTTTGTAAAGTTGTATTAAGGGAGGGTAATCTTAGGTTATTCATTTTGTAGTTGAATTGGTTCAATGGATTGGATATATTTGTGTAATTAGTAGATGTAGTATGAGGTCCGCTACGGGCAGGATTATAGATATACGCCACACCCTCTGTTTGCCTATGGATGGGTTTGTAAGTTGGCAGAAGACCGCAGTCCATTCCTATGGAGTTTTTTGTTAATTGTTCTACTTGCCAACAGATGTCACATTCCTGTTGGTGGAGAGTCAATATCTCCTCTAATTCTACTTACTGTTCAGATGTACTTTCCTGGCAGTATAGTATTTTGTGTTGTCGTATCATGCTACATTGAATACATGAATATATCAGATGGATTGGCGCCAGTTGATTGCGAAATTTGTCGCCTAAGGTTAAATCAGGGAAGAATATTTTTTCTTTTCAAATGCAGATCTATGTAGTCTATTCATACTTGACTATCTAAATAAAAATTAAACTTATTGAAATCTTTTTAAATATAAATTTACAAGATCAATATAGAAATATAAACATTAAATTTATTCCTCAAAATTTAAATATTATTTTATATGTGCGTAAATAAATATTTTTATGTATTAATTTCTGGCAGTGGCTTTTATTTTTTTATATTTAAGATATAAAATTTATATTTTATTATCTCTGCTGCTCCACTGAGCTAGTGACTTGGGCTAACGATCTGAATATTTAAATAAAGTGGAATCTTAACAGCGCGTATCTGCCTACTCTATAAATTTTTCTAGGCTCAAATGCCTAGATGGCGCCCTTGTAGAGCAGATATTGTGTTTGCGGTTAGATTCGATCTTCACTTTCATTTCGATCGTTATAATTGGCGTCCCAAGTGTGGCTTTACCTCAGAGATTGACCCTGAGAAAGGGAATTGATGATGATGAAATTTCCTATCTTTAATAAATCATGAGTGCCCTGAAAATTTTAAAAGTGAATCATGCTCATAATATTTTTCCTGAAATTAGTATAAATATATTTGTTGTATTGACGTGGAGTTACAGTTTGAATTTTTGGTCTTAAAGGTACTGCCAGTAAGAAAAATTACGCATATGTAGAGATAAATTCGAGGAATAAAAACTAATAAATAAAACGTAATAATAAATCTAAATCATATTTTTTAAAAAAAAAAAAAAGTCTTGTTAAATTAAAATCTAATCGTTCAAACTTGCCTAAGTAATAGTTAAAGGTTGAAGAAAAGAAACTTGGAAGGGAGGGGGCAGAAATTTAGCTGGTAATAAGGAATTAACAGTCAACATTTTTTTTAATTATTATATTTGTGTGTAATTACTGTTTTGTCTTGTAAAAAAAAAAAAGTTTTGTCCTGTTGAAATTTTCATATATAATCAATTTGTGTAACGTAATTACTAACACTAAGTAAATTCTTTTTTTTTTTAATGTTTTTTGTTTTTTGAGGAAGTTTACTGATATGTAACGATATATAAATATGTCGTTACATTAATTTAAAATAAAAACTTAAGAGTTCGCAAATAAAAGTAAAAAACTAAACGCTAAAATTAAAAATGTTTGTTATACGTATTGAAACAGACAGATCGAAGAACCGATCTTAGTTTCATGTGTTTTTTGAAGTACGGTAATTCGAACTACTATTTGCCCGCAATGAGATTTTTTCTATTTCAAGTCACATAAAAATTGGGATATATTTTATGTTTTGTAAAAAGATATGTAAAGATTCCGTGTATAAATATCACAAATCATGAAATAATATTCGTGTGTGCGTGGTTTGTGAATTTATAGCAGCTTAATTTAAAAGTTTCATTGCGGGTGTATTTGTTTAAATTTTAACTTTTTAGAATTATACAAAGTCGTTTAAAAATACTGATCAAAAGTCACATTCCTTTGATCAGTGTTTTTAATTAAAATCTGTCTTGTACAAATGTATAGAGTAATTAATTTGTATTTGAAAATTAGATAAGGAATTTATATTTTGTAATTACTTGGTCAATTTAAAATTGTGTATTAAAGTTAAAGATAGCTGAAAATGGAACAATGGAAATGGATAATTGATATTGTATGGTCAAGTTGGATTGCTGGAGGCTAGAGAAAAGTAGGCGGAGTCTCAAACAAAAACCAGGCAGAAAGGTCAACCGTGGCCATCTTAGAAAAAACTAGGATTCTAACTTTTGACGTGGCTGAGAGTAGACCGTCTCAAAACAGCACAGCAGTTGCTAGAAAAATCGCTACAACTTTTATTAAGAAGTCCACCAGTAAACCGTAATGTCGATGGGCTAAGTGCCAGGAGCTGATCTCTGTCCTGCCAATTTGAATCTTCGTGCCGCTGTCTGATCATGCTTTACGTGCTTCAAAATTTCCAGCTTCCAATCTCCAAATTGACTATGCCTTTCAAGTAAATTTCAAATGCGCGCCTACGTTCGTCAGACATACCATCGTGAGAAGCCAAGCCGGATGAAGAAAGAAGGGTAACTGTGTTACATGAACTTTTAACTTTCTCCCGAGCTTAATTTTATAGTTAATCTGTCAATCAAATGAATCACATGTAAGTTTTTGTTTCGTTTATAATGCTACTGTTTAACCTGTCAGTAAATTTTCTTTTCTCTTATTCCTCCGCTCTAGTCTTTAGAAAATAATTTATAAATATTGTACTTAATAGTGATAATGATTCAAATGAATACATTTATATTTTCCTTTATTACTTATGCTATAAACAAACGATGCCAATAGTAATATTTCCCAACTCTGTTTAAAGCTAGTTTATAATATTGATTATAGTTATTTTAAAAGTAAGTTCGTTGTTTTGAATTCAAGATTATTTCATATGTTGAGTTGGCAGATATTAAAACACTTTATTATAATGAATTCGTATTTTGTCATATTATTGTAATCTAAAGTTCAGTCGTAAATATGTAAATGGTTTTAAGTTTATTATATTAATGTCATACATGAAATGAGAAATAATTCTCACTGTAAAATTTGATGCTATCGCTACCGCCTGAACAACCTGGGGGTTTAGGGGTTTCAGAGTAAACTTAATTAATTATTGCTTTCGCGGTCCGTTTGATTCCGCCATGTTTTATTGTAATAGTATATCAGCCTGTTGCGTAGAAATAGACGAATAGAGTATCCAGGTTTTGTATAATTCCGTTTTAATCCACTTCAAGCACTCGTCCTCGATGACTGTGGCAATGCCTTTCCTTCGCCGAAGTTGGCGTCTCGCCGTACTACCATATGGGAAAGAAAGCAATTCTTTTCCAGGTAATCTCTTGGATCACCGGGTTTCGAAATGATCCTGGCTGGTTGTAGTGTCCCGGATCTACTTGGGGGCATTAAGCCTTGTCAAAGTACAAGCCGCCCGGTATTCCGTTGATGCACCGCAAGTGATTACTGTAGGGCTCTTTAATCTAGGCAACCACTAGTACATCAATCTTAGATATCATATTTATACGAAACCACCCTCCAACTATTCGTATACGCAACGGTTCGAATCTATTCGAATAAAATAACTTAATAAAAATAGTAGATAAATATTTTCAATGCCCCAAATACTCTGATTCCCTTAGCCACCCGTCAATCATTTAACTACACCGATATTGGCATGAGTTTGTTTACCAGGTAAAATGATTACTAAAGACTAGTAGCCAATTATAATAGAATATTTATGGAAGTCTTACCGTACTTTTGAATAATATTTGTTAATGCTTTCTATTTATTATTAAACAATTTATTTAATCTAATTTTGTGTCTCCCACCTCATTACTCTCGAAGTCTATTTAGTCACCTACTGTCTGTATTGGCAACTTAAATATATACATTACATTAATGACCGTACCAATATCCAGAGTATAATAGATCTATATATAATTAACTGTAAGTAATTTAGTCTGTGTTCTGAGTTGAGCTAGTAAAGGGATAACCCCGTGCTGTTATAAAGTCATCATCGGTTGGTCATACCGGGGTTTGGGTTTGAATTTAGTTGGCGTTTTGGAATTTATTCTTAAACGCGGACTGGGTTTGAACTCGGGTACTGTGTATGAGTAAGCGTGGTGGATTTATACCGGTACAGTATATACATTCGCACAGATGCTAAACTTTAAAAAGATTTTTTTTTAATAAATAAAAAAAAGGTATTTGAATGTATTTTTTTATAAAAAAAGATTTATAAAAATATTTTAATAAAAAAATAACGTAAGTTAAAATAAAAACAGGTATTAATTAATTCCTGTAATCTATAAATGGAAATGATTGTTTATTAATTATCTAAAAGCTGTTTAATTAAAAAGTCAGATGAAAAGTTAGATAAGAGAAGAAAGATTTTAGCTTGACCAATGGAAGCACTAAGTCTTGGCTCGGACCCTAACGAAAGTGATGGATTGGTGACGTTTTGTTCATTGAATCCTTGTGGATAATATAAAAAGGGAAATACAGTTTTTTCGGACAGTTCCAGCGTTGGGTGTTTGAGAGATGTGGTATGACGCACATACCACACTCTCTATAAAAATAGAAATGAAAAGACTGTGATGCCTTGAACCAGCTATTGCCATCTCCAAAACATTACCTTCCAACGGAAGCGTCGGGGGAATTAAAGCATAAACCTGGACTCTTATACCATAAGCTATATGAAATTAACAGTTATCAAAATCAATTACGAACTTTCGTCAAGTTTTATAAATTCATAAACAAGCCAAATTAAATGTTAAAAAACAGACTCTTATCTGACTTTTGTAAGTTTTTAAATCAAATTAATAATGTTTAATTTTATATGTTTCCCGATTGACAAACATCATTTCCATTTTTTTTTTTTTTTTATTGTAAAGATTAATTAAATGTATGAAATTTAAGTTGTTTATAGACGCTTGCATGGATTCGTTTGCGGTTAATTATATTTTGGTTTTCATATTTGATCAAAATATATAGACATTCGATAAATAATGATACCTTACGGTGAGTATCTAAAATGTATTTATTCGGATGTCTTTTAAGTTATTGGTGACAATGCAAGTATCTTATGGTGAATACTATTGGGTTACTTATAAGTTTCCCTCTGTGATTGTCGGTATCAATAATTTTGTATTTTGATCGTTTATGTTTATTTTGAAATGTTTTTGACTGTGGAATCTATGTAATCGATCTATACCCAACATTTTTAAACAAATCTGTGCGAACATATTTAAATGTTAAAATTAAGTCGGGCGTGAATGGCTATATAGTTTTGTAAAGTTGTATTAAGGGAGGGTAATCTTAGGTTATTCATTTCATAGTTGAATTGGTTCAATGGATTGGATATATTTGTGTAATTAGTAGATGTAGTATGAGGTCCGCTACGGGCAGGATTATAGATATACGCCACACACCCTCTGTTTGCCTATGGATGGGTTTGTAAGTCAGCAGAAGACCACAGTCCATTCCTATGGAGTTTTTTTGTTAATTGTTCTACTTGCCAACAGATGTCACATTCCTGTTGGTGGAGAGTCAATATCTTCTCTAATTCTACTTACTGTTCAGATGTACTTTCCTGGCAGTATAGTATTTTGTGTTGTCGTATCATGCTACATTGAATACATGAATATATCAGATGGATTGGCGCCAGTTGATTGCGAAATTTGTTGCCTAAGGTTAAATCAGGGAAGAATTTTTTTTTTCAAATGCAGATCTATGTAGTCTATTCATACTTGACTATCTAAATAAAAATTAAACTTATTGAAATCTTTTTAAATGTGAATTTACAAGTTAATATAAAAATCTAAAAGGTTAAACTTATTCCTCAAAATTTAAATATTATTTTATATGTGCGTAAATAAATATTTTTATATGTTAATTTCTGGCAGTGGCTTTTATTCTTTTATATTTAAGATATAAAATTTATAGATTTTTATCTCTGCGTCTCCGCTGTGCTAGTGACTTGGGCTAACGATCTGAATATTTAAATAAAGTGGAATCTTAACAGCGCGTATCTGCCTACTCTATAAATTTTTCTAGGCTCAAATGCCTAGATGGTGCCCTTGTAGAGCAGATATTGTGTTTGCGGTTAGATTCGATCTTCACTTTCATTTCGATCGTTATAATATATATATATAAATCACAAAGAAAACTTATTTTCTAGAGTTGAAAGTAGATATTGAAGTTTATAGTTCATCATCCTAATGAAGATCTTTTACAAAGTATATTATTAATCCATTGGTATAATGATGATTTTATTTATCCTTAATTGATAAACTGTTAATAACATCCAATGACTTGATTGATATAATATGTAGTAAATATTCTTCAAATGATGATGTTCTTAATCTCCATTTTTCTATTATTAGACGTTCTATATATCCAATATTTCAAAATATTTTAAAATAGCATGCAAGGTTGGTTTCGAATCCTTTACGATACAAAGCTGTTCTACTCAAAGCACATTGTTTTATCCTATATATATATAATTATTTTAAATTTATATATATCTGAAGAATAATAGAAGTATTAAAACAACGTAGTTTCCAAAAAACTTAAACAGACTTTCTTTTCTTTTATATTGCTATTCCTTTAAGATTTAACAGAAAATTAAAATATTTTCCTTGCAGACTTTTAATCCACAGATTATCTTAATTTGGAAAAGTTAATATTTAAATTCCAATCGTTGAACAGTAGTATTGATAAAAGAAAAAGTTATTTAAAGAGAAATGATTTTCTTTTCCTCTCCTTAATAACAAGAGAACGAATAAATCTGCTCATGTGTTATTACAAGTTCATGCTTTATTTAAATATTAATTGTTCAATAGACATTAAGATTTAATAATAAAATATATATAAAATTATTTATTATTCTATCTCAAATCTGGCATTTTACTCAAAAGCTTAAGGTATGTATTATTTAAAACTCACATGTATATATAAATAGTTTATATATGTATCATAATAAAATAGTCAAATAAATTTTATATTTATAAATAATTTCATAAGAGATAAAACATGTTAGACAAATAATAATAACTATAAGTTACTATTATAATATATAGACAAATTGTGAAGTATAGCATAAACAAAATCACATGAATTATTTATTTTTCTGATATGTATTCGATGATGTTCAAAAACAGACAATGCCTTACCATGCAGATGTCTTTCTGATGATATGTGTTTTGCAAGCTGTTTTTGAACATGTGTTATTCAATAGCTAAAATTCAATAATTAATAAAAACAAAAAATATGTAGATATATATTTTTATAATATTTATATAATAAAAGCAATAATTACCTTCAGATATTAATCCTTGTGTGATAAATTTTAAAACAGTGTTCAAGACAAAGACCAACTTGACAGTCTCTGCACCAGTATCTTATTTTCTTTCTGACTTTTTTCTCATCAGATGTTGTATTGAGCTTCATACTCTGGACTATTGAGAAGGTGCTTTTTTGATGGGATTAGATAGAATAAGGGTAACAAAATGTCTGGCAGTATATTGAAGAGGAGAAGGGATAGCACTATCTGTTCTTACTCTAGAGATGGAAGTAGGAACCATATATTTTTTCAATAATCTTCTCAATTATTTGTAATCTGAACTCTAAAAGTTGGACATTGCAACCATAATACTTAGTGTGTAAAATGCACGAATTCCATAAAGCTTGGTCTAAGAAATGTCTAAATAGTTTTTTGTAATATTTTTTTGCTTGTTCCTAGTTGCCTAATAGTAGAGCAACTCTTGATTGCAGCGATCAACACCACCCATCATGTCAGTGGGTTTTTCTATATTTTCTCCCCATCTATTCTTTACAATTTTTGTGGTAGCATCATAAATAGTACTCATTAGACAGTCTGGTTTTATTGTCCTGCCATTTTAAGGTTTTATTTTTCCATGCTGAAAAGCCTGGATAGTGCCTTTTTTTAATTTACCCTTTTTAAATTATTCTGGCAGAACTTTCCTTCTTTTATTGACAATACCATAAATATCTGTCTTATTTTTTATAAGTATAACTGCCAGATCAGGTAATGTGCCAATTGTCTACATTGACATAATATCCTTTCCCCAAATAAATCATCCATCAAATGATAACATTTTTAGTGTTGGAAAGGTAAAATGGCCTACTTTTGTATATATATTGTTTCAGCTCCAGTATACAGAAAAGAAGTCACAAATATAGTCACTTGCTGTCTCACAAAACATAAAACATGTTATTCTAAAATGGGGCCTTTTTTTAGCATTATATGTTTTCCAGCTCAAATGTCCATTGTAGAGCATCAAACTCACATTCAGACTAAGAGTCTGTTCTGACATATATATATATATATATATATATATATCAGACTAAGAGTATATTTTATATATATATATATATATATATATATATATATATAAAATTAAAGTTTTCTCTCAAATAGTACATAACTTCAGAGAGCTTATAGAAGTTTGGATTTGGATGGTTACCACTTGAGAACTTTTCATTATCAGCAAAATGCAATTATTGCATAAACAATAAATACCTAGTACTTGTCATGAGTTTAGAAAAAATGGGTACATGAATAATCTTTCATGTTGACCAAGACTATAACTGCCATGGAATTTTGATGAGGTTTTGTAAAATCAATACTCCAATAAACAGCCTCAACTCCATTTTGCATGTAAGTTTGCAGCTGAGACATTGATTCCTTATTATGCCTATGCCCTAACTATAGCACTGCTCAGCGCAAAGGTTTGTTTGCTCAATAATCATTTGTAGTTATGTATCGTCAAAAAAAAATTCAAAGAATTATAAAGCTTTGGCACCTGGATTTACACCAACAATTATGCCTGGTTTCCCAGTAAAAGGAAATCTTGGGGGGGGGAGAGATATTTTTCACATTTATTTTCTCCCATAGTTCAGTGCTATCCTCATATAACACTCTCATCACTGCTACTACTATGATCCTCATTCATGCTTGAAAATCCCACTTCAACATAGCTTTTCATCTCTACTGAATTATATTCAGACTCAGTATTAGAATCATAGTGATGAGAACTAGTTTTTACCATAGCAGAATCCATTATACCTAACATATATAGAAACTAAATTTAGAAACCAATATACACACACACGTAAACTGAAAAACAAACATTTTGAAATATTTCAATATATATAAAATAAAATACAGATCTAAATTTGTGGATATCAAATTATTCTAACATAGAAATTCTAATATTTTTTCATACAGATCAAAAATATTGTAATATTTCAAGCTATACATATAAAATATTTATCAATAAAATAGTTTGGCCGTCTAAATTAGACATTTTTACATAGACCAGTAAAATATTTTTCAATATATATATATATATATTGTGAGAGTACCATATGAGCCTCACCTAAAAGAATTTGTGTTTCTTTGTGAATTTAACTGTGCCTATATCGAATCAACAGATATAAATAACTTACACCTATCTTAAGCTTTTCATGTATCAGCTATATATATAGACTAGTTAGTATTAAAAGAATAATTCTAAAAATGAATAATTCTAGTTTATTTATACACACACATAAATAAAATATTTCTAACTAATAGTATTTTTTTTTTGTTAATATAAAACTTGACATTTGACAAAGCCTTAAGTCAACATTGCATTTTTATCAGTTGAAACAAAGGAAATAAACGTTTGGGGTTCATTACAAATTGTATATGTTAAACAATAGAGAGCGTGCTCATGATTATGTGATATGCTTGCAGAAATTAATCCAGTATAAAAACGAACTAATATTGTTATAACAATAATCTTCTATTTAGTTATCAAGGCAAGAACTACATCTGTAAATTTAAATGTGTTCGAATTTAGCACATTTAAGAAAAAAAAAAGAAGATTCAATATTTTAAAACCTGCTTCAAGTAATTAATTTACTGCCTTTTAATATTATAAAGAACTATAGAAAAATAATCAGTGAAATTAACAAGGTTATAAAAGTTATCAACGTCTTCGAAATGAGCTTTCAAAATATATATTTAAGAAGACAAAAATTTATGAAGATGTTCTTTGGCTAGATAATTTATGCCAGGGATTTCTGCTGATGTTTTAAACCCGAACATGTAAATTTATTTCTACTTAATCAATGCCTAAAATATAATCATCGTAATTCTCATTTAAAAAGCTGCCTTAATATTGGAGTATTATATTGAAGAAGATGTTAAATATTTTACTATGCAAATATTTAAAGAATGAATATCTGGATTGCCTCTTCAAAGGATGATCAATGAACTTTATGTTTCAACATTCATCGTCATTTTATTTCATCTAAGGAGGGATATAAAACCATTATTCTTTCTCGTCTTGGATTACTTCATTGTGTATTTTAATAACCCTTAAACTTTATTTCCTTTGTGGATAATTATATTTACTTAGAAAAATTACTTCGTATATTAAAGTGGAGAACTGATAAGATGAACACTTTATTTTTTTTATTTATTTAATAAAATTTAGATGTTGATATTTTGATATATACTCTGATGGAAATGACAGCTGACTAAGGTAAACGTTTTTAAATTATTTCAATTTGGAAGTAAGTTTTATTATATTCCAAACTGAATCTTACATGACAATTAACATAATATATTTTTAAACATACATAACTAATATCAGAATACATTCTATTATTAATCTAGTGTGAATGGATGTTATGTATATAGACATACAACACACACTGAATCATTTTAATGACACAATAGGTAAATTTATAATGTATCATGTGTATTATTTATTATACACATGATTTTAAATTATATATATATATGTAAATGATTACATTTTTTTTTTTGAATATTAAATAATTTATTAGTGTATACATATAAGCACAGATTATAATTCTAAATTTTAATATTTTTATTATTTATATAATAATATTTTTGTTTCTATTATGGATTAAAATGTGTTAAACTTGATTTTAAAATTATCAGGTCTCGTTTGTTTATTTTATTTAGTCGTTTTATAAAATGAATAATTATAAATATACATACTCATGCATATATATGTTGAATCAACTTAGTGATTTAATATTTATAAAAAAGTTATACATAGCTTATATTAAATTTATCATTACTATGGGATATTTGTGGAAATGCCTGAAGAGAGTTGATTGCAATTTTTACTCTGAGTTCAAATTCCGAGAGTAACGAGGTTATTAATAGAGGAGTGGATTGGATTATATTTTAAATCACATCATCCATGGCATTCTATAAAAAGACTCAAAGTCCGACTATAGTTAGATGCGAAGTCATCAATATATCAGATGAATTGATGTTAGTTTGACTGCGAACTTTTGGCCGAAGGTTAAATAAGGATAGAATATTTTCTTTCAAATGCAAATCTATGTAGTCTATTCATACTCGACACTCTAAATAAAAATGAATTAAATTTAAGTTGGGTATGGAAGTTGCATGGATTTGTTATCGGTTAATTATGTTTTTGGTTTTCATATTTGATCAAAATATATAGACATTTGGTAAATAATGATACCTTACGGTGAGAATCTAAAATGTATTTATTCGGATGTCTTTTAAGTTATTGGTGTCAATGCGGTATCTTATGATGAATACCAGTGGGTTTCTTGTATTCCCTATGCAATTGATGGTATCAATGACTTTGTATTGTGATCATTTATGTTTATTTTGAAATGTTTTTGACCGTTTAATCTATGTAACCGATCTGTACTAAACATTATAAAACAAACTTTTATAAATCCATCTGTGCGAACTTATAATAGTATAAAAATTAAAATGTAAATTAAAATCTAAAAATAAAAGTTAAAAATAATGTTAAATGTTAAAGTAAACATACTAAAATAATAATGTTAAATTTTATATATATATATGTGCATAAATAAATGTTTGTGTGTATAATTACTGGCAGTGACGACTTATTTTATTCTTTTTTATATATTCTTATATAAGAATTTATTATAAATATAAATCTCTGCTATTCCAATGAGCTAGTGGCAATGGGCTAACGACCGGATATTAAAATATTAAAAAAAATTTTTTTTTTTGACTTACGTATATGCCTACTATATAAATTTTTCTAGATTCAAATGCCTAGATGGCACCCTGTAGTGTAGTTTAGATTAGTCATGCTTTCTCCAGATCATTATAATTGGTCTCCCAACTGGGGCCGATGTTTAATAAACCACGTATACCCTGAACAAATTTTTTCAAAATGAAATACTTTTATCTGTTTACATAAGTTGTATACTTTAAATCTTATAAAAGCGCTGCCAAAAAGAAATTGCACATATATTAAACACAAGAAAGTATTAATATTATTAAATTGTATTTTGTTAAAAAGAAAGTCAAAAGGTTGCAATTAACATGTTTTTTAATATATATTATGCTTTAACGTGTATAGGCATGCACAGCCACATAAGTTTATGATCGAAAGGTGGTGCCTTATGATGAGTACCTTTGGGAATTACTTCAGTGTAACCCTATGTATGCATTTCAATCAGTCATAAATAAGTTGGTGGTATTTATAATTGTGCTGCAAATATACACGTTTAAACCCATTATTCCTTAAAACATATTTACCTCAGTGCAACTTTCTTAAATAAATAATTTATAAAATTTGCTTGTCATGCCATGTGTAAAAATAAAATGTATAAAAAATAGAACTCTTGTGGGGAGGAGGTGAACGTAAATGGTCCTTAGAAAAACGATAGTCAACATTTTTTTTTTGGTTTGTATATAGTCTTTTTGTAAAATTACTAACCGGATGTTTTTGTAAATGTCTTCATTAATCATGTACCATAATTACTAACCCTAAGTAAATTTTTTTTTTTTTAAGCAAGTTTACTGATATGTAACGGGCACATACGTACGTTACATTATTTTTATTAGTAAACATGAAAAGAATAAAAGTTCACAAATAAAACTTCTTTTTTAAAAATTAAAAATTGAAAATTAAAAAATCTATCTTAAACTCGTATATATATAAAATTGCACAGATGAAAAAAATTATTAAAATAAAACTTTATTAAAAATAGAAAAAGTATTTTAAAAGCAAAAACTTAAAAAGATTTAATTGAAGATAAAAATATATCTTCAAGAATGTAGATAAATTAATTAATCTTTTGTAAAATGGAAATGATTATTTTAATTAGTAAGCTAGCCCTTGGGCATTTCAAATGTATAAGCAACAGTCAGATAGGAGAGGAAAAACAATGGAATTGGACCTCAGCTAAAGGACCATCACATCAATGATGTAATGTCAATTGAATCCTTAAAATTAATATAAAAGGAAAAGTTTGGAAAGTATTAGTTAGTTATTACAAGATGACAGATATGTGTTAAGTTGGAGAGGGTTGGAGAAGAAGGGATTGAAAGACGCACTTTCAATTCCTTCAGTTGTTCAAAAAAAATGAAACATTGTTTTCCAATATTGCGGACCACAGGACATCAAGGCCCAGAAGAATACCATCAACTATAAAGGACCAACGGTTAACTGCACACCGATCTCCCTATGACTTTGTGGGAATTAACACCTTCCATTACAAAAAAAATCAGAGACTATGGACATTTTTCAAAACAGTAAGAAATATATAGTTAATGAACATTTGAAAACATTAAGAACTTTAAAATATAAACTTTCTCCATATTTAAAAAAAAAATAGAAATAGATTCCTATCTGACCAAACTAAATTATTTATTAATTAGTTATAACTTTATTTGATGTATTTCTTTTTTGTAAAATCATTTCCATTTATTTTTTTTTGTTCTTTAAGTTTTATTTATGATTTTTGGTTTGCGATTAATTAAGTTATATAAATGTTAAACTTAAGTCGGGCGTGAATGGCTATATAGATTTGTAAAGCTATATTAGGGGAGGGTAATCTTAGGTTATTTGTTTCATAGTTGAATTAGGTCAATGGATTGGATATATTGGTGTAATTAATAGATGTAGTATGAGGTTCGCTATGGGCAGAATCGCTTTATATGCCGCACACTTCTTTTTTGGTGTATGGAATGCAATTCGTAAGTCGGCAAAATGACCGCAGTCCTTTCCTATGGAGTTTTTTTTATTGCTCTTCTTGTCAGATAGATGTAGTATTCCTGTCTGACAAGAGGCAATTTCTTCTCTTAACCTTTTGTGCTGCCGTATTTCATATTACATTGAAGTCATCGATATATCAGATGAATTGATGTTAGTTTGACTGCGAACTTTTGGCCTAAGGTTAAATAAGGATAGAATATTTTCTTTCAAATGCAAATCTATGTAGTCTATTCATACTCGACACTCTAAATAAAAATGCATTAAATGTAAGTTGTGTATGAAAGTTGCATGGATTTGTTAACGGTTAATTATGGTTTTGGTTTTTATATTTGATCAAAATATATAGACATTTGGTAAATAATGATACCTTACGGTGAGTATCTAAAATGTATTTATTCAGATGTCTTTTAAGTTATTGGTGTCAATGTGGTATCTTATGATAAATACCAGTGGGTTTCTTGTATTCCCTATGCAATTGACGGTATCAATGACTTTGTATTTTGATCGTTTATGTTTATTTTGAAATGTTTTTGACCGTGTAATCTATGTAACCGATCTGTACTCAACATTATAAAGCAAACTTTTATAAATCCATCTGTGCGAACTTATAATAGTATAAAAATTAAAATATAAATTAAAATCTAAAAATAAAAGTTAAAAATAATGTTAAATGTTAAAGTAAACATACTAAAATAATAATGTTAAATTATATATATATATATGTGCATAAATAAATGTTTGTGTGTATAATTACTGGCAGTGACTTATTTTATTCTTTTTTATATATTCTTAGATAAGAATTTATTATAAATATAAATCTCTGCTATTCCAATAAGCTAGTGACAATGGGCTAATGACCGGATATTAAAATAAAATAAAAAAATATTTTTTTTGACTTACGTATCTGCCTACTATATAAATTTTTCTAGGTTCAAATGCCTAGATGGCGCCCTATAGTGTAGTTTACATTAGTCACGCTTTCTCCGGATCATTATAATATATATATATATATAATAGGGATGGTAAAATATTTGACCTACTAAACTATATACTGTATTTTCACTCAGATCGGTAAAATATATGCCCTATTAAATTATATATAGATATTTGTAATTAGATCAGTGAACTATTTGATTTTTTAAATTATAATATGTAATTGAAATTCTAATATTTTGAAATATTTATATTTATGGAATAAATAAGTACAGCAAGATATTGAAATATTTCAAGATAGAAAAAAAGACCAGAAAAATAATTGCCAAATATTATTTATATGACTTTATATTCCTTTATTAATTGAAATACATGCTCATTATATACCCGTATCAATATACATAATATATTGAGTATATGGACACAGATTTTCACACCACCCACCACTCTATCTCATATCACTAATACAATTGAACACATATATGTCGAAAAGATAAATAATCACCAATATAAGAATTCCTTTATTATGTAAAATATTTACAAAATCAAATAAAAGTATACTAAAAATATTTATTACTTACCTATTTTTGATGTAAAATTGGGGGGAAATTTTTTTTAAATAATAGCTGAAGTTTCTCCTTCTAAGGCTCGAAATAAAATGGAGGATTTTTTTCTTATTGTTTGCACATGCTAACTAGAATAGACATGCAAATAAATATTTTGCTCTGATTAAAGCTGCCACTTAGAGAAAAAATTACTAAAAAACAAGGTACTATAAATGTGTTAATGAATAAATCCCTAAAACTATGAGATTCATTTGAAATAAGACAGTTAAAATATCAATTTTTTCAAAGATGGAAACTGTAAAAACCAGATAATGGGCGATTTTGCCACCCTATGGCATTGTAAGGCAAAAGTAAAATTGTTAACATGTTTTAATAAGATGCACAGAAGAGAGATTTTCCAGGTAGTTGGAATAATACAAGAGTAAGGCTACTATTTAAAGAAAGGGTAAGGATCATAGAAAGTTAAACAATTATAGACCGATAGTGATAACATATTTTATATAAAGTTTTTTTTATATATGGTGGCTGGAAGGGTTGCAAAATGGATGGAAGAGAATAATATAGTGGGAGAAATGCAAGGTTTTCCATTGGATAAATGTATAGGATATAGTTTATTTGTAGTTACACAACTTGTGGATGTGAATACAGGTAGACAGTTATATATGGCTTTTATAGATATAGAGAAGGCATATGATAAAATAAATAAAAATAGATTATGGATAAGTTTAGTAAATTTGGGAATGGATGGAACTTTAGTGGATATTATTAAGAAATTATATGAAAATAATTACTATACATATCAATTAAGGAATATAGAATCAGTTAAAGATAAAAATGGGGTGGGACTGAGTCAAGAATGCCCTATGTCACCTTTTTGTTTTTGTTGTATTAGAGAGAAATGGAAAGAGTACTAGAAAGATTATGAAGAAAGATAGAGATTCCATAAATACATGGCAAGGGAGTCTATACATTATTGGGTCTTTTATTTCCAGATGATGTCTTTTTGTGTACAGAAAAAAGGGAAGATATGGAAGTTATGCTGAGGACATGTGCAAGGGTGGGGAAAGAGATGGAAAGTTTAGTGAAAAAAAATCCAAAGTAATGATGATTAATGCTGGGGAAAAAAAATACAATGAATTTTTATTGGGGGATATAAAGTTAAGTGTGGTGAATAGATATAACTATTTGGGAATTGTCTTAAGCAATCAGAGAAACAGCTTGAATGAATGGAAGAAAAAAATAGTAAATGAAGCAAAGAAAAAAAGGGATTGATAAAGAAATTAACAGTGTTTTTATATAATAAATATGAGGTAGCAAGAATTGTATGGAAGGGAGCAGAGATAGCAGGGTTAACGTATGATAATGCATTATGTGTTAGTAAAGGGTATTAGATCACTGGAAAAAGTTCAAAGGGAAGTAGGAAGACATGCATTAGATGAAGATGTGTGGATGGCAAAGGAGGCAATTCAAGGAGAAATGGGATGGTCAAGTTTTTATATGAGAGATGCAAAAAGCAAAATGAAAATGTTCGATAGATTGCAGTTTATGAATAATAAAAGAATAGCCAAAATAGTATTTAATTGGGTTATGAATAAAGGGCAGGTAATATGATTGATGAGAAAGGTAATATGGTATGCAGAAGATTTGGATAACGAATTTATGTCAGCATTCTTGTACAAAAGCTGGGATGATTGCACTGGGAGAATTGTTGAGTGTTGTAGTGATACAGTAGAATAAAACAATAGATGTATTAATAAAGAATAGGGAGTTGGATAGATGAAGAACTACTATGGAGAATAAAAAGAATTTAAATATATATAGAAGTAAACAATATTGGGTGCAAGTTAATTTATGATAATAGCAAGGAAAGTAGTTTATTGTTCAAGACTCAAATGGGATCTTTAGCAACAAGGGATTATACACATAAATGGAAAAATGTGGGTGATTTAATCTGCAAGCTGTGTAAGAATGGAATTAAAAATATTAGGTATCTGTTAGTTGAATGTAAATGCCTAAAAGCAGAAAGAGTAAAAATAATAAAGTTGTGGAAGACTAAATATAAGCAAAGTTATACAGAAAGTGGGTTATTGATATTTAGGCTGGGTTTGGGAAAAGTTAAGAGGATTTAGATATAAAGACCATAAATGGGATAGAACAGAATATGGGGAAAGGTAGGTAGAAAATGGAAAGAGAAAGTAAAGTGGCTAACAAATTTCTCTGGGCATAGTTGCTGAGAGTTTCCTGACTCCATATAAAGAAAAGTCACAGTGCATCACATCATATCCACTTAAAGAATTCTGAAAGTTTTTTTTATTTTTCTTTGCTGCAAATATTTAACACTAAGTTTAAGATTAAACCATTACTATTTATCAGAATATAATAAATTTGACTTCATTTGACAAATATTGTTTGCAACCTAAGTAAATTTTAAATATCACATTTAATTTCTGAAAATATTAAAAAAGTAAAATCATAATCAAAACAAAAAGTCTCATACATCACCATTTCTAAGATTATTTTCTATAAACAAAAAAATCTTCCCTATATAATATTTGTTTTTAAAATGTGAGCAAATAAATATTTATTTTTTAAAGCCATTAATTATGCTGGAAAAGTTTACATTTTTTAAATATATATTACAATATTTTTATAAATGCTGTTACTAATTGCATTAATTATATATTAGCTAAGCTTGTAAATCTTTAGGCAAATTTGCCTTGCCCAAAAATATGTTTTCTTTTTAAAAATAAAATATTTCTTTTAAAAATTAATTATTAATAATTTAGATTCTTGATTTGTTATTATTATTATTATTATTATTATTATTATTATTATTATTATTATTATTATTATTATTATTATTATTATTATTATTATTATTATTATTATTATTATTATTATTATTATTGTTATTATTATTATTATTATTATTATTATTATTATTATTATTATTATTATTATTATTATTATTATTATTATTATTATTATTATTATTATTATTATTATTATTATTATTATTATTATTATTATTATTATTATTATTATACATTTATTGTAGAAAAATAATCCTGAATTTTAATAAATTCACAAATAATTGTTTTTTATTTGAACTATTTTCTCCAAATAATATTTTAAAAATGTGTGATGTCAGATATACAAAAGGGCACTCAACAAGGCAGAGCTAAAGCCTTCCTTATCTTACCAAATTGTTGCTGTCTTGGCCATCTATGGAATTTCTACCAAACTAAAATTTTACAATAAATTATATATAATTTAACACAGGTATTTAAAAATAAAGTTGTCAAAAACTTTCAATAGGTGATGAATAATTTTAAAATTGAATTACTTCAGATTTAATGATTGAAAGTTTAAATCTTTTTTAATTAACAAAAAAATGTATAATTAAAAGAAAGTTTAATATTTATATATATTTTGAAATTGATATTATAAAACTATTATGATATATTTAAAATCAAAGAAAGAAGGAATATAAGTCTTTCATTTTTCTATAATTAAAATAATTAAAATATGAAAAATGTAAAGAGTTTACACAATTTTAATAAATTATTTTAAACTACTTTATATTCATTTATTTGTGTGTGCATATGTATGTGTGACAATTTCTATTTTACATGTTAAAAGAATTTAAATTATTTAATATTACAAGTGCTGAAGCCAAAGTGTTCAATATACATATATTAGAGCAAATACTTTTTTTAAAAAAGATGTGAATCTATTGTTTTGAATTCACTTATATATGGATTCCACCAACCATTGTTTAAGTAGTAATAGGTTTTAGCAAAATTATATTATTAGTTATCATTTATTAAAATAAATTATCTTACCTTGAATTAATGTTTTTAACATTTCATTATTTATTATGATACTATAGAAGAGAGAATTAATGTTGTCTATAAGTTTATTGTGAAAATAAAACAGAATTTATCTATGATGGCCAACTTTAGAATTGTAAACTATGACAACACAAAATTCACCGATGTTGTTTCAAGGAAATTTCCTTCATAATTGGTGGCAAGTCCTTAAATATTATTAATCACAAACCATAATAGACATGAACTATGTTTTTATTAAGCAGATTTTATTTATTTTATTTTAAAATGTGACTTCAAATATATATATATAATTATTAAATATGTGCTTTTTATATTCTATAAACATGCACTGTAATTTTAAAATGTAATGAATTTTTCTTAAACTGCTATAATTTATAAATATCTGCACTTAATATATATACATATATGGTTTTGATTAAGTAATTAATTATAATCAATCTTATTTTATAGACTTTACCTTAACTATTCATCAGTTGAGAAACTCAAGCCACCATCTCTCAATATTCATGAATTTTGTGAATAATCTTCATATATAACTAACACTTCTATCTCTATCTTTCTTTTCTATAGTTTACAAGTTTAAAGAAACACTTATATTATTAGCAGCTGCAACAGTAAATATCAAGTGCTTGCAGAAACACATTTTTCTGATTATATCACCAATTCATCAGACAACATGACATCTAAAACACACATATTATAGTGAAACAATTCTTTTTATACACATCTTAATAGGATATATTTTATTTTAAGATGTTCAAGATATAGTATTACTTGATCTTCAAACAATATCATGTTTAAATGTATACAATAATGCAGCAAAAATTGATGAATTTCATAAAAGTAAATAGCATGTTTTTTATACATACACATCTATCTACATATTATAATGCAGTGGAACTGAGGGATTCATTAATCTTTAAAAACCTGAATATATATTTATTTTAATAAAGTAAATGTACAAATATACCTCAATAAAAGAAAAGAGTAGTGTGGCATATATATATATATTGTAACAGGAACCAACATCAAAGCCTGTCACAAGAGAAAGTTAGACATTCACACACATATCTGCAACACAGTAATATATATATATATATATATATATATATATATATATATGAATATATATATATATATATATATATATTCATATGAGCTATTATTCATTATCTTTTATAAAATGTGCATATATATAATGGTTAAATGGCCAAAAGTAAACTAAAGAAATGTATATAATTTGTTTTTGGGGTTTTTTTTTTGTATAGTATGTAAAAAGAAAAAAAAAGTGAGAGAAAATTAAAAATAAAAATTATAACATTATAATTAATTTTCTCTCTTATTAACCCTCTGAGGGGTCCTTACTAGATGACTTGAAGCTGCTTAAAGTAGCTTGAAGTCCGTTGTTTTTAACACTACGATAAAGATTTTACATTCTTTTTAAAGGTTAAAAAAAGTTCCATAAGATGCTGCCCTCTCTTGAATTATTTTACAAGTAAAAAATCAATAAAACTGCACATCAAAGTCTAACAAAAGAAGTAGGCTGTACGTTCTTCATTTTGATTGCTATAACCATCAAGTTCAAAGAAAGCCGCTTGTCAAAATGAAGCTGCTAAGATTTCTTTTCATTCATTTTGAAAGTGATAAATGAATGTTTTAAACCATTTTAAAAGTATTTTTTTTACGTATTTTTTGACATATTATAAATTATTTTGATAAAATATGCTAAAAATAAAATTATTTTAGAAAAATAGTTAAGACTTTAGCAAAAATTATTTACTTATCCATGCAATGTAAAATTGGGAAAGAAATCACAGACATCATCAAAACTTTTTGGTTGGTCAGTAACATTTGTTTTATTTTTTCTGCTATTGAATATTTTTATAATTATAAATAAAAATTTATTTTTGGAAAAACTTTCATTCACTTTCATAACCTGACAAAATATTAATATACTTTTTACAAACGAATCTAAAGTGAATATAATATTAAAAGATGAATATATTTTGACAGTTGAGTTTGTGACTTGACCAATTAAAAGTTTAGACTTTTACCTCACTCGGCCAATAAAATAATTAGCACACCAAAGGTTAAAAAAAAAGAAAATTTGCTGTTAAAGAAAAAGATGTTTATCTGTGTAAATAATCTACATGTCTGGGTATAAATGTCTGGGTAGAAATTTATTTCCATTGTATTTATTTTAATTTTCTGTTATTGTTTTGTAATGTTTATTTTCCAAATTCTGAATGGATTGCTTTTAGCTAAAACCTATTAAAATGTTTTCTTTTGTCAAATATTTAGAATTTAAGAGGGGAAATCAAATTTGGAAAAATAACAAGTAATGAGAAATTAAATTAAATAGGGATTGCACATAATTTTCACTATCAACATTCGATTCCAAATAATAAAAAAATAAAAGAAAGTTTTCTGAGCCTTTAGTAAATAACTGCAGATATTGGATGAGATTAAAAAAATAGAACATTTTTTGATTCTATCAAATAAAAAATATATAATTTTTTGGATTTATTTTGAAAAAGAAATAAAAGGTTGCTGGGAGGGAGTTAGCTTTGGGTAGCCAGAGCAAGGGAGAAGAAACCTTTTTTTCTACACAGCACTGAGATGTTGGTAAAAAATTGTTAACTTATCAATTAAAACAGTTGCCAATGGAAAATAAATATTTCATTGGATTACTAAAATTACCACTGAAAAATATAAATCAAAAATGCAGCTGAAAGAATATGTGAACACCAATATGATGATTATGGGTAAAGTCATAAATGTACTTGGCTATTGCCTTACCACCCACTCAAGGAAATGTGCTATTGACCCTATTGTCTACCTAAAAACTGAAATCTGCATCTGACAAAAACTTCCCACAAATTAGAAAAAAAAAACAATTTGTCAACTCCACAAGAAGCTGAAAATAAAGATACTATCTGAACAGTTAATATGGCCATATCTTTATAGTAAGCTTATGCTTTTATGTATCTGAATAATACAAGTTCTCAGGGACTAAGGTAATTATTGCATTTTTTAAATATATCATATAATATAACCCATATGTGTATCATATATTTTTTTGTTTTATGTAAAACTGTACTTTAACTTTAATCATTTTCTATGAACGTAATATATGTAGTTTCAAGAAAGTAGTGAGTATTTGTTTTCTTAAATCTCATTAAATGCATTCCATGAACTTATCAATATATCTGTGTGATTAGACAAATAAATATATAATCTAGTATTAATATATCTCTGTCAGTATAGTTACTACTTGCCATGTGATTGAATTAGCTAGGATCAGACCCCCATAATTATGCTAACATAAATTCCCCAACATATACCCTCAGGATAATTTTTATTTTGATAGTAGGATTGGCACTCAGAATTGGCTAAATCTGATGACCATAAATATGCTGCTAGGGCTAGGGTCCATATTAATAGGGAATATGTAAATAAATATTGTCAGGTAAATAGAGTGAAGTGACTGATTTATTTCATTAAAAACTTTTGCTTCATAATAATATTAATAGGTCAAATAAATGTTAGGATATCTCTAAAATTGTTTTCTTAATGATAAGATTTAAAATAAATTATCTGCAAGTCAATGGCAACTAGACAGTCATCCCAATAAATTAAATAAAAATGTAATATATGTTAAATTAGCAAAAATATAACCAAATATAACCAGCATCATTACAATGGCACTCAATGTGGAACTCTGAAGAATGGAAAATGTTATGAATATATGAATAAAAATATTTTTTAGTATTCTATTTAAATAAAATAAAATTGCAATAAGAGTTAGAGTAGTAAAAATATTGAAGTGGATTGTAGTTTAGACAACCAAAACAGGGTAAGTATGACAGGCAGCATAGTACTTTGTGAGATGGACAGTTGAACCTTGCATATTTTATACAAGAAAGAAATCAAATCAAAATAATATAAGTATGAATACAAATATAAACATGAATACAAATAGAAAGAAAGATCAGGTGTATTGAAAAAATACATTGCAGCATGGGCAAACAAGAAGGAAATAGTCAAAATAAAAAATATTTAGAGAGCAGAAAGGGAAGATACCAGAACATTTAAATAGTCTACAGAGATATTTTAGTAGCCATAGGATACCAGAAGTGGATAAAATAGTGATAGCATATAGTCACCTTCAGGGGTATGCCCAGATATGGTGGGAATCAATGCTACCCCAACCAGAAACTTTTCAAGAATATAAAATGGTCTTAAGAAAATCCTTTTGGACCAAAGAACAGCAAGAGAGTATTAAAGCCCGGTTAATGGAAAACAAGTATAATGAAGAGAATGCAGAAGGTTGCATACAGATTTTCAGATGTTTTAGAAGCATGTAAACTGTCTGAAAGGTATATTATGAGTATTCTATGCAGAAAATGTACCATAAAAAATAAACAGTATACTAAAGAGGAGGAGTGTTAGGTTAGCCAAAGAAACTGACAATATATTAGGTCAGACAGAGATCAGTGAGCAAAGATGATGGTGGGAAGCCAAAAAGTCCCTGGTGGTTGAGACAAGGACATTAGAAATTAAGGAAGAAGTTAGAAATGAAAATAAAGCTACGCAAGTCAAATGAGACAGAGGCTAATCCACAGAAAGAAAAGAAAACAATTAGGAAATTTGGTGTGATCGTGGGAAGATTGAGTTCCAAGTTACATCAAACAGGCTTGCTCCAAGATCCTTATAATGTTCAGTCAGATGAAAATAGAAACATTAGACTCAGGTAGCCAGATTTCAGTGCTATCAGAGAAAATATATTCCTATATAATATGTAAAAAACTTAGAATACAAACCCTTGTGACAAAATCAATCCAGACAATGATGGTGACAGCTGAAAAGCATATATATATATATATATATGGTTGAAGTGCATTATAAAAATCATTGAATGATAAGATCAATTCCATGATAATGATAATTGATGTTTCACTGAATACTATTATGCTGCTGTTGTGCTTTAGCTTTAAATCACTCTCTCATGGTTATCTTTAGCATTGTTTTGCCAGTTTTACATTCATTTATAAGTAAATATTGATTTATTAGTTCAAAAACAAAATCTGAAGATATCAGCAGTTCATAGACAAAAATTACAAATAATCTGACAAGACATAGATGATTGTTAATTTGTAGATTCTTTGTTCTTGGATATATAAACAAACTTATATACTTTTTAATGAGCAAAAACAATTGCATAATTTTGTACTTAATTTAAATGTGTATGATTAGTTTTGCAAAATATTTGTATAGAATCATTAAAAAATAAATACGTTCATGTTTACACTCAGATTTTTTTGAAATATGTTTCATTATTGAAAATACACATTAAGAAATTTGAAATTAATGGTAAATATTATGTAAAAAAAATTTTTAAATAAAGCTTTTAAGTAAATATCTGGCTAAAAAGTAGGAAAATTACAAAGTAATTTGCTTCTCGCTTAATTTGTCATTCTTGGAAAATATCAGAAATCATATTGTCATTCCATAAAAACATTTGAGGCCTTTTTAATTTTTACAATATATTTGAACCTCAAATACTTTTATGAAATGATAGTATTTCTGCACTTTCCAATTGTTTTATAACAAATTTAGATTCTTAAGATCTCTGCTATTTTCCACGAAGATAAATTAACCAAAAAACAGATTACTTTGTTATTTTTCTACTTTTTAGTTTATTTTTTTATATATATATTTAAATATTATTTTAAAAAAATGGTTAAAACTACAAAAAAATCTGACAAAAATATTGACGTATTGTTTTTTAAATTAATTTAATTCAAATCAATATTAACAAAATTTCATTCTCCAAATGTAATGTTTTTATCAGATATATTTTTTATTTTTAATTAAATTAATTAATTGTGAATTAAATCAATATTAAACAAAATTTTATTCTACAATTGTAATATTTTTATCTGCTCAGCTATTAAAGAGTTTTCTAGGGAAGCATAAGGATGTGAGTTTGAGTTCTAAACAGGAACAGATTTTTTTTCCCTGTTAAAAATTCTAAAATATGTACATACAGACAGAAACATATACATACAGGGCAATTTAATATAAATGTATTTAAAAGAATGATTGAAACGATCTTTCAAAGATCACAGTAATGAATTTTTGTGATAATTTAATACATGAAACTGCAATTTTAAATTTTAAAACAGAATTTCATTACTTTATGATGATTTTATAATTTTTTGTTTACATTTACAAAATGGAATCATTCAATAAAGATTTTGTTAATTTACTTTTTTGATAGGGTTACAGAAATTAACCAATAAAAAGTATGAATTTTACATAATTATTATTTTTTTTATATTTGGAAACTTTAAATATGGTTTTTAAAAAATATTTTTTGTTTGCAAATTTATGTTTCTAACAAATGATGACCAATTTATTGATACATAATATTGAATAAAAATTTTAATATTAAAATGATAAACTAATGACTCAAAGTTTCACTAAAGGATTGGTGGAAAAATAAATGAGACAGAGGGTTAAGAATATTTAAACCAGTCAAACATTTTCTTAATATAATGTAGAAATCTTCTCAGTTTTTTATTAATATACAGTAAGATTTATCTTCAATAGCAGGTTCTTAATCATCTAATAAATTCTTTGTTTTATGATTATCCAAGAGCCCTGCATGGTTTGGTACACTTGATAGATTATCCAGCATGGGATTAGGAGGCCCCAGGTTCACTTCTAATACTCACAGTCTGGCACTCAAACTTCTTATGAACTCCCAAGCAATAAAGCCATATGCCTTCTTTTATTATTCAAGAGTTTTTTCTTCAGTATATCTTTGCAGTATTTCCACTTTCCTTATCGTCTTTAATTTAAATGTCCAAAAAGGTGATCTATCAAATTTTATTTTCAAATAAAAGTTAATATGAATTATCATTAACTCACAGAAATAAAATAAAAATCTTCACCTGTCCTTTAGAATGGATAACCATGGGGGAGGAATAGAATTCTATGAGGATTTTATAACGTCTTTCTGTTTCACCAAAGATATGTCACCTAATGTAAGTTTTAATAATAGATGCCAGATGATGGTGCTTAATAAAATCCCTATCCAGTGCTGTCCTAACCAATATCCTCAGACTAATTATTAGCTTATGGCTATTATTAGTGATGAATTTTGGATCTTGAACAGTGCACCTGAAACTTTAGGATCTAATGCACATTCCTTCTAGCAGCCATCATTTATTTCTGTTTTACAATAAATCTACCATCTCAAATTGGAAAAACATATAGATGTTTTAAATCTAGAATAACTTGCCTATATTATCAAATATAACTGAAACCAGTTCATTATCTATATATTATGGTGTTATTAGATTATGTGGATATAAGATAATAAAATATCACATGATTCTATCACATGATTCCAACTTACACATCGCTGTTTCAACAGCATACTTTTTTCCCACAACTATGCCACCTAATGTGAGCTTCATTAAGTGCATTGTTTTATGATTCAAAGCATAATGCTGATGAAATCTTTAAACTAGACACTAATCTAAAGATAATTATTTATTAAACCATTACCATCTGTTATCTACTATCTACCAAAACTTATATTAGGTGACTTATCTATGGTGAAAGAAAAAGAGAATGTTGCTGAAATAGCAATGTATAAACTGGAGTCATATGGTAAAGTCATGGGAATATTTTATTCATAGAAAGTCTATGTGTTGTTGGATTTTTTTTTTTAAATATTCCTTTTTAAAAATTTTTTTTACTCTTTATCTAAGAATAACTAACTATTATTAACCATATTCAGCTTCAGTGACTAATGATTATTTAGCTATTAATTAGCTATAAATCAGCTATTTGACATTTTTCTATGCTTTTCTTCTGGCAGATGAAGATACTATCGACTTATTATGAGAGTTTTTCACACACATATATATAATTTGCATTCATCTATATATCAAGAGTTTTTAATTATACAGATAAACAAATAGATATAATAGTAAAAAATCAAATAAATGCGTTTCAAATGTATCAGGAGAATGAATGCAAATATACAAGCAAACCTTTTATGTTAATTAATGTCAAGATTACATTAAGATGTAAATAAGATTCACTTTTTTATTTTTGTCAGTATAGTTATGCAAAGTGAAATCAAAGTGTGTGTAGAAATTTAAGAAAAGTAATTAAAATAATTATTAATTTTTAATTGATTATAGTAAAAATATAGCTAATATATTTGAAATCTATACAATAGAGTAGTGAATTTTTGAGAGAAACAAATAAAAATATTCAGTTTCGATTATAATTGCTATCCAAAACATTTGTAATTCCCTAACCTCCCATTAAATTTCTTTGAAAAAAAATAATTTAGTAAACATGGAACAAAATGTGATTTTAAAGAAGCATAAATTTTAATTTAATCTAATTATATTTTTTAAAATTTATTTTGTTTATTTCGGAATGACAACAGAAACGAATAAACAAGAAAATATTTACCACTCGATCTAATTTCAATTAAGTAGAATTTTAATTAAACTTGAGAATTATTATTATTAAGTTTAAGCGCATTTGTCAGTAATTTTTTAAAAAAGAATGTAAATCTTTTCTTGACTGGATTGGTATAAACAATATATTTATAATATGTAAAGTGGAGACAATTTTTAGATGTGGTATGTGTGCTTAAAACAAAAAGAGGAAACTAATTAGATAAATTTGAGAATTAAAATAATAGTAATAAAATTATTAAAAAAATAACTGGAAGCAGGAATACTGAATTGAAAACTCGAAAAGAACATTGTCAGACCAAAAGCTACGTATTTAAAGTAATACAAGACATTAGTGTATAGTTATTATTTAGCTTAAATATTCATTTATAAAATAAAATCTTTGTTTATATTTCGTTTAAAAACTAGAACCATCTAGGCAGCATTTTGGAAGCTGTTGTCTGCAGATCTTTCGGTTCTCTTCAAAGCTTTTTCTTCGATGAAAACATTTAACAATTTAGATTGTTCTTCTTGTTCCTCTTTTTTTCTGTATGCTTTCTTCATCTTCTAAGGGCTTCCAATATGTCTTCCAAACCATCACACCTATATGTTGCTGATTTCTTTCGTACATTTTTTTGGCATATTTTGCTTTATGATACTTGTAATCTGGCATCCTGGAATGGGATATTCTACCACACTTCTCAATTTCACCATTTGTTTTTAAGAAACTGTCTATACTCTTATCCCCTCTTCTTTTCTATACCTTTCCATTTCTATGTTTATTCGCATCTTTTCTTGCCTATCTATGCTTCAAAATGTATACATTAATTTTTTAGCATAATGTTTAAAACTGTCCAGTCTTTTCTATATTGTTTTCCACCAATTTCTTGCCATGCCTTCTAAATGATTACTTGCAATGATTATTTTCTCTTCTTCTTCTTCTGCCTTATATATATATATATATATATATAAGCAGAAGAATAATATATATATATATATATATATATATATATATATATATATATACATACTTCTCCAAGCTTTCTAAGTATTCAAATGAGTCTTCTCCTTCTCTTTCCTCCAAATGTTTTTATTCTAATTATATCTTGCATTTTCATTTTATATTTTAAAAATATTTTTAAACTACCTCAAAATGTAAAAACCTTCCCCCCCTTGGAATACAATCTCACTTTTTTTTACCAACACCTGAACCTCCTTCAACTACTTCATGACTCTCACATCTGACTGTTTACTACTTAACGAGCCCTAGATGTTGTGAAGCTATTTTCTATCTTTCTCTTTCTCTATCCTATGTGCCACTACATTTTGGCACTGTCTTCAATTTTCAAAAATATGATGGCTGTATGAGAGGACTACTTGGCATATAGCCTAGTACCAGATTGTGAAGAATGTTCAATAATGATAGTGATTATTTATTTATGTACAGCAATCACCAAATATATTTTAAGATATCTAACACCACTTTCTCCCATTTCAATTAAATTAAATTAAATTAAATTTCCATTAATAGTCCCACACTCTTTTGTTGAAACATTTTAACTGTTAATGAAGTCTAGATTTATTGTGTCAACATTTAAAGAAAAGTTTATAATTACCCTGATCAATCAGTGGTACAACTTTCTCCAGGTAGTTATAATTCTCATATGAGTTTTCTTGAGATGACTTGTGAGAATCCTCTGATTGTTCTATTGGTTTTATTTTGATTTCCTTGGCTAACTCTTCACATCCTTATTTCCCTTGGTTGATATTAACACAGGTAGCTTCACGTAGTGATAGGAGATGTAATTCCCCAAGGGGAAAGTTATGATGTCTCTTATCCAGAAAACAGTTTCTCTAGACTGCTAATTTATATTGAATTTCTCTTCATGAGTACAAGTTCAATCCAATTCAAATGCCAAGTCAAAATGCCAAGTAAATTAAACAAAAGGAAACTCCATAATTTATACATTTTGCTTTCTTTCATGAACCAGATTCACATCTGTTATTTTATTTTTAGACATTTTTACCAATCCAATTTTTATCCTTTTTTAGTCATCTTTTTTTTTTAATTAGTGAAAAATTCTAGATCAATTAGCATAATAGATTACCAAACACTTTCAATATTTAAAGTTTCAACAATAGAGCTAATTACAAACAAAAATCTAATCTTTTTATTTTTCCTCCACCCTTATCTTTCCAAGAATTGGAATTAAGAAAAAAAACTTTGACTAAAAAAAAAAACTCTCAAGATCTTATTTTTATCTTGATTCAATTTATTTCAATAAATAATTAAACTGAAGGAATGCTGATTCCTGAGTTAAATAAAAAAACTTAAAAGTAATATTTCAAAAATTGTTATTTTAAACAAATATAACAGATACGCAATTTTAATAATAATAAAAATAACATATATGTGTATATATCTATGAGCTGGCAGTAAATATTAGCTTAATATCATTAGTCTTTTGTTGATGCATCTAGATATTAAAACAGTCAAAACTCTCCATACAATAGCGATATTCAGTGCAAGCCAGAGTAATCAATGGATGCCAGAAGGCTTATGCCTAAAATTCATATCTAGTGCCTACTCATCCAATATCACCAGACTAGTTTCTAGCTAGTGGCTTCCATCAGTTTGGAGTCTTGGATCTGAGAGCACCACACCTTGATCTTAGGATCTAATACAATTTTTCAGCAGCCTTTTATCTCTACTTAACTACTGAAACAGTTGATCTTAGTTCAAGATCAAGTTTCACTGTTCTACCAAAACCCACATTTCATCCTGCTTCTTTTTTTGTCAGATGTATATAAACTATATGTATATTTCTGAGAAGTGTTTATAAAAGTTATAAATATAATAAATTTTAAACAAAAATTCTTTAATTATTTTGATATTAATATCTCTAGATGCGACTCAGATATATACATATATTAATGGAACTTATATATATTGTAACCTAGTGTTATTGACACTTGGTTTACTTGGCATTATTTCTGCAGGAAAACAATGCTATTCTTTAAAGAAATAAAAAGATAAAATAACAATAGTAATAATTGATTAATAAAGTATGCTATTCACTCACTTTGGCATGTTTTGGGTGAATAACTAATAGATTTAATAACTTAATGTCATTTTAAAGAGAGAACATGAATAATTTAATTGAAATATTAATAATTAGAGCAAATTAATATGGTATAAAAGCTAAACAGTAATTGATTTTGGATGGGTAGAGGGGAGTGGATGAGTGTCTTATCATAAAGCACAATAACTTCTGGTGATTTCTTTTTGTAAAAAAAAAAAAAAGAAAGAAAAAAAATATATATATAATGTTTAAAGAATTATACATCACTGATTGTTAATTTAATGTATTTTTTTTTTTATATTGTCAAATTACTTTGTAATCCAGGTAAATAATACTAAAACTATATGATTGTAATAGGTTTTTCCTTTCTTTTGTTTATGTTATAATCAAATGATTATTTTTCTGGAAGAGGTCGCTAAAGTTAAAAAAAAAAAAAAAAAGATAGATAGTCTGCTTTTAGTTTTCAAGGAAGGAACAGTGCTGAAATTTGGTAACTCAATTTTTTCATTTTATTTTGCAGAAATAAATGTAATCAAAGTAAAATTTTAATAATATAATGTGTGGCTAAAATTTTTTGATAAGATATCCTGATTTTCTTTGCCATCTACCTATTTAAAGACCTTTTATACTTAAAAGTTTATTGTCTCGTGCTAAAGTTCAAAATGACAGATGTAACTAAAAGAGTCACGAAAAATTATATTATATCTAAATTAAGGAAAAGAAGCGATTTCCAAGAAAAGATTAATTATTTATTAACTTTATGTCATTTATTGATATTTTCTTGGTATAGAAAGAAAAAAATAATAATAATAATTGAAAGAAATATTTTGAAACCAAGGAAAATCAACTAGAAACATTTTCGCGCTCTTTCTCAATATTGTCTGCCTTTCCAAGTAATGTAGTTACATACATTAAAATATGTTTTATTCACCAAGAATTGTCTGGAAATAATAATAATGATAAATAAGATTAAATTATGCACCTGTATATTTTAAAAAAATATATATATATAAAAAAAATATAAACTTTCTCAGAGTAAAGATAGGAAAAGTTATATAGGGGCATTCTTACGGAGAAGTTACCGTTAAAAAAATTTATCATTCCTAAAGTATGAACAAAACCAAATATCTTAGTGACTTAATGATAAAAATAAATGATATATTATATTATACATCAGTTGGAATTATTAAAACTTCATGTACAAGTAAATTGACTGCAGTTATTATCATAATAATCTCTCGGAAAATTGCGCATTTTCATCCATAAGTAAGCTAGCTAATAAGTATACGTATCGTCAATAAAAAAAAATATTGTGTATGTTTATCATTTATCGTCAACTGTTCGTTATGTTAGAATATGTATATTTTATTTTCTTGGATCCCAAAATTGTAGTAGTTTAATTCAAGTAAGAATTAATCTTCAATTCTGCTATATGTTTCTTTACCTAATTTATTAAATGCACAAAATAAGAGAAAACTTTTATTTAAAGGAAATAATACCATGTGTTTATTGTTTTTAAACTTGCTTCGTGAAATACGACTGGATAAAGCTCTTCACCTGGACTAATTGCTCAACAGAAAAACATTTTCTAATGAGAGAGTATGCACTTGTTAATTAATGATTGTTTAAAACTAAGTTATAAATGATATGTATTTTTTGTTATATCACATAGGTTAAAGTCTGTATGGTCAAGTGATATTTAATAGCCTTGTAATGACAAAGGTATGTTTTAATATAATTATTATAGGTTAAGTTGATATTTAACACGAAAGAAAAAAAAATCTATAAATATGTTTTAATTATTACATACAATTGTAGGTAGAAATTTTGTATGTTAGATACATAAAAGAAAAATATTTAGATATTTAAGGGGTAAAATAAATATTGAAAATTATCAGAAGTAACTAAAAAAAAAAAAAAATGCTATAACAAAATATTTCTTGTTAAAGTTTTGAAACGAATTTATACTGTATTAATTGAGGAATTTATTCCTAATTATTCTTAAATAACACATCCACTTTATTTAGTTTAAGATAGTATGCTACCAACTATTTTTGAATGTTCCTTTATTAAAATTAAAATTATTATACTTTTATTCTATGATGTCCATTGATTTCAGATGTTGATCAAAGTATACACGGTAACATAAGTTTATTATAATCAGTGTATTTACTTATCCTGCCCAGATATAGCATTGGTATATGCTTAATATTCGCATAGGTAATAATTATAATGTATTTATTTTGTGGGATGAAAAATGATCTCCCCAAAAGCTTTGTTTTCCATGAGAGGAAGATTTTAAATATAATGTTCAGGTATGTTTATAGCCCAAGTGATCGATTCTCATAGATAGGATGATCAAGAATTTATCTAGCATTTAGTATGCTTCATTCGTTTAAATCCCAGGAGAGGATTGTATTTGGTGTGTGTTCGTTGTATGCCCAAGTAAAAGGCAAGAAACCACCAAAATATTTTAATGTAGTAGATTACTTTACAAACCTTCATGGTTATTCCATACTCCTCATGTGAAAATAAAGATAGCTCCACCATAGAAGGTGTTGATTATTGTGCTTAATTTTAAAAGTTCGGGCAAGATAAAGGTTATATTGGAGGTGTTAGTTCCTCAAGATCCACTTTAGTATAAATCGTGCGTTAGTAACTAGGGTCAATATCTGTATTGTGCTGCTAAATATTGCTAGTATTTGACAAGTAAATCAATGGAGAAAGTAATTAAAATTGCGTAGTTTTAAAACGCTTATTTACTGAAGGAATATTCAAATGCAATATTTAATTCTGGTTAGTAATTAAATAATACTCATATTTAAAATTATACGTATGAATAAAATTTGTATCATAACTTAAGTTAGCATTGAGTTAAATGTAAGATGGTAAGTGTAACTTCTGATAACTGGCCTATAATTAGAATAGGTTATCCCATTAAAGACCATAAATAAAGTAAATGTATTAGAAATAAATTTAATATTTTGCGTATTGCATATGATGGGATTAATCATTTAAAAAAAAAAAAAAATAGTTAGTCAATAATTTTGAATAAAAGCTTCTACAAGGTTACCAAAATGTAATAAACAATGTATTGGTAATGAAATGTACTTTTAGTTAATCAATCCATATGATTGCATACAGGAGAAGTAGTAACCTCTAGTCCATAACCAAAAGAGTATACAGATTAATGTCAGTTATATTTTATATTTTTGTATTACTATGGGATTATTGAATAAATGTTCATATATTTTTTTTTGTGATAATAATAAATTATAGTCTTGTTAAATTTTGTTGTAGATTCATTTTTTTTGTTTTTATATGCTAAATATAAATGTTTGCACAATATTTGCAAAACCTTTTCTTGAGTCCAAAATCATTCCAAATTCTTAAAAACTTAATATACCAGATAAATAAAGTTAAGCAGATCGGAATATGTCATTATATTTTAGTTTAATGATAATTATTTATGGAGTTGAAAACTTAAGACTAAACATTCACCTTTGTATAAAAAAAAAAAAAAAATGAATTTATTCCCAAACCATTAACTTTGGTTGCACATTATTCCATTCCCATTTAGTTAAATTGTCTAAGTAATAAATCTTAGTTATATTATTGTGTTGTCCTGGATGATGGAAGGACACAAAAAGCACCCTTGTCTTTTTATTATTCTGACTGAGATTCTAAAAAAAAAAAAAAAAAAAAGGCTGTGTTATTCAAAATTATACGTCATTATTGAATAGAATTATCATCTCTTTAAATAATATAGCAGTGGATATGAGAGATGAAGACACATTGAATTTAAGTAAAATAAATGTTTCCTATAGCCAACCAGAATGCCAGTCATATGCGACAACACAATACTGCCGAGAATTTCCTTACATGAAACAAAGAACCCTGAGATTAATATTATTATAATTATTCTTTAAATTAATAAGTGATCAATTATTGTTGTTATTACAATCGTGGCATGGCTTAAGAGAATTGAATGTACAATTGTATTATATGAAAAGTATTTTAGATCATATTGGAAAATTAATGGATATGTTGCTTTTATTTTGGTTGCCTTAACAACAAGTGCAAATAAAATAAACTAATTAATAAATAGATTGGGTTAGAATATATAAAAGAACAAACAAATATTGTAAATAATTTTTTTTCTTAATTATATTTTTAATACTTTATAATTATTTTTCTTCATATAATTACACAAATATTCAAGATGGAAGATGCAATCATTAACTGTCCAAGAGTAATTAAAGGGGTGGGAACATTAGTTTGTTTCATGATTTTAAAAGAAATTTTTAAATTAAAGTTAATGAAAATAAAATTTAAAACAAAGCTAATTGATTTAGTTATATGTTAACATTTTTATCAAATCTATTTCCAATCTGGAAATTGATTTGAGTTTATTTTTTGACAGTTACCTTGTGATTGCATCTCCAATAACAAAAGAGAGAATATTTCTGTAAATTAAAGATTCAATTAGAGTTAAGAAGTTTAATTAAAAACATTCTTTGAATAACTGAAAACTGGTATAAATAGGGCCAAAAATCTATTGTGTCAGAGTTTGGTCAGTAGTCACTAGCTGACTCCACATCTGTTTAATTTTTGATGGGCCTAAGCCACATTCCCTTCATCTTCAGCTCAACTCTTTGCTGTGCAAAGATGTAACTCTTACCGCTCAAGTGTGCCCATGCTGTCAAAGAACTGCTGAGGCCAAAATACATGTTTTAAACTAAAGAATGCTACCTGGCATTGAAGATTTGTCAGTACTGTATTCCATACAATCCTGAGGTAATGAGCACAGTCATTATAATCATAGTACCTAAATTCTAACCTTTAACTTTTTAAAATTAATGTACTCTTTATTTTGAATCTCTTTTAATTTGCCAATCGGTGAGTACGTTAACAATTATTCTCTTTGTATCAATTCTCTACTATCCAAATTAATACTACTATAAACTTTTTCATCCAACTCATGCTTCTTATTATTTTAATAATTTAGTGTGGTTATAATTTATTTTTAATGATATTTTTATATTTTTCACTTAATTTTATTTGTAAATGCCAACCCAACCCGGTCTTATGAACTTATATATCCCACTGTGGAATAGAAAGGGAGGGATTAATGAGTTCTTGTTAGTTATTTCTAAATAGCTCAGAACATTGGGTTGTATTTTAAATGAATACATGTTTTTAAATAAATATTTTATCGTAAGTTTACACAAAATGTATAAATACTTTTCAATCTGTGGTGAATATTGATGTCTATTAATTTTATTGATTTTTTTATTGATCATCATCACCAAAAAAGGCTGGCAACCTTATTCTATTTTGTTATTTGCACTTTTAAGTGCATGAATTTTAAATTTTTTTTATATGAAATAAAATAGTATTGATTCAAAAAGGGAGAACAATGTACACATCATTAATTATAGTTTTAATTTCTGATAAATGGCTTTATCTTACATGGGGCATTATTTTAACATATCATTATGTAATTGTTAAACCATTTAAGGCTTTATTTTAGTATTTAAATCCAATGACTTTATTTTCTTATAATAACCTTGCTAGCAGACATCAAATTATTAAGCCATATAGGGCTTGATCTGATTCACCTGTACCTCATTCCAGGAATTCATGATTGTATTCGTTTGTCATTCTTCTCCAATTATACATTTATATACTGCTTTGATTCACCTGTACCTCACCCTGGGGATTCGAAGCCTTCCATTTTGTTAGTGTTCTCATTCATAACAGGTTAGTGTAGTTGAATCTCTGTATGGCTCTGCCATGATCCAGCCCATAGCAACTTCCTACCTACCTTTTCATTAGGTACTGCTCAAGCCTGAAGCTGGTGTACCACCTTCAAATTGGATGATGTTTTCTCAGCCTAAGTTGTCATCCTCTCTCTCACTGACATTATGCTAGCACCACAATTTCTTATATTTCATTTTTTCTGTTTAGCAAAATAAACCATAATGATGTGTAATAATGAAAATTTTTTCTCTTTAAATATTTTTTGTTGGAGTTTAGATCCAACCTCTCATGAAACTGCCTTCACCTTTATTGAAATAAGCCATTCCTCATATTGATAGAGTTTCACAATGTTTGATAGTTAAATGTCAAAAATGTTTAATAAATAAATGTTTTTAGTATATTTTGATCAGAATGTATCCTTATTTGTTGTAAATAAATAATAAATGAAAATGAAGTTATGTATCAAATGCCAAGGGCATTCTATGAATTCATATAAACAGAGAAACTCTATTGTCATATCTTTATATGTTTCTTTTTTTTAAATGTATAAAAATCCACCAACCACCCAGATAAATCTATTTTTGTAATATTACATAAAATCCGATTTTTAAATATATTGAGCCGATAATTTCGCTCGGCTCATGTTATATTCTATGTGTGTATGTAAAAACATATATATATATACACATATTCATTAAGTAGAAAATAGGAAATAAAAGCTGTGTGTATAGAAAGTTTTTTTTGGTAATATTTATTAGTTTTTTTTTATTGGAATTTTAAAAAAAAGCAAAATGGTAGATTAGTTATTTTTAATTGGATTGAGAGATTAAATAGAAAGTGATAGAAAAAAATAAAAGTTTTTGAAAATAATTTCATAATTAACTATTTTAATTTTCTAATCTGAAGGGAGGGGAGAGAGAAATGAATTGTCATGACTTCTCATTAGAAAAATATTAACAACAAAAAATTAAAGGAATACAATCACCGGACAGGAACATGATCAAAAAAAAGGACAATGAAGAAAAGGACTATAAATAGAGAAAAAAACCTATTGTGTAATTTATTAGTTTTTTTAATGAAAAAAGAACTATTATATAAAAAAAGGGAAATAAAAATGATCGAAGGCTAAACAAAATAGAATCCGCCCCCAGCTGGGGCACTGACCTATTTCTAGATCTTCATCGAACTGAAAAACCACTTCAAGGAACATCAAACCACAAAGGAGAAAGCAGAGCTAGCTGTGGAACAAAATTTGTTGCTGAGAAACAACTCCCAAAAAATACAAAGAAACACTTATGGACATGCACTGATTGATCAGGATAATGGAAACTTTGTTTATTGATTGAACTTTAGTCATTAGTGAACTTCAAACATTCTTTTTAGGATTGCATCTAACCATTAATGAACGATGAGTTACGACAATAGAAGGGGATTTTTTTTAAATATTAATAATGTTTATATCTACATTAATTAATTTGTTTAGTTAAAATACGTAAATTATTTATATGTTTTAATTTTTTTTTATGAATGGTTTAGCTAAATTTTGACTAAATTTTCAGGACTATTGGGCGAGCTTAAGAAAAGATAATAATCCAGTAAATGAATCCAAGAGAATGTTATCAGAATATAATTAAAAATGATTTAGAAAGCAAAATGAAAAGTATTAAGGATTGGGAAAATATTGGGAAAAAAAAGGATAGGGGTTTTGTGTTATAACTTACACCTAATAGTAAGTTTCTTAGTCCCAATACTGGTCAAGATTTGGATCGGTTTGGACACTTATTTAAGTAAAAGTGCACGTTCCTTCAAGAACTAAATATATATTGCTCTTCACCTTTGGTTGCTTTTTTTTAATTAAAAAAAAAGAGAAATATTATGTTAGTTATGTCAAGAGTAGAAAAAAAGGAAACGAAAGTAGAGGGGGTTATTAGTGATTTGTTTTGTTAATGGTCTTGAATAATAAAAAAACTATAATAAAGCATATTATTGGTTAAAGGTTATGAAAGTGTATTTGTTTTTTGTTTTTTTTGCATTCGTTCTTTAAACAATAAAACATTATTGTATTAAATCTGTCTATATTGAAATGGGATTGTGGAGAGGAATTTGGCTTGATCTGTCATACGTATACAAATTATCAACCACGAATATAAGATTTTTTCTAATTTTGCTGTTGATGTGATGTGATGTATTATGGCTTTACCTTAAATGAAGTCAAGAATATCTCAGCACTTATGCCCAGATAAACCTGTTAGCCACTTTCTTTTACATTCCCCACTCTAAATTTACCCATAATCTGCTCTATCCCATTTCCAAAACATAATTTTTGTCAACTTTATAACCTTTATATCTAAATCCCCCTTATCTTTTCCCAAACCCAGCATAAAAACCAATAATTCACTTTCTGTATAATCACTCTTTTCATATTTATTTATCCACAACTTCATTATATGTACCCTTTCTGTTTTCAAACATTTACATTCAATTAACAAATGCCTATTATTTTCAATTCCTTCCTTACATAATTTACAAAATAAATCACCCATATTTTTCCATTTACATGTATATTCTTTTGTAGCTAAAGATACCGTTCGAGCCTTAAACAATAAACTACTTTCTTTACTATTATCATATATTAACTCACACCTAATATTCTGTTTATTTCTATATATATTTAAACTCTTTTTACTCTCCATACTATTTCTCCATCTCTCTAACTCCCTAGTCTTTATTAATAAATTTATTCTTTTATCCCATTCCTTACTACTATAACATTCAATAATCCTCTTAACACAATCATCCCATCTTTTGTACAAATATACTGATATAAATTCTTTATCCAAATCTTTTGCATACCGCATTACCTTTCTCACCCATCTTGTTACCTGCCCTTTACTCATAACCCAATTAAATACTATTTTAGCTATTCTTTTATTATCCATAAACTGCAATCTACCAAACATTTTCATTTTACTTTTTGCATCTCTCATATGAAAACTTGACCATCCCATTTCTCCTTGAATTGCCTCCCTTGCTGTCCATACTTCTGCATCCAATGTATGTCTTCCTAATTCCCTTTGAGCTTTTTCTAAATAATCTAATATCTTTTTACTAACATATAATGCATCATTACCATATGTTAACCCTGCTACTGCAACTTCTTTCCATATAATTCTAGCTACATCATATTTATTATATGAAAATACTGTTAATTTCTTTATCAATCCCTTTCTTTTCTTTGCTTCATTTATCAATTTTTTCTCCCATTCATCCAAATAATTTTTCTGATTACTTAAAATAATTCCCAAATAACTATATCTATTCACCACACTTAACTTAATATCTCCCAATAAAAATTCTACATCTTCTCTTTCCTCAGTATTAACCATCATTATATTTGATTTTTCTTCACTAAATTTAATCCCCATCTCTTTACCCACCCTTGCACATGTCCTCAACATAACTTCCATATCTTCTCTTTTTTCTGCACACAAAAATATATCATCTGCAAAAAAAAAGACCTCACATGATATCGATTCCAGATTTAATTAAATTTTTTTAATTCTCAGCATACGATCACTCAGATATAAAAAGTAGTGGCACAGAGGCGTCACATGGGAGAAAGATAGATAATGGCATACTCAATGTGTTGGGGCTTGTGAGAAAAATAAACGGCTTGAGATAAAAGTTGTGAGACAGGTGAGATGGGTTTTAGATGAGATTAAAGAGTTGATGTTTTGGTTGGGGGAGGATTTAGAATTAAGAGTCGAATAAAAGAAGACAAAATAAAAATGAGCAAGGATGAAAGTGCAGCGGAAAGCCCAGTGGTGACAATCAAGAACTCCAAGTGGTGTTAGTTGGAAGAGATACTGGGAGCTATCAATAACCTAAAAAAAGAATAGTTTTTGAAGACCAGAAATAAATAAAAGAGGTTAAAGGTATGATAGAAGAAGACCACAAAGAAATGAAAGAGATTAAAAAATGATCGAAGACATGAGAAAAGAGATAAATGATTTAAAAGAGAACAAAAACAGATCGGATATAGAAGGGGGAGAAGAGAATTTTAGTAAAACAGATGTTGAAGCCGATAAGGATAGTGAGAAAAAAGGAAGGGGAAGGGCAACTCCTAGAACAAATAAAAGTAAACACATGAAAAAAGTGGACAATGATAGATATGGAGGAAAGTAAAATGGAAAGGAAACTGAATTGAACCTGAGAAAAATAGTCTTGATAGAATGGCGTTATCCAAGTTTATCCAATTAAAGAGGTTTAAAGGAGACAGGGAAGAAAGCCCATTTGATTATTTAGATAGTTTTCAAGATTTTTTTCACTTTCATAGGTCAAAGGAAGAAGAAAAAATTATCACAGCGATAAGTTATTTAAGTGGTCCTGCACGAGAATAGTGGAAGGCTGTAAATTATAGCCCCAAAATTTTCTTGTAACATCGAAACATGATTTTATGGGGGTTCTGGGGTGTGAAAAAACAAGAGGTGATATGCATGAAAATATCAAAAGGGAAATATATATCTAGTAAAGATGGAACATACAGTTAGTTCTTCCTGCATCAAGCCACAAAATTAAAGAGTATTGGAAGCCTATCAAATGAACCAATTTCAAATAGTAAGAACTATAAGGTACAACCTCCCTTCAAGAGTACAGCAGAAACTGGCAGAAAATCATTGTCTATCGATCAAGGAAGCCATAGAAATGTTAGTTGATATGGAGTATAATGATACAGAAGAAGGGGAAGACTCTAAGATTAGGTGGGAGAATAATAATGAACCCATAGGAAAAGGTAACTGTAAAAGAGAATTTACAGGCAAACCTTCACAGAGTAATTAAATTTTTTTTTAATCGGGAAGGGATGCAATGAGCCAATAATTTCTATCGGCTCATGTTATATTCTATGTGATATGTATATACACATATTCATTAAGTAGAAAATAGGAGGTAAAAGCTGTGTGTATAGAAAGGTTTTTTTTGGTATTATTTATTAGTTGTTTGTTGGAATTTTAAAAAAAAGCAAAATGGTAGATTAGTTATTTTTAATTGGATTGAGAGATTAAATCGAAAGTGAGAAAAAAATAAAAGTTTTTGGAAATAATTTCGTAATTAATTATTTTAATTTTCTAATCTGAAGGCAGGGAGAGAGAGAGAAAAAAATTGTAATTAATTCTAGTGTCATGACTTCTGTTTAGCAAGGTGTTAAAAACAAAACAAAAATAAAGGAATGCAATCACTGGCCGGGAACATGATAAAAAAAAAGAACAATGAAGAAAAGGACTATAAATAGAGAGAAAAACCTATTGTGTAATTAATTATTAGTTTTTTAATGAAAAAAGAACTATTATATAAAAAAAATGGAAATAAAAATGATCGAAGGCTAAACGAAATAGAATCTGTCCCAGCCGGGACACTGACCTATTCCTAGATCTTCATTGAACCGGGAAACCACTTCAAGAAACATCAAACCACATAGAAAAAAGCAGAGTTAGCTGTGGAACAAAATTAGTTGCTGAGAATCAACACCCAAGAGATACAAAAAAATGCTTATGGACATGCACTGATCAATCAGGGTAATGGAAACTTTGTTTATTGATTGAACAATGCACATTAGTGAACTTTAAACATTCTTTTTAGGATTGCATTTAACCATTAATGAACTATGAGTTACAACAATAGAAGGGGATTTTTTTTTTAAATATTAATAATGTTTATATCTACATTAATTAATTTGTTTATTTAAAATATGTAAATTATTTATATGTTTTAATTTTTTTTTTATGAATGGTTTAGCTAAATTTTGACTAAATTTTCAGGACTATTGGGTGAGCTTAAGAAAAGATAATAATCCAATAAATGAATCCAAGAGAATGTTATCAGAATATAATTAAAAATGATTTAGAAAACAAAATGAAAAGTATTAAGGGTTGAGTAAATATTGAAAGAGATGGTAGGGGTTTTGTGTTATAACTTACTCCTAATAATAAGTCACTTAGTCCCAATATTGGTCAAGATTTGGATCGGTTTGGACACTTATTTAAATAAAAGCGCAAGTTTCTTTGAGAATGAAATATATATTGCTCTTTGCTTTTATTTGCCTTTTTTTTTAATAAAAAAAGAGAAAGATTATGTTAGTTATGTCAAGAGTAGAAAAAAGAGGAAAGGAAAGTAGAGGGGGGTTATTAGTGATTTGTTTTGTTAATGGTCTTGAATAAAAGAAAAATAAACTATAATAAAGTGTATTATTGGTTAAAGGTTATGAAAGTGTATTTTTTTGTGTTCATTCTTTAAAAATAAAACATTATTGTATTAAATCTGTCTATATTGAAATGGGATTGTGGAGAGGAATTTGGCTTGATCTATCATACGTATACAAATTATTAACCGCGAATATAAGATTTTTCTAATTTCATGGTTGATGTGATGTGATGTATTGTGGCTTCTCCTTAAATGACGTCAAGAATATCTCAGCAATTATGCCCAGATAAACCTGTTAGCCACTTTATTTTCCATTCCCCACTCTAAATTTTCCCATATTCTGCTCCATCCCATTTCCACAACATAATCTTTGTCAACTCTATGACCTTTATATCTAAATCCCCCTTATCTTTTCCCAAAACCAGCATAAAAACCAATAATTCACTTTCTGTATGATCACTTTTTTCATATTTATTCTTCTATAACTTCATTATATGTACCCTTTCTGTTTTCAAGCATTTACATTCAATTAACAAATGCCTAATATTTTCTATTCCTTTCTTACATAATTTACAAAATAAATCACCCATTGTTTTCCATTTACATGTATATTCTTTTGTAGCTAAAGATCCCATTCGAGCCTTAAATAATAAACTACTCACCTTACTATTATCATATATTAACTCACACCTAATATTCTGTTTATATATATATATATATATATATATATATATATATAAAACTCTTTTTACTCTCCATACTATTTCTTCATCTCTCTAACTCCCCATTATTCCTCTTAACACAATGATCCCATCTTTTGTACAAATATACTGATATAAATTTTTTATCGAAATCTTTTGCATACCACATTACCTTTCTCGCCCATCTTGTTACTTGACCTTTACTCATAACCCAATTAAATACTATTTTTAGCTATTCTTTTATTATCCATAAACTGCAATCTACCAAACATTTTCATTTTACTTTTTGCATCTCTCATATGAAAACTTGACCATCCCATTTCTCCTTGAATTGCCTCTTTTGCTGTCCATACATCTGCATCCAATGCATGTCTTCCTACTTGCCATATAAGTAATTTAATACCTCTTTACTAACATATAATGCATCATTACCATATGTTAACCCTGCTACTGCAATTCCTTTCCATATAATTCTAACTACATCATATTTATTATATGAAAACACTGTTAATTTTTTTATCAATCCTTTTCTTTGTTTCATTTATTAATTTTTTCTCCCATTCATCCAAATATTTTTTCTGATTACTTAAAATAATTCCCAAATAACTATATCTATTCACCACACTTACCTTAATATCTCACAATAAAAATTCTACATCTTCTCTTTCTCCAGTATTAACCATCATTATATTTGATTTTTTTCACTAAATCTAATCCCCATCTCTTTACCAACCCTTGCACATGTCCTCAACATAACTTCCATATCTTCTCTTCTTTCTGCACACAAAAATATATCATCTGCAAAAAAATATCTGACAAAATATATACTCCCTTACTACCTATTAATGGTATCTCTATCCCTCTTCCTAATCTTTCTATTGCTCTTTCCATTTCACTCAAATACAACACAAACAAAATAGGTGACATAGGGCATCCTTGCCTTAGCCCCACCCCATTTTTAACTTTAACTGATTCTATATTCCCTAATTGAGATATATATAATAATTATTTTCATATGATTTCTTAATAATATCTATTAAAGCTTCATCCATTACCAAATTTGCTATTTCTATCTACTGTATCATATACCTTCTCTATATCTATAAAACTTATATATAACTGTTTACCTAAATTCCTACTCATATCCATAAGTTGTGTAACTACAAATAAACTATCTCCTATATGCCTATCTAATCTAAAACCTCCTTGCATTTCCCCCACTACATTATTCCCTTCCATCCATTTTACAACTCTTCTAGCCACCATATATGAGAAAACTTTATATAAAACTGATGTTACCGCTATTGGTCTATAATTATTCAACTTTCTATGATCCTTACACTTTCCTTTAAATAATAATCTTACTCTTGTATTACTCCAACTATTTGGGAAAACTCTATTCTGTGCCATTTTATTAAAACAAGATAATAACTTTACTTTTGCCCTCGTATGATATCGATTCCAGATTTAATTAAATTTTTTTAATTCTAAGCATATGACCATTCAGAAATAAAAAGTAGTGGCACAATATGTTATGTATTTAAATGTCACACTAAATTCATATCTGTCTAAATAAAATAATTGTATCAAGATCGTCAAATATTTGTAACCAAAAATAAAGTTTTAAATGCATGAAGTTGAATATATATAAAATCATCTTGAATTTTGTCAAAATAAATATTTATATTTTTAAACTTAATCCAGTTGTTCGAATCTCCTTAATAATATTTATATTTATGTATGATTTTAATTTATATCTTGGGATCATTACCAGTTGAGTTCTCATGTAAACATTGTAGCACCAGGTCAGAATAAAAGGAATTTATGTCATATCACCCTAGGTGTTGTCCATAGTGTTATAAATTTGGGGAATTGGCAAACAGGTTATAATTCATGATTGCTCCTGATCTGTGTATCTCAGGCATGATTGGATTCAGGGTACTTTTGCTCAGATTCTAAATGTTGTTGGATGGACATATATTTTTGACTGGTACACTACAAAACTATGAAAATAAAATTCAAAACACAATATTTTCAATCCAATCTTATTAGCTTATATAATCATACAGCCACAAGCTAGAAACTACTCTGGGGATATTGGATGTGTAGACACTAGGTATGGATTTTATGCACAAGTATTCTGGCATCCATTGATTACTCTGGCTTGCACTGAATGGCACTACTGTATGGAGAGTTTTGCCTGTTTTAATAACAGTTATGAGCAAGCATGAGAAATAGTGATCATGTGATGCATCTAGATATTCCAAAAATGCATACCAAATGGAATCTCAAGTGAATCCAAAACCTCACTTTTTTTTTCATTTGTGATCTCTTTTTTAAAAAAACTTCATCTATTTCCTGAAAGGGGAATTTGTAAATTCCTATAGTAATCTCAAACTTGACAACTCTTTAATAACAAGCATTTACCTATGTTCACATCTTGAAAGATTCCCTATATTACAAGCATGGAATTGGTTTTAATTCTTAATTAGTCAGCATATAATTATATATCCATATCTACAATAAAAAGTAACATTTAATAAGAGTATATATTTATTTCTGCATACAAAATCTATTTTATATAAAATAAGTTTCTAGATATTTCTCATGTGTTGTCATAACTGATGAAAGAATCTTTCTTAAAACTAGAAATGTGAGCATTTTATTATTATTTAAAATTTAGAAGTTAACTATTATAAAAAATTTTAATTTATTTTACAATGAGATTTCTAGATAGTATTTCAGGATTCTAATTTATATTATTGATATTTTATTGTGCTAATTTATATGATTGATTCTATCCATATACATACATATATGAATAAAAATCTAATTATTACTTAAAGAATGGGATTATTGGGTTTATATAGCTAATAAAAAAAGGTAGGGATGAAGTGAAAAATCATATTCATAATCAGAAATTTATTACAGTTTAGAAAAAAAAAATTCACATGAAAAATTTGTATTTTTTTTTTTTATTAAGTAAACTGTGTGATTAAATGGAAAAGGTGTTATTTCTATTAATTATCTATGTTTTTTTTTTTCTAATTTAACAAATGTTTCAATATATGCATTGTGTTAGTTATCAATAAAAATGATATTCCATTTCGTTATCATAAGTATAATATGATCCATTTTAATGATTACTTTTTTGGACGGTGTATAGGATGTAGAGAACTGATATCCAATACTCTAAAAATGGTAGTGGGTATATCATAACTTATGTGGATTATGAAATTACCAATGTATGTAATGCTATAAACTTAATGATATAAAATGTGTCACTACAAAATATTGCTAAAAATGTACTGTTACTGATAAACATTTTATTTGCTTAAATTAGAATATTCATTTAAAAAATATTACTTCTAACCAAAATTGCAGGTGTTTAAAATGGGTGGTACACATTTTTTTATATCCAGCTATTTGCAGAATTGTTTGGCTACGACAGCTTTCTCGATCTAAAGAAAAAATATCTGCAAAAGTAGTATCGAAGACTGAAGTGAATATACACATATGTGTGTATTAAAAAAGTTTAGAAAATTCACATTTTAAGAATATGTTTTCCATTTTATCATCTAGTGAGACTTAAATTATTATAAAAATTAATTTAGTGTTATACCTATGTTTAAAATTACTATAAAAAGTTAACATCGCATTTTAATTATGTTATTCTAAACCTGTAAGTAAGAAAGCCCTTTTCTGAGTTTCAATAAAAACAACTTTCTAAGATTCTTTTATAAATATTTAATAAGATCATGGAAAATATAATTAAAAAATCTTTTAGAATGGCAAGATAAAAAATACTATACGGTATAGTTTAAACCGAATGTCACTTTAAAAAAACAACATATGTACAAAGTTTAAAATTCAAAAACATCACAGAAATAAATAACCTTTAATCTGTGTATCATACAGTAACCTTTTTGATTGTGTGTTTGTGTATATATAATTAAAATACTTAATCAAAGTTCTATAGATTTAAAATAAAACAATTCTCATAAGAAAATATTACTAAGCTAAAACAATTTTAAAATGAAATAATTAAAATGAAACATTGTTTTGGAAAAATATATCATATATCAGTTTTTGATTATTGCAATAGTAATAAGAAACTGCACTAATTACTGGGAGATGAGGGGGTTGGAGGATAGTTGGTGTAATAAAACAATTTTATTTTAAACTATCGTTATAATCAATAAATAAAAAGTAAAATTCCTGTTTTTTTTATTTCTACATCAACTATTCAGAATTAGCCTATTAAAGGCTTAAATTGGTATTTTTATTACTCTTAAAAATTACAGTCACTTTCTTGAAAGATTGTAATATTGTTATAATTATGGATTCATTTGAGATTTTTTTTTCTTTATGTAAAATAGATCCCGAAATTTTTAGTTATGTTACCACTAAAAAAAAACTGCTCAGGGCATCTTATATTTATTATGTGATGACTAAAAGTCAACCTTAAGTCGATTTCAAATTCTGCTATGCACTTAAAACAACTTAGAATTGTATGGATGCATAGAAACAACACATGAACGATTTGTTGTGTATCTGCATATATATATATATATATATATATGCAGATATTTATGTTGATATATATTATCCATATAATATATATATATATATATATATATATATATATTATATGGATATCAACAAAATAAGTAACAAACAAATTTTATAACAACAAAAATTAATAACAGTAAAAATTACAATAAGAAATTATCAATGCTAGCTAACATGAATTTAGCACTGATCCTCACAGCAAAATATCATCAACAGTTATATTGATCACTTAGCACACAAATAAAACTCCATTATATATATAGATCACAATTGGATTAATTTGTGACTCCAACAGTTTATCACTTAAGTCTGGCCAGGTACAAATTTAACAAATGAATATACTCATAGTTTATTCTGTTTTTTCTCCTCTATGAGCCCATTAGACATATAAAAACAAAATAAGGTCTGTGTGATCTGCTTTAATCTCTAGCCAGCTGTTGGTCCTTCAGAGACACAGCCTCTGGGATTTCTTCCCTCTGTACATGAACCACCTGTTGCTTCCCAGGCAGCTTTTTACTGACTTTTTTCAGCCCTGTTCTCATTCTAGCTGGCTACAAATACCCAGTTCTAACAGTTCACAATTAAAATAGTTTGCAAAGAATATGGAAGTAATTCTGCAAAAGCAAAAAACTTTCTATCGCACTTTCTGTACATGCTATTTATATCTTTCATTGATTTCTAGTTTTCAACTCTTGATTACTATCTTATTTCCTCAGATACTAATCAGCTTGCTTTCCCCTCTGGTATTTTTAATTAGTCTTTTTTGGCTTCGATTGTTTTAAGGAATTATTTCTTACTAGTAAATCTCTTATCATATCAAATTCATTTAACTTTCTCCCAATGGTACACTAATTAATTTTACCCTCATTCACCTTAACTTTATCTGTTGGCTATCTATTAAATATATTTCTCTAAATATATTTTTTTTGCCATATCTTTTTCTGGAATAATGTATATATTATTTACTTCTATAATTATTTGGTTTAAATTTAAATATTAGTATGAAACATACCACCTTGCCCTATTTCAGAAAAAACCCTGATTAACTTTAGTAGTCAATATAAACTTGTGGTTTGTTCCATCTCTGCTTTTTCCATGTTAGTGTGCATACTTTTCCACTTGGCTAAACCCTGGGTTTCCCCTGTTCTTCCATTAGTACTTCTGGATTTTTGTCTTCCATTTTCTTTCTTCTATTGTGGAGTGAATTTCTTGCACATCAGTCTTTGAGGGGCACATTTTCACTTCTGTTCCTATTTTAATTACTTCAAAATTGTAAATGTTATGTGTTTCCTGAACCCTGACATGGTTTTTATGGTAACTACATTGCAATTTGTTTTTGCCATTAATTAACACAATATGGTTAGACATTATTTTTTCTATTGTTCCCTTAATTCAGGTTTTGCTGTTCCAACTTTGAACTTTGAATTTTGATAAATATTATACTCATTTTGTTGAACTTCCTTGTCTTTAAAGTGTCTCACTGAAAAATTTGCCCTATTATTCACACTAATGCTTATCCCTATATACTTAAACCAGTCGCATCCTATTAGTGGACTGACATGCCTCCATACTATGTATATAAGTAAATTCATCATTTTATTGCTGTATTTTATTATTATTACATTGGAGCCTATTATTTATACTATGTTTTCATTTACATCTATATCCTGATTGATGTCTTACATATGTCATACTCAATAATCAAATACAATTTACATATTTATATCCTATTTCAATTATGGGTGTGGGACTATTTCTATAAATCTCTATAATCACTTAATAATGTTATGATAATCATAATCCTAATATTCATATAAACACTTTATACAATCATCATTGATGATGATGAATAAATTATAACCAACTAACAATTCATATCTATCATTCGAACTAAGCATGAATACTTAGATGCCTATTAATTATGAGATTAAATCAAACCAATGATGATGACAACCAACCACCCCTCTAATGATGATCAGATGATAATAAAACTAAAAATAACAATAATACTAATAATAATAACATTAAAGCAAAAATATTATATAATTATGTTTATTAAGATTTCTTTCTTTTTAATAAAACAAATTGCTGATCATCCAATTGGCTTTAATTATTATATTAATCAAAATAATGCATCAATAAAAATACTATATGTGTAACCAAATAAGAGTATTAAATACATGTGCTCCTATCCATTTAAGATAAGCTGGTTTAAAATGAAGTATTCCAATAACAACAACAACAAAAAACACATTCCAGTTAATACTTATTCAATATTTTCTCCCAGCTTTACTATATATATTATAAATGCAATATAAAAAAATCCTTTACACAGTATGTGTGTGTTCACTTTCATACATGTGAATCCATGCTCTACTAATTTACTCACTTAAAATAAAAACCTATTAAGCATTAATATTTTAGAATAATCTATTCTAACTTATCCTAATTGGCATACATCTGTATAAGCAGTCATCCACACACACTCATGATATGTTGACATATATATCATGTTAAAACATTCTCCCCTTCATATTATTAAATTACAAATAAATCATATATAAAAAAAAAATATTTAAATCTTGAGCAAAGCAACATTGATATCCAACTTAAATATGCAAAATAAATATTAAAAAAACATAAAATATATACTGACAGATTGCTCAAGTACTATTGGTTATTTTATTAATGTCTAGGTGACCCAATAAATGACAATAATAAATAAAAGACATATGAAATGGCAATAAAAAATAATATTCAAAGATAATAAAAATTAAGTCTAATAACTTCAAAATATATTTGTAATGTTGTTATGCATAATGATAATTAATTAAAAAAACTTTTAATGTTGATGCATTAAAAAAATAAGAAGAAACAAGGTTTGATCTATAGGAGATTTAAATGAATACTTTTAGATAAGTAAAAAAATCATTAATAAAGTTCTAAAATGTTACCAATCTATATGTCCATTCATGAGGTGAATGTTTAAGCAGAATAGATTTCTCTTCTTTTATTTTCAGGCTGGATTTTGGCACTTTTTATAAAATAATAGGAAACTTTAAAAAAATACTTAGTAGATTAGGTGATTCGCGATGTGTTGATTACATACATCTTTCTTCACTTCTTTTTCTTTACCAATGATGATAATTATTTAATAAACCATGGGATGGAAAAGAAATCTTTGAAACAAAATGTGTTTCTGGCATGATTAACTAGAAATGCTGCCATTCTCTTGGTCTTAAATATACATAGGTGTGCAGATAAAATGTTTAACTCATGGTAGTTTTGATATTGGGACAAAATAAGGCAGTTAACAATGCATTGCCTCTTCTCTAACTGCTAAGAACATATATAAATACCAAGTCCACTTTTCTTTGAAGCAACTACTTATATAGTCTGTTATAAGGCTATTTTACTTTTGGTCCTCCTGGTCAGGATCTTTATTGATCACTATACAAACTCATTTATTTATTTCACTAAGTTATTTTCTTTACTGAAACTCTTCTCATAACTCTGGTATACATATTACTTTCTTCAATAACTCAAAAGTGATATTATTCATTTACCAAGACATCTCGGGCTATTTCAGACAAAATAAGACTCCAACATTTTGTTTCTGGAAAATCTTTTTTTTCTCCCAATGGTACATTAAACTTTTTCTTCTCTGATTTCCTTTATCTCAAGCTCTCAAACTTAATAACAGTAAGCTCATTTTTGGTTATTTTATATAAAGCAATAGTTTAACATTTGTTCCTTGAAACTCTAAAACTCATTTTTCTCTGATTTCTGCTCTCACTGACTAAAGCTTAAAAAAATAATACGACAATTTCTTTCTGACTCAGCCATTTTTATTTCATAATTTATCTGCAGCTGTGTACAGACTATATGTTAAAGTTTCTTCATTAATCAGCCAAAGGTCTTTTTAAACAAACTGCTATGATCTTAAAAAAAACTCATATCTGATAACACTTTATTGTCAGCTTTCTTTAAAATAAAAAGATTAATTTCTTTCCCTATATCAAAAATTGTTCATTTTGACAATTTTACAAGTTAAAATTTATACAACAAAAGAAAAAAATCTGAATATATGTGTAAGTAAGATTGCAAATGTCATTATCATTGACTCACACATGTGTTTTTCAGGCCATTTATTTGCTAATCTTAGATTTAACAACTCAACAATCTATTTTAACCCATTTTAATTTCAAAATATATTATATAATGGAATTATATCATTAAATTTATAAAATACAAGAGTTTAAAACAACTATTTTTTATAATATTCATCTTCATTCATTTTTTTTTTCATTATTACTTACTAAGAAAATCATACATATAAATATTTATAATACACACACAAACAAAGACACATTTTTTTTTTCTTTCTTGATTTAATAATATATATGTGGAGATTGAATTCTATCCTTACAATATATATATATATATATTACATAGATACCAACAAAATAAATAATATAAATTTAATAACAACAAAAATTAATAACAGTAAAAATTCCAATAAGGGATTATCAATGCTAACTAACATGAATTTAGTACTGACCCTTACAACAAAGTATCAACAACAGCCATATTGATCACTTGGCACACAAACAAAACTCTCTCTCTCTCTCTCTCTCTATATATATATATATATATCTCTCTCTCTCTCTCTCTCTCTCTCTCTATATCTATATATATATATATATATATATATATATATATATAGAGAGAGAGAGAGAGAGAGAGAGAGAGACTACTACTGGGTTAAACTCTGATTCCAACAGTCTATTGCTCTGGCTGAGTACAAATTTAACAAATGAATATACACACAGTTCATTCTATGTTTTCTCCTATAGAGCCCATTAGGCATATAAAAACAAAATAAGATCTGTGCAATCTGCTTTAGTCCTTAGCTGGCTGTTGGTACTTTCAGAGGCACAGTCTTTGGGATTTCTTTCCTCGGTGCATGAACCGCCTGTAGTTTCCCAAACAGCTTCTCACTGGCTTCTTTCAGCCCTGTTCTAATTCCAGCCTGGCTCCAAATACCCAGTATTAACAGTTCACAATTAAAATAGTTGCAATGAATATGGAAGTAATTTCATAAAAGCAACAGATTCTCTGTTGCACATTTTGTATATACTATTTATATCTTTCACTGATTTCTAGTTTTTAATTCTGGATCACTATCTTATTTCCTCAGATACCAATTAGTCTGTTTTCCCTTCTGGTATTTTTAATTAATATTTTTTGATTTTAATTGTTTTAAGCAAATATTTCTTATTAGCAAATCTCTCTTATCATTTATCAAGCAGGATTTCTTACTATTTGTTATATGCAACTAATATCTATTGTTTACTTTAAGCAAATATTTATCATTTATATAAATTCAATTAACTTTCTTTCAATAGTACACTAATTAATCCTACTCTCATTTGCCTTAACTTTATCTGTTAACTATCTATTAAATATATTTCTCTAAATGTACTTTCTTTGCCTTATTTTTTTCTGGATTCATGCATATGTTATTTACTTCTATAATTATTTGGTTTAAATTTAAATATTATATATTACTCTATGATATTATTTAACATATAGACATAATAAATAAGATATAATGAGAATAATTTTTTAACAATACAATTACTTTGCCTAATCTTTTTTTCACTTATACTAATTAAAATATATATATTAAAAAGTAAAAAAAGATTTAATTTTTCTGTTTTAGCTAACAATGCACATCCAATATGTACTCACACTTATATATTTTCAACAAATGACTACAATATATATACACACCTATACATGTAGATTTAAAATGCATGTAACATTCTTTGGTACTATCCCCAAATTTGGATATCTACATGATTTTTGGAACCAAATATTTTGAATGCAGGGGATTATTGTACTAATAAAAACTTCATTAACAAAACATTAATCATATAACACTGCTCTATCAAAGCATCTCATTTAATTAATAAAAATTTATTTAATAGATTATATGGAAAAACTGAATAACTTTTTTAACTACCTCAGCTTCAAGCCAACATATTGAACTTTTTTAAATACTGGCCCGAGACACAATTTTCATAATAACTTCAGTTTTAAATATGTTAGAACAAAAACAATTACATTGCTAGAAACTAGAAAAATTAAGGAAAACAATAGGCATAAAATAAATAGTGATAACTATATAAAAAATAAGGAAAAAAAGAAATTTTCACATCCGAAATAATTATTATTTTATTGTTTGTTCATAATTTGGAAATTAACATTAACTAAAATTCAAAATACATCTTCAGTGATAATTTCTTTCTATTCCTTACAAAATTATCTTTCTAAACATGTATAATATGTCTTACCTGAGATAATCCACAGCTTCACAATCTCCAAAAGAAGTCGGGTATGACTTCTTCATTTTTATCTTGTATCCCAAATGTTCTAAATGTCAAAGGCATCTATAAAGAAAAAAGATTCATCCTAATAAAAGATACAAAAGAAATCATCATAGAAATTGGCTTCTTGTCTGTCTCAAACTAGAAATTGTAGGCTACTTTCTATATCACTGATAAAATGAGTTTCATCTTTTTATTTTATATTTTTTTTGTGTGTGTACAATAGTGGTGTTTATATTCTTTGTGGTCACGAGTGATGTTTATATTCTTTATGCACTGCACAAGTGATGTTTATATTCTTTATGTACAGAAGTGATCCTATCTTCTTATATTTATTGTACCACAGATATAATTTATTTGCATATAGTCTATAGACTTGAAAATAATATTAAGAAGCATATAGCAAAAGCAAAGCATGATCAAGCATAAACATAAACAAGTTTCAGAATTGGATTATATGTTTGAGTATGCAATGTTTGTATACATTTGATTATTAGTTTTATAACCCATTGCTTGTAAACCATATTATATAAACATAATTAATGATTTTCAAAAAGTACACTTTTTGAAAATCATTATTTTTATAAAAATAAGAGGATTAGTGTAGATAGAACTTTAGGTAATTACGATATGAATTATATACTAATAAGTTAATTATGATATGAATTCTGTACGAGTAAATATATAATTACAAACTAAATCATACTAATTTTTCAATAAATATGAATTCTATGTGAGCATAAATAAATGTATTACAAACTACCTTTAGAAAATTATGATAAATATGAATTCTATACGAGCATAAATATATAATTACACACACACCAATTTTTCGATAGATATGAATTGTATATGAGCATAAATATATAACTACAAATTAGCACACACTAATTACAAACTAAAATTAATAAAAAATATATTTTTTTAAAAAATTTTAAAAAAAATAAAAAATTTTTACTTACGAATAATTATGTCGTTGGTCTGTTGTAGGCCTTATTTGTGAATAATATTGGAGAAAATTTCACTTCCAGCCTGTAAAACATTTTATGTCTTTTATCGTTTCGTGATAAGTACAAAAATTATCAAAAAAATGAAATACTGTGGTTGATTAAAAAATTCGCAAAAAATCCAAATTTCAACCGATTTTTTTGAATAAAGATCGTTTGAAAGCTAACATATACAGCTATAAAACAGCCATATTTTCTTCAATGTCATGATTATACTTTTTATGTCAGCAAAGAAAGAAAATAACACATCATCAAATGAGTACCTGCAACGCGTAAAGTAAGCCAACAACGCAGAAATGGTTTTAATGTAAGCGTGGCTGACTTCATACTGATCCTGGAAAGTTATACTAAGTAAGAAATGACTAAAACTAGCAAATTTTATTTCTTAGAAAATCACTAATTATTTTCTTTGCATTAAAAAAAAATGCATATTGTGAATTACTTAAAGTTTATCACATTAATGGATTGATTCAAAAGATAAAATTTCACCATCATTTATATATTGTTCTAACAGGAATTAGTCTTCTCACTTCTATGTGATTTTATAATTAAAGCATCTAAGATTTCAATCATTTTTTTTATATAAAAAAAAACATTCTAAAAAGATTTCACTATGATAAAAATAATTAAAACTTTTAAAGACTTTAAGGGAACTTAAGATCAATGTTTTTCAACCTTTGAGTCATGACCCAATATTGGGTCACATTAAATTTTTAATGGGTTGCCAATATGCACCAAGAAATAAAAACATAAATATCTGATAGCAAAAATCTTTTTAAATTTTAAAAAAATATTAGTATTAATTTAAAAAATTAGTAAGTAATATTACCTATTTTTTGTGTAGTTTTCTCAAATTCAATTGTAAATTTGAATGTTATATTTCGCGATTATTTTCAAAATGTAATTGTTCAAAAAATTGCAACCAAAACTGCCACTAAAATTGTCTTGCATTGATGGTCGAGAGGTCAGCGCAACTGCCTTGCACTAGCAGGCAGTTGCCCGGGTTGCGGGTTCGCGTCCCGGCCGATGGTATGACACTTAAAAAAAAAAATTAAAAAAAAATGCAACTAAAATTAATGCAGCCAAAGTGTCAAACAGTGCCAGTGGTGGAAAATTAATGCTTGTATTTCATATATAAATAAAACTTTATTTGAAAAGAAAACACTTTTTTTGATAATTAACAAAATGTGTTAAGCTTTTAAATTAAAAATATGTAGTTTAACCTTAACTCTACTTTTAACTTACAAATTCGTTGTTCATTATAAATATTATCAAATTGATCCGAATATATACATATATACAGTACCATGCTGATGTAATATTTCTTTATTTTATATTATATTTTATGTAATAAACATTTGGATAGCAGAATTATTTCAATGAAGTCTATTGGGTCGTGAGGCAAAAAGATTGAGAAATGCTACTTTAGATTATAAAGAATATTTGTTTTTACTTATTATATATATAGACTATATAATGTAGTTGCTTTAAAGTTCTTACAAAAGAAAAACTGGAGTAAAAAAAAAGATTCTATAAGTAACATAACTTAAATTATATATTATTATTATTATTATTATTACATTCGAATATCGGCCTTTCAAGCCAATTGTGCAAATGCTTCGCGAGTGTTAAATAATAAATGAATACCCTCTGACCAATTAAATTCTAAAAAATTTCATCGGCGTCATTCATTCAGACATTGTATATAGTAATTTAAAGTGACCATTCTATTGTCACACCTTCTGTGCCAGTACTTCAGATTTGCTCATATATAAATATTTGAGTCGTAGGAATAAGAGGGATTCTTTTTATTCCTGCATAAATTCTGTATCTTGTATTGGTCAGAGGGTATTCATTTATTATTTAACACTCGCAAAGCGTTTGCACAATTGGCTTGAAAGGCTGATATTCGAATGTAATTACAATTGTATACAGACGCTATAAAAATAAATGCTTATTTATATTATTATTATTATTATTATTTCAATATTGATGACTTAGTATGTGTGTAATTTGTTTCTGAGAGAGATTGTTAATTAATGTTAATGTGGGTACATTAAAGACTGTATGATGAATTTTTATATAAAGAATTACTTTTATCAACTATAAATAAACTTGGTGAAACTTATTTTAAAATTTTTTTTTAAAAAAATGTTCAACCTACAAATTCATTTAAGCGACAGTGATAACAATAAAGCCATAAATGGAGAGGAATTGTATGAAGAACTATGTCTGTCTAAAAACTTATTTTCAAGTGAATTATCTCAATTCAAAAATCCACTGGATGTTCTCACATTAATAAAAATCATTTGACTATTTCATTCCCAAATTTGAACATATCATTAAGAATTTTATTAAATTCTTTCTATAAATGTAGATGGTGGAGAAATATCATTTTTGAAGTTAAAATCATAAAAAATTATTTATGTTTGACAATGACACAAAATTGGTTAGTAATTTTGTCAATGATAGCTTCAGAGAATGACATATGCAATATTCTAAATGCTGATGATATTACATCTAAATTCAGTTTTGTAAAAGCCAGGAAAATAAATTTATAACTATGTAATAATTAGAGGGAATTTAAACAGATATTCAAGCTCCTTTCAGCTATTCACTCCATTTTATATAGCCAATATGCATGACTATATACATATGAAAAAGGTAAATAATCTCCAATATACATTTTCATGCTGAACTAGAACTCATCAGTTGGTGCAGATCATCACCCCCCCCCAACACATATACACAACCAGTGCTCATTTTATATTAAGATAACAAATCTTCAAACGTTAATGGTCAAGCTTCAATATTTTCAATCCTCTAACTCTTGCATTGGTTATATAAGATGGAATGGAAAGCTGAAGGGAACTTGGAAGCCTGTGTTCAAATCCTTTTTATCTGCATCTAAAATTCAGTATATATATTTGTGCTTAAAATATAGATTCAGCATGAATTCTGCCCATCTCTCTTCTGTGTATTTAAATGAACATATTAAGGTCTTATATATGAGGCATCAGAATGACTTAAAGCCAACATGGGTATGACAACAATATTAGCATCAACAAAGGCTTTGAGCATTCCAGCATATGGAGCTGAAGAATTGGACAGTGGAAAAGATTGAAGTCTGTCCATTAAAGTTTGAAGATTTGCTATAATAATATAAACTGAGCACTGATTGTATATATGTGTCAATTTATATATATATATATATATATATATATATATATATATATATATATATATATATATATATATATATATATATATATATACTAACCTGTAATTATGCATCCTCACTTCCGGATAATATAAGATATAAAATAAAACGGGTTCTATTTCAGTTAACAATTAATAACTAAAATATTCAGCATTAAAATTAAAATATTTCACTAACTCAAATTTAAAATATGAATAAGGTTCAGTTTATAAAATAAATTAAATAAATATTTAATATTTTCAAGAGACTTGAAGTGAAAATGCAGGTGACAAGATAGATTACATTGAGCCAATATCCTACAGGATACTACCTCAATGGCATAAGAACACTATCCCCCCTTATTATGATTTCAAATAACAAACTCATAGTATTCTTACGGCTTTAATAACTTCTACTCACTAAGACTAAACTAATAATTAAATCTTAATCTTCTATTTAATAATAATCTAGCTCGATAAAATAATCTCAGGTTCATAAAATTTATTCTAAGTTAAATTTAAAAATACAGTAGTAAAATATGAGAAGGGATTTTATGTCATAATCTACTACACTTAAACTAATAATAATAAATAACAATAATAATATTCTTCCAATTTATGGATGATCTAAAGAAAACAAAAATATACATTATAAAATTATTAATAGTTATTATTATTACCAATAACCTTTATCTAGTCATCGTGTTCAGTAGGCTTCCTTTGTCCACTTGAGCATTGCAGATATAAAAAAAAAATTTCATACCCATACACTTTATATTAAAATATTTTTAGCTAAATTATTAGATTGTTATATTATAAAATTTTAATATTAATAAATCAGTGTTTTTATGTTTTTTCCTAATCTTATATAAAAATTTAGATTTAAACTAGGTTAACAAAATAAAAAGAATCAAAACTATAGTTACATATTTTCTTGACGATAATTCCTGATAAATCCAAAATGCTTATTATTTTCTCTAGAGTTTTCCAAAAATGTTCTCCAAGCGCGTTAAAGTTTAAATAAAATAATTATTAATCCATTTAGTAAAATTTAGAACATAATCCTTGGTTTTAATTTTTTAGGACGATAATATTAATTAATCCCATGAAGCTTCTTAATCTTCTCTACCAATATTCTCTGCATATCTGATGCATCAATCCATCTAATTTAATTTTAAAATACTCGATAAACTTTTCAGTACTATTTTTGTATTTCCATGGATCCATTTTTTTTTTTATTCATCTATGTGTTCACTTTTTTTTATTTTTTATCTATGTTTCCTTCTGGATACATTTAAAACTTTCATTTGGTATTTTATAAATCTCTTTTAAAATAAAAACTTCAAATACTTTTGAACAAATCTTTTCCAAGTACATTTTAAATAATTCGAAGACCGGATATTTTAATATCAAAAATGCTTCCATAACATAATCTCCAGGGTTCTTTCTTAAATTTTGCACTTGAAAATATCTTTTTTTTAAAAAAAAATGTTACCTTTAGAAAGGATATAATATTTTACTCCGTTGAATATCATATTATAAAATAATTCATGCAATATATGATTATCTTATTACCATTTAAAAATATCTTGAATAAGCTTATAAATCATACGTTTCAATACATTTTTAGACTCCGTATAATGTCCAAGCTGTGGTTTTTTTTTATGTACCAAAAAAAATTCTCCGGTTATGCATAAATAAAGCTGTATCAATAAATATTAAAATATTTCTTCAGCATTACAATTTATATCCATTTTATTTCGTAGTATATCCATTTTTATTGCGTAGCTTAGGTTAAACTTTTTAGATAAAATACGACTGGTAAGTACTTTAAAAATTAGAAAATCATATTAAACGAAATTATTAAAATATTTTTAGTTTATACTCTCTTTTGCAAAAAAATATTTTTAAAATTATCAATTAGTTTTTTGCAGATAAAGTTATAAGAAAGTACTAAAAAATTGACTAAAATAAAAGATTTAAAAAATACTATCTTTTGATAGTTATAATTTACCTTTCTTCGGTTTCAAAACATTATTAATCTCCCACTATAAGTTAGTTCCAATGATATTTCTCATCTGCAAGAATACTTATTCTTATAGGCCAATTCTTACTTTAGCTTTTAGAAAAAATTTACATATTTCCAATTTATAGTAGAATTGAATTTCAAAATTAGAAATTGTGACGTAATGAACCTAAATATTACTTAAAATATTACTTTTAAATAAATTATTATTTTACTAAAACTATTTAAACTTTTAAAATAACATTTAATAACTTATTCCATTTATAATATTCAATTTATCTATTTTTATTTAAATAAAATATTTAATTTTTATTATATCTGTATTCGTCTTTATTACATTACTTAAACATTACATATGATAGTTAACTTAATGTTTAATACTATTTACTTTTATGATAGGCAATAATTCTATCCAATTCTATAATATAACTTTTAAAATATTTTAAACTTTGTTATTATTTCAAACAAGCGTGTGTGTGATAGTATACATTAAAAATCACGTGATTACTAACTTTGACAGACGATTTTCAATCTATTTCTCTGCCTAGACTAATAAAATTGATACACTTATTATATTGTATAAAATAATTATAAAAAATTTGAAAGAATAATTTAGAAAATATAGAACTAGATATAATTTTTACCATCATAAAGTTTATTTTAAAATATACTATATTAATTTTTGCTTATTAAATATGATTATAAATTTAAACACTGTATTTATTAACTTATCAGTTTTAAACTATTAAAATCGAATTTATTAAATATACTTTTAATTATTTATAGCTGTGTTATTTAATATGGCCAGTTTTTACAACCATATGAAACAATATTTAAAGCTTTATATAACTATTTTTAAATGATTTTATATACTACGTATTCACTTTAGCTTCAAATTGTACTTCAAAGATATAATTGACTTAATATAATTAATGTATTAAAAGAACATATTCTAAATTTAAAATTTTTTAGTAATTGACTGTTATAAACTATTACTGGCCTATAGAAAAGGGCACAATATATATATATATTGGAGATCACTTGTCTTTTTACATATATGTGGCCATTGTATCGGCTATATAAAATGGAATGGATAGCTGAATGGAGGTTGAAAGTCTTTGTTCGAATCCCTTTTAATTATATCTAAAGTTCAGTATGGATAATATACTTATATTTAAATTATGTAATAGTAATTTTTTTCTCTTATCTTTAATAAAGTGTTAAAAAGTATTTTTTGAAAGAGGGGGGGGGGGCGCCAATCACTATTTGCATAAGGTCGATGATAACCCTTCCAGGGCCCTGTATATATATGTAGATTGATGAAATAAAAATTATTCATTAAATGGACGTACATTTTAAGATTGTCATAACATACAGAACTGAATTGTATAAAGGAAAAAATAACCTTTATTAGTAGCAAATTCTTTTTATTTTGTTTTAGCAGCAAAGTAATTTTACTTCTTTGTATTTCTGCTTAAATGAAGAAAAAACAAAAGAAATGAATAATATCTTCTTTCATTCATAGCAAAAAAGTAACATGGATTTATTCAAAATTCAATAATAATTCATCTTAATAGTATAAAAAAGATTTCTTTTTAAAAGCGTAAGAATAAACTGCAATTGATAATTACAAGCAATGCGTTATTTTAAATATTATTAGAAATAATATTTTACAAATAATATATGACTTTTTAAATTTATAAACATTTTTAGTGTGTCTATACTATATAAATGATCATTCGAAGAAACCACATTTAAATATTTCATACATGAAGAATTTAAAATCTTTATAATTATGCAAAGAACTATGAAGCATATTACTTAAGAACTACCTATATATTACCAAAATCACCTTTTCCTTTATTTTTCCTATAATATATAAATCCAATTTATCCAAATCACTTTGAACACTTATTAGCAAAAACCTTTTATTGTACATATATACACATACACCCACATTTGGACTGGCCTGCAGTGTTCTTCAGAGTCAGTTTATTTTAATCTTTTTTTTTTTAAAAAAAAAAAACGTTTTTATATATGTACAATACAGAGTTTTCTAAAAAGTATTCAAAGTGATTTGGATAAATTGGAATTATGTATATAATTTAAATTTGTTTAGTTATTACTAATATTGATATTTTGGTGTTCAATTGTCAGTGGTAAACAATTGGTTGATCAAAATATTAATTTTAGACACTCATAGATTATGCAGATTACTGATATTAAAAATGTAACAAAACAATAAAAATTGAATAATATAGTTTTAGATCATAAATAATTAAATTGCATGATTTACAGAATTCATTTGATGTTTTTAAATATATTTATTACAATTATTAAGATGACAACTTTTTAAAGTAAATTTATTTTTGTTATCTTCATCAATTTAGTAAAAGAAATTATTTTATATTGATAAAAACAAAGTTATGATGATTTAAATATTGATAAATGAAAATCTTTATCAGATATGTTGTAACTGAAAAGTTCTTATATTATTAATAACTGATTTGCAATCTATTTGTTTTACAGTATCAAATGGCATAAATATGTGATCATAATTAAATATCATATTGAATAACTGCTTTATAACATTAAAAACATACTCTGCAAGGCAGAGATCAGTTTTATCTCTTTTGTAGTCTCACTCATCTTGTTGACTATTATATATATGAAATTAAATGTGGAAGTAATAATCATATACACAGATATTTTTGTAAATTATAAAATCAAATCTCAGTATTTTCTTATACATACTTAAATATTGATAATGCTATTCAGAAAAAAAAAAAGACTATTCAATCATGATTACAGGTATACAAATTTACAGCATAAATGATGATAGGTTCTACTTGAAACATAAAAATGTATTGTGAAATTTTGATATTTTTTATATTGAATAGCATTTATCAATATTTAAATAATGCAATGCAAGAGAGCATTGAAATTCACTCTAATAATTATGTAAAATCTTTATGTGATTATATATATATGTATATATAATTCAATATTTTCATGGTTAAAAGATGAAATCCTAAAAGCTTATTTAAATCATATTAATATGTAAAAAAAAAATCTTTAATTTAAGCACTTATTTATTACAATTTGTAAATTTTTTTTTCCATATGTCATAGCATTGGCTGGTGCACGAACCCACAACCGTCTGCAACCAACTACTTGCTTGCAAGGCGGCTGTGATAACATCTCGGCTAACAATGCTTGTAAATTTAAACCCCAAACTAATTTTCAATCATATCAACTTAATTGAAACACATATGATAAAACTAATTTTATAATAATGAACTTATTTGTATACATACTGTTGAGTGCTGAACTCACACTACTATTAAAATCCTCAAGTGGTATATAGCAGAATAATATTTTGAAACAGGCAAAAGTCTCTATACATATTGCCACTCAGCACAAGCCAGAGTAGCACTGAGTGGCAATACGTATAGAGAGTTTTGCTTTTAATAACAAGTTAAGAGCAAGCATAAGAAATAATGATCACATGATATTTATTAATAATATTTTGACATAAAATTTTATTGTGAATAAATATTCAACAATATTTTAGGGTTGTTTTATAATAGCATGTTGAAACCGCCTGAGGGCGTGGTTTGTTTGTAAACAAAGATAAATATAATGTTGTTGGGGTTGAGCTTTTTTTTTTGTTTGTTTATGACATTAAAAGTAAAAAAAAAAATCAAATAAATCTTTAAAAAAAATATGTAAATCAAAATGAAATTTAAAAAGTAATTAGTTTTTATTCCTTAAATTACTTATTTTCGGTTTGGTATTCTACCAAATCAATTTTTTTTTGTTAATTACAAATAAATATTTTCATTTAATGGTGAAATCAATATATTTCTAATAACTTTTTTTTTGGGGGGGGGGGCTTTGAATTCTTAACAAGTTAATTAACGAAGGTTGAATAATTTTTTTTTACATTACAAAAACAAAAATTTATTTACATTAAACTGTCAAATATATACAATTAAAACAAACTTATTTGACTATTCAGGAACAACTTGAAGCTCTAATAATAGGGCCTGGAAGTGATGTCTTCCCCCTTGTGCACATGCCGCCACATAAACTCAGCCAGGTAGGGATCCAATGAGCGTCTGGCTGTGCCATGCTGTTTCTTGTTGTGCCATTTCAACAGACCCCACAAACACTCGATGCTCTGTGTGTGCGCGCCTGTGCTGGAGTCCACAAAGTTGAACCTGTGGTTTACTGTCAGGGGTTTGAAACCTGCAGCTTCAAGCTCTTTGGTTTGATAACCCTTTCAGCAGTCAGAGAAAATAGTTGATCCAGGTTTGACATTTTCCTGAATCGAGTGAAGAAGGGTGGCTGCAGATCGACAGGGAACAGCCACAATGAAGCAATCGCTGGTCTCATGGCACACTCCACCAAAAATCCATTGCTGTGGAAGAATCCTGCCCTGGTGGTTCTTTCACTGGCTAAACAAGATCTTGTCAACTTCAACAACTGAGCCTGGACCACCAATTTGGTGGCACAGCCGAGACATTAAGCTCTCACAACAGAACTTGCAGAGTCCATTGGTCCAGTGCACAAGGGAGCCTGGAGACAGGTTCAAGTTGGAGGCAGCCTTCAACATTGTCAGCTCCTCACAGCTCCAATAGTACAGGAGATGTACTATTGTCATGAAATCGAGTCATGATCTCTCCAGCTACATCCCTTGGCAAATCGAACACTGATGTCTGCATGAACCGACCTTGCCTTTGAACTGGTAGCTTCCACAATGGTATAATGTCATCTCTTTTCCACACACACACTTATTTACAGATTCCACTACTCCATACTGCTGCAGAAAGGTGATGGTGTCAGTTTGGGAGCAAGGCAAATCCCAAACTTTGATATTCGAAAACTTTATTTCAGACATTTTATGAAGCTCGCAGTTGTTCTCACAAAAACATGACTTGGAGCATGATCTGATGGAAATCACACTCACACCTACACTTTCTGAATTTTTGGAGCAGGAAATGTGGGCTACAGAAGCATGAGACAATGCTCATAATTGTTAGTAGACATTCATAAAACATGGGAGATAGAGGGGGAGAAGGTCTTAATGAATATTAAAATAGTTTTGACATTCAGAATTCCATCCACCATCACACAATACTGTACCCAAAAGTGAAATTTGATTGTACATCAAAAATGCATAACACAAATCTGAGCTGTAAGCTGATGCAATAGCTTCTGTGCCAGATTAATAAATGTCATGTTTCTGTGCATTAGCATAGAAAGTAGACTACAGCCACCACATACAAACAGGCTATTTCTATGCTTATGCATTAGAAATAGAATGTTCAATAGCAGAGGCGGCTGCCTAAAATGGCATATTTATGTGTGATAGCATAGAACTAACACCATCAGGCAGTTTCAACATGCTATTATAAAACAACCGATATTTTAATATGATTACCTTTGCAGTATTGTAAGATTTTAGGTCATTAAAGATTAGATAGTGCCTTTTTTGTTTCATATCTTCACATTTTTCTCTCCATTTTATTTCAGTGAGTATAATATAGAATTTAATTCTTATAAGCATATCATGCTACCAGATTTTTTTCTGGCACTGACTGTAATAATTTTATCTTGGACAATTATATTTCCATTTTTCAATTACAATGAACAGTAAGTCCTAACTAACCTTTTTTCTCCTTTCTTAGTCTCCAATTAAGAAAGAAATGATAAAGACAAATTAAGAAGATTAGAAACTGGTATTCAATATCAAGTATTGAATCAATAATGTCATTTTGGAACTGGATTTGGAACAGAAATTTTTCTCAGCAAATAAATAAATGATTTCTGTTAAGGATTCCCTGAATATTATATAATCTGAAAATAATGATTAGCCCATTCTACAAAATAGGTAATCAAGCATTAACAATTTATTTAAGCCTTCAATATTTCTTTGTTGCTCAATTTATTATAATTTGCCACTTCTCTTTTTTGAATCTTTTTTAAAGCAATTTTATTTTATTTTTGTTTCATTCAAATGTGCACTCATTAGCAGATATCTGAAATGGTTCAGATAATGTCATTTAGATTAGTTAACTTCATAGTCAGACCAGAGAAGATACAACAGTATATCTAACAGTCATGGTCTGCAATATTTCAAATCTCTGATAAAGACTTCAAATTCTGCTGGAAGAATTAAAAAAATAAAGTTGTTTTAAAGTAAAGAAATAGTTTATTACAATAATGGCAATGGTAATAAAAGACAAGGTAGTAAAAATGATAAAGGTGTTTCCATTTTTTCTAAACATAAATTCAAAGAGGATGTGAACTTTTTGATTTATGATTAATTTGTAAGACTTGAATATAGGACAGCATAAGCAATTATAAAATTGTCAAGTTTTGCAATGAAAAATGCAGGTTTTATTCTTAAAGAAAAGATTATAACATTAATTGACCAGGTGAATAGTTATAAGATTGTTTATTTGCTTTTTTTAAAGAACAAATCCTTAAATAAAGGTGACTTCTTGGTTTCAGATTTGCTGTGAAATCTAATTTATATTTCCTATCTTAGTAGTTCAATAAAAAGGTAAAGATCCTAAATATTATTTTCCGCAATCTGGGTACATTTTAAACATTTGATTCAAAAAGTCCCAGTCCCCCCCAGAGCTGTTGTGTAGTATAATGGCACAATATAATTAAAAGACTAAGTTTTAACTGAGATTGTAATTGATGTGTTAATAGAAATAATAAAATATCACTCAAAAGCTATTAGAAATAATATTATTAATTTTGTGTGTTTAATTGGTCTGCTGTTTTTAAATGTTTTTTACAACACAAGTGTTTAGGCAGAAAAAAATTCTTTAAAAATCTTGGATGCATTTAAGCTTAAAATAATGCCATTTTATGGATTATATTAAAGTTATAAATCAGAAGCTAAAAGAAGTTAATATTACTTGGGTACTTGTTAAAATCAATTTTATTAAAATAGGTTTTCCAAAATATTGCTAAAAAAATATGATGTTTACTTTGATAAGCATTTGCTATTCATGCTAATTTTTAACAGCGACTAAGTATTAAAAGTGCTAATGTGATTTTTTTAAAGATTTATGACTGAGATATGAATCTGTCTTGAAGAGAGTATTGTACATAGTCTGCTCTTGGATCTCAAAAAAAAAGAATCCTGACTGGCTCTTTGGTAGTTATTGTACTCTTAAAGATTTGAATCAAAGGCATTTTCTTTTTAGCAGAATAATAAAATAAACTATGGAGCTTCATAAACAATATAGCGATCTAAAAACAGTTCAATGTAATAAAAAAAAGTATTGATAAAATTAAAACGACAAAAAGAATCGATCATTTGCTGATTAAATCTTTTGGAAACTAAAAAATAATTGTAGTCCTATAATGCTCACTCATATGATAATTATGATATTTTGAATATATGTAGAAGAATATTAGTTGATCATTTTTAAAATAATTATATAAAAATTCACATGACCCCTTTAAATACAATATGTATTCATATCTACTCATTTATATTTGAATAAATATATCTGGCTTAATAAAACTTAACAATAATGGAAAAACTTCAGGTTCTGGTCAAATAAGTTTTCAAATATTTATTAATATATGGGTTCAAAATGTTCTGCTACCTTTTAAGGATATTTTTATTGATTGATTTTTTTTTTAAAAAAAAATAAAGGGGATTAAAAAACATTGTAGTAATTATTAGAAGGAATATTTGAAAACTTATTTTACCAGAACCTGAAGTTTTTCCATTATTGTTAAGTTTTATTAAGCCAGATATATTTATTCAAATATAAATGAGTAGATATGAATAAATATTGTATTTAAAGGGGTCATGTGAATTTTTATATAATTATTTTAAAAATGAAAACTTTAACAAATGTATTTCATAGATTGCTTCCAGTCATAAATGGATGGTTAATTGAAACATTGTCTTTATTAAGAGAATCAAGAAGTCTATAGACTTGGATTTTGTTGCCTAGGAAATGCAAAAAAGTTTAATGAAAAGGAGCATGACTTGTATATCTTTTCAATCAATTTTTTGATGGCATTATTATCATGAATTTTTTTTATTAATTTCATCAGTTTACATACTGATATTATAAAACTTCTATTTATTAATAATGGTGAAAATCTGGGGCATTTAAAATAAAAACTGCTCATTAAACAGAGATGTCTATTAACTCCTATTTTGTGTTCCATTTGATGATAACGATTATTGCAACAATTTATTGGCAGAATTGAGCTATAATTTAATAGTGGAAGCTTTTACTTGAATCAATTAAAATAAAATGAAAAACCTCTTGACTTCTAGAATATTGAAATTATGCTCAACTTGTTCTTAGAGCAACCTATAAAGGATTTGATTTAATAGATAATGTTAAAAAAATCATACTATGATAAAACAAGAAATGTTTATAAACTTTAATTTGGATAGTTATTAGCTTGAGAATGTGAAATATATATTTTAGTTGTCTTTTAGATATAAAAACAATCTTGAATGTCGCATTGAGATAGAAGGCAGACTCAAATAGTTTTGCTATTGAATTCAATTTATGTGGTGATAATATCATCATAATATGCTATTCTAAAAAAATATTGTGGTATAAAGAATGTGATGAATAAAAAGTAACAGTTTCTAAAATGTATTTTTCAGTGAACTGAATATGGTTTTCATAATAGAAATAGTATTCACATTATAAAGATAATATCAAAAATACTATAGAGATGTCAATATTGATTGATTCAACTGATCAATGCAGCTGATATTAAAATACAATGGAAAATGTTGGGCAAAAAAGTTTGCTACAGAAGTTAATAGATATATTAATACATGTTAATCAGGCTAAAAAAAACAATATGATATATGTGAACTTGTGTTTAATGAATTGGTGTGAATAATCATCGCAAAATTTATCTTTACCATTTGTCTTTCTTTATTATTTTCTTCTTGAGTTAGAATAAGTCTAATAAATAATTTAAAAATATGTGAAAATTTCAAATATAAGATGTAATCAATATATATATTTTAAAAAATCTTTCTTTATATTTTGTACTATTTTATTTTTTTTCTAGAGTCAGAATGGTTGCTAATAAATTTAGAAATTTTAAAATGTAATCAAGATACTTTTTTATATTTCCTTTACAGCAAATGAATTTTTAAATGCAGTAGTTTTTTAGTCCAGAGATAAGTGAATCTGTCTTAAAACTAAAGTTTCTGAACGGATTCCCAACTAAGGAAAAAAATGGCAGAAACCTGTTTGATTCATTAAATAGAACTACTATATTTAATCTGCTATTTGAGAATCGAAATTGTTTCAATTCCAAAATAAGTATCTTCACTTTTTTAAAAAAAACAAAAACATTATACTTCAAACTAAATTAAATTTCAAACAAAACATTTCATAAATCTTTCCATTAGTACAACTTCAATAACTCATAGATCAATTGTTTATCTTTATTAAAAATCTTTTTTGTCCTTCTGCTCTCTCATCATTTAATCACCTACTCAATTATCTTTATTCATTAAATTTTAATTGTATTTATTTTCACTCCAATTCTTTAAAGTTCATTAATCTCTATCTGCAGACATTTTTAGTTCACTATATTAATTAATTCCATTCATCTCTAAACAAATGTAAAATAAAACAGTGAAAAACGTTTTATTTATTTACCAATATTTTAAGAAAAACCTTATTACAATTACATTTATGCAATTATTTAAATATTTTAATAATTCTTTTCCCTTTCCTCATTATTCTCTTTAATTAACATTCCTTTTATTCTTGGTCTGTATGCTATCATATTTTACATTTAGACTGAAAATGTGTAATTCAAATTGCTAAATATACACATCAGTTGAAAGCATTTTGTCAGAAATTTGAAAAAAATGCTGTAATCATATTTTTTTTAAAAATTTCATTTACAGTACCATCTTTTAAGATATTTTGCTTTTTTTTAAAGAAAATAGTAAATTCAAGTAGTTTTAATGTATTGTTTTAATTTTAAAAAAAATCAAAAGGCTAGTCAAATAGCAGCAGAATGGACTTTTAGAACTTCCTTCTTCCCTTTGGTTGACTTCTTTTATTATTGGTACTTGGGGTTATTTCAAGAACATTCTCAGAGTAACTAAAAATGATTTTTATACAGTATTTGTGTAATAATTATTAAAAATAAAAGTATACATTACTACATTCTTATTTTATATGTGTACATTTTATTTTTAAAAATGAAAGGGAATTAATGATTCCTGATATAATGCTAACAAAGAAAATGACAGCAGTCTGTTTATCGCATATTAAGAAAATTATGTATAACATTGCAAATATTGTATTAGGACAATTTATTTAGAAAACAATTTTAATATTTTAAAACAAATTTTGATATATTTATCAGAAATTGATATTTTTTGTTTGCATTTTAAATACAAACTTCAATTAAAAAAGAGCATTGTTAGCCGAGAGGTCATCACATCCGCCTTGCAAGCAAGTAGTTGGTTGCAGACGTTTGTGGGTTCGTGTCCCGGCTGATGCTATGACATATGAGAAAAAAAAAAGATTTTGTTCATTTTCTAAAGTTACCTTACTCTGCTTTGTTGCAATTTACAATCACATTTTTCAATTAAAAATAGTCATAGATCACATGACCCCATTTTCTTAAGCTTGTGAGATATAAACAATGATCATTGTCAATTTCTCAACAAGCTTTGTGATAAATGCTTAGCCAGAGAAAGCTTTTACAATATCTCTGTCAGGACCCCCCAAACCTCTAACCATGGTTTAATGCTTTGGCACTCCTTAGAGAGGTTCTAGGATAGCTTCAGACATTAGATCTAAAAATGCCAACCTAAAGTCCATGTTTGTCTAAAAGTTATCTATTGAGTGGAAAATCTGAAATTTTCAGACACCTCCATGTCTTCAAACCCAGCTATCCAACTCAAATAGCTATATGGAGCTGAAAGATCTTCAGCCAAACCATATATTAGTAGTCTTAGAAATATAACATCATATAAGACTTAAAGCAGAGACTATAAATAGTCAAATAAAAAATAGTCATAGATCACATGATCCCATTCTTTTAAGCTTGTAAGATGTAAACAATGATCATTGCCAATTGCTCAACAAGCTTTGTGATAAATTCTTAGACAGAAAAAGCATTTTTTCAATGTTTGTAAAGTTCAAATATGATTTTTTTTAGTTGTATATAAATATAACTATTAAAATATTAAATTTATTGAACTCTGATATAAAAAATGGTTTATTATTAAAATCAAAGGTCAAAAGCTTACAAAAAGTCTCATCAGGAAAAAGTTAAATCTGGCAATGTGCAAGAGAATTAAAAAAGTTTGATGGGTATTTCAGGTTATTGTAAAAAAGCTCATCATATTTTTGGTTCATTTTTTAAACAAATCATTTATTGTTGGTTATTATTAAGTATTTATAAAATGATTGAATAAAAATGTTTAGAGTTTATTATAGAGATGTTCACTGTAAATGAAATATCTTGCATAAAAAACAATTACAATGAGTTCCTATAGCAGTGATTTATTACTTTAAATTTAAAATAAATAAAAATTTTAATTATAAAAATAAAGCTTAAATTAGAAAAGTCCTTAATTAATGAATTACATTTTATGAAGCATTATACTAAAAAAATATAATAATCTGTGGTTTAATATACTGTATAAAAGCATTTTACTATATATATTTTTCTTCAGTGACATTTTACCATTTTGATTCTATGTAGTGAGAAAATATTTCTTGAATCACAATTTGTTAAATTAAAGCATTAAGAAAAAAATGTTAATAATAACTATAACATACCTTTTAAAATTAAAAAAAAAAATAACCCTCTTGCATTCTCATACTTTCTATTGTTTCACCTGGTGAGAGTTTTAAGAAATACTCAACCTTTTTCTTTTTATAAAAATCTTCATTTTACACTAAAACTCAATAAATTAGACTAGATTTCTTTTTAATTTTATAAATGAATAATATTCTAAAAAAATCACAATTGACTGTTTTAAATATTTAAAAAATGATCTCTAAATATAACAATGTACCATAAGCATCATCACAGATATTTACATAAACATTAAAACTAAAAATGAATGAATTCATTTTTATTTTACATTTTTTTATGTGAATGAATGAAGATAGATTTATGATAATTATCAATTTCTGCTTTAAAATCTTGTTGTTTTTGTTGTTGTTGTTGTTGTTTTTTTACAAAAATTACAATATTTTAAAAGATTTTAACACCAAGTCAATTTTAATAGATAATGATTCTTTATATTATGATCAAGTTTATTAACTTCTATTTCCATAAATAAGATATAAATGAATAAATTGAAAGTTTACTTGTGTATTTCTTTAGAATATTCAACCAATTAGTGTGTAAAATAATCAAAAATACTTTATAAACAAGCAGAAAAACTCTTAATAGTTATACACCAAAATCTTCACATGAAAACTAGATCCAAAGAATGTGAACATATTCCAGACATTTTCTTCTGTCAAAAGAGTACAAGATGACTTTTGATGATAAATACAGTTAATAAAAACCATGGTTCATTAACATTTAACATAACATTATTACTGATTTAAGTTATAGAACAATGGTTCTTTTTCTGAGGAAACTTACAATTTTCAATGAAGTCAGAGCTTACAATTGTTAATTTTTTAAACACCAAATTTATTTATTTTACATAAATGCAATAAAATTAAATAAAAAAGTAATAACTAAATGAGATGTACAATTGATTGATCAAGTTTTGGTAATGTTGATATTTTTTGTTTTACTGTCATTGTAAAGATGGACTTTTTAAATTTACAATAAAAGCTGCCATTGTCTGGAAACAAATTATGAGACTGATTTGAAATTAAGCAAGTAAATAATCTTAAATAATTTAAAATTGATTATTATCTGCATAATGCACACAATCATTTTTTTCATCAAAATAATTGGTAGTGTTCTGTTCTATCATGTCAGCTGCTTGATGGAACTATTTCTAGCTAAATTTATAAAAATATGCCATTTCTGCAGCTGCAGTCAAACAGTTAAGACTTCTTTTTACAATATAACATAGAGTGTGTTAACTCAGCTGCCAGCTACCATTGTGACTTTTTTCTTTGCTAAGATGAGGAAAATGCCATCATTGGTTGTCATAGTTGTTAGCATTACACACTTTATCATAATTCTGGGTTGTCTATTTTTGTTACACTATCATATGAGGGTATTAGCTACATCATGTGTAAATAGTTTAATTTTTCATTGTTGACATCTTTTTTTTCATGTGAATTGACATACTGGTATCTTTTAACAATTTTAAGTGTCAAGACTGTTTCATGATAGAGCTATAAGCCTCCCAAATTATCTTTTAGGGTAGGATAGTGCTATTTTTTGACAATGACACTGTAAGTCATGTTTTAGCGAGTAATTTTCTGAGACAAATAAAATGGATACTTCGAACTATGAAAAGTTGAAGGTATGGCTATTTCCAGACACTGAATAGTAAACTCTTGTTTAAATTGTTGATTTAGGGGTACATATATTTGATGCAGATGTTTTATTATAAAAGTGATGTTAATTTGTCTCCCATTAATTATTGTCAATCAAATTGAAAAATAAAGTAACATATTAAACATACACAAAAAAACCATTCTCCCATTAATTCTTGTCAATCAAATGTAAAAAAAAGTAACACAAATTAATATTTAAACATACACAAAATAACCAACTTGTCAATAAAATTTTTTAAAAAAAGTAACAAATTTTTATTTTAACATAGTCAAAATAAACTCATCTCCCATGAATTATTGTCAAAAAAATCATTTTCTAGAAATAATTTATAAACAAAATAAAGCCAATATTAATATAGAATCACTAGCCGAGGAATGTTATATATATATGTTTTTGTTTAGCATCAATGCCATCAAGTGGCTGACATAATAGAACAGAACACTACCAAATAATTTGCAATTTTACTGACTGTACTTTACAATTATAATTAATATATAGGGTATATAAGCACAAACTTTCACATGACCCACCATTCTCCACACTATCTCATAACACTGATACACTTGAACACATATATATTGAAAAGATAAATAATTATGATTAATGTAGTTTTTGTTGCAAGCAAATTATGTTTATAAGAAGTTTAATTTATAAAATTAAGTGAATATATTTTATCTAATGCATACATTTAAAAATTTAATATTACACTTTATTGTTTCAAGTGATCAGTGTGTTTTTGATTACTTACTATACTGAATGAAACCGGTATGTTTTGCTTTTTTAGTCATTAATGAGGAAAATCTTTACTTTGTATATATCATAAATGAAAGCACTGAATATCTTGCAAAAATACTGGTTAAAGAAGATAAAATACATTAATCATATTTTAATTCTATCAAAACAATATTATATATTGCATAATGAATAAACTCTGTACTGTACATTTTTAGCCCTAATGTTGCCATAGCTTTAATATGTCAGTACCCTATAATGTCATCAATAATTACAAAATGGCCACTATTTTGAGGGAAAAAAGGGTGTGTTAAAATCATAGTTGTTTTTAAGAAAAAAGTTTGAAATTTTTCTAAAGATTGTTGTAGTAAATAACTGTAAATCCAAATAGTGAGTACTTGACTGCTAAGCAAATCTTCTGTAAAGGTCCAACCAAGGTAAAGTGTATGTATATGACATTTAATCACATTTATTTAAATTCCTAAAATTGATTTTCTTCAAAATTGTCTTGATACATTCTATAAATAAAAAATCCAAGAACTTCTTGAGCTGAACATGTCTGTGACCAAAATCAAAAATGGTTTGACATACATAGTTAGCAATATTTTTATCATAATATATAGTAAAGCAATTAGGTATTATGACATATGCCTTTTTTTTAAAACAAATATTGTCTCTCACTCAAATCTTTTCTCATAATTGCAGATAAGTTATTTAATTTATTCCATTGAGTGCATTGACATATCTATCATTGAACATCATCTTAATTTTATTTGCATATTTATTTATAAAAATCCATACTGCTCTTCAGACATGATCATTTTTTAATAGATGGACTTCATAACATTTTCTCCACTATACATTTTTGAAACATAAAATAAAAATTCCAAGATGCATTTGTGCTAAACCTGAACTCATCAGTTGGCCCAGATCACAATCTCTCATACATTTATTATATGCTCAGTATTAATCAATAGTAAATTATTACATTTTCATTTACAAATACCAAACTTATCCCACTCATAACAGTGAGATAGTCAATTCTAGATAAATACATTAATGATTAACACTAATCATTCATTAAACTAGATATGATTCCTATCCCAGATATAAATCATATGCTTGTTAAAAATTAATATGTTTTCAATTAAATACCCACACATACAATAATTCAACCTCACTTCTTTTATGATGAATAATACTTTTATGGATGAAGTTAAGAATCTTCACTCCACTACACATTTGTAATCCATCCTGCATTTAAAATTTTTTGTTCAAAAATTTTCATCTTTATTAATGTTTTTTCATCTATTGTCTATTCCAATATCCTTCTAAAATACAAGTGAAATATTCCCTTATTCTTATTGTCAGTAATAGCAACAAGGTAATATACACGCAAATGGAAAAAAAAAATGGATGATTTAGTCTGCAAGTTGTGTAAAGAAGGCAAAGAAAATATTAGGCATCTGTTACTTCAATGTAAATGCTTGGAGGCAGAAAGAGTACAAATAATGAAGTTATGGAAAAATAAAAATATGAGCAAAGTGATTATACAAAAAGTGAGTTATTGGATTTTATGCTGGGTTTGGAAAAAGATAAGGGGGATTTGGATATAAAGGTCATAAAGTTGACAAATATTATGTTGTGGAAATGGGATGGAGCAGATTATGGGAAAACTTAGGGTGGAGAATGGAAAAGGAAAGTAAAGTGACTAACAGGTTTCTCTGGGCATAGTTGCTGAGAGATTCCTAACTCCATATAAGGAGAAGTCATAGTGCATCACATCACATCAGTTCATACTCCTGGAAAACCAAGATATTACCAGTTTCTTTGATGGAGTTGTGAGGAAAAAAAGTCAGCAGGGTAAAATACAATCATATTTTGATAGTTATTTTAAGCATTTTGAGTATATTAATCAAAAAGCACAATAATTACAAACAAAGATGAAACCCAAGCTTAAAGCACAGAACCAAATAAAAAAACACTTAAGAGCAATAAAGCAACATTGATAACTAATCAAAATGGAAAAAATCAATGAAAATTGCTCTCAAAGATCAATATTCAAATAAATCTAAAAATTCTATTAAAAATTTCCACTCCCAAGATGATTACAATAATAAACCCCATTAGAGTAGAGGGTATTGCATTGGAAATAACTGAAACCAATCAAGCAAGACTCAAAATAAAAATAAATCAACAAAGATCTCTCTTAAAAAACAAAATTCAAATAATTCTAAAAATTCCACTCAAAATATTTACTTTCTCAATAAATATCACAATAATTCCTTTAACACAGAGGGCGATCTAAGGGACACAATAATGTTACTTCAAACAAGCCTAAATTTGTTCCAAAATTAAATGATAATACCACAAAAGGAGAAATAAATAATATAAATAGTAACAAAACCATGTTTCAAACTGATGTTGATGATGATAAGCTCTCACCACCTAGAAATAAGGGAGAATTTGATGGGCAAGAAATTCAAAAAAGTTATAATTAAGGCACAATTATTCAAAGCTCAAACTTGAGTGTAAAGATGAATTATAGGGAAATCAATTTTCCAGATATCTGTCTAACTAGAAGAATTACTTCAACCAAAGCCAAGACTAGTTTACGACAAGACAAAGTTATTTACCCTGAAACATCAAATCACACTGTTCTAAATTCACAAACCCATGAGAATAAGCAAACTTATGCTAATATAACTACAAAAAATCTAAATAAAATCAACACATTATCCTAGAAGAAACAACCAGCTTACTTAAACACCATTGACATTTATGAAGACCAAGATTATTTCCCAATACATGATCACAATGAAGACAATAATATCAATCCAAATCTCACACAAGACAACTTAAATGATTATGAAAGCATTAGTGAACAATTCAATAACAGATTACCATATAATCTCCATAAATCCTTCTCATTTTCACAATGAGTTCTCACTGATATTATACCACAGACAAGAAATGTCAACTCTCACTTTTCCAGTAAACAAATTCTTTGCTATGATAAAGAAACAAAACCTTAGTAATACAATCAACAGAATTCTCCATCACATGCTATTTCATTCTTCAATTTGTGAATCAATTCCAAAAACAAGTTTTTAGAAACAACCACCATACTCTAAATGGAAAATTACTCATTAACATTGATATGAGCAAGCAATCTAAGCTTAATGGATTGGCAAGAAATTGTCATATTCAATTGTCACAACAAAATCTCCAAAGCTTGCTGGATCAATTTGGGAAGATAGAAAATTTTAAATTTCTATAGGAAAAACATTCGTGAAATAAAAATCTTATCTAATAATGCTTCTTTTATATTAACCCTTCAAAAATATATCACCACTTGACATTCTTTCAATCCTTGTGGAGAAGAGAATGCCTAATTTATATATCACTCCATGGCATTCAACCTGTGTTTTCTCTGTGGAAACAGAAGTCACCTCATTAAACAATGTCCAACATGTATTTGTGAAAAGTGCAATATCAAGAGGAAAAATCACAAATGCAACTTATGGAAAGGAGTTGAACTCATTAAAGATAAGCCTCCTAACCACACTCAGAATGATCTAGTTTTGAAATATGACAAATAGAGACAAAAGGGGAAAACCATACATTGGATGAACAACCCTCTGATGTCAAGGTAACCGATGAAATTGAAACAATACAAATAAACCATAATGCAATGGAAGAAAATGATCATTCAGTCATCCATGGAATCAAAGCCATAAAGAGGAAAACAATAGACTCAAGTAGTTCTCACCAGGATGATAATTCATTGTCTTCAGATACTAGTCATGATCAAACTAAACCTACCACGTTAAATCCAAATCTAACAAAGCCAAGAAATAAAAAAGATAAAAAATGAAAAAATGCTTTGACATCAACAGATGGTGGCAATTATCGATCCCCTGACAATAAAGTCCATCCAATTGAGTTTTCAAATGTGAATGAGAACAGCCCACCAACCATGACAGACACTCCAGCAACACAATTTTAATCTAATCAACAATGATAATCTAGACATTGATCCTAGAGAGCAACTATAGAATTTCACCTGCTATCAGAGTGAAACTGGCTTTGGCTATGCTTATCACCATGCAGTTGTTGATTAAAGGCATTAATGGGTATTTCCTTGAGGTGGTCACAAACAAGGACTGGATAGCCTTTTTATCTCTCCATATACTCTTGAGATGAAAATCCATTCTCATTCCAATTACAGAATCAATCAACTACTTCAAAAATTTGGACAGTTTCAATTCTCTACATTTTGTAATATCATAGAGAAAATTAAGATGAGACCAAATAGTAATTCCTATAGGAATATTTAAAAATAGCAGGGCAAGTTGTCAGTTGCCGGAAATCTAAATATTCCATCCCCAAAAATTGAAGAACTCTCAAATATGAGCAATCCCTCATAGCTTCAAGCTCAGAGGTCTAAACACAAGATAAAACACAGATAGCAATGCTTTATGACTGTAAAAATATACTGTATTCAACTTGCATTTCTAATTGACTAATAAATTCTATTTTTTTTTTTTTTTTTTAAAATACAATTATGTTTTCTCATTTTAATTCCACTCACTTTTTTTTATTAATGTGTTTGGCTTCTATTATTACCCATTACTTATTTATTTCAGTTGCTTCGGCACCCAAACTATTCTATTTTCTAAATTAAACTTATTATTTGAAATTCCGCTCATTTATTTTTAAGATTATCTAGTTATCAGCGAAACAACTCAATTCATTAATAGTTACAGGGTTTATATATCTTCTTCAATGTTTATATTTTAATAAATTTTCTTAATACTATGCTGATTGTTATTAATATTTTTATTCTCTTTTATAACTTACTGTCTAAACTGCAGTTTCTTATAATTTTTTTTAAAATTCTTAGTGATGTAGTGAATTCATCTGTTATGTCTATGGCTTAGATTCCAATCAGCTTTAGATTTTTTTTTCAAGTAACTGTCTCATAGTAAAATCAGCTAATCCAATATTGATCAGTAAATAATATCTATCTATTCATTAGCTAGAGGTTAAGCACTGGTGGAAAAATACCGAAACTCTCACCATTGGCAATTATTAAGCATAAAGAGGCAAGACCTTTCTTTATACTGCTCTTCCATGAAAGGTTATTAACGAATTTTTTATTCTGCAATGACCATTTAAAGACTGTTTTACATTTTATAATTGTAAATTCTGAGTAAACTCAGTATAAATAAAAGTATGAAAAAGATTGATTAGTCATTATAAAATAAATTAGAATTATTTTTAAAATAATTATATTATATATTATTTTTCAACATCTATTAAATAATTTATTATGAATAACTGGTTAACTCTCCAAAATATCACACAAGTCACTATACTGTATATCAAAAATATTTACTAAAATATTCTGAAATATGGCATCAAAAACTCAAGATTTGTAAAGATGGTGACATACATATATATTGTGGATGGAAACTAGTCTTTATATATGCACTATACTTGGCATGCACTCCACCATCAATAAATGTTTAAAAAAAATAGGTAGTATATGTATATAGACAATGAGATATGTAACAATCACAAAAGTAGATTTTTCATTTAAAAACCTTAGCCAATCTTTTGCAGCCAAAAACCTCTATCAATTCTCCAAGGAGCATCATAAGGAAAAATCAACTACAAGATGATAAGTGTATTAACAGTTTTTTCCATTGCTGTTTCGAACTACAATTAAAGTTATTTATTATCTAAAAATTGAATAGTTACTTTAATTGGTTATGGGCTACGTGTTGTAAAAAAATTGTAAGACTGCTTGGAATTTTAAAAAAAAATCATTTAACCAGTCCAGATTAGAACACAAAGTAAATATCTAATTATTGTCATGAAACATAATGAGACATATCATGTCAGATAATCAGTTAACTGTGTAGATGCATTTTGATTTAAAAATATAGATTTGATTTTATGTTGCATACCTTAATGAATAATTAAATATTTGATATTTACATCTTCGTGTGTTAAATAGTTTCATACATATATAAAAACGATTGGATATATTTACCTAGATTGTATATGGTAATAAAAATATTGATTAATCTGTTTTTCTATATTATTACTATAAAGGGTTCATTAATGTTTATGATATAGTCCTTATTTTGAGTTATATTAAGGTAAAAGCAAATGAAGCAAAGCATCCTGAAAAAGATCTAGCATTATATTTTAATCAACCGGTCTATTGTCTAGTTATTTAATCTGCTTTAAGAAAAAATAAATAAATATTTATAACAAACAGTATATACAATTTTACAAACTAATAGACTTTGTAAAATGTTTCATATATATATAATACATATTGTATAAATATATTGTGTGGATAAATAATGTATATGATTATGTATGTTCACATATTTTGAATTTATACTACACACATTAAATGAAATAATTAGCCACATATGTAATATTTATATCTTCATGTGACTACAATAAATTTTGTTAGGAGTTTGGTTATCAATGGCAAATTTTTTAGGCACACTATTGTTTATGTAATCAATCTGCATTTGGGAAAATCAGTTAACGAATGTAATATATATCACTTATCTCATTTATCACTTACTATATGTATATATTGGTTTTAAAAAATGCATCATTCAAAATAATTTATATCATATTGTAAGTACACACTTGATATGCAATCATTTTAAATATGTGTGTGTACATACACATCATAGCATCAATTTGTGTGTATATATAAAGGTACCAGTGTGCATTTATACAGACCAAATTCATATTTTACAATTTGTATATCAATGTGTATAGTAATAATAATCTTGAATAAGTGTTTGTATTTTAATGATGTTGTTCTTTTTGTTTTATAAAAAACCATGTTAAAGTAGGATAGGAACATTGGTCATTTATATGATTTAATGTTTTTTCCATTTAATGTCTAATTATATGTGCCACTTTTGAACACATTGACATATATAAACATGCACATTTAAATACTGCATTATATTGTGACCATTCTTATATTTGTTACCTGCATCACCAGATATTTATCTACAAGTGCAATATATCAATATGCCATAATAGATAATTAAATTAACATTTAAAACTAAATTAATCACTATTAAATATCTTTCTCACATTCTCTATACATTTTATTTTATCTTATTGTTTTCTGTTATTTAATCATTGAGTTTCTCATGCTATCAATCACATTTCGATCTTAATTAAGACAATATAATTTTGGATTGGTACAAACTACATTTTCATTCTCTAATCACAAGTACAGCAACTTTGATTTCAATTTTTTATTTTTTCTAAAATTAGAATAGTCAGAATTGTTTATGGAAATGTGAAGAAGGGGATGATAATAATGGCAAGATTATGGAATAATTATAAATTAACATGTTCAAATGTTGTACTAGAAAATATTATGCTGAATATTTCTTCAGTATGTGAATTAATATGCAACATATAATACTAGAAGTGAACCTTCCTTAAAAATTGCAGTGAAAGAACATTAAAAAGATAAGTGAAAATAAAGTGAAAAGCAAAAAATTTAATATTTAAATATTTTTTTCAAAGTAAGAAATTTGCTTTTGTACTGTATTGTTTACAAATAAATATTGATAGTTATAATCAATAAGAATTATTTTTCTTTAATTTATGAAATTTAAAAATATATAATTTAAAAAAAAAAACTATGCCATAATCATAGTTTACAAATCATAAAAGATAGCAATTTACCATTTTCTCATTTTTTTCTTCTAACAATTGAACATTATTTATTTGTAACTTCACATATATTATTAGAAATAATAAATTTTATACACTTATTTTTTTTAAAAAAAATAAAATTAATTTTTCATAACAGAAATATAAATTATTTGCTTTGAATCCATTATATAGAATGGATGTGTCTGGGCATCACTCACAATACAATAATAAAATTATTTATTTATTTTTTCACAGGAATTTGAAACTTTTCATTTATGAAAATCAAAAGGGTCAGATTTTGTTATTTCATTCCAAGTATTTCAATTTAAAATAATTAATTTAAACATTTTAATAAAAATGTTTAAATATATAATAAAATATTTTTTTACCACCAATAATTATTATAAGTTTTAACAATGTATGTCCATATTACTACATATTGTCAAAATATCCACATAAAATCAAACTGTAAGTATTTAAGCATGTTAACTTTGAAAGTAATATTAACAAAATTAAGTGATTAATAATAAGAGTTTGCAATTTTAAAACAAATGTAATTGTGAGTATAAAACAAAAGGAAAAAAACCTTATAAGAGTAGGGTTAGTTTCTCATTAAATATTTTTAATTTTGCTATTTATATGAGTTTTAATCTTGTGATTTTTTTTTTATGCTGTAAAATCATGTTTGATATTAATGATATGATTTGTTTTTAATTTATTATAAAGGAATGCAAATTTATTACATACAGAGGTAAAACGAAAATAGTTTACTGCAAGGAAAAAACATCTTTCTATAAGCCAATAGTGAAATATAATTGTTGGTTAGTGAAATTGAATAACTACCTAGATTGTTATAAACAGATTATTTGAAAAAAAAAAAAATCCATTTAAAAATTCTGAGGTGCTGAAAATAATTTCCAACTTCCATTGAAAGTTTGAACCACAGATTATAGGCTAGGCATATGGATGCAGTAATTATTAGACTTTTATATATAAACTTTGTATATATAGAATGTATATATTATTATGGGTCAAGATTAAGAAATATTTAGAAAAGACTGATGCATAAGAATTTAATTATATATATTAAACTCATGCACGTGCACACATAAATACATATCATAGTATGATTAATTTTCTTTCCCGCATATTTTCTTTTCCACAATATGTATCTTAATAAGATAAAAGACTCATTAAAGTTTTTGATATACATGTAAATATTTGAGCTGCTAGAATAAATTGTATTGAGAAAATAGCAAAAATTAAAAATTACCATCTACAAGGATCAAATATTATTGTATTATAATGCTACATATTTTCTGATTTCAGACTGCATTCGGATAAAGAATTTAATATTTATATCAAGATATATATTTCATACATAAATATATGTAAATATATTCAAGCTTTTCTTTATTTAAGGGGAGAATGCGACTGAAAATAATATATCATGGAGTGTTTAAAATATTTTATAAATATATGTGCATATTGAAGTTATTATGCAAAAAAAAAAAACCACATTTTTATTTTATTTAAGATTTAATCTTTATTTAATAAAAATACTCCCATGAGAAAACTGTACACGCTTCATCTATACAAACTTCACATTTACAAAAAATAAGAAAAGAAAAAAGGCTGGAATATCTTGATCTTTTCATACAGATAACTTTAAAATATATATTTTTAGACATGTCAAAAATACTCTGTTGATTATTAAATACATACTATAACAACAAGATAGAGGTCTTAAAAATTTTAGTGGAGTGGAGAAAGCTGTGCTGAATTTTTTTTTTTTGCAAAATAAAAAAATTCCACTTTTAAAATTATAGGAAAAAAATGGGAGATTGTTTGAATGAACTTCAGTTTTTGAAAGCAGATATGACTGTTGTTAAATTTGTACAAAGCTTAGGCTTATAAAAAAGAATGAATTTGCCAAGCTTCCATCTTAATACACATGTACTCAAAAGCAACAGAGAATAATATTAATATATAAAAAAAGATGTTCTTATTAAGTTACTTATCAAATTATCTCATCTCATTAACGTGATGAGTTGAAATTATATTTCTTAAAACATCATTACTTGTTTAAAATGATTTTAAAAAAGCTCGTAATAATCTGTGTGTGTACGTATGTGTGTATATGTATATGTGCATATATTAAATTTTTATTATAAAGAGTCCATGATTGCAAGGCAAATTTCCCAGCCCATATTATTATTATTATTATTTTATTTTGTTAATTATAGGAATACCTCTTCTCATTGTTCTACTAATAAACATCTTTACATATGTAAAAATGCAGGCTACTGTACTATCAGTAATTGAAAAGCATTTAATAATGGTTACAAAATACTGAGTACTACCCTTTCAGAATTTTTTTTTTTTAAAAAAAAAGATAACATATATAAATCTTATATTAAAACTGCCAAATATATTTCATATAAAAATAAATGAACAGTGAGGATGCTTTTACTAAAGGAACTTCCTCAGATTATATAGGCCTAATTGGATTATATATATATTTGGAATCAGATGTTAGGCAATGAGAAGATGGAAGATATCGGTATTTTTACAAAATTTTTAAAAATTAGGATTTAACCCTTATCATATGAATAGAGAAGGGGATAGATAGTAACAGCGGAACATTATGATGAATGGGGGGGGGGTAGTCATCATAATTTTCTTTTTTCATGAAAAATTTCTATTTTATATGATTTTTAAAATATTTTGTAACACTTTTCATTATTTATATATTTTTGTAAAAATATTGTTAGGAAAATAATAAGTTTTTTTTTTTTTTGCTATTGATTTTTATTTTATTTAAAAAATTCAAGTTATGTATAGAAGTATACATATTTATGTAAGTATACATCTAAATACATTTATATGTGTACAGACTTATGACTATATATATATACACTCATTATTTTAGTTGCATTATTGCACTCAATAATGGTTCAATGTTTTGTTTTTTTTTTAATTCACAGTCAGTCGACAATTTGATTATTTATTTTAGTACTTTTGAAACTTTTGCAAAGTAAATATATATCTAAAAACTATATAGATTTTCATTTGTTGTTTTTGAAAGATCTAAGTTGGCTATCTACACCTGCCTAACTAACTACTATGCCTTTCTATTAGAACATTCTAATTTCAGGCTCAAGCAGTTAATTTTACATTTCTGAAGATAAGCTAAGTTGTGACATATCCATGATGGGTGATTCATCAACAATACTGTGTGGCATAGAATTTATTGGTACCAAGGCTAGAAGAGGTGGCTCATTAGATGGTGAAGGCCACTACGTCCTAGCTTGACTAGCAGCTTGCAGTTCTTCAAATGAAGTCTCAAAACAGTTTTTAAGGTCTGCATAGGAAACCACCAGTACAATTGGTTCATCACGTGAAGTCAAACATATCTTTTCAGGAATTCCAGCATCAAGCTAAGAAAAAAAAAGTGTATTACTTCAAAAAGTATATATATACAAAAATGAAAAACAATTTTAAAAAATCAAATTATAACTCTATCAACAAAAATAAACAATTAATATTTAGTAGGTGGATATATTTAAATGAAAATAAGTGTAAAGAAATATATGTCAGAAAATAATCCCCCATAAAAAGAACTTTCTCCAAATTTTTGAAAATAAAACTGTAATAATATTTTTTTAAAAAATAAAAATTGCTTTTTACAAATACACATATATTATTTATGATATTTTAAACTTGTTACTCATATGTAAAAAAATATTTATGTAACATATTTTCCAAATGAAGCTAATATTTAAAAAAAATATTAAAGATCTATTACATGATTCAATAAAAACCAATGACCAATGAATGACTACATAAATTATTCAAAAATATTATTTTAAATTTTTTTAAAAACAAAAACAGTATAATAATCGAATGAATGTATGTGCCACTTCAAAATTTCATTCATACTAATCATCACAAACTACATAGATATTAAAATAAAATTTCTAAAAATTTACTAAGCAAATTGTAATCTTTTATCTGCATTTTAACAATAACTTTTATCATTTTATAATTATACATTTATTTATCATTTTAAAAATTTAAAAAAGGCAAATTCCCATAATAAAGTTAGGTTTAAATGAATTGAGCATAATATAATTGTGGAACCTACTTTAAATTTTGACAATATTTTTAAGTATTCTTTTTTATTTATACAAGAATATATTTATATAATATTAATCAAAAGATACAAATAAAATCAACATATTTGACATTTGAAAAATTTAAGTAAAAGTAATTAACCTATCACTTCCTTTGTTTTGCTGTAATATTTTATACAAATACAATTTGTGTGTATATATAATAAAAATTGCTATAAATTGTTTGAAATGAGGTATAAAAATTGTATTTATTTAAGTAGAGGCTTATTACTTTTTACTAAATTATTATTAAAAAGATTAAACAATCAATTTGTTTCTAGATGCTAAGACTTTTGTTCATATGTGGAAACATATGTGGAAACCAGAGATAAAAATTATCTCTTTTTTATGATTAATAATAAAAATTCAAGATTCTACATTTATGTACATGTGATTAGTTTCATACATTATAAATAAATCTTTATTTAAAAAATATTAGAAATTGTAAAGAATAAAATAAAAAATAATTTTACTTTTGCCTATTGAAAATTTATTACAACAAAAATAATAATTATTTTATATAATTCTATTATATAAAATTGGTATTATTACACAAAATTAAAATCTCTAAACAACTGACATTTTATTGTATGTTGTTCTCTCTTCACAAATAGGATTTTTTTCCAGATTTATCAATTATTTAAAAGATAAAAAATCTATAAGATGAATATGCCAACAATAAAGATCCATTGTAATTTTCAGAATTCACTATCTATATAACTATATATCTTGTACATATTTATAAATAAAAAAAATATTTAATTAGATTATTATAAAACTAAAAGCTGATAATATTTAGTTTTAAAACTTTTTCATTTTTTAAATAAAGTTTTCTTCTAATAATTTTTCATCTGTGTGATTTTATATATATAAAGTTTAAATGACTTTTAACTTTCAAATTTTTATTTCTTAAAAATTTTTTTATATGCGAACTTGTCTTTTTAATGTCTAAATTTTTAAAATGAATAATGTAACGGCGTGTGTGCCAGTTACAGTATTAAACAACTTGTTGCTGAATCATAAAATTCACATCACACTCAGTGGCAAAAATTCTCAATCATTCATCTTCTACACAATCCATCTCACAAAATTCACCTCTCAGCTCCCTAATTTTCATTTTTATATTAATCCAGTTCTTATAAAAAGGCAGCAAGCTTTCACAGGCATCCAGATACCAAGTACCTAGCAACATATAACATACACCTATGAATGACATTACTGCCTTCCTTCCATCCAAAAATCAAGTATAAAATCCTACAGAAAATCCTGCAAGAATTTACATGAATTCACAAACTAAAGTTCAATCCAAACAAGACTGCAGCCTTGTTACTCTCTAGCAGTAAGTCCTGCATATTTACTAAGGCAAACCTACCAACTTTCTTGGTTTTCCATTCTACATGGCACTAATGCAATGAAGAATAAAATATAAAACAATTTGAAGGATGAAGCAGAAAGAATCATCACATCACCATCAAAAGCCTACCTATCCATATATTCATAAAAAAAATTGTTTAACCAGTTGGTCATCACCTGAATAACTTGCTACACTCCAATAATAACATTCTCAAAAGCATTCGCACCCAAGATTCTCATCATTCTGCAACAAGTTTTTGTGGCAAAGAAAATCAGTGGCTATATCTGCAATATGTCTTAGATGTCCCTTTATGAGCAATGGATTAGGATTGCACACCATCCACACTTTTCATATTCAAAAAACTGATAATCTAGTAACAATTACATTCAGATACTTCCCACCCTTCTTGAGATAACACCAACAGATAAACTTCCTCACACATAAGGCTACCCATCAACTATCATAAGCCGTTTAAGAACAATATCCAATCAAATATCTCTTCAGTCCACAAATAAGTACACACATTGGCATATCTATGATTTAATCCATCTAATCCTATTCCAACAACAATCCCTCAGTGCTTGGGATTAACAACAAACAATTACTCTAAAAATTCAAATAATGGATATCCATTACAACAAGGGGATTTCCAAGAATTTTTATGAAATAGGTTACTTCCAGTCATAAATAATTGGTTACCAGATACTGAATGTAATTTTAGAGAATTGTGATTTTTGTTATGAAAAAAATGCAAGGCAAATGTCAGGAAAAAAAGAAATGATTTATATTTTGCTTTTATTGATTTGGTCAAACTATTTGTTTTAGTTAGTTTTATTGCCTTCTTTGAAATTAGTTTATTGTCCATCAAAATTTGTTCCTATTATACAGCTTCTATATGATGGAATGAGAAGAAGCATTATTACATGTGGAAAATCTGAGGCATTTAAAAACTTTAATGGTGTTTAACAATGATATGAACTTGCTCCAACATTTTTAAGGTGGCTTAATAAAATAGGGATCCAAGATATAATACAAGTTTAATGGTAAAATTTTTAATTTGAATTGATTAAAAGCAAAAACAATAACTTCATCTTTTTGGATTCTGGATTTAAAGTGCTGATAATTGTACTAATTTTTCCAGTTCAAAAAAAAAATTAACAGAATATGCTTAATGTTTTGAATGTAACATTTAAAGACTTTGCTCTAATACTTAATCCTTAAAAAATGCAAATTCTTTAACAACCAATGATGAAATAAAAATCCTCAGTAAGTTTTAGCTTGGATGGATATCAAATTGAAAATGTAAATCAATTTAAATACTTTTAAGTAGAAAGGTGGATTTTGATGTTAAGATAAAGCAATACTCCAATGTGCTGCTGCTGCTTTTAACAAGTTAAAAAGTACAATATTTCATCACAGGAAAATAACTGCTTCAACTAAGCTGTGTACAAAGCTATCATTTTATTTAATTTAATGCAAAGAAATGAGACTTGGATACCCTAATAATATAAGATATTGTAAAAGTCAAATTGAACAATATTCCATAAAATTCTAAAAATACAGTGACTAGATCATAAAAACAATTAATATTTTCTTCAACTTTCTGGATGTGATACTATAAAGTCCACTATTATAAAGATGTGCAAAAAAGAGTGAACAATGCAAGACTTTTTAAAATGGTATGATAAATTTGAGCATAGTTGCCATGGGAGGTCTAGACCCAGATTATGTTGTCAGGATTTTAAACTCAAAGATATTTTGAAAATGTGTAGTGCTAATAGATTGAAGAGCTACAATCAGATGTAGTATTGAAGTATTTCAGAAAGAAAAAGTTTTCTGCTGAAAAAAACATAAAAATGGACCAGCATTTTTTATATGTGAACCAATTTCTGGATCATAGATTTGTTCAGATAGTCATCACAAAACTTATTTTTAGAGTTTTATTTTCCTCTGATGTTTTTTTGTTTTTTGAATTGATAAGGCCATACTCATTTATGATTAGATGTATGCACTTTTCTTTATATAGAATTTATAATAAATTTTATGAGTTTTAATCAATTCTTACTACTGTTAGATGGATATCAAGTTGATAATATATAACATTAGTCAACCTACATACATATACACATATATCATTTCAATAAAAAAAATTATCTGAGCAAAATAATATGCAAATTTCTTTTTTTTTTTAAAAAAAAAGGAATTGAAATAAGTGTGTAAAAACAGAAGTAAATTTTCTTCTTATAAAATCAGTTTTTTTTCTTTTCTCAATCCCAGGATTTTCACTATGCTTTGTGAATAAAAAGAAAGAACATTACTAACAGTTAGCTAGATCAAATCTGGAACACTTTTGAATGATATTTGGATAACTCTGGCTGAAATAAAGAAATAACACTTATTTAAACAACAGCTAGAAATTACAAGACTATATTATCACCATAAACAGATTTTTAATATTTGTCAGAAACAAGTAAATACCAATTATTTTGTTTTGGAGTGTCTGTATTTAAATTCTGATTTGTACTCTATTTTAACTAATCTGAATTTGTAAATAATGCTTGTTATCTGGATATTATTTTGAAAGAAACTGTCAGTTTTTTAAAAAAAGAAATGAATTTATAATAACTTCTCTTTACTCATTAAAGTTATTTAAAAAAAATAATTGTTATATATTACATATATATGCTAAGCTTATACATTTTATATAAGTTATTAATATGAGGCAAAGGTAAACAAATAAAGATAATCATGTAAATGCAATAGACACATATAAATTGCTATATCTCAAATAACATTAGTTAATGATGTAATTATTTTCATTAGTCTCATTCATTCATAGTTAAACTCATATTTGATTACTGAAAATTGAATTTTATGTAGATGAATTTATATATACACAGTTGTTTGTTCAATGTTTAATAGTTTACACATGTTCACATCCATATGGGAAAATACATTCCTATTAGTTTAATGCATTAGGGATTGATCTCAGAATGAGTCATCCCTGTATAAATAGTAGTAATATTAAGTAAGGTTTAGTACCAAAAGATCAACATTTATTATATAGAAGATTTATTCAGTTAGGGATGGAACCAAAAGTCCATCCCTTTAAAAATTATTATATAAGCAGTTATGTTAGGATTGTAATCTCAAAAGACAATTCCTTATAACTATTGTGATAAAGATAGTGTTGATATCTATTCCATATAGAACATATGTATGTGTAAGTACTAGGAAAGCAAGGTTTATATTTATGAATTCATATATGTGTAGAATTATATTTAAGTTTATTGAAGTCAGGGTTAAAGGTACAGTGGATGTGCTATATTATCTATGAATATATTGGGACTATGATGTATAAAGATTAAAGGATTAGTTGAAGAAATAAATTGCATATCAATTAATGATTATAATTTATAAATAAATTACTGTTACATGATTTGTTAATTTTATTAAAGAAAATAAATTTTACATCAATTAATAAGGACGCTTGTAAATAAATTATAAATGCATGATTTATTACTTTGTTTATGCAAGATTCTGGTCTACTTTCATTCATGGAAAATAACTTAGGTTCTCTGTGATTTAGCTGAGTGTGACAAAGGGGGCTGTGTAATAGTTAAATTATATTAAACAAAATAGTGTTTTAAATATGTATGTGTTAGTTTATTTCCTGATGCTTAAAGCCAAATGGTGCCCATGTAATATATATAAATGAGTAGAAAAAATGTAAATAAATGAACTATGCTAAGTCTGACCACTAAAATATACATATAATAGAAATTCTTTCAATGATGGAAAAAATTACTTGGTCAAAATTGAATAAACAAATTGCCGCAAGTCTTTAAAAAGATTGTGACCCACAGACACAGAAAAATTATCCACAGAAGTGGTCATCTGATATTTTGATAATCTCTTCAGAGTTACTGCGCCTGTGAAAGCTATTGGACAATCTCAAAAATCCATCATTAATACTTATGATTACATCAGGATTGGTAATTTTCTGGACATAGATTTTTGAATTATTATTAAATAAAAAAAAATTTACAAAGTTTTTTTTAAAAATAAATATCTGTTTTTTGATCTTCCTTACTAATTTATTAATTATATTTACTTATTAAAGATTATTTTTACCTACAATATTTATTGCTTACTCATTTCGTGTTTTTATTTATTTTAAATTACAAATAGTTGCACTAAAATTGTAACAAGTCTTTCCCACCAACCACTATTTAATCTGATAAATATTGTGCAAGAAAATCTTTATAATAATTATTTATTTTTGGTTGCAAATCGAGTAGGATCTGCATTTAAATTACAAATTACTGACAAATTTCATAGATTGCTGCCTTTATTATTCATAGATAAGTATAATTTAAAAATAAATAAATATAAAAAATATAATTGTAAATGAATCAAGTAACGAAACATATTTTTTTTATAGTAATCTTTATTATTTGAGAATATTAACTTAGACACTAATAATTTACAAAACTAAATCCCAAATAAACTGTAGTTTTTATAAATTAATGTTAGCTTATATAATTTAAAGAATTTGTGATATATATATATTGGAATAGTATGTGTGCGTGTATATATATATATACTGTCCCAGGTAAAAGATGATTCGTTCTCTTTTCAAGCTGGCTGAGCATTATCTTTAAATCAACCTGTACTATGTAGTGATATAGTTAGGCTATTCACCACAAAATTTTTAAGGCATAAGCATGTCTGGGTCATAATTTATAACATAAAATGTGACAATGTGTTATATACCTTTATAAAAAACCCATAGTGAAATAATGGACTAACATACAATTTTGTTTTAATTTGGGAAAGAATGCTATTGAAACATTTGAAATGATTCATACTATATATAACAGTGAACCCAGTTTATAAATGATTTGCAAGACTTTGTGATTGCAAAGAAACAATGAAGATGATCCATATCTGGGTAGATCAATAACAACTGGAAACCAAAAAAATATGAAAAAAGCTGCCAAAATTCTTCAAACTAATTGCAGTGTGTTTGTCAGACTCATTGATGAATTCATTTGCATTTTCAAAATTACTGTCCATATTTTAATAAAGGATTTGAAAATTCTAAAAATGTGTTTGTGTCCATATGCTTCATTTGCTGAAAAGTGACCAAAAAGATGAGTGAAGCATTGCAAAGATAAGCAAAGACCCACAACTATGGACTCGAAACTCTCATCAACATCATAATAAATGAGATACATTTCCAACATGAGCATCAAACAAATGTTAGACTATGGAATAAAGATTACCAGAAGAAAGAGCAAAAAAATTGTGAATAAAAACCAACTAAATCAAAATAATATACAGTTTTTTTTCATCAGGAATACATTCCTAAAGAGCAGATGATAAAATATTTGAATGTTTTTTAATCACTTGTGTGACAAAAGTTTGCATAAACAACCGGAGTGCTTTTAGTATGGTTTTTGATCATTAATACATGAGAACACATTAGTCCACAATGCCAAGATCATACACAAATTTTTGGTTAAAAACACTATTATGTTTCATCTTATTCTCCTGATTTAACTCCAATTGATTTTGGACTATTTCCAAAATTAAAAATGGTCATGAAAAGACTTTCTATAAAGATACAAAACAAACTGTGACATTTCATGTTATAGTTCAAACACTCAAGTGCCTCAAAAGTTTTTGGTGACTATTTAAACTTTATCACTAGGTAACCCATGAATTCATTCAGAAGTGATATAGATATTGTAGATAACTTGGGGAAATAACATCATTTTTTCATTGGTACATGCTATATTGTTATTCATTCAAATTAATATATAATTATCCATCGTCATTTTATGAAAAAAAGAGTTATGAATGAAGTAGAAAAGAAAAATATTACTATATATTTTAAACATCTAATTGATTTATTTGTATGTGGAGAAGAAGAGAGTATTTGCAAATGAAAGAAAAGCTTAAATTAATTAAATGATTTGAAAGAATGACAATAATAAAATATTTGAATTGTACGCAAATATGAAGAACATTTTGGTTAAAAGTTGTAGATAAAATCTATTGAGGAAAGCGTATATATATATATATATATATATATATATATATATATATATATATATATCATATATATATATATATATATATATATATATGCAATTTACAATCTTATTCTAACATTCCTTTAATATATAAAATGATTGGCTTGAGATGTTTTTTTAAAAGTTTGAGATAATTAATTATGCAAATATAAAAGTGATGAATTGAAAATAATAATTATAGAGAAAAAAGTGACAATAGATCATGATATTGGATGTATTAGACAAGTGATATAAAATGTTAGAAATTAAATAATATCAATAATAAAAAAAGACTGTATTATAATGCTGTATAAAATGTACATAAACCAAAAGATAGAATTGGTGAAGAGCATGAAAATAATGCAATACATGTAAAATCATTAACTTTTGTAAATGACATGAAGCACACAAAATGAATAATGTTCAAACACCCATATTTAATAATCGTGAACTATAATATAATGGGTAGTTTGTAATCAATTTGAGATTACATGAAAAAAGAACAAGAATAAAAAAAAGATAATTTAGTTAGCAGACAAGGCTCTAACAAGAAATTTTACAAAACATGAGCAATTTAATGTATCCATTTTATTTGTAAGTAGTAATTAAAAGTGCTTTTGCGATTTGATTGTTACTTATCAAAAACTAAGTGCTATTTTGATTTACTTAGTTATTTATTGCATATTTTATTTAGGTTTATATTGTTATTATATATTTTGAAATAAAATGATAAATATTGGTAAAATTAGAAAATGATAGATAGTAAAGGAATGATTAAGACTAATAAGAAATGCATTAAAGTGAAATGAATAAAGTTTTTAAAGAAATATAAACTTTTTAATATTTATTCAAACTGATGTGAGATTACCTTAATAAAACATTTAAAAATTTCAATGTCAGATATGAGGGAAAAGAATTTATAATTAATAAAATTATTAAAAAGTGTATAATGAAATACAAAATGTCATTATTGGAGTATTTACAAATCTTATTGTCTTAAAAAAAGAAATCTGGATAATAAATATAATAAAATAATTTCATATATATATATATAGTATATAATTGAATAAAAGATAAATGAATATTATTATTTTCTTAGTTTAAACAATAAAACCAATTTTTTTCTTAATCTTCATTTTCTTTTCTTTTATGACTTAAATTAGTTAAATGTATAAAAAGGCTTGATTGTCAAGAGTCTTTCATACTATTACTCATCTTTCTTTACTAATTGTGACAATAGGATTGTATTCTTATGCAATCCATTTCCATTTTCTAGTTATGCATGCAACAATTCTGATTCCAATCTTTCTTTTTCTTTGTTTTTTCTAACTTTCTGCATGTTGCCTTTCTTTTGCTGTCGTCATTTTTTCATTTAATCTCAAAAACTTTTATTTATGAAAAATAATGTTTACATGCTTATAAAAGACAGAAAAAATTATGTTTTACACATCATCAACAGTGTGGGACCATTTGTATATTGATTATCTTCTGATAAATAATAGTAAACTGATGTAGCTTTACCATTCACCTATCAGCATTGATGCAAATTGAATCTATTATTCATCTTTTGCTTAGCTATTAATGATTCGGTGGATCTGGTATATTAAGTAACTTCCAAGTTTCATTATACATGAATTTTGATGCAATAATAAAGTCTCTGTTTTTTACTTTCCTAATAATGTTCATGAAAAGACTGACTAGTTCAGGGACAGGCACTGTGAACAATAGCTTACATCTAACATTCCATATAGCAGGTACAATAAAGATGGAAAGTCTAATAATAGGAAACTGTTTAGTTTGTAAGGCTTCCCTTACAGACATGATTTTATAGTAATCCACCTTTAAGTTTTGGTATATACAGTTGTGTGGTATGGATTGGTTTATACAATAATCACAAAACTCATGCTTACTATATTATTATTATTATTTTTTTTTTATTATCATTTTTTTCTCTTGAAGTTGTAATGCATACTCATTTGCAAGTGTCTGCTGAGGATACATTTATTGAAAGATTTATAGAAAAAGTGGAATTAATTACAATTCATATATGAAGAGAATATAATTATAGGTGAGTTTATGGATTATACTTAGACTCACATTTAATAACTAAAACATTTTTTAAATTTTTATATAACCAGATTCGGTACTAATACATATGACAATACATTCCACTTGATGGCATTGTTCCTCCAATAAAATACATTGATATAACATTACTGGGCCATTACATTTTCTTTAATATTTTAACAAATAAACAATACACAGACCACTCTTTAAAATTACTTTACTTTATTATTTTTGAAACTAATTACTATATTTTGGTTTTGTAATAAATGTTCCTTTATTTTAGCTTTTTTTTAAAAATAACCAATATTCTTTTCTTTTGTAAGAAATTTAAAATTATGTTATTTTATTATTTTTGAAACTAATTACTTTTTTTCAGTTTTGTAATAAATGTTCATTTATTTTAGCTTTTATTTAATATTTGTTTGTTAATTTTTTTTTTTTTACTTCAAATATAATTTCATTTTTTGGTTGATAAACAATGCCTCAATTGTAACATTTTTCATGTTTTGATATGTTCTGGTAGGTCTTCTTTTACACACTATGAAGTGAAAGTTAATCAAGCTATAAAAAAAGAAATATCTCATTCCTATTTCCAAAAACATAGCTATATTTCCTGAATAACTGGCCTACTGATTATTGTGACAGAAATTGCCGATGAAGTTAGTTTTAATTTATAAGAGGGTGCCATAGTTAATAGACTCCTAACTTCCTTGTATCCCATAATTTTGACACAAGTAACTAAAAGATCAGGTTTATGATTTCCCATAACTTTATTTATTTTTTTAGAGAATATTATTCCTGGGGCTTAAACATCAAATATTGGCAAAGGTAAATTATACACTCAAATCCTAATAAACTAACATTAATAAATTTAATAACTATCATTAATAATGCTAATGAATAGTTGATATTAGAAATAAATATTTTATTCCAACAAATTAAAATATTAAAAACACAAATTACTAATAAGTTGGAAAAACAAATTACTAATAAGTTGGAAGAATACACGCATGCTAATCCAGGCATGAATCAATTAATTAAAACAGTTTCACCATTAAAGTTTCACTTCCAAATTTCTTCTAGAAAGTTCTTTAAATGAAAGTCTCTATCAGGATTATATTATAAGCTTAATTTAGTCACAATCAGGACATGAATAATCTTACTGGTAAGTTTTGTAGTATATGTTTTGAAGAGCTCATTGAAGTTAACTAGTTTCCCTTTGTTGACATTTTTGCAGGTTCTTGGCCCATCCTAATGGCTAGAATTGACGTTTTTTGATAATGACCTATATGATGAAAGGATCTGTAAATGTATTGGTTCCACTATGCATGACGATCCATCTCAGCCTATGAGTAATGTTAGTCTTGCATATGAGTAGTCTGGGATATGATATTTTTTTCTATCCCAGACCCAATGGAAGCTGCTAGTTAAGAAAAAGATAAAGACTCAGTTTTAAGTTTTTCTGACCTTTTATAGTCGCGATTCCTTTTTAGAGTTCTCTGTGCATCTATTTTATTTTTTCCTTTTATCAGCATACAAGATAATAATCTTGTACACTCTTTCTTAAATTTAAGTTACAAAGTCTTTTTTTTTTTCAGCATAATTCTGCCATCTTTAATTAGCTTCCAAAAAAAAAAAGTTTTAATGATTGTAATATTTTACTTCAGAATTTTTCTTTTTATTTGTCTGGATTAATAATCTGCATGTCATTTATTCTTTCCAATTTTAACTCTTATTTTTAATCAAAATAATTTGAAACAAAAAAATAAACTCTCATTGTACATTTATTAAAAAAAAAAAGTATACTGACTAAAAAAAATTAAAATTGCGTCTTTTAATAAGATCGCTAAATTTACTTTTTATTTTAGTTTTTACCAAATGCCAATATATTTGTACCATATATAAATAAACAGTACAATACCCCTGGGATCAGGGGATGAGAATAAAATAGGGGTTTAAACTAATTTTATTCTTAAGTTTTAAGTTCGTATTCGGTTTTGTTTTGTATTAGCATGCTGATATATTTTTGTAGATTTTTTCACAAGTGACATGTGGCTTTAAACCCTACATTTAGGGTCTAACACAGTGGGAATGAGAAACACTTCATATTCACTTGTGTCCTTTCCACTCAAGCTTAATACTAACAATAAGAAGCCCAAGTCATAAGCACAGATGAGCGTTGCTCATCCTTTTAAGTCTTACAGGCTGCAGCAACTTGGTCAGCCCTCCCATTTCTCAGGAACCCTGCTACAAATATACTGATGGGCATTTACAGACAGTCTTATGTTACATACTGTATACAAGGACTCAGGGCTATGCATTTTCCCCTCTCCAGTATCCACCTACCCGGTCAATACTTGTGACTTAATATTTACATCAGTTGCAATCGTGTTTTCTAGACATATTTAAAAAAAAATATTTTTAGTTGTATAATCAGGGATTAACATTGTATCTCAGATAATGGTTTGTTTTGAAGTCTTGCAATGAGAAGCTATTGTAACGTTTTTTTATACCATTACGACATATCTCAGGTTGTGGTTGCGTATCAAAGTCTGGTGTTGGGAACCATTGTAATGTTTCTGACATTTTGATATGTTCTGGTAGGCCTTCTTTTACACACTATGAAGTAAAATTTATCCAAGCTATGTAAAAAGAAATAACTCATTCCTATTTCCAAAAACATAGCTATATTTCCTGATTAATTGGCCTACTAATTATTGTGACCGGAATTGCTGATGAAATTAGTTTTAATTTATAAGAGGATGCCATAGTCAATAGACTCCTAACTTCCTCCTATCCCATAATTTTGACACAAGTAACTAAAGCATCGGATTTATGATTTCCCGTAACTTTATTAATTTTTTTAGACAATATTATTCCCAGGAATTAATCATCAAATATTGGCAAAGGTAAATTATACACTCAAATTCTAATAAACTAATATTAATAAATTTAATAACTGTCATTAATAATGCTCAATGAATAGTTGATATGAGAAATAAATATTTTATTCCAACAAATTAAAATATTAAAAACACAAATTACTTATACATGCATGCTAATCCAGACATAAATCAATTAACTAAAACAGATTCACCATTAAAGTTCACTTCCACGTTTCTAAATGAAAGTCTCTATAAGGATTATATTATAAGCTTAATTTAGTCACAATCGGGATATGAATAATCTTACCGGTAAGTTTTGTAATACGCGTTTTGAAGAGCTCATTAAAGTTAATTAGTTTCCCTCTTTTGACATTTTTGTAGGTTCTTTGGCACATCCTAATGGCTAGACTCAACGTTTTTTTCTGAGTGACCTATATGGTGAAAGGTATCTATAAATGCATCAATTCCACTCCCCATGATGATCCACCTCAACATATGAGTAATGGTAGTCCTGCATATGAGTAGACTGGGACAGAATATTTTCTCTATCCCAGACCTAATGGAAGTTGCTAGTTAATGGAAGCTGCTAGTTAAGAAAAAGATAAAGACTCAATTTTAAGTTTTTCTGACCTTTTATAGTTGTGATTCATTTTTAAAGTTCTCTGTGCATCTATTTTCTTTTGTCTTTTTATCAGCATACAAGATAATAATCTTGTACACTCTTTCTTAAATTTAAGTTACAAAGACTTTTTTTTTCAGCATAATTCTGCCATCTTTAATTAGATTCCAAAAAAAAAAAAGTTTTAATGATTGTAATCTGTTACTTCACAATTTTTCCTTTTATTTGCCTGGATTAGTAACCTGCATGTCATTTATTTGTTCCAATTTTAACATTTATTTTTAATCAAAGTAATAATCCGAAAAAAAAAAAAAACTCTCATTGTATGTTTGAAAAAAAAAATTACACTAACTAAAAAAAATTAAAATTGCGTCTTTTAATAAGATCGCTAAATTTACTTTTTCTTTTAGCTTTTACTAAATGCCAATATATTTGTATCATATATAAATAAATGGTACATAATAAACAATTTATTTTTGTTTGGTAATAAATGTTCATTCATTTTAACTTTTTTTTTGGGAACTGTAATTTAATAAATTTGCAAAATGTTAGTTTGTTAAATTTTTTTAGGAATGACGTTTATTTTATTACTACAAATAGAGTTTGATTTTTGGGTAGCCGTTGAACCAGGTACTGTTACAAACAGAACACCTTCGATGACAATTACTCATTCTGCATTCCATCTCATAGGTCCTACATTTCCTTAGACCACCACACACATTTGTCTTCTTTGGTGATGGAAGTCATTTCTCTTGCAGGAAGGCTGCAGCGGATGCTTCTGTATTAGGCAATAGGGACAACTTTAATGAATACTTTTTAAACAAGTAGCCATTTTACAAGGTCTTGCAAGGTATGATATTTTAAGTTCAGGTATGCCGAATTGCCACATTTCATAATTTTAACAAGTTTACAAGGGGAGGGGAGTGACCTTGGGTACAGTGTGACAATTTGGAAAACCTTATAGTAATACATTTAGGTTTGAAAATAATTACTTCTGACCACATATTGGTTCAAAAGTATTCACACTCTATCATGATAAGTTAGTGATATGTTAAGTGTCAGCATTCATATAGAGGCAAAACTCCCCATACAGTAGTGCCACCCTGTGCCAAACAGAATAATCAATGGATGCCAGAAGGCTTGTGCATAAAATCCCTATCTAGTGCCTACTCATCCAATATCCCCAGACTAGTTTCTGGCTTGTGGCTCCTCACTGATGATGGCCACAAGCCAGAAACTAGTCTGGGGATATTGGATGAGTAGGCACTAGATAGGGATTTTATGCACAAGCCTTCTGGCATCCATTGATTACTCTGTTTGGCACAGGGTGGCACTACTGTATGGGGAGTTTTGCCTTTGTTTACAACAAATTATGTGCTAGTATAGAGATGGTGATCATGTGATGTTTGATGGTTTAACATTCATATAGAGGGTAAACAATACATATCAGAGCTAACTGATATGGTAGGCTACATGTGACTTGTGAGAACAATTGATCACAAAACCTGCTGCAGGCTGCCGTTACCCAAAAGACTCAATTACTACCATTCAATTGCTGATTGCAATTGAGAAGTTGTGCATGATAAACAGTATTTTCAACTACTTTTGGCTAGCAACAATGCCATCAAGTGGGATGGATTGTCGTAATTATTGAAGTGGAATCTGAGATTCAGACTGTGCTTCACAGCCCACCTCAAATATTCTGCTACCAAGCCAAATTCAAACCCTATTCTTGCGTATATATTCCACTCACTAACATATTTTTTTTGTTCATTTTCTTGATATATTATCTAACATACTTCTTAACGAAAATATATGCATAAATATCTGAATTTAAACACTAGAAAAAAAAAAGGGGGGGATATAGTATTTAAAAAGGGGAATACATATACAGAATAGGTAACAGAGGATTAATTGTAACAAACTTATAATATCAAAATATATTATATTTTCTGTATTTTTTAAAAATTATAAGATTTATAGTAATTATTTAGTAATTGCAGCTCAGATTATATAGATATCCGTAGGGACAAACTTACTAAGCAAATATTTACTAGAAAAAGTTTGTTATATGTCAATCGATAAAATTTTGTCTTTTAAATTATTTTTTCTATTAAACTATACTTTCCCATCTTGCATTGGTGGTTGAGAGGTCAGCATGACTGCCTTGCACTTGCAGGCAGTTGCCCGGGTTGCGGATTCGCATCCCGGCCAATGCTATGACACTTAAAAAAAAACCTATACTTTTCTTTTTAAATCCAAGATGGAAGAGCAATTGTAAGCAGTCAAAATAATAAAGGTGAGAAACTTACATCTTGTTTAATGTTCTAAAATAACTTTATGTTTCTCTAAAATTAAAATGATAAACTAAACTAATTGATTTACTTTTGTCATAAATATTTGTTATCAAATTAATTTCGGTTTGACTACATATTATCTAACAATGGCATCTTCCAGCACAATGGGTAAAGCTTATGTAGAAATTCTTTTAAAAATTAGATTAGAAAATGATCAGCAGTGACCAATCAAGAAAGCATTCCACAAATATCAGGGCATAGTATAAAATGGGCTAATTTTGACCAGGAAAAAAACTTAAAAAGTTAATAAAAGCAGTTGCCAAATAAATCCATGCTCGTTTGATTTCGATGTGTCATGAATAAACCCACTTCACCTTTCTTGCCATTTGAGATGACCCTCCCTGAAATCTGCACCCAGGATCCTGATACTCATAAACTATAACTATATGCCTGTTTGTTGAATAATGAACTTACTACTTGCCTGAATAACTATGCTTGTCAAACTAGATCTAGTTCTCCGAGGAAAATCTGAACATCACCAAAAGAACAGCCAAGTTTGTACAGAGATAATAATTTCAAGTGCTGCTAGACTCTTAAATTTACATTGAATAATTTCAAATCTTACCTATCTGTTTCTTTAAACACTTTGTAAAGCCTTCCTTGTAAAATTTAATATTAATTATGAATTAATCAATTTGTAAATTCTTACCTTGTTAATCAAATGTACTTTGTTCTCTCTATATAACTTAGCAGTAATCTCTCCTACATTAAATCTCTCCTGAACAATTATTATTTCTCAATTTCATGTCTATGCGGCAATATTTTTACTTTCATTATTATATTTTATATTTTCATATACTAAATTATATGTCGATAATTTTTCCCAGATTCGCAAGTCTCTCCACTATCTCTTTTAAAATCCCTTCCTTACTTTTCATAGGGTGATCAATCTAGTTTTTAATAATAATAATAAAAAAAAACAAATTTGTTATTCTTATTATAGCGGATGCCTGTGAGTCTGGGAGAGTAAAATAAAAATCAGATAATTATTGTACAACGTTATTTTCAAAAAACTAAGCAAAAATCTGTTTTCTTAGAAATGTTTTTTTTTTATTAATTAAGTAATAGCGCCAACTTCTAAAAACTTTAAATATACTTATATGAATTAAATCAATATTATTTTCTTGAAATCATTAACCACCACCTACTTTATATATATCTAATAATATGTAAGGTATTTATGAAAGCACTTAAAACCAAAGATTTGTATTAGTTATAAGTTGTGGGAAGTTTATGCGTAATTTAAATTAATAAAAGGAAAGGGGGGGGGAATTCTCTAGTTATATGAGCTATATATTAGCATTAAGTGTTATCAATGAAGATAGGTAATAATTCTTTGTTCTTAGTTTTTAAGTTTGTCAAGCATTACATGTATACTGGTCTTTAGTTATATATATTTGTGCTTCTTTTCCTGGGCGTATCAGAAAACCTGAGTCACGTCTATTTTTACTTCTAATTCCAAGGACAAGGTTTGTAAACCCCTTAAGACTTCTTCAGTGCTAAATATTATTGCATAGGGTCTGCTCTGGCAAAAGTCCAGCCTATGGCAATTCAATAAAGCGCATTGTTCATTTTTTGTGATCCGACCCTGCCAATGTTTGCAGAGAGTCATCTTCTTTAGCCATAAATTGAAGCACCTTCTTGGATCTTAGAATGGATCTCTTCATTGCCATCATGCACTTACCAATCTCCCATATTCATTCTCACTAAAGCTATCAATACTCCTAAATCGTACTGTTATGATAGTGCTAAATGGATTGTCATTTTTATATTTTCATTCATACTTTCATAGCCGCTTTTTCTGCCACAATTACTGTTTCCTAAATTAGCTTCCCACATATGTTCGCAAATGCGAATATTATTATCAATTAAATATAATTACCATTGCCATCAAACTCAATAATCTTATGTATTGGTTCAAGTGCTGTTGTTATATTAATGGTGGATTTAAAGAACTTTAAATAACTGTAATCCAGCGATATTAAAAATCTTAGATATACCATGTAATCTGTTAATTATTGACATATAAATAGCCACATTAGAATAAATGTGCTCATTTTATAGTATTGTAGGAGAGGTTAATGTCATCTAAGGGAGATAAATACCCATTGTTATTTGTATTTTGACATAAATAATGTAATCAATCATATATATCCCAAGTTAACTTAATAAATCTTGTATATATTTCTAAATATCAAAGTCATTGTTTCATTTATTGAATAGTAATAATATTTGATGTTATATAAAAGTTTTAATTTACTAGATGATAGAATCTTATTAACAATAATATTCTATACACGAATAAATTCAAATTAGAGTCTTTTTGTGTCAGCTTTGCAATTCCGGCGGTGAGAAATAAATTAGATTGGTATCATAGGAATTGTTGCTCATAATTCGGTAGATCTGGAAAATAGAAAAATAGAGCAGAGTTCATGAGTGTTCCTGACTTATGTATCTTGTGCATGATTGGTCTCAAGGTACTTTTGCCTAGATGCTAGATCTTGTTATATGAACAGACAAAACCGACCACTACAGTATCAGTACCCAAGATCAAATGGATTAAGTAAGAGTAAGTCATTCTTTTTGTTATCTTTCTGATGGTATAAATCATGTTTTCCTATAGTAAATTCTTAAATTTTTATGAATTTTTATTTAAATAACTTCATGTATTTACCTCCCCACCTCAGTTTATTAAATTTTATGAAGAAAAGATTGTCTTGAATTTTAGACAAAAAAAAAAAAGATTTGTCACAGATTCGAACATCAATGATTCTTTTCTAATTTCTAGAAAGATTCTTTATTATTTAGTAAATTTCAAATTTATTTTTGGAAGATAAACTAATTCCTTTAGCAATGAAAAAATGGAGAAAAGATAAGCAACTTGTACTTATAAAAGCTAGAAGAATACCAGATTCTTCAATTTGACAACTTCTAAAAATGCCACCAAATTTCATAAAAAAGTGGGTCTAGGCCTTTTTACAATGTTTGCAGACTGTTATAATTTGCAAGTGAAAAATTCCTCCTACAACTTTCATATCATCCACTTCAGATAAGTACAGTAATAATTATCATTAATCATTTACTAAACTAGAGATTGCCTCTAGCAGAGATATAAACTTTAAATCTCAGTTAAAAATTAATATATCTGATTTTTTAAAAATTAAACATACACACATATGGAGTTGTTAACATTTCTCTTTCCCATGTGTAATATCTTTATAAATATATTAAATAACTTTCACATATTCTTTAAAATCATATAAAAATACAATAAAAGACAAATGACTCCCAAGATATATTTCATGCTAAATCAGCCAACTGATGAATGCTGGTTCAGAACGAAATGCATCTTGGGGGTCATTTGTCTTTTATTGTATCTTTATTAATAGGATTTTAAAGAATATGTGGAAGTGTGGAGGTTATTTAATATATTTATAAAAATGTTTGCAGATCTGAAGTTTTTCATTACATGTGAGTAGTGGATTTTATATTTTTTAATTTAATTTTTGTAATAAAATTATTAGAAGTAATAAAAATACCAATAAAACTTTTTTTTTAATGTATCAAGATGTGAATTGTTTATTTTTTGCTATAATAACATTATATATATATATATATATATATATATATATATATATATATATATATATATATATATATATATATATATATATATAATTTCTTGTAAGGCATATGTGGTTCAGTTGGGGGATATTTAGGATTCATATTTAGGTATAAGTCTGAAGCAGTTTTATTTTAGAGACACTAGGTTTCATAACTTATTATCATGCTTTCATTTCAATAATAATAATAAATGCCAGATAAAAATAGTCACTACTGACTCAAGATACAAAATTAGCTATATATATATATATATATATATATATATATAGCTATTGGTTTGTATATATATATATATATATATATATATAAACCAATAACAATATAAAATTCAATGCTGCAGAGAGAGGCAATAGCTGATTGAGCAATCATTAAATTTGCTGTTCATAATACAATGTAACAATATGAGCCATAATGAATATGTGCATCATATGAAATTATACATATGTAAAAATACAACTTCTTATGCTCCCAGTATTTGAGCAGTCAAACAGTGCTTTCAGTAGTTTTACAACATTCAAAAAATGTTGTTTTCTCCCTAAAAAAAAGAGTTTGAAATTTTTTTGACTATGTGGAGTGATGATCACATAGCAAAAGTGCCCAGAGATGCTTCTTTATTACTTATCAACTAAAATTAAGATAGGTAACATATTTCTTCAAACTCCATTTCATTTAGCTTTTTCAGGAATGTTGTTTGATATGCTAGATCCAATCAAAAACTTTCTATGTACAAACTTCAAGTCTGTGATCAGAAGAGAATGTTTCACAAATAATTCTGTTGGAAAGTTACATCTATACGTTTATTTATATATTGATTTTGCTGCATGGTTACAGTAACATTTTATTATTTGTAAACAATCATTTTTTGTAGTGATCAATTGATTTTATATTAATTCTACTTAACAAAAAAACTTTTCCCCAATATGAATGATAAGATAATAATAAAGGGTATTATTATTATTATTGTTAACATTCTACATCACACTAAATTTATACCTCTTTTGTTTAGCCACATCATGTATAGAATCAGAACCATTTACAACTTGAAGAATATTTAGACTTATTTATCTTTGTTAGTTACTTTTCAATCAATATATGCAAACCCCTATAAGAAAAAATCTCTTATGAGGTTTCTTGGAAAAATGAAAGGTATCAATGATTCTATTTTCTGATGTTAAGGCCTAATGAATTGTTATAGGTAATTCTGAAGAAACATAAAAATAATTTTTAAAATGCTAAAATCTTTTTATTTTTATTTTAAAAGTATAATGACTACATTTTTTCAGCTTTATTACATTCCTTGGTATTTTTTTTTATCTTTCTAATAAGTATAATTCTAAATGAAGTTATCTTAAAAATGATTTATCCTAATTCACCCAAAATCCAGTATGGCTGCCACCTGAATAAAACCGATAAATAATATTATCTTTAATTCAGATTTGTGATTAATGTTTAAAAGTTAGCCAGCACTGATAAAATTTCCTTGATAGTCAACTTAAAACACTCTTCAATTCATTAGTTTACAATTCAAAATTTAGCTGCCATTTAATATTTAATATTTTACATTATAAAAAGATTATTTTAATACTCTATTCACATAAATTCAGCTCTTTAATTAATACATTAATTTATATAAGTAAAATAAGTATAACATAATTAACTACTCTAAAAAAAATCTGGATAATACAACTAGAAATTTACAAATAATACATTATTTAATATCCATTTGAAAATTAATAAAAAATATGTTTATTTATAATAAATTTACTAACATTATTTTATTTATAGAAGTCAAATTCATAACAAAACAAAAAAATGTTATGATAGTATATCCTTTTCATTAAAAAAAAATCATGTCTAATTATATATTTGACACATATGTAAATTAGGTTAAATTATTATAAGTTTAATTTGCTTCATTTGATCATTGTAAAAATAAGTCTTCTGATTTATACATCCCTAAATGTATGTGCGTGCTTGTCTCACATGGGGATATATTATATAATCGATTTTATATATGCTTATTCGTTTGTATGTCTAAAACAACAAAACTTTAAAATAAATTAATCATAATGCAAATATTTAAAAAATGTTTTTTAAAAAAATAAAATAACGACTGTGTAGAAATGTAAATAATATAAAAATTTTCTACTAAAATGTTAGTACTATTTATACGCTCCCTGTATATATTAGGCATGCTTCATGCTGTATGGTGCTGCTCTCGTGCGTTACTCTTAAAAGTAAAGGATTAAAGCAGGATTTTCCAATAAAATAAGCATTGCAATATTTTCTCAGATCGACTTGTCAATATCATTATCACCTTTATTCATCACTTTTACTGAAATAAAAAAAAAAGTCTCAAAATGCAATTATTCCCTCATCAAATTTACCTTAAATATAATTTGTATTTAGCTAAATAATTTAAACATTGCATATAACAATCTATCTCTATATCTACATTTTTATTAATTTTTTTTTTCTCATGTGTCAATGCATCAGCCAGGAAGCGAATCCGCTAACCCGGATCAACTGCTTGTAAAGCGGCCGTCGCTGACCTCTCGACCACCAAAGCTTGACAAAATTTTTATTAAAATTAATATAGTATAAAAATTTAAATAAAATCTGAATGTTTATATCAAATAACGTAGTCAATTCAAAAGTTTAGATTTTGTACTTCTATAATTATCTATTCATTACTTTTTCTGTAAACATCCTTATATATCATCAGCAATCTGCTAAGAAAAAATTCTACACTTCAAGTGCAACACTAATACTAAGTTTTCCTACTGTGCATTTTCCTTCAAATCCTAGTAATTACTTTCATCCTTAAAATTATCTAACATCTTTCTACCAGTTTTGCATCTATCTTTTACAGTTTTTTTGAAGTATCACTTCATAGTTTTTTAAATTCCTAAATATGTGCCAAATCCTAAATTTTCTTTTCTTTCAATTTACTTTGTCTACTCTTCTCACCAACAATCTTTTATTGTCTAAGCTAAGTCCCATTAAAACTATATTCCAAGGAGAACATTTATCAGGGTGTTTCTTAGATCTAAGTTTAATGATTTTACAATAAAATCCTAATTATTAACAAAAAAAATGGCTTTGTAGTTTTCATCATAAATTCTTTGCCTGGACTACTATTTTCAATTAATTAACTCTTCAAATATGTAGAAGCTATTTTGTTCTGAAATATAATTTTTTTCATTTAACTTATCAACTTCATAAATTTAGCACAAAAGTTATTATTATTGAAAAAATTGTTTTATATAAAATAGTTCTGAAAAAAATTATCATAATCATAAATGGCTCTCATGAATGAAACTTTATGGATATTATTTATTTATTGAGTGCAGTTTTTAAAATAGCTAAGTATAAACAAACATTATAAAGAAATCTAGAGAAATTCCAACCAGGAGATGAATTCTCTAAAAATCTTATTAAATCCTCCAATTCTGTCATTGCAAACATAGATTGTATAAACATTGCTTGATTTGTAAATTGTGTATGATCAATATTGAATAAATTAGCTTTCTAAATTCCATTTAAAAATCATGATTGGTCCTGAGCCAACTGATGAGAATCCAATAATGTCTAAGATGATCTAATCCAGTTGGTTTCTTTTCACAAATAGCCCATTTCTTATGCCACAATTCTTGGTATATTTGAAAAATTTCTAGTTTGAACAATCAAAAGGAGATCTTGATTAGAGACATTTCTTAAGGTGTGAAAGTATATCTTGAGTTATTAATAAATTTAATCCACCTAATAACTTTTTTTATGTGGTAACTTGTCTTTTGCTTTTCTGATAAAAAAAATATGTGAAAAAATAAATCACTACAAGAAAATGAACTTTGATGTGCCAGTTATATGCAATTAAATATTTAATTGTATGTCCAGAAATTTAGAATAAACATTTTTTCTACAAACAAAGTGCAATCTCTGCAATGAATATATTCATGCTAAGAAAATATTTAAAATATTTGCATGACAATTCCTACTTCAATTATTGCCAGCTTACTATTATTTTAAATCTAATCTTGGCAGATGAGAAAGCTAAGAAGTTAAACTACAATTCAAGATTACTGCTAAGTAATGTGGGGGAAAATCATATTTCAGTCTATTGCTGTAGAGAACAGTTTCATATGTTTTCCTACCCCAAACTATAGGTAATCTTTGTATTCTTATTAAAAGAATTTTTTATTTCTTGGAAATAACTCTTTTGTAAGTCAAGACAATATCATCAACATAAATAAAATTATTTTATTTTTGGAAAATGACTGATAAGTATTCTTGCAGGAGATTATTCTCAATAATTATTTAAATATGATTTTTTCTGATGGAAAGTATTTTGTTAAATAAATTAATAGTTTTCCTACATTAACTTTAGGAAGTTTTGAAAGAATACTGCAAGCTGAAATAGGATAAATAAAGGTAACACTAACCTTTGGTTTATTTTAAAAGCCTTGTTCTAAGACTAGATAGTCCCTGCTACTGATAATTTTTTTTGTTAAAATCATTCTTTCAAAGAATTTTTCAAGCACATATAAAAAGAACACTGGATGCTTAATTTTTGAACTGTTGTCATATTTACCTAGTTTTATGACTCATATAGCTGAATTTTTGAATAGTATCCATATAAATAATACTGGTGAATAATCTTGTAAACCATTAAAAATTCTAAAAATATGTTATCTGTTCCTAAAGCTTTCCTGATTTAAAACAGAGAATGTCAAATTCTAGTTTAAACTAGCTGGTTTTATTATAATGCTATATTTGAAAGTGTGATATAGGAAGTAGATATTTTTATAATCATAGTTTAGCTGAAACAAACTTTTTTCTTTATGATTATCAGAATAATTACTTACATCAATTAAACTGTCAAATATGACTTGTAATAAGACTTATTAAATTTTAATAAATTAAAAAAACTTAACTGTCATAAAAGTTGATACTTTGGCTAAACATTTATAATGCTTCACAAAAACAAACAAACAAACAAACAAAAAACAACAATATACAGTGTCAGCAAAAAAAAAAAACCTATAAAATGAGATAAATATAATTGTCTAACATTCTATGTAATACTATGTATGCATATTTATGTAAGCCACATAATTTAAAAATTTAAATTTTGTACACGTACAAATAACTAACCATTCATTACATATATTAATACAAATCAACACTACTCTAAATTTTTCTATCTGCTTTTACTTCAAATATTTTCTTGGTTACTTTTTCAATAAAATAGAGTAATATTTTTTTTTTTTGACTTTTGAAGAATAATGGGGAAAAAATACTATGGTTAAAAAAAAATAAAATAAAACTTTAATTCCTAAAATTTGAATCTAAATGTGATCCATTTTCAGCCAGATAATATCTTTCGAGATTATATTATCTGTGATCAATAAATTTCTAACTAGCACTAAAAACAAAACCACCCTGCAATAACATATTTTTGGAAATAAAATAGACTGATATATGTCTAATTAATAAGTTAGATGAGTTTTGGAAAAACTATCATTAATAAAAAAAATAATTTTATTCTTCAGTTTTATGCACATTGATCATCAGAGGAAGAGAAAGCATAAATAAATATGATGGAAATTTACTTTCTTTCATATAGAATACATAAAAAGATTAAAACAAAATTGCATACACTAGGCACTTGATTCTATAAACATTGGCATGGATTCAGAATATTGTCATATACTGAAAAAAATTTATAAAAATACAACAGCAATAATTAAATTATATAATGATATTTTGTGAATTAAAATGAAAAGCTAAGGAAGTAAAAGTAAATGGAGATTTTAAGTCATCTAAATGTTGTAGATGAAGTAGTTGTTTTTGCATAATGCTTTAGAATTTCAAAAACAATGTTGCAAGAATTATCCAATGAAAGTAAGAAAGTAGGATTAAAGATAAATGTTGAAAAGACTAAAGTAATGTTCAATGGATTTTCTTAAAAGAAGAAAATAAAGATTGGTAATGATGGGTTAGAAAAAAATTAACAATTACAAATATCTTGGTCAGATTACTACTACAGACGAAAACATAATTGATAAAATTAATCATAGAATTAAACTTGGTTGGACTGCTTTTGGAAGAAATTTCCTAATATTAAAAGAATATATGCTTCTATATTTGAAAAACGTTTTCAATAAATGTTTTTACCAGTTCTTATTTATAAATCTGAGACTTGGACACTTAATAGAAGAGCAATACAGAGACTTCAGACCACTCAATGAAGAATGGCTAGATGCATTTTAAGAGTAACAAGAAGAGACCAAAATACATGGTTCAGTGAACAAACAAGTGCTATTCACATCATTTAAAGAATTAAGAGACTGAAGTGGAGTTGGGCTGGACATATTGCTAAAAAAGATGATAATAGATGGACAGTTGGAATCTTAAACTGGATTCCAAAAGATTATAAAACATCTAGAAAGAAATCACATGTGAGATCAATGGATGAAATAAGAAAGTGTACTTGGGTAATGTGGAGACAAGAGGCTAGAGATGAGAGAATTATTGAACTTAGGGATACCTTCATCCTGCAGTGAATCAATAATGGTTAAAAATGATGATGACGATTACATATAATATTTTGTATAAAAACTTATCAATCAAAAATGGAGAATACACTTATAAAATACTTAATAACAAGCAAGTATACAATCTATTAAAATATATTCTATTCATGTAAGGTGTCAAATGCATACCCTCTTATCTTTCAGCAAAGAGACTTTAATAAAACTGAAACTCAATTAATTTTATTGACAAACAATGTGAGTTAATTTCTTATGTATTCTATTCAAAACTATGTAACTTATCAAGAATTAGCAATAAGATCATAAAAAAATAAATTTGTTCAGTGCCCATATACAGGAATATATAATGAAATACAATAATTATCAGTTTAAAAAAGGGGTCAAAATGTAAATAATAGCACTGTTTAAATGCCCCATAGAAAAAATCGAGAATTATTTGCTTTGATAAGTTTGGACTCAGATGTATTACTTTCAATAAGAGAATAAATCTTTTAGTCAACACATACAAATGCAAAATGAATTAAAAAATAATGATGGCAATAATAAAGTGAAATAGATATGATTATAGCCATCACTATCTGTAAAATATTTATCCAACATACAATATTTTAGTTGAATTTAGAAATTCTTCCAAAACTTTAAACTAAGTAAAACAATGGGGCAAAATTACAAACACTTTGAACATGGCTTCTCAAATCTCAAACTTTTTGATTCATGAAAAAAGGATATCCTATCTGAAAATTTTTCTAATGGATAATTTTGTCCACTTTATAATTGATTTTGTTTCTAATATAGATTATGAAAAAAAAAATGAAACAAAACTTAACTCACACAAAAGCATTCTCATATTTACAAATAACCAGTAAAATCCTGAAATAGTTAAAAAAGAGAGAGAGAGATAGAGAGAAACATAAAGATAATACCAAGTTGTAATAATAACTGTTCTCACTCTTTGTAATATCAAATAAAAAAATTATGAAAAAAAATTGTATCTACAATAATATGTAGCAAATTTAAAGTTTTACATTTAACATTAAGTCAAAAATGCATATTTGGATATTGTTTTGGTCTTTTTTTATGACTTCTTTTAATTGCAAATGCCCACACACCCCCACAATATAATCTACATTGTTTTCTTTAAACCTAAACATATTCACATAAATTTCGTCGTTGGCAATTCTACTAGCAGATAATATTTGTACATATTGTTATTTAAAGATTTTATAATGTTTTTCATTTTATAAATTTTTATCTGTATTTGGATTGTTTGTAATATAACAAAAACATTCAGACTTTTCTTTTAAGTAACTTATATATTAAACTCTTATCAGAATGACCTAATTGTGATATTCTGTTTGTTCTTATTGTGTAAAAGATTATTCTTTACAGTATATACAATGAATATACACCTGGGTCTCATTTTACGCGATAGATAGGTTCCTCAGAAAACATGCGCAAATGAAATCGCGCAAAAATAGATGTAACTTACATTGAAAAGAGGGGGATGCGGTCTGTGATTTTTCAAAATTCGTGTAAAAGCAAAGCACCAATGTAAAATTACTTTAAAATTCGCTCAAAAAAAAAAAAAAGGAAATAAAATATGACTAATAAAAAATTTCAAATTTGAAAAAAAATGATACAAGACAAATTTTTTTTAACTATAATATTTAATTTTATTCAAATAATATATTTTTATGCATAATTTACAGTACAGTAATTTAAATTTTTTTATACACGTTTTAATTATTATCGCTATTTGCCCAAAAAGACGTTCATTTGCAAACTAGTAAAAAATCAGATTCTCATGTGATGTGATGTGATGTATTTGGCTTCTCCTTAAATGAAGTCAAGAATATCTCGGCAATTATTCTCACAAAAGAAAATACAACTAGTGCCAAGTTCACCCTCATGTTGTGTTAATGGTTTTCTGTTGACGACGACGATGATTTTATTAATTGTTTATGAACTTAGACTTATAATAATAAAAAGATATTTATTCACCACTGCTGGGAAAAATTTAATTAAAACTAACAACTAAAAATTAAATTCTTATTTTTGTCTTTAATTTTCAATTCCGTTTAAAAATCAAATTTCATTTTACATCACATTAATTTCAAGTCGCCCGTAAGTAATTTTTAAATTGTTAATTACAATTAAAAATCAGATTTTAATTGTGCCCACTGCTATTACTGACCTTTTAAAAATAAACTTGTGGACACTAAATGATTAATAATTGATTACGTTCTTTTTTAAAAAGCAAAAACAGAATGTGATTTAAAATGCAAAATTAACATGCACAATGTTTGAACAAATTTACATTATAATCTTGTAAAATTTAATGTGTGTATATATAAAATGTGGAAATCATGATTTTAATTTCATTATTGAAATTACTAAGATGAAAGTCGAATTCCAATAATGTGCTATTACTTTCAATATAACGTAAGTGCGCGAAATTTATTATTTAAAGTAATAGTGCATTATCAGACTTCAACTTCCGGTGAAAGACGAATCGCGTAACTTCAAAATCGTGTTAAATAAGTCCACGTAAAAAGAGACCCAGGTTTATATATATGTTAATTATTAAATCTAAAATTTACATTTAAAATCAAAAATGTATTGTTATATTTAAGAAACTTTTGGCCAGTGTGTTGTACATGTTTTAATATATAAACATTAAAAAAAAGAAACACCGAAATTTTAGTAGTGTAAGAAAAAATTGCTATACATGGGGGGGGGGATAAAATGAGTTGAAGAATAGTAAAATTTCTGGCTCTTTTAAATAAATATTCAAGAACTGAATTGTATAAAATTAAAAAAGAGAAAAATGAGATCAAATTATTTTTTACATCAATGTTGAGAAGTGGGTGCTGATTTAGTATGTGCTCATGGACATTTTGAATTACAAGAACTGTCCAAAACCCAGGCAGACATATCCAAGTGATAAATCACATCGCTCAATCTATATGTTGTCGCAATTTGATCATTCATTACAAAATTGCCATTTTCATTAAAAAAAAACAACCATATAATTAAAATATTAAAACACAAAATTCGCAATTTGCATCGAAAATTAAAAAATAAAAACTTGGTTTGATCAGACTTTTTCATCAATATTACAAAATCACCGTTTTCATCAGAAATAAAAAAAAAACAATCATGTGATTAAAATATTAAAACACAAAAACCAATCACATTATTAAAATATTAAAACACAAAATTCGTAATTTTCATCAAAAATTAAAAAATAAAAACTTGGTTTGATCACACTTTTTCATCAATATTACAAAATTGCAATTTTCATCAAAAATAAAAATAAAAAAACCCAATTTTCATAGTTATAAGAAATCTAATCACATGATTAAAAAATTAAAACACAAAATTTGCAATTTTAAAAAATCAAATTTAAGTTTGTTAGTTTATTTACCCATCTACTCATGACAATAAAAAAAAATCAATTTTAAGCAATAATTACATTTTCATACAGTTATATTTATGGAATCATGTGACTAAAAAAGGCGCGCAAATATTTTACAATAAGATTCGTTATCTAAATTTACATCAACTTTAAAAAAAATCAAATTTAAGTTTACTAGTTTATGAAATAATCTACTCATGACAATCAAATGGATATGGCCATATGAAATACAGCATATAAATTTAGAGTACTTAAACAGAAAAAGTAAAGGAAAAAATTGAAAAAAATATTAATTAAAAACCAACATGTTCAATAAACATAAAACTGATAGATTAAAAATACGATTATACTATATGCCAAAAGATTATGACTTATAAAATACAAATGTTAAAAAATAATGATAGTGCAAAGACTGATTGCTAGTTTACATTTAAGTTTGCTAGTTTCTCAAGCATTTTTGGTAATAAAAAAGAAAAAACAATTTTCATAGTTATAAAAAATGTAATCATGTGATTAAAAAGTAAAATGCAATTTTGCAAATATTTAAAATTAATTTTAAGCAATAATTATATTTTCAGAGTTATACTTATGGACTCACATGAGAAAAAAAGGCAAGCTAACATCTTAAATTCAGATTCACTATCTAAATTTACATCAACCTTTAAAAAAATCAAATTTAAGTTTACTAGTTTATTAAACCATCTACTCATGACAATCAAAAGGATATGCCCATATGAAATAAAGCATATGAATTTAGAGTACTTAAACAGAAAAAGTAAAGAAAAAAATTGAAAAAAATATTAATTAAAAATCCACATGTTCAATAAATGTAAAATTGATAGAATGCAAAACAGCTGTGACTGCACTCTAAATATTAAATGTTTATAACTTCTAAATTATGAATGATATTAAAAGTCTGAATTTCCAAATACTGAAACATTATAACTTCTAATTACCAGAAATTCTTGGTTTGTCCCACGTAGATACTGTTTGAAATTCATCTCCTAAGGTCATAATGAAATCTACTCTTGATCGCGTGAGATCCACATGGGCTCTAGAAATCAATAATTTGCATCAATACACCTAACTCTTGAAATCGATACAAATCTAATTATTTAAATGCAAGTGACTTTTACCATCAACAAATGAGCATGGAATCATGTTTAAAAAATAAATCTATTATTATAAAGTGCTGAAAAATCTAAAATTATTCAAATGGAAATCAATCTCTGATAATACACTATTTCTTAAATATTATAAATCTACATGCACTTGCTTGCCAATAAAAGTTTAAAAACTTAAGTGAATCACTTAAGTTTAGAGCGTACATTTTATATACATCAACACTTACAGACAGTGCTCAAATCACAGCTTAAATCTATTGTGTGCTGATGTTATAATCAAATATTCAACTGTACAAATCTATTTAAAGTATTGGAGGAAAATAATTTCAGATTTTTTAGTGCGTTATAATAATATATTTACATTTATGAGTCATTTGTCTAGTCATCGGTGGTTAAAAATGAAACACTGTCTTTCTCCTGCAATAGTTTAAATAGATTTGTACAATTGAATATTTGATTATAACATCAGGCACACAATAGACTCAAGCCCTGATTTAAGCATGATCTGTAAGAATTGGTTTATACAAAATATATGCTCTAAACTTAAGTGATTCACTTAAGTTTTTTTAAACTCTTATCAGTGAAAGAGTGCACATAGATTTATAATACCTAAGAAATAGGCATTATCGGAGATTGACTTCCATTTGAATAATTAAAAAAAATAAATAGATTTTATTATTGCTAATACAAAAACTTACTTAAAATTATTTATGTTAAAATTGTTTAGGTTTTTAAAAATTGCCTTTCACCTGCAATAAGTCTTTCTGATCTTTATTCTTTTGTTAATTACTTTAAAATATCCAAACCTTTCTATATTTAAGTAAATAGAGATAAAACCTCAGTATTGTTGACATGTGATCATATGATTTGAAAATGTCTATAAAAGATGAATTTTGATCCACTGAATGATCATGGCTGGAAGCCAAAATTAAGATATTAAAAAAAATGAGAGGGATGTCACCAGATCTTTTATAATCCCATTTAGATGCAATTTGTTGGCAGATGGACAAAAAACATCTAATTGAAAGAGATTAATTTATTAAATTTCTTAAAGATGCTAAAGATACCTACTGATGGTTAGTGTTTATCTTATTTAAAAGTAAATATCTTTTACATTTAAAATAATCAAATTTTTATTTATATAAGTTACTATTCTTTTTATTTTCTAGTATATGTATTTCAATGTGGACCTTCTCCTTTATAATTATCATCTCCAAGCATTATTTTAAATTGGAAAAAGAAAAGTGTCAGTTTTTAAAAAACTAAAGAATTTTAACAAAATGAAGGAATCACATTTATTAATTTTTTATTTATTCTTAACTTTAGACAATATTTGTATCAGCAATAATAAAATCTATTTATTTTCTTTAAACATGTTTTGGTGTTCATTTGTTGATGGTAAAAGTCACATGCATGTAAATAACTAGAGATTTTATATCAATTTCAAAAGTTCGATGTAACTATCCAAATTATCAAATTCTAGAGCCCGTGTGGATATCACATGATCAAGAATATATTCCATTATGATGTTAGATGAATTTCAAACAGTATCTACATGGGACAAACCAAAAATTTCTGGTAATTAGAAGTTATAATGTTTCAGTATTTAGAAATTCAGACTTTTAATAACATTCATAGTTTAGAAGTTATAAACATTTAATATTTAGAGTGTGGTCACTGCCATTTTGAATTCTATAAATGTTACATTTATTGAACATGTGGATTTTTGATTAATATTTTTTTCAATTTTTTCCTTTACTTTTTCTGTTTAAGTACTCTAAATTTATATGCATTATTTCAAATGGGCATATCCTTTTGATTGTCATGAATGGGTGGTTTAATAAACTAGTAAACTTAAATTTGATTTTTTTAAAGGTTGATGTAAATTTAGATAATGAATCTGAATTTAAGATGTTTGCATGCCTTTTTTGTCACATGATTCCATAAGTATAACTGTATGAAAATAAAATTATTGCTTAAAATTAATTTCAAATATATGCAAAATTGCATTTTACTTTTTTAATCACATGAATACATTTTTTATAACTATGAAACTTGTTTTTTTTTTATTACCAAAAATGCTTGATAAATGAGCAAACTTAAATTTAAACTAGCAATCCACCTTTGCACCATCATTATTTTTTAACATTCGTATTTTATAAGTTATAATCTTTTGGTATACAGTATAATTTGTATTTTAAATCTATCAATTTTACATTTATTGAATAAGTGGATTTTTAATATTTTTTCCTTTCCTTTTTCTGTTTAAGTACTCTAAATTCATATTCTTTACTTCAAATGGGCATATCCTTTTGGTTGTCACGAGTAGATGGTTTAATAAACTAGTAAACTTAAATTTGATTTTTTAAAAGGTTGATGTAAATTTAGATAACAAATCTGAATGTAAAATATTTGCATATCTATTTTAACCACGTGATTCCATAAATATGTAATTATTGCTTAAAATTGATTTTTTTTATTGTCTTGAGTAGATGGTTAAATAAACTAGAAAACTTAAATTTGATTTTTAAAAATTGCAAATTTTGAGTTTGTCATCCAAATTAAGGTTTAAATAATTGTCCATGCTGGCAAAAGCTAAATAGTTGGCCTGGTTTACAGTAGACCAATTTCAAATCCAGCCACAAGATTGACTGTTGATTTATTTTATTATTAATCACTTATAATGATGAGTATTACTTATACTTATTTTTACATGTTGATAATGCTGGTGAATTTTGTTCTAAGGAATTAACTGTGCTGATCTCTTAGAACAATCTATCATGCTCATCCTTTTGACATTAAAAATTTATATATATATTTCTTGAGGATAACCAAACAATTTCTCACAACCCTGATGGTTTAAAACCCTGATATTCTGTAGAGTTAGAAATGCCTACCCAACTTGGGCTGAGGATGTTCACATACTCGTGGCCATCACCTCATGTACAACCCCCTTATTTTCTCATAGTGTTACAAATGGTGGTCAAACTGTGGGCATGATAACCATATAATTTGAATCTCGGAAATACAACTAAAAGACAAAATCTTGTATTTTGATGCAGAATTAATTTAAACATAATGATGTGAAATTTGACAAGAGTATAGAGAATAATTGTTATAATTCAATTATAAATGAAAAATTTGAAATATTAATATTTATTTAAGGAATTCATTTTTAAAGTTGAACAAAATAATCAAGGTGTGATTTAAAAGATTGGATTAAGTTTTTGACTGGTGAAATTTGTTTAGAGATATGATGAAAGATGGGGTGTTGTGTTGTTGGCTTGAAGATGCAGTGTTTTTTCATGCAATGCCACAGAGTGTTCTTTCTCAGGAATTGGTCCAACCCTTTTCAGATTTTTTTTGATTGTTTATCATGGTCCAGTTAACATAGTCCTGCCATGGTCCCTAGTTTCTAAGTCTCCAAAAAAAAAAAGGAGCAAGGCATAGTTAATATTTTCCAGCCCCTAAGACTCAAAGGAGCAGGCCTTTGGAAAGATTTTTGCATTTTTATTCCATATAAAGAGACATGGTAGCTTATAGTGTTGAAATTGAGATGGATCTTTGAGAGTACATGCTGCATTGTATACTTATAGTCCAGTGATGGGATTCTGTATCTATCCCAAAATTGCAAGTCACTATGCATTATTTTGCTGTCAGATTCTCATCAGATCTCTAAAAAAGGTTTTGATAAATGGTTCTCAACATGAATGTGTGTTTGTACATGTACTTATAATAAAAATACAATAAAAATTATCATCAGTCACACACATATGACAAGGTAGAATTGGAGAATAAAGCAGAGAAATAAATTAATGAAATACAACCAAGTACTGAAACAATAAGGTTGAAGGAAAGGCAGATTAGGGATAATAATATAGTAGTCTTGTTAGTTAAGGTAAAATATGGATGCCTGGAAGAGGAGGTGATGTCAAGCTTACTTTATGAGATATTTTTTTAAAGTTCAGATTTGTAGTTTTGATGTAAAACTAATTCAATAGGTTTTTTTGTTATTTTTTTGAAGAATAAAAGTCTATAATAGAAAAAATATATGCTGACAAGAGGAAAAATGAAAAAGATGGAAGAACATGATCCAAAAGAAGACAATCAGTAACCAATGGAAAAATGATTCAGAGAGTAGAGGAGGCTTCCGTGTTGTCCCAATTAATAGAATTGTTTAAGGAAGAGAATAAAAAAACCAACAAAGAGAAGATGATAAACAAAAAACAAGAGTAAAAACAAAGACCACCAAAAAACAAAAAATGAGAGTAAAAACAAAGACCACCAAAAAGAAGATGATAATAAACAAAGAGAATAAGAGAATAAAAAGAGAGATCAACAAAGGGATGATAATAAACAAAGAGAAGAAGAGAATAAAAAAGAAACCAACATAAATAAAAGGATAGTATGATTTAACATAAATAAGAGGATAGTTTAAAGAATCAACAAAGAGAAGCAGAAAATAGAAAAATAACAGAAGAAATTAATAAAAGTAGATATGCTACAGAAAATTGATGAAAACTGTAAAAATATGGCTAATGAAATAGCAGAACAAATCAAACAAATTAAAGAAGTTCCGAATGTAGTGAAACAAAACAAAAAAAAGAACAGGATATGAAAATAAAAAAGATACAAGAAGTAATGAATAATAAAATTAGCCAAGTGCAGGAGGCAATAGAATCTGTAAATAATAAAATCAATGAAGCCTGAAATTGGTACAAGAGCACATAGGGGACCTGGCTAAACAATTTAAATTCCTGTAGGTCAGAGATGATTATAGAATCAGAGAAAGACTAAAATAATTAGAGAATGACCATAGACAAGATGGTCAATCTGAAAGGAAATAGTCATGTTTACATTAAAAAAAAATTGAAAATACAAAAATAGAAGAAGAAAAGATAGTCAATATACAAATCAAATATGTAAACTAGTTCCTTAAAATAAACACTTTTTCAGGAAATGTTGCTGAGGCACCTATTGAATTGTCTGGAAAGATATTTTACCATTAATACCATGACTGAACAGGCAAAGTTAGCAATATCATGTAGCCATCTTCAAGGTGCAATCCAGACATGATGAGATCCACTATTTATCCATCCTCATAATTTTATTGAGTTCAAGCAAGAAATCTTGAAGTGCTACAGGAGTGAGGATTACCAGAAAGGGGTGAAACATAAAGAATACCAAAAGAAGTATCATCCTGGTGAGCTCTACACTCCATAAGCAAATAGTGAAATTGAGAGCACTCACTGCAGATACTCTCTCAGAGTTACAAATAATAAGAATAATAAAACAGCTTCCCAAGCCATATTGAAAGGATGTTAATTGATGCTGACAGGCATACAACTGAGCAGGTGGCAGAGTTATTAAATGCATTTGACAGAAGCAAAACTGCAGATGCTAAAAAAGAAAAGGGATTTAAACCTCCATATAAATCAACCTACAGAGAAGATAATAAATAATCCACATATGAATGCTATCCAATATGGGAAGAGGGAAATCAAGACTACGCCATGGTATCAGGATGGAAGAAATGATGTGCCATCATGGAAAAGAAAGTGGAGATCAACTGGTAATATCCACAGTCCTATAAGAAGCTGAATAAACCTCTATCTAAATCAACCTACAGAGAAGATAATAATCCACATATGAATGCTATCCAATCCAATATGGGAAGAGGGAAATAAAGACTGCCATGGTATCAGGATGTAAGAAATGATGTGCCACCATAGAAAAGGGAGTGGAGATCAACTGGTAATATCCACAGTCCTACAAGAAGCTGAATAATTATAAGATCTGGAAGTTGATCATACATTTATGAAGAAGATACTCATCAGGAATCATTCATTATCCTTTGACAGAACCCAATAATTGGACAAACCAGAAGTAGATCACATCACAACATAGAATTATTATCGGAAAATTATTATGATCCTGTCTCCTAAAGCAGAGTGCAGTTATACTTCTGACCAAGGAAACAAAATAAGGCAAAATAATGAAACTGAGGAAAGAAGATACTTCGAAAAAAAATTGGGGGTAAATAGAAGGAAGTATCAGAGCATTGACTTCAGTGCTGAAGGTGAATGGTGATATTCTTATAGACATAGGGATGCAGTGTGTTCATGATGCTCAAGGTTTTATCTTTGCACTGCACCTACCTAAGGTTTAAACTTTTTTTGAATAAGATTTTCAGAGGAGCTGGACTTTCTATCAGTAGAATACTGAATTGTCTACCATGGGTGTGGAGCCTATAAAACTTGTAAAGTAAATGAGTAAGGTATTCCACATGGCCAAACATTACTTTGGTAATTTTTTTCTCTCAATGTAATTTCTGGATAGTAAGTTGTATTTGTGCTTAAACTGAGATAGCTTTTATGGTGCACATGCTGCACAGCAATCTTGTGCTCTGTGATGAAGTTTTTGTCCATCATGATGACAAAGGCAGGCTTGCAAATATTAGGCCAATAGTCAGCCTATCTCCAAATATAACAATAGATCAAATAAATGAGACTGTTACCAGCAACCAAACAACCTAACATGGCTTAATTAAAAATTATAACCCAGCTTGTAAGTCTGTGTAAATGTTAAGATCCAGCAAAGCATGACTAACAATAGACCCAAGAAATGAGACAATTACTTTTGACCAAATCAAGGCTTAATAAATTGTAACCCAGCTTGAAAGTCTTGTGTAATTGTTAATGCACAGAAAAGCAGGACTAATGTAAATTTTTGTTGTAGTGAAATGAACAAACTAAAATATCAAGAAAGAGGTTCAACTCAATTTCACTTCCCATATAAAATCAGCGTAATGTAACCTGTTGGTTACATAGCTGCACTAAGAAAATTAAATAATTAGATAATTGGTAGCAAGTTCCTCAGGATTGAGAATAAAATTATTTTATTAATGGGGAAAAGTAATATTTAAATTTTCTTAAACCTATTTTTAAAGGGTCATTATTTAACTAATTAATGGGGGGAAAGTAAGATTTAAATTTTCTTAAACATATTTTTAAAGAGTAATTATTTAACTCAATATTTGTAAAATCCCCATATGATAGTATGAAAAATCTTAAACATTAAATATATTTAAGAGTATTTTTTTAAAAAAAAAAAAGAGATGGAAGAACAAAATAAGATTTTAATAACTTTGTAAATTTTATTTTAATTAATCAGAGTTGTTTTTATCCCTCTCTTATGAAAAGAAAACTCAAAGCAGTGGAATTAACTGATTATCTTGTTGTTTTTTTTGTTGCAAGTTTTGGTTTTTAATAAGAAAGAAATGCCAAGGATTTTATAATATTAATTTGGGTTCTTGACTTGTTTTCAATATCTATGATTAAAAAGTAAATGATCTGAAACAATTGTATTTATAAATTTTTATCTAATTGGTTGTCATGAAGATTATCATATAAGAAACAAATTATAATTGGCTTCTGGGCAAGATTGTTCTAGAAAAAATGTCTGGGGAGTGTGAATTACTTTTATACCCAAGTGTCTGGAGAAAGGTATTGCTAACTTAGCTGTTGAAAAGAGCAGTCAAATCTTGATCATGGGTCTGCAAAATATTGAAATTATTCTGAACTTAAACCCAAACCTAATCCAGCTGATACCAACTATTAAGTAAAATAGTTTTTTAATCAAGATTTTGGCATACTATGAGTTTAGCATTAAAAATAATTTGTACAATGAAAATCATGTGCTAAATCAGCTAAAAGCTAGGTATCACCTTCTTCCATGTAATCTACTTTCACTGGAATAAAAAATGTAGAGAAGGTATACCCCTAAAGTAGTCTGCAATTTTGCTTTCAACCAAGAGCAATGAGTCTCTGTCTGCCTCTGTCTCACCTGGAAATTCAAAAGAAGAACCAAATAGACAAATTTTGCTATTTTTTAATTACCTGGAATTGCTACAGACCAGGAAAAGGACACCTTAACCATGCCATATCTAAGAAAGAAGCTTTCAAGGAAAAACTCAATCAAATGTGCAACTGAAAAGGACTCCATTAACACTAAAGCCATAGCTAGTGGTATTATTTTTTATTATGTGTGCACACTTTTTATTAATAAAAAATTTTCTGTTTCATAAATGTAATAAGTTTTTTTTGTATGTTGAATAAGAATTGATAACAGTAAATACTTCACTAAGTTAAACTATTCCAAGTTATTAGACTTTTTTCTAAAACCCAGTCAATTTTCTCTTACAAATGGTAAAATAGCTTATATATATATATATATATATATATATATATATATATATATATATATATATATATATATATATATATATATAAATATATTGAACTGGATACTCTATCTGATTCAAAAGTTCTATCATGTAAATTAAAACCAAATTCTATTTTTGTAAAATTAATAAATAAATAATATATGTGCAATATTACACATACTAATTTATAAGTTAAAATCTTATATTTTAAATCTCAACCAGTTTTAGTTTAAAATAATTTTTTATTTGTTTTTGTATGACACTTGTTTTTTTTTTAAGGTAATTAAAAGCAAGCAAAATTTAATTAATCTGGTTATAAAAGTATTTTAATTAAAATACTTTTGATTTTTTTTTAAAGCTGAGATTTAGTTTGACATTTTTTAAAAAATTAATTTTGTGAGATAATGCCCTGGTCAGATGTTGTTTTTCTAATTGAGATTGGGTGGGAGATAGAGATTTACCCTGGTTGAAACTTGCAATAAAAGATTGTATGGGAGATAATGATGGACATAAATAGCTCTGGGTTATTTCAGATATTCATTCAGATTATTCAGAGACTATTCTAGTCACTCAGCTTATTTATTCTGAATGCTTAGATTATTCACCTTATTATTGAGGATTCATCCAGATTTTTTCTGCTAATGAACTACTGCATCACTGACTGATAGTAGCAGACATCCAGACTCCATGCCTATAATCTACATCATGAAGAATCTCCATAACATGATGGGCTAAACCTTTCCAAAGATAAACCTCCAGAGCTCCAAAATTGTGACTTCAATCATGATCTAAGCACCTAGTCCAGAGCTGATTCCTGATAATGCTTCCATTCTCCTGAACCTGCAGTGAATTAAAGTCACCATATAGAACTCTTTATAAATTGAACATTGCATGACCAACAGAACAATATTATCTTGAGGTAATGTATCTTTCCATATTAAAATCAGGGCTAAATCTCAAATTAAGTCTCTATCAAATCTCAGCTTAATCTTACAAAGTAACTTACTTTTTTATGTGATATCTTTTGTCTATTAAAGGTAGATATTTTTTTTAGCATTTATTCTATGTATGTTCTTATCACATTTATAGTGTGTATTGGAATCTTAGTTTTAAGATTTCATGCTTGCTTTAAGTTTATTCATCAGAGCATGTACTGAGAGTATATTTCGTAAAGCTATTTGTATTTATAATCATTTTACTTTCTTAATAAACACTTGGGCAGATGTAAATAATTTTCTGATTACTTACTTGTCTCCTATTGAAACTTTTAATTATTATATTGTAGCTTAAGTTTGGCCAATCGTTTGGTTGGTGATTCACCTGTTATATATGTCTGTTCCCTTAAGTCAGAGATTTACTGCTCCCTCAATTTTAAATTATCTACACCGAAGTGTTTTCTAAGTTTTCTATTTCGTTAAATTGGAGATTTAAGTTTTCACCTGTTCTACAATTCATACTCCATCATATTCATTTACCATTTTTTGTGTGTTCTTGCATTGTAATCAATTGGGGCGATCTTCAACATGGTTAATCCTGCAGCAGGTTCTGCAGACAATATGATGTCACTAGTCAATAATCTAGGGATCGCTCACCCACGCTGGTTTCATTGATTCATGTAAGAAACTTTCATTTGCTATTCATTTTAAAACTTTTTGGGAGAAGGAAACCAGAGTTGTTTGGTAAATCATTGGCTGAAGAAAAATTCATACCCCCTTTTTAATTCTCTATTAGAAAATTAGTTTGTCTTCTAGAGCATTGATGTTTTATGTTTGTTAGCACATGCCTGGCAGAACTGCATTTATTGTATATAAATCTCTGTGCTTGAAAATTTTTATATTGCTCTTAATAAAATTTGAAAGTATTTAAAATTAGTTTCACTGATGTTTGTCCTAGTTTTATTTTCTCAATTGTCTAAACAATTTATCGAGCTCTTGCTTTCTCTGGATCTGGTTTCGGCAAATCATCTAAACAAGTTTTCCAGGTATGCAGTGATCTGGTGGCATCCTCCTTGATCAAAGGATTAAATAACTGACCATTACAATATATGTATAATCTGCTATAAATCTTTTTTTTTTTTCTCAATTTGCCCTCTGGATAGAATCAAAGACTGTTATCTTTGACTTTTGAAAATGTTTAACAAACTCTTAGTTATTTTTAAAGAAAGAACCTAATGAATTTAAAGTCAATCCATGAATAAAATTAATTGGTTGGTTAATATAATTTTTGTGAATATATAAATATTTGATGAAATGAGTGTTTGAAATGTCATACTATCAGACCATCTTTGTTTTGTTGTTATTAATTAGATATTAAATAATTGTTTTTCAAAAAATATTCTTTTTAGTTTTAATTAGTTTATTCTATACTAATTTCTGTTTCATGAATTGCAGTGTGTATGATTTTACATCATGACAGATTAAACTAAGAGACTGCAAATCTCTCAAGCGCTTGTAACTATCAATAGCCAATCAGATCATAAATACTGGAACAGAGAATTAACAAGAAAAGGGTGGTAACCACCCTCTTCTTTACTTGTCTTTCTATATATCCAAGCCAGTCCAAAGTGTGAATCTTAAATATTTTCACACTCAACTCACTGAATTCAAATTACAAACATACAGCGTGAAATCTTTCGATTTACTATGCAGGAGTTTATCGATGTTATAAATTGCAGAAATATATGTAAATAATATTTATTTTTAAAGCGCAGATGAGATTATATTCAAGGATTTAGTTTTTTTTCTGATGATCCCAATAAAACTAATTACTTATAGTGGAGTAAGTCTATGAATTGGTTAATATTATTTATAAGCTGCTTTATTCATTATGCCCCTCTTGCTCACAATAATAAATTATAAAGTTCTTGCTTCCTGAGCTAGATTTGTGCATAACAGCTATATGGGATAGGAGGTTTATATTTAGTATATGAACATCCAGATGATAATGATGATGATTCTCAATTGGTGCAAAGAGTATATTCTTCAAAGTCCATGCACTATATTTTATTTAGTTTAGTCTCTACTAGAAATTAAATTTATAGTTGGCCAATATATTAATGGTACTAAATGGTCAAAGCATTGATGATGATCAGCATGTTTTAATTATTGTTTTTCTAGTTATATAGCACATATGTTTGTGCATCCTAATTAAGGTTTAAACAATTGCTCAAGCTGGCAAAAACTAAATAGTTGGCGAGGTCTACAGTAGATCAACTTCAAATCCAACCACAAGATTGACTGTTGATTTATTTTATTATTAATCACTCTTAATGATGAGTGTTACTTATACTTATTTTTACTTATCGATAATGCTGGTGAATTTGATTAATTATACTTATAGTTGCTTTAAGAAGTTAACTTTGCTGATCTCTCGGAGTGATCTATCACGCTAATCCTTTTGACATTAAATTATATATATATATTATTGAGGATAAACAAACAATTCCTCAGATCCCTGATGGTTGAAACTCCCGATTACCCTGTAGTGTTACAATATATAAATAGTTGTTTGTTTGTTTTTTTTAAAAAAAAAAGATTGTTCAACAGGTAGAGAAATATTGCCAACTATTTTTAAAAATAGTGTATATTTTACAAATATAATTATATATATTTTTAAAACTATTAAAAAAATCTTGATTTGTGAAGGAGAATAAATAAATGTATACAGAGGAGAGATTTTATTTCTTTTGTTGTAGTATATTTAAGAATTTGTTAGGAGCATATGCACGTTTTTATGAGTTCTAAAAAAAAAAAAAAAAAGGGAGGGGGTCACCTAATTGTCACATAATTCCATCAGTGAATCATCCAGCCATTGTGAGATAATCACTTGGTGATTGTTTTGCATCTGTTTAGCATAGAGTTTCTCCCTCAGTTCTTCTAGCAAAAGCTAATATAACAAATGAGTCAAGATACATATTGCTGAAGTTATATCAACTATTGATTCTCTCTGGATGTGTTCATATTGTATTTATGCAAACAGGTAAAAATACAAACTATTTTAATGCTTGTTATAAATTATTCTATGTAGTTAAATATAGATTAAAATAGTTAATGATTCCGAAAAGGAGTTCTTTTATATATATTATTGTGGTGGAAGCGCTTAAAAAGTGAAAGAAAGCTCCTTTATTATATACGGTATATCTTTCTGGTTGAAATAACATTTTTTACTTCGAAATATTAATAAAATGCTTATTAACTATTAAAAACAATATTTTAATTATTTTTTTTTATCATGGTGAAGAAAACAAAATTATTATCTAAAAAAAAAAAAAAAATCTTGAGATGTTCTGCTCATCTTTATTTAATATCAGTCACGATTTAACATTGTCCAAAAATACGTCATAGTTTGCGATCCAGTATAACTCTTGTATGGAATAATCTTAAGTTTACACTTCTTTTTTTTAAAATTCAAGTTCTCACTGGAGAGCATTTCCTTGACTTGAACAAAGCTGATTTTTCAACGGAAGAAATTAATCGTTACAACGTTTCCGGCAGTCTAAGATGCTTGTCTGGAGTACTTGATGTGAAGAAGCAAGATAAAAAGAAGATTAAGAGTTGTGCTGCTAGCTTCATTTTAAGTCACTTATTCAAAAAGATCATTGATTTGGTAAAGTAATTTTGTTAAATAAAGTTACTTTAAAAATTAAAATCATCTTTTTCTCCTATCGCTATTGCTTAAATTTTTTTTCATATAAAGATTTATTTTAAGCTGATCGTTATACTGTGTCTATACATAATAAAAGACTGGTGAAGATTTATATCATGATATATACATAAGACTCGACAGTTTTTCTTAAACATTTAAATATTATACATACCACAAGTCACGGGAAATGTTACATACGATTATCAATATAAATCGTCTATTACCTTTGATTCAAATTGCATACATTCTTTAAAGAAGCATTACTACACTTTTTTAAAAAATAGGTCTCCTTCCTTGCTTGTCTTTAATTTTGATTTAATTCACTAGCATATATATTTGTGTATGCATGAATTTGATAAGTAATTCACAGTTATCATAAGAAAATGGACTAATTTGTTATTAATGAAAAAACTAAGTAAACTCATTAGAAAACAAGCTTAAATTAAAAGATTAGACATAAATAATCAAAAAATATTATAATTTTAAAGATGAAATATAATTTTAATTTCAATACAGAACTCTGATAAATACAAAAGATTTTTGCATCTTGTAATGGCAAAAACATGTTTTTGATATTTTCATTGCTTGTTTAATATGCAGAGTGCAATATATGCATATACACATTTATAAATATAAGCATATAATAACACAAAAAAAAATTTTCCACAAAAGATTAATAATTATCTAATGCTTCTATAAATAATCTTTAAAAAAATATGTGCATGACAACTAAAAATATATTTATATATGTTTATTATTACAGATGGAAACATAATGGCTGAAATTAATCATAGAATTAAACTTGGTTGGTGTGCTTTTGATAGAAAAAACAATATTAAAAGAAAATATACCTATGAGTTTGAAAAGGAAAGTTTTTAATAAATGTGTTTACTAATATTTACTTATGTATATGAGATATGGACACTAACCAAAAGAGCAATAGAGGCTTCAGACTATTCAAAGAAGTATGAAAAAATGCATATTAGAGAGTAACAAGAAGAGACCGAAAATTAAATACATGGGTAAGAGAACAGATGTTACTGACATCATTGTAAGAATTAGGAGAATAAAGTGGAGTTGGACTGGACATATTATACATGGACAGTTGAAATCTTAAAATGAATTTCAAGAAATTGTAAAAAACACAAAAAAAGACCACACATGAGATGGATGGATGAAATAAGGAGGTTTGTAGGGGTAGTGTGAGGAGAAGAGATTAGAGATCAGATAAGATGAATTAAACTTGGAGAAACCTTCACCCTGCAGTGGATTGATAATGGTTGACAATGATGATGATGTTGCTATTAACTAACACAAAAATTGCTCCATTAAAAAGAAATCATTTAAGTTTTTGCTAATCAACAAGATATGTAAACCATTAAAGTAAGAATCACCAGCATACAAGCTTTATAAAATAAAAAGACAAAAAAAAAAAAAGAATTTATCTAAAAGACTATCAATCATGGCCAAAAAATAATACAGTATCAAATTCAATGATGTTGCAGCATATACGAGCACAGAAAATCTTTAGCAGACCTTGGAATATAATCAAACAGCACATTATCAGCTTGATAATTTATGTCTAAAATTTTATAACTCATATCATGCCTTTTCTGATTGATAAACCATTTCCCAACAAATTCCTATATACTGTTACAGAAATGTCTATAAGAGCATGTATAAAAGAATATTAGATTAAAAATTCTCTAGAATGCTCTGTAATGTCATAAAATTATTGTAATAAAACCTCCCTCTTCTTATAGAACAGTTGACATATATATATATATTTATTATCACACGTATACATATGTGAGAATCTACTGTTTATGAGAATATGTAAAACATGTATATGTATATATTTATTCCCATACATATTGAAGTGGATTAATCTGAAGCTCAGATTATGCTTCATGAGTATCAATAATCATTGTACCATCTAACAGAGTTCAAAGTCTATCTCTCCATGCTTGTACACACACTCGCTATTTACCCAGAATTTTTTTTTTCTTTTCACTTCGATATTAATCCTGTATTGATATAAATAAATTAATAATTTGGGGGAAAAAGTGAATCAATAGGGTCATGGACATGCAACGAGGAATAAATTTAATCAAAATATACACACACTTTTAATGTACTAATAATGTGCATATGAATTAATTGGGAAATATATATTTAAAGTTTTATAAATTTTATTAATCATGGTGGCACAAGATAAGGCAATCGCGTTGGAAATTTCTAGAAACATTGCTATAAAATTTAAAACAAAAAAAAAAAGGGGGGGGAAATTAATTAGTGTAAGTCAAATAAATCAAAAGTGCTATGAATAAAAGTCACCTTTCCATTAGCATACAATTAATCTATCTAAGAGATCTTTACAAATACTAAAATAGAATGTAAAACAATCATTCAAGAATTTTTCAGATGGATTGCATTATCTTAAATTCCTTATGAAACAAAGGTGGGCTTACTGTAGAAAATTAACTTTTTTTTTTTTTTTAAAGTGTCATAGCATCGGCCAGGACGTGAACCCGCAACCCCGGAAACTGCCTGCAAGTGCAAGGCAGTCGCGCTGACCTCTCGACCACCAATGCAATAGATTTATGCAATAAAGAAGTTCATAATTCACTTAAAATCAGGATTTCCCCATTTTATATACACACATTAAATCTTAATTCACTTAAAATCAGTATTTCCCCATTTTATATACACACATTAAATCTTACAAGATTATAATGTAAATCTGTTCAAACCTTATAGATGCCTACACTATATATGTTGTTGTTTTTGCATTTTAAATCACGTTCTATTTTTGCTTTTTAAAAAAAGAGTATGTTATCAATTAATCATTTAGTGTCCGCAAGTTTATTTTTAAAAGGTGAATAACAGCAGTGGACACAATTTGATTTTTAAACAGAATTAAAAATTAAAAAATTAAAGACAAAAATAAGAATTTAATTTTTAATTGTTAGTTTTAATTAAATTTTACTCAACAGTGGTGAGTCGGTATCTTTTTATTATCGTAAGTCTAAGTTCTTATTTTAAACTTTTAGTTTACCCTAATGGAGAGGAAAAAACACCCAAGAAAATTAATTTCTTTGGAAACAAAAATTTCAATTTTAGATCGCTTAGCGAAAAGAAGGATCAACAGTGACTGGAAAACGTTTTAGTTGTATTTCCTCTTGACTTTGTTTAAGAAGTTACAGTACATTATATCACATCACATCATGACGAATCTGATGTCTCAAATAGCGATAATAATTAAAATACCGTATATGTATGAAAAAAAATGTAAATTGCTCATAAAAATATATTGTTTTGAATAAAATTAAATACTGTAGTTAATAAAAAAAGTAAAAAAAGTTTGTTTTGTATCAATTTTTTTCAAATTTGAAATTTTTTATTAGTCATATTTTATTTTCTTATTTTTTTTATGCAAATTTTAAAGTAATTTTATGTTATTGCTTTGCTTTTATGCGATTTCGAAAATTACAGTAACCTATCCCCCATTTTTCAAAGTAAGTTAAGTCTATTTTTGTGCAATTTCTTTTATGCTCATTTTCTGAGGAACCTATCTACCGCATAAAATGAGACCCAGGTGTACATTATTTAAAAATATAATCAAATTTCCTCCACAAACCCACATAGCTATATGATCTCCAGTCACAACTACAATAATGTTCTTGATGTTTCATGTGTAATGAATGGAAATGGATCAGTAATCCATGCAGAGAACTCATAAAATTATACTAATAAAAATATTAATATCTTATAACTTAAAAGAACACAGAGTAGAAAATTTTACCCCCCCCTTTACAAATAAATTAAATAACCCTTCATTCTCCACATCGATCACCCTCCACAGTTACAATTATTTTAATCTTAAATATTAGTGTTTAGATTCCCCATCATATCATCCAAATTATGTCTCTTTAATGCTCTACCACAAGCACATACAGAAGTGGAACATACCAGTTCTTAATTCAACCACTCTGTCTTCTCTAACTCTCGAATAATAGTAATCTTATTCTTTAAATTCTTAGAATTGTGAATACTTCTTATTCTCAGGGTCATGACTTGTGATGAAGTGCAACACTCAATTATTTTTCAACTCATTGCAGATGTATAGACATTATCCCAGCAAATACAAATGGAATAGACATACGCTTATTTAAAGTTAATGTCTACTTTCATTAATGCTAATAATAGGGCTTATAATAATAAGGATAATAATAAATATGATATTTTAACTACTTAATTAATAAAACAATTATTATAATAAATTTTGAATATCTTTTGATCAACTGGCAAGAGTGAAGAAGGGATTTTATGTCCACTCATAATATTAATCAGAATGCAATGAACTGACCAATTAAAATATTAATCTGATAATTAAACCATTCTCTCATCTGTTTTCCCAAGTACTTATTAAAATCTTGAACATATATGCCATTAACTCAAATCTTCGAATCTTAACAAGTGAAAATGTATCATTTTATTTAGCAGTAAAAATTTATAAAAATATTTTATGAACAATCTGTACTAGAAATTGAGTTATTCCGATTAATTCTTTCAGATTATACTTCGAGTATTAATGACTATAATAAATTTATAAATATTATAATTCGGTTAATATTATGAAACTATAATATTGTGACATTTGATATTGTGTAGCGCTGGACACCCACAAAACATTAAGACACCAGACACAAGTTTAAATTTTAAAACAACAAATATTTATTAACAACTATATAAAAGAAAAGAAAGACTACAATTCAAGTTAATATTGTAGTGATCCCAAATTAAGAAAACTATACAATACAATTAAAATTCTTCACAATGGGGATCTACACTAGCTACAATTACGAACTTAAATAAACTTAATGAAACGAATACATAACTTGTCCCAGTAATAAATTTTATTATAAATAGTTTTGAGACTAATTACTATTTTACAAACTAAGTAACTTATAGTTCTTTTGACCCATAATACATCTTTGAATATTGATTTGGTTATATTTGAAGTGGTGCTTCAGTAACATTATGTAAAATACCATTGTGGCTAACCGTATTAATCAACTTAAAGTCCATAAAATTTAATGTAAGATTTTATTCAGTTTATTAAGAAATTTATATTTTCCAAAATACCAAAGTTATGTTATTTAAGAAACTGGTATCTTAAATGCAATAAAAATTATTTTAACTTTCTACTTTTTAAGTTATACGCATTTAGCGAACTATTATTCCCATAACCTAGTATTCAAAGTTCACCTAATAATTATGTAATGTGTTTTAATAACTATATTAATGCACACATATGAGTATCCATTGCTATAGCCCCCAACATGAATTCATTATTCCTTTCTTACCAGTCCAGTGTTGACTTGCTTCTGCATGAACCGGGTATGATGTGTACTGCCTGCCTGAATTCAAATTTATGAACATAAATTTAGAATAAAGATTGGTTCTCACATAAGCTAGAGCAAAGCTTTGCTACTCAATACATCAATTTATGAATATGATATATTTAGTCCCTAAACAAATAACTACTTTACACTAGTATGCAATGACCTCACAAGCAAGAAATGCAAAATTATCATACACTCTTGAGTAATGATAAAAATGTTGCTTTCGTAAGAGAGAATAAGTTAATAATAATAACTTCTTGGTGCTAGCATAGACCTAAGAATTTGCTTTCTTCCAGAGGCTAAAGTATGTGAGGAACTTCTCACTGCACATATATAAGAGGCATGCAAAGAGCACTGCAAACTACAACCATAAATATTTCTCTTATGAAGCAATAAAAAATATTGGAGATAGGATCAAGTCTTCAATCTCCTAAAAATACTTTCAATAAAATTATTTATCGTGAGAGAGCTATGCTCCATCTTAATCCTTTGAGGGGGTAAAACTATGCTCACCTCAACAAACAAAAGATCATTTGCACTCTCACATAAAATCAAAAAAGGGTATATTATTGATGCATGAACCAATTAGTTTATTACGACTAAAAAAAAGTTTACTTAAAAATAATTCTCTAGACTAAGAAATAGGCATCATTTCATTTAGATACACATTTTAAATAACACACACTTTCGAGCATAGCAATAAAATACAAAATATGAAAAATTAAATAAATGTGAAAATATTAATTTAAATTATGAACATAACTATATCTTATAAATCCTTTCACACATCATACTCCCCTAGTTTTTGTAATACAGAAAAATAAAATATATGGGCTTAAGCAATTTTATAACCAATCAAATTATTTGTAAGCTTTTAAGTTAGATTGTATATGGGGTCAAAACTTTTTTTTAACTTTTAACTCTTAACTAACATATTGACAAATACAATATAATGGAATAATAATAAAATTTTTATGTATTGTCTCTTTCTTGGTACACTGGGAATGCTGGCAATTATCCTCCCATGAAGTGTAAACTATCCAAAGCAAAGACATAAATCATTTTGCATGGAGAAAATAAATAAAATAAAATGCATGCATGGCCATGGTAGAATATCACTAAAGCTATCCAAAATATTAATGTTTATTTGGCGCAACAACGAAGCTAAAACACATTTAATCTCAAAGCTACTTTAAGATCTGGATTTCCACAATATAGCACAGTAATTCACACATTATCATATTATTTCTTTCATCTATAGTGCTCTGATTATTCTAGACTGTTATAATTAGTTTCTACATTAGAAAGTAAATAAATATGCAGCTCTGCAAGGTTTAGTGCTGTTGTGGAATGGCAGATTCTGAAGTTTAAGATCCAATTATAACTCCTAGTTCTGTCATTCTTGGAACTCAAACTTATTAAGAATTCTTGAATAACAAAGCCATTCAATTATTATTATTACTATAATGTAACTTCAATCTTTTAAAAACTTTTCTAGAAACAAAGTTAATTAAAAATAAATACTTATGAAATGTATATAAAGAAAAGCTTGGTTTTATGCTTTAACAGCATGCTATGCTAAGCATGATTTTGACTAATTGGTAGTCATATTTATAGCAATAGTTGTCAAAAAAGCTTGTAAAATTTATAAAAGAATAGCAAGAGTGGTGATTTTCATAAAATCACACAGCTCAGATAACAATATAATCAAGCTAAGATTAATACTGAGGTTAAATCTAGATGGTCACAACTTCGAACCAACATCTGACAGTATTGTATATTCTGAAAGAAGTGATACTAAAAGTAAAGTTAAAGAGGTCTGGCATATTTCCAACAACATACATGCAGTCAACAAAAAAGAATCCTCCACCCCCCTATCAAAAACATGGCTCATTTAACTTAACTTACTTACATCCCATATTTAAATTTTATGCAAATCCCCACTCTTGTTTATTCTTTTATAAATGCCACAAGTTTCTTGGACAAATATTACTGTGAATATGATTGTCAGTTAGTCTAAAGTATGCTTAGCATACCATGCTTTTAAAGTATTAAACTAGGCTTTTCTTTATATACATTTTGTATGTATTTATTTTGTATTATTACTATAGTAAACATATTATTTTGTATTATACTTTATTTTTTGTATTTTGTGTTCAAATAAACATACACATATGCAGTTATATATCTATCAAATCTCTATCAATTTTTCAATGCAATTTAAAACTACATGATATTTATATAAAAAAATAGAAACTTCTAAATTATTTCTCACATGTATACATTTTAATAATTTATAAGTAATATTCCAATTTCTGCTCCTTTAAATCTTATACTTATTTATGTTAGTATTTAAAAATATTTCAAATATTCTAAACTACCATCATCATTCATCTACATGTTTTGAATCTTTAAGTCAGTCATTCCTGTTTTATTGGGCTAATTTGGTCTATTTACTAAAATATACAAAAATCTACTTGAAAACTCTATATGAATGGATATTATTATTAGATTTATAAATAATTAATTTAAATATACACAAAGTTGTAATGATAAGACAAGGCAAGCAACCAAATGTCTAGTTATTGACTGATGCAAATATTTCTACCATTCTGATTTTATTTGAAATTTATTTTATCACTGAACATACAAGATTTTTATTTTTGTTTGGGATCCAGTCAGCTATTGCCTATTTAGGGAGAAAGAAAAGTAAAGATATCAAATGTCAAAGTCATCCAGGTACCAAAAAATCCCACTATGAGGCTGTGTATATACATAAACACAACATTTTCTTATTAATTATTAGCACAAACAATACAGCTTAGAAAAGTTACATAACAAAAATAATACTGATGTACAAATGAATCATTAACGCATTACAAAGATTTTAAAAAAAAGATTTTAACATTTATGAAATAATAAATATTTTTTAATTATTAAAATCACAAAAATCAAATGAAAAATGTATATATGATCAGAGAGTTTTTATTTGATAATGACATTTTAGTGAGTGTAAATGTAAAATGTGTTTCAAAGTATAAAGATAGATTAATAAAACCATAAAATTTAAAATTAAACACAATCAGCTTAAAAAAAATACATCAATTAATTTTAGACACATACATATATAGAGTCCACTTTTAACAACAACAACAAAAAATATATCCAGATTTTCATAAATCAAATCCCAGTGAACCATAATATTAAAGAATGTTTCAAAGATCTCAGATCAAAAATACTGAATGCACTAAAGATATCCTGCAATAAATTTTTTATATACTTCATAATTTCTAAAATAAAATGTCATATCCAATTTACAAAGCCATATCTTATATATTGTAAACTGCAAAACTTAAGTGAAATCATATTTAAACCTCATCATAGAGGAAGAAAACTTAATGTCATATTTATAGAATTAATGTAATAAAATTTTATATTTTTTACTTTAAAAAAAAAAAAAAAAAAAATTAAAATAAATAACAATTTACGATAAAATATTAAATTTTCTAAATTGAAATTTTAAATATATATATATATGCATATACAACTTAATATAGAGACTGCTCTACATATGAAGAGGGGGGGGGGCAATTTTCAAAGAAATAGATTAGCTATAAAAATGAAATGGCAAAATCATATGATACCATATGATAACTTTGATATGTATGACTACTTAATATCTTTATAATCATATGTATGGAAGTACAGTAATGAGAAATATCCAAAAAAGATATAGACATTACATAATAAAATACAGTAAATGTTTGATGGGGAGAGATTTGGGATTACGTTGACCAAGAGAAATTTCTTGTACACTCCTGAAAAATACTGATAACATTTTATCTTACAATAGTAGTAATTATACTTTTTTGGCAGGTCTTAAAAAGTTTGAGTACTAGCATAGAGAGTTGGCAAGCAATTCATGGATCTTAAGTTCAAAAGTCTATCACTGTACCATTGCACTAAACCATGCAGGCCATATATCAATGAATTACTAAATATATGTATCAGAGTAAATAAATATCACAAAGAATGATAATACAAAGACACAAGATGAATATGTTGCCTCAAAAGAACAGATGTAAATTTGACAAATGTTAGTTCCTAATGAAAACTTTGAGTCATTGCTAAACTTAATGTAGTACCATTCCTCCCTCCCCAAAAAATTATCCCATTATTTGATGCCTCTATTAATCTTTGGTTTATCAGCAGAATCAGGAATATCACTTTTCATATTATCTATTTCAGATGTTCTATACAGTAGCTTGACCATATGCTGATTTATTTTATCTGATTTCTATTTGATAGCAAACTCATCTATGATGACTACTTATGTCCTAGTAAGATTGATACTTTTACCAATATGTTAATCTAAGATCATAACAGTAATTTGTTGGTCTAAGATCATGTTCCTCTCAAATATTTCAACTGATAAATAAGTTTGTATTGAAGTCTTATAAATACTGATGCTTTCTAATGTTATAATTTTGAACTATGTTATAGTGTTTCATTATGGATTTCTATTTTTATATTTCTTGTTGCTTGCATGTGATTAGTAACAACTTTGATGATTTTTACATTTCAGATAATAGCACATAATGATGCACATTCATTAAATAAATAAAAATATTTCATCTAGTTATTTTTTCACCATAGGAAGAGATGCATTTTTATTCACTAATAAGATAGAAAAGATAGAGTATTTTTGCATACCCCCCCCCCAAAAAAAAAAAAAAACAACAACAACAAACAAACAGAAGAATCATTTATAAAACAGCTACTGATTCTTGTCAGTGATTCCTAACTTAAGAAAAAGTTATATGTGGTACATACCCAGAATACTTGTGAGAAATGTAAAATCAAAAATGCTATATAAATAAATTATGAAACAAGCCGGGCTTTGGAGTCACTTTTGTCATCTTTCTTCAATTTGTTTAAATTAATTCGTCACAGTCACTGATTTCTGCTTTAAAAAAAAAACGGTTATTTATTATGGTATTTTTAAAACTCGGTGTTAATCAAATACACACAATAAACTGAGAATGATTGAATCAGAAATGCTATATGTAAAAAACAACAAATTCTTCAAAAAGATAGACTATGTGCTGTAAGTGGAAGATAATATAATTTTAATTAATAATCAACTTCAATTGAATATATGAAATCATTTTTGTCACTTTTCTCCATTTCTTTAAATTAATTAATTACAGTAAAATTAATGCACAACACAAGAAATAGGCTATATTTGTATTTAACTAAAAACATCACATGAAAGAATTAATTTTTTATCTATGTATAAGAGTCTTTTCTCCCCTAAACAACAACAACAAAAAGGTTAAATACTTAAAAGGCATAAAAATTGATGCCAGCAACAATACAACACACACATGTATATATATTGATCACCATCTAATAAATACATACTCGATAATAAAAATAAAAAACTTTTTACACACAAAATACTATTATAATTTCGTCTGTAAATGTCTTTATTATTAAGCATTACTACACACTATATCACAGTATCAGGCCTTTCATATTAGCAACTGGACATCACTATTCAATGCATTCATAGTGTCAAACATAGCAATCATAGCATCAGAAATAAAATCAACGATAGTATAAAATTTAAACTTGAAGAAATTATAAAAAACTAGTCAATAAGATGCTATGATCAAATGAAAATACATGACAAATAATTTCATTGGAGAGAGTTTAAGACCACTATCTTAATAATTTACTTTAGAATTTCAAATTTAAACGGTATATGAAACAATAAAGACGATACACGATTATAATAAATATTGCATTAATAATGGATAGTTTGCTTATACATAACTGGTAGTAGAGTAGATAAAACAATCCTCAACCTTTTAACAATTTACAGTATTTTAGAATCTCAAATGAACACTGTATATGAAACAATAAAGGTCATACATCATTATAATAAGTATTGCATTAGTAATTGATAATTTTCTTATATACAACTAGTAGTATATAAAACAGTCAGTCAGTCAGGTCAGTTTATATACAGATAAAATAATATCTAATCATCAAACCAATTCTCCAATATGAGACATTTGAAAAACTAATATCAAAAAAGTAATTATATGATTACTCAAGTAGGTATCAACAGGATATGGCAGAATACACAATTCATGACAAAAAAATCTAAGAAAGAACAAGAATGCAGAAAGGAGTTTGCTGTTAATTAATAGAATATCCTTTAATTTTTTTTTAAAAGACTTCTAGGACTGGGCAGGACCAAATCCGTAATGTAACATACATTCTAGCTATCATTACTACATGATTATTTATATTGGTATATAAACATGGATGGGCTATTTACTAAAATGACTTTTTTTAAAAATTTGATATTTACAATCATAAGAGGCAAAACGAAATTATATTCCTTTTTCGTACAAAGTTGTAAATTCATAAAAGAAGGCAGCAATTGGCAAACAAAAAATGGAGGGTAATCAGAATTCCTTGAATATGGACCTAATCTGCCATTCAATGATGACCTTTTACTTACCTTATTTACAATTGTAGATCATTTTCAAGAGAATGAAGATTAATTAAAAAAACTATCCAATATTAAATGGGATGTTGTTGGATTAACCTTAAGAAACAATTCAAAAAATGGACTTGTGTGTTACTATAAAGTAGAAATATTGAATGCATAAAAAAAGGTGGAAGAATGACATTGTGGAGATTGGTGGCATATTAGTTAGAGTGGCAAAATTAATTATTCAACTTAATGGAAAATGCTCAATGCAAATAGTTCAGGTTTATGTTTCAACAAGTTCTTGTTATAATAAAAAAGTAGAGTATGTTTATATAATTGTATAAAATGCTTTTGATTATATCAGAGAATATTTTAAAATTATCATGGGAGAATGCTAGAAATGGATAATGATTGAAAAATGAAAGTGTCATAAGTAAATGTAGCTATGATGACAGAAATGATAGAGAACACAAGTTTGGAAAAATTGCAATAAAAAAATAATAATAATTGTTAATTATAAATTCTTTTTTGAAAAAAAAAAAAAAGCTAAACACAGATGTACAAGAAAGCATTCAAATAAAGATATAGCAGGATTGGATATTTTGATTAACAGAAAACTAAGTATTTCAGGGGTACATTGTTCTTAATAGATTTTAATATAAAAAGTGATCATCATTTAGTGAGATATAAGAGACATGATAATGCAAAACTAGAGTAACAAAAATTATTAAAAGGCATTACTGGCAGTTAATATTTATAATTTTCAGACACTCTAACAAATTTAAATTAGAACTTACTAATTATTTTAAAATTTTGACAGACTTTGAAGATGATTCAAACTTAATTGAGCTCAATAAGAAACCAACTGCTATTCTACTAAAGTTTGCAACAAAGCAAGCTGGTAATTCTCCACTAAATTTTCAATGAAAACAAAACAATGTATATAAAAAAAAGAAATATACAATTTATTTTTAAATGATCCATTAAGAGGAACTGAATATATGGAATTCTGCAAAATGATATAATAAAGAATTAATAAAGATATAAAAATATATAATTAAGAATTGAAAAGGAAAATTATAGAAGAGAATAAAAATTTCAAAAGTATAAAGAACATTTTGATTTAATGGAAGAAAAGTTATTTCAACAAACAAGAAAAAAAGATGGAACTATTACAAAAAAAAAAAGGGATGGCATTATGAAATGTATGGAAGAATTTTACAAAACATTATATAATAAAGAAGAACAAAATAACCACAACAATTACTATATCTTCTAAACTATCAAGCATTTTAAATGAAGAGCTGAGACATGCAATCAAATCTCCAAAAAGAAAAAAGCTCCAGGAAATGAAATTATTATCAATATCTTAAAAAAGCAGATGAAACAATAGAAAAAATTGTTGACAAATGTCTAAGTGGTAAAAATATATTAAATCATTGAAAGAATGTAATAGTAGGAATGATATTTAAAAATAGTCATAAAGAAGATATTAGAAGTCTCAGACCTATCAATTTATTATCAGTTATATACAAAATCTTTACAGAGGTAACTATTACTTATCTACTATGAATTTTGGATTTAAACCAAAAGCATAAGGTGGATTTTAAAGTTGTTTTAGCATGCTGGATCGTATCCAAATATTGAGAAAAGTTATGAAAAAAAAAAACAATGAATATAAGTTACCATTATGATTTGGATATTATGAAAAGGCATTTAATTCTATGGCCATTTCCCCAATGCCAGCATATTTTCAAAAATATTTATCAAATGTAATAGCATAAATGGTAATACTAAAAAGATTAAGGTATATGGCAGAGTAATTCCACATATCCAATATTTTTTACAGCAGTTTTACAAATAAGTATTTGTGGATTAAAAGAAGCTAAGTGAATAAAAATAAATGCAAATTATTTAAATTATCTAGATGTTGTAGACAATGTGGTTGTTAGAGCAAAATTCTTTAGAATGTCATGAAATATTGCAAATTATCTGATGAAAAATAAGACTAAAAATAAATACTAAAAACGACTATTATATAATATTCAATTGATTTTCTCAAAAGAAGACAATATAGATTGATAATCAAGAATCAAAAAAAAAATAGTTTAAAAAACTTTGATAAAATTATTAAGACAGACAATAACATAAATGAAAATAATTATTGAATTTTTCAGAATAAAATAATTATTGAATTAAACTTGGATGAAGTGCTTTTGATAAAAAAAACACTTGTATGCTTTAAAAATGAAAAAAATGTAATAAATGTGTTATCAGTACATGTTTATGAATTTACAGAAGAGCAATTCAAAGACTCCAAACCATTCAACAAAGATATGGAGAAATTATACTGGAATAACAAGAAGGGATCAAAATTAAAAATATTTAAATGACAGAACAACAGATATAATTGATATCACTAAAAAGCTTAAAAGATTGAAATGGAACTCAGGATGCTGTAGAAAAGATGATAATAGATGGACAGTTGAAGCCTTAAACTAAAACTCAGGAGATTCAAAAAGATCACGTGAGATAATAGATGAAATAAGGATGTTTGTTAGTGTAATGTACAGAAAAGACATGAATTGGAGAAACTAGATTAAACTTGAAAGATACTTTCATCTTACAGTGGATTGACAATAGCTAAAAATGATAGTGAAAGTTCAAAGATATCATTCACATATAGAGCATTAGAATTGCTAATGAATCACAAATATCAAACTCTTTTCTAACATGCACATCATCAAAGTCTTTCTTAGCTTTGTACAATGAGAATGAAACATTTTCACACTTTAATTTTTTTTTTTTTTTAGAAAAGCTCAATTAATTTCTACTACTGATAAATATTACAAAATGTTTTTATTGCTTGCATATAACGCATGTAACTTAAACAAATGGATTAAAAAAAACTCTTATACATTATGTTATGACGTATATATATACATAGGCGCACATATGGAAATACATATGAATAAACAAATTCCCAAGCGAGACTATCAAAACTGTTATGATTATTAAACCAACTGTATAATTTTTGTAATTAAATAGTAGCTTTATTACTATACAAAATTTCTCATTTGATATATATATACTAGTTAAATATTCATTTTTAATTCACAAATTTACAATAAAATGCATATTTATTTTAATCTTGTTTATTTTATTAGCTTTTTAAAAATCTGCTACTTTTCTAAATATTTTTTAAACATTTGTTTTGATATCAGGTCAAATGCTAAGAAAAATGAGATTGGTCAAAGTAAGGTCAGCTGTTCTTGTGCACCTTATTCAGGATCTGTCTTCTGGTGTTTGACCTGTTGTCTGTCATTAATGATGCTTGTCTTTCTTAGTCGACTTAAACTAATTATCAGATCAGCTTTATTAAGAGCATTACACGCAAACACTGAACTGTCTACTTTTAGAAAAATCAAGTGAGTTGGGAAGATCTGACCCAAAACTCTACCAATCCACAGCTACTTGACAATTCCCCAGCAACATCTCTCAATTAAGTGGCAAATGTTCGGGAGATGGGTATCAGATCTTCTAAAGTATGCTAGAAAAGATCAAACGGTAAATAAGGCCTTGACTTATATTTGTCACGATTGTGATTTTTAAAAAATTCAATCACTATTCAAAATTATTGATGTGGTTAAATAAAAGATGATTTTAACAAATAAATTACTATCTTTATGAAATTTTAAATAACTTTATGAAATTTTAAATAAAAAAAAAAATCATGTACAAATTATTGAAACATTTAATAATAAATAATTTTGCTATATATTGTACATTTATTTATTTATATTACACTTTTGTCATGATTTGTAATCATGACGTAATTATAAAACTGACAATGGCGGTATTTGTATATAAAGAAAGGAAAGATAAAAAGAAACTGGAAAAAAAAAAAAGTTTCTGCCAGAATGCAGATTTGCACAAATCTAAACTTGACAATCAAAACATATATAAAATAAATAAAAGCATATTATTCTTAACATAAAAAGAGAAATTAAAAAGAAGTGAGGGGTAAGGATAAATGTTTTTAATTTTGAGAAATAATAAAATTATAAAAAGTTAAAGAAACTAAAAATTGAATTGAAAAAAGAATACACACGATGTGATTATTTATTTCTCTAACTTTTATGTAAAGCAAAAACCTATAACAAAAATCATTTATGTAGTGTAGTGTTCTGTCAAGTTTTTTAATTATTTAATCCCATTCCATGAAATTTTTGAAGTTTCTACACAATGCATAACTTACACTTATTAAAAATGATTCTAGAAAAGTAGCTGATCTTAATAAATGTCTACGTCATGAATAAATGGCATATACATATATAGTTGTTATATACAGAAGTAGTATGCTTCAAGCATAAGTAGATATCATGTTAAGCAACAATAGCAGCAGCAACAGCAACAATAGTAGTAGTAGTGGTAAGAATAGTGGAATAATGACAGTAGTAGTATTTGTATTAGAGTTTAATTTTAGTTAGCTTTACTTTTAAGAAACATTTCTTATTTTAATAATAATAAAATTAATTATTAATCAGATGAATTTTTATTAGAGGGCATTTAAACACATATGAGAAGTCAGAATGACTTAAGGTCAACATGAGTATGATAATAATAAGGGCTTTGAGAACTCCATCAATAGATTTTCATTGATATGGATGGCTGAAGAGTTGGAGAGTGGAAAGGATTGAAGTCTCTCCATTAAAGTTTGAAGATTTGCTATCTTAATATAAACTGAGCACTGACTATATGTGTAGGAGATAATAATCCGGATCAATGTGATGAGTGCTGGTTCAGCATGAAATATGTATATTGGAGATCATTTATCTTTTTCACATGTATGTGATTATATGTATCAGTTGTACAAAATAGAGTGGATGATTGAAGGGAGCTTTAACATCTGTGTTTAAACCCCTCTAATTACATCTAGCTTAAGTATATACACTATACTTGTATTCAAATATTAAAGATGAATTTTTATATTTGTGAAACTCAAAATGCTACTTGAAAGCATAGCAACAATGACCGATATTGAAAAAAAAAAAACGAATATTTTAAATATACTTATAATTTTTCATTTCACCACATATACAAATTACACTTTAATGTCATGAAAAATACATCTGGAAAAAAATAAATGACTCCCAAGAACCATTTTATGTCAAAGCATGACATGGAATAATTGATTCAATTTCCATTAAGCATCACATGATCACTATCTTATACTAGCACGTAATTGTTTATAAAAAAAGCAAAACTCTCCATACAGTATTGCCACCCTGTGCCAACCAGAGTAATCAATGAATGCCAGAAGGCTTGTGCATAAAATCCCTACCTAATGCCTACTCATCCAATATCCCCAGACTAGTTTCTGGCTTGTGGCCATCATCAGTGAGGAGCTTTGGATCTGAGAGCACTGCACCTAGATTTTAGGATCTAATGCAACCCTCCAGCACCCACCTTTTATTTCTACTTAACTACAAAACTATGAGAATGAAATTTGAAAACACAAAAATATTTTCAATCTAAGCTCAATAGCTTATATAGTCATATGGGTCTGAACTCAGTTCAGCACCCATACATTTTGGTGTCTTTGGTTCTTTAACAACCATAGCCACCACTATCCTATTAGGCAGGATTGATGTTAAACCATTAAGCATCACATGAACACTATCTTATACTAGCACATAATTGTTTATAAACAAAGCAAAACTCTCCATACAGTATTGCCATCCTGTGCCAACCAGAGTAATCAATGAATGCCAGAAGGCTTGTGCATAAAATCCCTATCTAATGCCTACTCATCCAATATTCCCAGACTAGTTTCTCAGATCCAAAGCTCCTCACTGACAATGGCCACAAGCCAGAAACTAGTCTGGGGATATTGGATGAGTAGGCATTAGATAGGGATTTTATGCACAAGCCTTTTGGCATTCATTGATTACTCTGGTTGGCACAGGTTATGCCTGAGGTGGATGATGCCAAATCTGTGATTGCAGAAATTTTGACAATTAATAATATTAAATTTTGATATAATATTTATAAAATAATTACCTATATTTATTTAGGCTATTTATAATGTAATGAATAATAATTGATCATTTTCTTTTCTTTATTAATTCTGTTCCCTACTTAAAACTTCTATATTGTTGCACTAGAACCGAGATATCTGTATTATCATAAAAAATAAAGCAAGAGTAAATACTCCAATTATATTCAATCTATCACTTTATTTAAAAATTATGATGCTTTCAAAAATATATCAATAAATAAGATTAAATCACAGTAATAAGCAATAATAATTTATTATTCAAATGGGAGGGGGCTACCAATGAATGATAATAGGTCAAAAATTAGCATCATTAAAAAAAAAAAATATTGATAAAATATATCAAACAATCATTTATCTGTAATATACAAATCTAGCAAGAAGACTAGCATTATCTTCAGAAATTTTTTTTTTAAAATGACATGATCTGTGAGGTTTAGAGCACCGTAAAGTGGTAATCCAAATTAAAGTTTGTGGACTGATTCCCAGTTGATGAGAGTAAAAAAAAAAAAAAATCTCAGTTTAATAAACTGAGTGCAAATGTTATCTCGCTCAGTGGTTGTTCAAGCATCAAAGTATATAATTACTAATCATGCATTTAATTTTAAATATAATATAATGCAAATATATTTAAAATTGTTGTATTTCACAATTATTATTATGAAATCTAGTCTTTAAATAAATGTTACTTTGAACTTTTAACGTTTATGCTCTAAATCTTATTTCAAACTTTTTGCAAATAAAATCCAGCTCATAACCCTTGAATACCTTTTAAATGGCTCACATGTTAGATAGTGAATTAAACAAATGCAGAATATATTTTTTTAAACTTTAATAGTTTTAACTTTTAATAAGTATATAATAATTTAATAAATATACAAAATAAATCACTAAAAGAGTCTTGCTCAATCTTAAAGTATTAAAAACATTATACAAATATTTATTAAAAGTCAGTTATCGTTAACATAAAAATAAATTCAGTTTTTTATAATTAAATAAACTTTAAAATTAATATAAAGAACTTAACAAAATCTAAAAAAATAAATTCATACCAGAATAGCATCAATTAATTGTTACAGGCACTTGAATAAATTAGAAATAAATTTGAGAACAATTTATATTCAACTAAAATAGAAATAATCTTTATCTATATATACAAACAAAACTGAATTGCAGGCTTTTGATAATTTTAATAAATATCTTTCTCACATATAGGATTTTTTATATGAGGATGTGTCACAGCGATCATCATCAAATTGTATCTATTATTTGGCTTTACAATAAATTACTTTTTAGAATGATGTTTCAAAAAAATATGAAACTTTTTTTAAAAAATGTTTTCTTTAATGTGACCATTTTATAAAATTGATAATATCATAGGATAGGGATTTCATGAAAGGTACATCACTTGAAGTTAAAAAGATATTTATGCTTAAAAAGTATGATACAATACACCTGAGTCTTGTTTTATGCGATAGATAGGTTCCTCAGAAAACACGCGCAAACGAAATCATGCAAAAATAGACTAACTTACCTTAACCCTTTTCCCACCTTTTACGAGGCCTCTCGTCAACAGTTGACGTCACTCTAATTCCGTTATTTTTAATGCTAGGATATTCATTTGACAGGTATTGATTAGGTTTTTAAAAGTTCTGTAAGATGGTGCCCTCTTCTGAATTATTTTACAAGTAAAAAATCAATAAACCGCATTTAAAGCTAAACAAAGAAAGAAGCTTGTCGGTGATTGGCTGTCAGTCGGCTCTCAGTCAAAAAAGACATTCTGATTGGCTGGAAAGAACAAAGAAACCGCCTGATCAAAGAAAATAAAGAAAAACGCTGAGATTTTTATTTCGAATGTGATTATAATATAATTAAAATATAATTTGAGAAATTAAAATAATTTTTAATACAATATACTAAAAAAACAAAATTATTTTCGAAAAATATTGAAGATTTTAGTAAAAATATTTAAGATTTAGCAAAAAGAAATCTTTACTTTTCCATACGTAAAATTGAAAAAAAGCATTTACGTCAACATTTTTTTGTTTATACGTTCGCTTTTAAATTTGCCGAAATTGAATATTTTATAATAAATAAATAGCAATTTATTTTTGAAAGAACTTTTGTTCACTTTCATAACCTGAAAAATTAGTAATATACTTTTTATAAACATATCTGAGTTGAATTTAATATTATAGACGAATATGTTTTAACAATAGGCTTTGTCTTCAGTTTGTGAGTTGGCCAATTAAAAGATTTGATTTTTACCTCATACAACCAATAATATAATTAACGGTTTAAAGGTTAAAAAAGGGGGTGTGCGGACTGTGATTTTCAAAAATCGCATAAAAGCAAAGCACCAATGTAAAATTACTTTAAAATTTGTGCAAAAAAAAAAATAAGGAAATAAAATATGACTAATAAAAAATTTCAAATTTGAAAAAAATTGATACAAGACAAACTTTTTTTTAACTATAATATTTAATTTTATTCAAGATAATATATTTTTATGCATAATTTACAGTACAGTAATTGACATTTTTTAATACACATTTTAATTATTATCGCTACTTGCAGATAAACAGGTTTGTTTGGAAACTGGTAAAAAATCAGATTCTTCTCAAGAGGAAATACAACTAGCGCCAACTTCACTCTCATGTTGTGTTAGTGGTTTTCTGGTGACAATGTAATTAGTAATTAATCTTTGAGATGATGATTTTATTAATTGTTTATGAAGCTCGCGATATCCAGACATACAATCATTTAGCTCTCGTTGGAATTTAAGAGCACGTTCGTGATTAGTGTCGTTAATAAGAAAATAATTTGCCAACCAATTAGAAAGTTGAAGACCTTCTCGAATCATTTTTGCAGTGAAAGGAAAAGGTTCCACTTTTGTTTCATTATCTTTTTCTACACTGCTGGGAAAAATTTAATTAAAACTAACAACTAAAAATTAAATTCTTATTTTTGTCTTTAATTTTTTAATTTTCAATTCCATTTAAAAATCAAATTTCACATCACATTAATTTCAAGTTGCCGTAAGTAATTTTTAAATTGTTAATTACAATTAAAAATCAGATTTTCATTTTTAATTGTCAAATTTAATTGTGCCCACTGCTATTACTCACCTTTTAAAAATAAACTTGTGGACACTAAATGATTAATAATTGATTATGTTCTTTTTTAAAAAGCAAAAACAGAATGTGATTTAAAATGCAAAATTAACACGCACAATGTTTGAACAAATTTACATTATAATCTTGTAAAATTTAATGTGTGTATACATAAAATGTGGAAATCATGATTTTAATTTCATTACTGCATAAAATCTTACTATTATAAAGCACTGAAAATATTGAAATTACTAAGATGAAAGTCGAATTCCAATAATGTGCTATTACTTTCAATATAATGCAAAATTTCTTATTTAAAGTAATAGTGCATTATCGGAGTTCAACTTCCGGTGAAACATGAATCACGTAACTTCAAGATTGTGTTAAATAAGTCTGAGTAAAAAGAGACCAAGGTGTATAGAATTTATTCATTATATAGTATTCAATAATTCTGCTTTGATATACGATTACAGTAGTTATCTAATTGTCATACAACATTCTTGCAAGACAGTTTGTGATTTGATTTATGACATATTCAAAATAAAAGACTTTCATTATCAATGGTTACAAAAGCAAAAGAATACAAATTTCATTGAGTACATTAAATAACCAAAAACATACTTACAATATAAATATCAAAGGCCATAAAAATAAATTTTAAAATGTGTACAGTAGCTAAAATATAATCATGCAATTAATTCTGAATTAATTTTTTTGTAAAATATTACTTTCACCCAAATCAAAAATGCAGTCTTTATATTTCTAAATTATTTCAGGTTTAAAAATAGAAAATAATAATTTTGTACATTATGCCATTATTAATTCACTTTATTTAATTAAATTTTAATAAGCATAAATTAAAAAATATCATTTATTTGCTAAATTTTAAATCAATAATCTTATAATTTACTTCTGACAAATTCAAGATAATAATGGCTTTATTTTAAATGCAAAAAAAATACAGGATTGGCAAAAAAAGATTTAATCATTTATATTATTAAAATTATAGTAATCAACTGTACATTATTTTTTCTATTTTAATTTTTATTTAAATGTGCATGCATTTATGCAAAATAAATAAATTTGCAAACTATAGCTTTTAAAAAAAATTAACAGCACTGCAAAAAAAAAAAAAATCAGTCCTATTGGTTAAATAATTACAAAAATAAAAACCAATAAGTAGAACATATATAAAATGCACCAAACATAAAATTTTAAATATACATTGTATTAAATTTTTTTTTTTTCTACATTCCATTTTGGTTTAAAGAATCTTGATTTGATTTAGGGAATATCATTCTTGGACTAGTTAAGAGTCAAAATAGTGGAAAATAAATTTAAAAAATATTATTTTTAAAAAAAATTACATGTGCTGAAATGTTTTATACAGTATATTTATCTAAAGTTTAGTACCTTTATTTTTATTAAAAATATGCATAGTAAAATATTAATTAATTATCACATTTTTTCAATTTTAAGCTTTTTTTAAAAGAGATTTTATACATTTTGAATTTAGAATAATGAATAAATTATTTGCCATATAAAATTATTATTATTTTTTCAATAAAGCAAGTCATTATAAGCTTGTATTTACAAAAATGTAATACAAAGAGCATACCAATAGCTCAAACAAGCTCTTAATTGATAAGTGTGGTAAGAGAAAATATTTAAAATCTCTATCTGAAATACTTTTATCCCCAGACCAATTGGTTTCCAGCTTGTGGCTCACCTCAGTGAGGAGCTACATTATTCAGACACTAGTGATAAATGTGGTAAGAGAAAATATTTAAAATCTCTATCTGAAATACTCTTATCCCCAGACCAATTACTTATGCAAAATTTTTGATTTATGAGATTTTTAAAAAATGAATTAAACATGCTGTCTTGTACAAACATGTATTTACAAATATATATACAATGAAAATACAATTAAAAATGGGAATATAAAAAAGAAATTTCATTAGATATATAGTAATCATTATTAGTTATATGCAAATAAAAGGATTCATGCATTATTTCTAACTAACACTTCTTACTTTCCATTTGAAATACTCGTTATTCTTTCTTTAATATCATTCTTTTTTTTATGTTTCTTCATAATTTTTTTATCTCTTAGACCACATTCAATACACTTCTTCTTTTATATTTTCTTCATTTCTTTTTACAATATTTCTATATGTCTCATTTTCCCAATTATTTTATCCATTGTCTCTACACCTCTAAAGCAACAAATTTACTTCCCCCTTTTTCTGTTCATTCAATTTTTTGCATCACATAAAACCCCTAATAAGTTTTTTTCAGTAAGATACATGCTAAAATATTCATTAACAAATACTCATAAATGATTATGATTATTTTAAATCCAAGTTTATTATAGATTGCATTTCAAAGATCTGGCAAATTATCTTCAGAGAAAGCAAAAAGTAGCACAATTATCAACACATTGTAAATTCAAAAGCAAAAAGATGAAACTCTCATTTTTGATTTAAATTAATTCTAAATAAAAATTTCATTATCAAAACTATATGGCACCTCTATTCTTGTTTCACAAAATTGCCTATAAATTAGCACAAATATTTCTGTAATTAAATGAAAACCAAAAATGGAGTTAATGAAAATCTCTATCAAAAATCGATTTTTACTTCAGATATTTTAGATACTCTGCCACCAAAACAACTGTAGTTACATCATATCAAGAAATTCTCATAGTCAGCAAATCATTTTGAAATATAGTTACATACTCTTTTGACCAAATGATACAAATACATTAACTAAGCTGATAAAAAAGAATATATAAATATTTCTTTGCCTGTAATATTTTTCTGGATTTTACTAAAACCAAAAATCATTTTTGCAATGTGTGATACCACAATCCACATTCTATCCATTACATATTTATGACTAGATGAAATTAATTCAACAAAATCCTCTGAAATAATAATGATATTCCATGGCAATTAATAAACACTCTTCTATTCCTTATATAAATTGGAATATTAGAAACATATTTAAAAAGGTGGTAGAGTTTCATAGATCCACTTCAAGCATCCCAAAAACAAGTTTTGAAATCAACATAATATCAATATATTTAAAATCTCTAAAAATAGCAATCATAATTATTAATGAAATAACAGGAGTAAATGTATGGCCACTAAAGACTAAAAAAATGTGACAATTGCTTTCATTTCATTATTGTAGAAAATGGGATAGAATGATTCAGACGTTTCTTTTTATTTTTGATATTTATTGATACATTTTTTTTAAAAAAATGATAGATATAAATTAAAAACCACAATTGTCAAAAAGTGGAAAGAGTTATTTAGAAACAGAATACTATTTTTGGATTCCAATTCTTGTTATTTATGACTTGATTTTCTGTAATGAGTTTCAGTTCTAAAGTAAATTCCAGCAGAGCATGCTCCTCAAGTTGTTTACAAAATTAGATGCAGTACCCATCTTGTAGTTCTGTGTATTATGAGGAATCCCAGGCAAATAGATGTAAGAGGATCCACAGCATTTGTACTTATATAATAGAACAAAACAGAATAATGAATATAAATTGACTTTCCTCAATCCAAGCTCTCTATGAGTCATACTTTTAGTCCCACTAATATGAGGATGATTTGTGCCACAGAGATTTAAAAAAAAATATAAAAAAACAGGCAATTGCAAAGGTTTCAAATGCAATCAAAAGAAAGGATTCATGTCTTCTATTGTCAAGAAAAAAGGAATATTTAAATGCTGCATATTAAACCTCATTTACATAATAAATTAAGTTTATATATAGCCATAATTTTCAACTGCTACATTAATATAGCACTATGATTCTGCCAGAGGTCTGCCAAAAGTATTATAAAGGTCTCGAATTTCAACATTTAACTTTTTGTAATACTCGATTGTAATACTTATTACAACGAGTTTATAAGAATTACATTAATTAAAGAAAAAAAATTAAATATTTAGATTAACTAACTTAATTTTCATATTAGTGTAAAACATAATTTGATTACAGACTTGAAACAAAGCTTTACATTAATAGTTAAAATTGATCAAAGGTAAAAGAATTTTATTGTTTTAGAAATCATTTGTATAAAAAGATATATATTAACTACTAATATGATGATTAAAATTAAAACTATGGTAATAACTTATAAAAATTTATCTGTGCTTCTGATGCTAGTCATAATAATTGCACTGTCACTACTGTTCCATTATTATATGCAATAAATAAATCTCTAACATCTATTTTTATTGCAATAGAAATAAAAATATTTGGGATACTTTATTGAACTTTTAATTTATTAATAATTAACAATTTACAATTGATATATAATTGTAAGAATAATAATAATAAAAAAAAAACAATTTCTTGAAAAGTATATATGATATGCCAAATTTTTATATCATAAAAATATATAGTGAAACAGGATATGAAAAAAAAAATTTTTTTTTCTTTTTTAAAATCACCCGAAACATTTGGTAAAAATATTAAAATAATAAAAACATATAATATGTCCAAATATCTAAGAATGTTAGAAAAAAGACAATGAAAAATTTATTGGAAGAAAAGAATGATTGCTTGAAAAAAAGAGCAGTAAATTACTAAACAAAAATGAGATTCAACACGTTAATGAATATAAAGACTGTAATAAACAAAAATGAGATTCAACACGTTAATGAATATAAAGACTGTAAAAGAGTTACTATGAAACAGAATGATATACTAATGTTTCTTGTGGCTTACTGCCAACTCATAAATGAGGCAACAAAACGATATCTACATCTATGCCTATCTTACAAGTTACTAAAGAACAATATTTTTAAAAAAAAACTTATCAGATGAAATATAAGTAATTTATTATATGTTATTTTATTTTCTTTAAAATTTATTTTAAAAATACAATTTAAAAGTAATGAAACAATTATTTTAAATCTGGGATTTTCAGAAATTTTTATTTTAAACGCTTCAAATACAATAAATTTATGCACAATATGTGTACAAATATTTGGGTCAGTTTGTCAATATTTTACTGACAACAAACATATGCAAATTTTTAAATATCAAAACTATTTTCCCTACTGATGAAAAATTGTCTATGGAGAATTAAGAAAAGTATCTTAAGTTTAATCCAAGATCACATTTAATAGATTTTTATTTTAGAAGTCTGATTTTTTTGTTTGGCTAGTTTCACAAAAGTCAATCAAAAACAAAAAAGCCTCAGGGAGAATCTCAATCAGCTTATCCATGCAATTACTTTCCCAAGGATAAAAATTGAAAATCTTCTTTGTATATTTAAGCATGCACCAATTTCTTAATGTGTGTTAATATGTACATGTATATATATTAAATACTGCCTAACACTATACAAGTAATTATAAATAAAATAGAGATTCATATAACATTACAATACAAGCCCAAAATATATGAAAATTTTAATAAAATTCTGTTTTTGTCTAATGTTTTAATGTTATATGAATTTCTATTATATGTTGTGGTATACACACACATCTTCATTTTGTCATTTTCTATGATTTATAAATTTCTAAATAAAGAGAACACAATTCAAGGTCAAGTTTTTAATAAAAATGTTTGTTTCAAATAAATGTAGAATAAATGGATCATTAATTTATTAAAATTAAAGATATTTTTTGTTTAAATTATTGGTAAATGATAACAATGCTTTATCAAAATTAGAAAAAATTACATGTTCAAAAAAACAAATGTTTAAAAATATACATTGTGTTGTTTGTTTTAATATAGGGGCAGACATGATTTTCATAAGAAAGAAAAACATACTTTTTTCTCTTAAAAGTTTTGTAATTTTAACATTACTTCATCTTATAAATAAGTTTTAGGCTATCAGTTAATAAAATGTATCATGAATAGAAAAACCATTAGAAAAGAAAAGGGTTCTCTTCATTTAATGTTTATTATTTAAAATAAAATGATAACAATAAAATGCTATGCTGACTTCCATGAGTCTAAAATAGCAGTCTACTTGGATTGTAGTATTGATGAAGGAAAACAATTGAGTAATATTTAAGGATTAAAATGCCCATGAGAAATTTACATATATGTGTGCTAGCATGAAGATGCCAAAGGAAATGTTGTAAGAAAAGAAAGTTAAAGTGAAGTTTTGTGTAATAATGTTAACAGGCACTTAGAAAAAAATCTTACTTATTAACAGTTGAAATTATAATGGTAACATTTATAAATTTTATAAAATTTTTCTTCTAAAATTAATAGTGTTAATTACAATGCAGTCTAGTTTGTGATCTGATAATTTAGATATTTTAATTAATATAATTCAAGTAGAGTAAAAGATCAATTAGAATAGTATTTGCATAATTTAATTTAAAATTATAACTTTATAAAAAATATTACTTGGTTACTATATATATTTAATTTGTCTATTTTTTGTATGAATGGAATTTGTAGTTAACTCTTTTTTGAGTATATGTATTGATAATTAAATTATAAATATATGTCACACTTAATTGTATTATAGCAGAGATGAGCTATAAATTAATTATAAATGTATGTTATATGATATTAATTGCTTTTATAAATTAATACTTATTCTAACTATCACATAAAAATTAATGTTTATTGTAATAAATTTATGTTATTAACAATAGGTGTTTTAATTTACTATTGCATGAACCATTATAATCTGGGTGATATTTCACGATGTAAAACATTTAATAAATTTTATTTTCTTTGCTAATCAAGAGCATGCATATGGATTCATTGGCTTTATAAATTTATAAGTTCATTGTACATGTAGGTATAAATTACTATAAAATCATTTATGATCAAATTTATTTATTTACTTATCATATTTTAAATTGCCTGAGTATGACATTTTACTCAACATATTTAGATTGTCCAGATATATAATAAATATGTGGAGAAAAACACTTGGTTCATAATTATATTTATCACAGGTAGTTGCCCAAATATGTCATGCATTTAGTTTGCAGGTCAATTAGCACTAATAAATTATAATATTTTCAGTATATTTGGGGTTACCTAATCTGAAGGCATTTTCTGATAGTTCCATTCATGATATTAGTTGTCTAGAATGATGAGCAGTATATTATTTTATATTATCATTTATAATTTTTTTTTCATTATTAGAATAGTTTCCTTTAGATTTGACTCATCGCATGAGGGAACATTACCAATCATAAAACAATGTTGTTGCATTAGTCTTGTTTATAGGTTTTATTGTTCTTATTTATCATTAGAGATTTTATTTTCATATATATATATATAATTAAAATTACTCCAAACCCAAAATTCAATCAGACCAGCATAAAAATAATATTAAAACACTATCAAAGGTTTCAAAACTAGAAGCAGACTATATAATATCAAACATTACCCACAAATACATTCACTTCCCACCCACCCTTAATATTAAAAGAACTCTTAAATAAATTAATTGCTTCAGAATAATAAATTTTCAATAATAAAGATTCTTCAATTCTTCTCTTGATTTCACTTCTCTCAAAGAAGACAACCTTAGCTTCATCAAAATCAATAGTGTGGCCTGTATCTTTTTCATGGACATACAAAGCAGAACTAAGATATCTATTTTTAACTCTACTTTTATGAACCTTTATTCTTTCATTTAAACTCAAACTACTCTGACCTATGAAAACCTTCTTACTAAATAAACAAGGGATAAAATATACTACACCAAGAATAGTCTTTCTATCAAAAATTTCTTTTGTATTATTTAATAAATCAAATTTTAAGCGCAAACAGATAATATTGTAATAACGTGAAAGCTAAACACTTTCAAACAGATACGCTTTAAACATGCTTACATGAAAGCCAATCAGATGGAATAATTCAATCATGTGGGACTCTCAATTCTAAAACACAAGCCAGATCTTTTTCTAATAGTTCTGGCTTGTGTTTTAGAATTGAGAGTCCCACATGATTGAATTATTCCATCTGATTGGCTTTCATGTAAGCATGTTTAAAGCGTATCTGTTTGAAAGTGTTTAGCTTTCACGTTATTTGTATTATTTAATAAATTATTCAATGTTTACAAAGTAAACAAGGGATAAAATATACTACACCAAGAATAGTTTTTCTATCAAAAAATTCTTTTGTATTATTTAATAAATTATTCAGTGTAACACCCCTTTTGCTTGGAAAAGGGGTGTTACACTGAATAATTTATTAAATAATACAAAAGAATTTTTTGATAGAAAAACTATTCTTGGTGTAGTATATTTTATCCCTTGTTTACTTTGTAAACATTGAATAATTTATTAAATAATACAAAAGAAATTTTTGATAGAAAGACTATTCCTGGTGTAGTATATTTTATCCCTTGTTTATTTTGTAAGAAGGTTTAGATAGGTCAGAGTAGTTTGAGTATAAATGAAAGAATAAAGGTTCATAAAAGTAGAGTTAAAAATAGATATCTTAGTTCTGCTTTGTATGTCCATGAAAAAGATACAGGCCACACTATTGATTTTGATGAAGCTAAGGTTGTCTTCTTTGAGAGAAGTGAAATCAAGAGAAGAATTAAAGAATCTTTATTATTGACAATTTATTATTCTGAAGCAATTAATTTAAGAGTTCTTTTAATATTGGGTGGATGGGAAGTGAATGGATTTGTGGATAATGTTTAATATTATATATATTGTGTAGTTTTTGTAGTTCTTTACACTTGAGAAGTCTGCTTGTAGCAGTGAAACCTTTGGTAGTGTTTTACTATTATTTTTATGCTGGTCTGGTTGAATTTTGGATTTGGGGTAATTTTAATTATATATTGACTACTTTAGCTTTATGCTTGATATATATATATATATATATATTAGTAAAAATCATTCATATTTCACATGACTTATATAGCTTGTATTACCAATATGTAATATATAAAGAGCCTGCTATAAATGCTACAAAAGAAAATACGTGAAGCTATTATCTATGATGGTCTCTATCCACAGACCGGTTTCGAGCTATGGCTCTCATCAGTGAGGAGCTAGGACATTAGTTTCAAAATATTAACTCAAACCAAGCATTTATCTAATTCTTAAATATTAAGAAAAAGATCCAAATATTCAGACACCTACATGTCTTCAAACTCAGCTCTTTAACCAAAGAAACTATATAAGCCTGAACTTAATTCAGTGATCCCATATATTAGTAGGCTTAGCAATTTAATATAGCCAAAACCCTAATAGGAAAATTATAATATTAGTAAAAATCAGCCATATTTCACATGACCTAAATAGCTTGTATTACCAATATGTAATATATAAAGAGCCTGCTAATAGCTCTAAACAAGCTTATTTATTTTATTTTTTATGATAAACATTGCAGTTCAGTATAATTTAGCTAATACCTGAAGCTATTATCTATGATGGTCCCCATCCCCAGACCAGTTGAGCTATGGCTGATGATAGCCATAGCTCGAAACCGGTCTGGGGATGGGGACCATCATAGATAATAGCTTCAGGTATTTTCTCTTGTAGCATTTATCATAAAAAATAAAATAAATAAGCTTGTTTCGAGCTATTAGCAGGCTCTTTATATATTACATATTGGTAATACAAGCTATATAGGTCATGTAAAATATGGCTGATTTTTACTAATATTATAATTTTGCTATTAGGGCTTTGGCTATATTAAATTGCTAAGCCTACTAATATATGGGATCACCGAATTAAGTTCAGACTCATATAGTTTCTTTGGTTAAAGAGCTGAGTTTGAAGACATGTAGGTGTCTGAAGATTTGTATCTTTTTCTTAATATTTAAGAATAAGATAAATGCTTGGCTTGAGTTAATATTTTGAAACTAATGTCCTAGCTCCTCACTGATGAGAGCCATAGCTCAAAACCGGTCTGTGGATAGGAACCATCATAGATAATAGCTTCAGGTATTTTCTTTTGTAGCATTTATCATAAAAAATAAAATAAATAAGCTTGTTTTTAGAGCTATTAGCAGGCTCTTTATATATATATATATGCATATTATATAATATAAAAATGTCAAAACAGCATGCAAGTTAATAGATGCAAAACATCAATGTTGTCAGCCAATAAATGAGAATTCTAAAAAGTTAACTAGTAAACTATATTTCAAATCAAATAATGCTCTTAAAAAAATCCCATGTTGTTTTAACATCCAAAAAACAAATAATAGTTAGAAGTTGTCATAGCTAATCCATTTGTTAGTTGAAAATAGATATGCACGATTATAGACTATATATAAGTAGTTGGTGCATATATTAAATTTTAGCCCTATTTACTAACAATTATTTTGAAAAGTTTAAATATCATCAAGAAAAAAACTTGTGCAATCAGATTTATCTGGAACATATCAATGCATTTGTAACCAATATATAACAAACTTTTTGTTATCATAAGAAATGTTAAATAGACAACACTTACTAAATTGATGTTAGCCTTTTTTTTTTACTTGAATAATAAACTTAAAGATCAAAAAGGTGGGCCTAGGTCTCCATAATGATGCTTGCTGACTCAAAGTCATTCCTAATCAAAACAGTAAAGCGATATAATCTCAGGGATGAATTTGTCTAGATATCAATAACTTTCTAGTTGATAATTGATGATGATATTGCCAGAAAGTTTATTTATTTGTTAACTACATGCAACTAGCATCATAATCTTCCAGCATGTATATGATGACACCAATTATAAAAATTTGTCACTTGTATATGGTTCAATTATAAAAAATAAAATTTTACAGCTGGAGACTTGCATTATTCAAAAGATAACCCTGTAATCATTTTCCAAAAGAAAAATGTTGCATTATTCAAATGATAACCTTGTAATCATTTTCCAAAAGAAAAATGTACATACATGCATTTCTGATCATCTCTCAACAAATTTGAAGTCAAAAATGTACATATATGCATTTCTGATTATCTCTCAACAAATATGAAGTCATTTGGGTGCCTTTTTGATTAAACCAACTTCTAGGTCAATCATACAAGCAGGTATGAGAGAATTTGCATTAAAGTTTAAAACTGACCCTTTGAATATATTGTAAAGCTACAGAATTAAAAAATTTAGTAAGCAGTGAATAATCACATTTCAAATAATCATTAGGAGTCATTATCTTATAAAAACCACATTGTGTATATATATTGATATACCATATTCTAAAGTTTTTGATTATATCTCTTTGCCCATTTAACTTTTTAATTTTTATTGAATTTCATCTTTCTTTTTAAATAAAAGGTGTGTGTAAGCATTTATTAAGCAAAATAATGGGAATACTTATGATAATTTTATTAATTTGTAGAGCTACTATACATTGTATCAATAAATGCACATTGCTATATTGCGATTATATAATTTTGTATAAGATTTAAAAAAAAATTAAACATTTGTTATGCAAAAAAAAAAAAAAGCCCAAAGTTCTCTAAGTGATATCAGCAGATATTTGGGTAATTCTTAGTAGAATATCAGTTATTTTTTATTGAATTCTTTTATTTAAAATCTTCCACTATAATTTTAAAATGTCATTTGGTCTGATCTTTGTATAATATCTAAATAAAAAGCTCTATTTCTTCGGCAGACTGAGGACTTGTTTTGATCATAGAGTGAATTATTTACATTTGATATCTTCCATTTTTATGTTTAATGAATTCTATTCTATTTGTGTTTTGAATATCTATTTATTTATAAACAAATATATATAAAAGCACTGTATGCACAGATAATAAAGCTAGAAAATATATGTTTAAAAGCGAGATTTTACTAAAATATAAAACTATTAAATTATAGATCTTAGCACTTTCAAGAGATTACTTGCTTTCATACTCATAGCTGCTGTTGTTATAAGTGCAATGCAGAAATAGTAATTTTTGCAAATTGATGCAAATGAGTTATAAGACATTTTTGAGACAGTGAAAAACAGGCTTCTCTTCTATTGATGGACTTGGGGTCAGTAGCTATATGAAACACCTCTCTAATCTTGCATTGGGCATCGTATCTTTTGGAGCATATAATGCTGGAAGAGGTGGTTTCACATTTATGGCCTGATGCTCTTTCATGTTCACAGAAGGTGGAATTGCTTTCCTGCTTGGTTTTAGTTTTATTGTAGATATATTTGTGTTGCACTACTCTAATGGCTATGTTAGTTCAGATCTTCCCATAGTATGCAGCTTGGCAGTTCATATCCACTTTTCAAATCAAGTGTCTCTTCAACTTTTTTTCTAACTTCACAAAGTCTAACAATGCCCTATTTAATATCAGAGAGTTCTTTTTTCCAATCTGTGCAATCTTCCTTTACTTAAGAGTATTCACAAGTATAAATAGATAAATAAAAAAAATATCAATAAATAGCAGTCTAGATTTGTAATCAGAAGATATTCTTCAAATGCCAATTGCTGTTTTGATTGAAAATTTTAGCATCTTCGAAATGAAGGATATAATTTAGTTAACACTATTATTAACAAACATTCATTCTGCTTAGTTAAAACCTATCAAGCATCTGAAAAGAGAGACCATAATGTTTTTTAGTTTTATGCTTAGATGTAAAAATCAGTAAACTCAATAATCTGGCTGACATATGTTGGTGGGCAATGTTTATTTATATGCTACAATAACAAAAACATATGGAGTGGACTTTATAATTTTCTCTGTTCGATTTCTTTAATTAAGGCTTCAAAAAAAAATCTAACGGTCTCCTTTTAGTATTACATATTTAAACAATAAAAATATCTACAAACTTCCCAAATCAAAGATAAGGAAAGTATTATGTAATATAAATATGTCGAATATGTTCAGTGGACAAGAGATAAAAATTAGAATAAAAAATCAGTATAAGATTTATTGATACAGAAGAGACTATCTTTTAGGAAGATATATTTCAGCAAATGGAAGCCATTATTAGAAAAATAATAAATTTATCAGATATATAACATAGTTTTTAATACCCAATTTATACTTTACTTTTATTATTTTTTTCAACAACTTGTGAAAAAAAAAACTTTCTGATTTGGAAATATACAATGAACTACTAAATAGCGAATAGAGAAATTGGAAGATTTCAATAAAAATATTATTTACTTATTTATTTTTTAGTAGTTACTATCTGTAATCTTTGATTTTATTAATTATTTACATTTATTTTTATCTATAATTTTTTTTTCTGAATAATGTATTCACTGTTTAGTAATTCATTATATATTTCTGAAATGAGAAGTAAAGTTTTTTTTTCTCAATAAGATTTAAATTTATAGAAAAAAATGATGTTTGGGCAACAAAGTAGCAAAGCCGAAAACAACACTTTTATACAATTGACCAAACAGATTGTTTTTTCCCCTCTCAAATCTAGAAAATATAAAAGAGGCAAAAATAGTTATCACTTGATCTCCTGATCATGTGATGTTCAAATATCAAATTAACAGGATGAAGACAACAGTTTCACTCAATTGAGTGAACCGAAATTTAGTTTTTTTTTTTACTTAGCTGAGAATCCTTTCTCAAATCTTCAATTCTCTAGTTTGTCATATCAGTTGAATGGAACTATTCTCAAACCTGAAATTTTAGTGCTCAAATATAACTTGATATCTTTTTAGAAATTGCCCACATGGAAAGAGGGATTTTTTTAGAATTGCACAATATTGAAACAGAAAGATTCGTATTCGAATCTTAAGTTTCACCTTTTTCTGTCGTCTCTCACTGACCGGTCTATCCCACCCAAATTTAAACTTCTTGGTATCGAATTGTGTGTGTAGCAATATTAAAAATGTATAAATATATGTAGAATTCAGCATAAACATGCACACATTTCGATCTCAAATTAAAGGCAATAAATAGGGATAAAATAATATAATTTAGATTTCTTTTAGTTATATAATTTTGTATAATTTTAATCATTTATTTTGGATTATAAAGTTCGTATTTATTGCTTTGTTTAAATTTCGTTTAATAATAATTCTAAAAAAATCTGATGTAATATTTAATTAAAAGTTAAAATAATCTTATGTTCCCTTTTTGTCTTTGAAATTTAAAAGCATCGGTCAGTGATAGATAATAGATTAATTAAAGAAAAATTCCCCAAAATGTAATTAGTAAATGTAAAATGTAAACAATAGAATGGCAGCTTTCTTTATAATTAAAACCAACAAAATGCATTGATTATCCTCAGGGCAGATTAAGTAGAACCTAAAAATACCTTAACAAAAATGTGAAAGATCAAGATAAGAAAAGAGGCCATCTTAGACTTGCTGGAGACATTCACTTAAACTTTAGCTCTGCTCTCGATCACTGAGAGTCTCCAAAATATAAAAATAAATTGTTCCTGCCAAGGTATGACCGAGTAAAAGCACCTAGATTATTCTCCATCGGGAGATGGCCTATCGGATGCCGAACTTTCCATTGCCCATCATAAATTCACCATGAAGATCTGCTGCCTGAAATAAATGAGAAAGCTGCTGCTGCTGTTAAAGTAAATGAAACATCTAAATACAAGAAAGAATTGCCACTCATGAACTATTTGCTACTAAACCAATGGACTCGGAAAACTTCTTATAAAACAGGTACCTGTCTGTGTTCAAACTCTAGAGTACTCTAATAACATGCTATAGCTCTTCTTCATATTACTTATCTAAATTATAAAATGTAAAAACTATCATTTGTATAACTAAAATTGAATAATTAATTTAATGTGTAAATTTCTCTAATAATCTAGCTTACCTCACTCTATCTTTCTTGGGTGCATATTTCTCAAATCTACATTTTATCTATATTTATTATTTAATTATTGCATGCTCATAATTGTCTCAATTTTCAAAGTTTAAATCTATGATCGCTTGAAACAGTGAATGCGTGTCAAATTTTCATTAATATTTACTTTCATAAATAACTTAACTTTCATATAAATCAACACGTATTCAATGCATCATTTATTGTAATGCAGGGTCTACTACTTCGCAAATGGCTGGCATATTAGTTGTAATAATTCCCAGTTTATTTATGTTTTGTATTATTAAATCTTAATATTTAATAATTCTAGAAAATTACATTTCTTTGAGAGTCACCAACATTCTTTAGTAAATGTTGATAATGTAGGGCCGAGTTAGAAATCTATTTAAAATCTTATCATAATCGTTTATACATTATACATGTGTTACGTTTTAGAGATGCGATGACCCATTCTGCCGTGATATTTCCGGACTTTTCAGGGTTGAAATTAACCCCAGTCGTCCTACACAAGCGGACATAATGGGTGCTCCCGTAGGACTTGACAACATCATGCAGCCAGCCGGCAAACTGCGACAAGGACTGCTTGTCCCTAGTTATGCTTATGTGACACCTTACTTCGTCGGGCCGATGGCAGAGACCAGCCTGACATTCTTATAAACTCATTCCTGGCATTGCAGTTTCGATATACTGCCATTCCATATCGCCTTTCTAAAGTGTACCACATGTTCCTTTACTTAATTTTATTATTCTATATATCACTCCGCCTCTGCATTATCTTCATAATTCACTCTCAAATAAATGTTTGCCCTTAGTGATAAATAAATAATTTAATTAAATAAATATATGTCCGCCGCTACTCTTAAATCTTACTTTAGAGTCATGCATTGCAAAGGTATAAATCCCTCAAGGCATACGCATTAGAAATGCTTACTCGAGAATTTTAGGTAGCTAGATTACGCCTTCAAATAAATGAATTCCTTTTGTAAACAAATAAATAAATGTATTCTTTAAAATATAATCATGTCGCAAATCCTGCTACTGAAGCTTTTAATCCATAAAATATTATTAGTAAATGATTTTCTTATTAAAATGTGTTAATAAATAATTTTAAACTATACATCTGCAGTTACGTTTCATTTATTCGATACCCATTCTATATAATATTTCCTCGATTATGTAGTTTGATTATTGGCTAACCCAAAAATAAAATTATAAATCTCTTGCATATCCCTGACCACCGTGCCTAAAGAAATATTTGCTAATGTCGCATCAGATGCGTTGTTTCGTGGATTGTATTGTGGAACCGATAAACTATGTTCGAACTCAGTACCACGGGTGGCTTCACTACCTCGATGGTGCTGCTGTTCTGGGTGGTGGTCAAATTCTGCACTATGTTTACGAGTCACACGTTTTCTGACTGTTACATAGTAGAATTTTTTTTTAGCGTTTGGTGCTTTCCAACGCGGAGCTTTCGATACAAAAAAAACCCATATATACCCTGAGCAAAATATAACGCATATAAATTTCTTTTAGCGTTCGTTACTCGAGTTAGCTAATTATTCTATATATATACGATTTTGTTTTGATAAAAATAATGAAAAAAAAAATAAATCGAGTGAAATAATGTGGGTCGAGTGAATGAAAGGACAGCAGGCGTAATAACAAATTTAAGGAAAGCTGGGATGTGTGTGTAATTTAAGAAGGAATGAAAATATTCGGATCTAATGAAATATTTTATATATATATGTCAAAAAAAAAAAGTAATCAGTCGCTAAATGAGAAAGCAGGTAGCATTGAATAATTTATTAAAGCACCGTTATATATATAGCATAGACAGCAGAAGCTTGTTATATATGTTAACAGTAAATATTTTGTTAAAGTACAAATATATATATCATAGACAGCAGTGGCTTATTATACGCGTTACCAGTAGTTCGCTATAAATATATATGATAAATATGTTAAACGCAGCAATATAGAGATAGGGCAATGTAGAGTAGGTGAGGGCAGCGAAAGAGTGTTATAGGGCCAATATACCGGTGGAGAGTAGTCAAATGCTAGTAGTATAAAATAAATAAATCATATTAAGAAAATGGAATCAGAAAATATTGATATAGAGCAAGTAGATTTAACTGAACCTTTGGAGTCGACACCTGAGCGAAGGGAAGCTCCGCAACAATACAGAGGATCAATGGACTTTAATTTCAAGTTCATTGAAAAAATACTCAGACAGAATATGCAAGAAATGAAGAAAATGTATGATGAGGAAATGAAAAAAAGAAGAGATGAAGAATCAAAACAGAGACAGGAAGAAGAAAAGATAAGAGTTAGAGAGTATCAGGAAATTCAAAAATTTGTCTTGAGAGAGTTAGGAATGATAGCAAATGAATATAGAATAACACAAGTCAATAAAGAGGGGGGAAATATAAGGACAAGGGAGGTTAGACCTCAGAGCCACTTAGGAAAGATTATTCAGATAAAAATCTTTAGAGGAGAGACAGGAGAAAATCCTCAAACCCACTTAATGAGCTTACAAAGTTTCTTTCAAGTGCATAAGGCAGGAGCAGGTTAACAGATAGCTATTGCCAGTTACCATTTACAGGGCTATGCCAAAGACTGGTGGGATATGGTGAAATGGAAACCTAAAACTATAGAGAAGTACACAGATGCGTTAATGAAACAATATTGGAGTGACAAGCATCAAATTGATATCTACAACATGCTGTCATGAAAAATACAAAGCAATACCCCGAGAAACACATGCTCAGTTTTTCCTCCGCCAAGCAAACCGATTTAAATCTCTCACGATGTTCGCATTGGCAGATAGACATATCATTGGAACAATTCAACAAAATATGCCAGTAAGTACCCAAAAGCTGATGATCGGAAGTTGTATCAGACATTGAAGAGATGGAAGAATTTCTTGCAGTTTTAGATGATAGCCATTGGCCTAAAAGACTAGTAGATCATGAATGGAAGCAGGAGACCAGACAACAGCAATCAGCAACTACTAGCAATCATAGTGAGAAAGAAAGAAACCAAATGGCAATTCGATCAAGCGGGACTTCAGTAAAAGATTATCAGTACCAGCATTCATCTTGCCAGCAGCTGAAAGTTGTGGAGATGACTAACTTAATGTCAGTCATCCAGGAAGAGGATCATACTTGGGGACTTCATATTGGCCCTTGCCCAATTATTAATACAAGAATCAGGGCCTCAGTTGCACAAATTCTTCTTGACACAACAAATTATGAAAAACATGGACTCATACCCAGGCTTCCCGCTCGCCCAATCCAAATGAAGCTGGCTGATGGGAGGACAACCAGAACTGAAAACTATCAAGTCTGGTTGGAAATATCGATAGGAGAAGCCAATGCAGGACATGCCTTCTTAATGATAAAAGGACTAATTCAGGACGTGATAATTGGGTCCGACTTCTTAACCCAACATGAATGTATCCTGGACTATAAAAAAAGATACTTACTTTCCAGCAGAAGCAGATTAGTTTTGATATGAATAAACAAACTGAAGAAATCCAATTAAGATGTCTGGAGGCCATTCCTGATGAGGATATCTAAGAGAAAATTACGGGATCATCGTTAGACAAGGTAGAGAACCGATTCCAGTTACAAAAATTACTTATGGAAAATCGTACTATATTTTCTCAGGTCCCAGGTGAAATTAGTGATTACGTCCATCGGATACGAGTAAAAGAAGAGACACATTTCCAGACCCACACATATCCTATCCCATTTCAGTATCAAGAAGAGGTGAATGCTCAAATTAAGCAGATGATTGACTGGGGTGTAATTGAAAAGGGGTCATCACCCTATAATAACCCGTTAGTCGTGGTCAAAAAGAAAAGATGGAACCATACGATGGTGTCTAGATGCTAGGACATTAAACAACATTACTATACCTGAGCAAGACATCCCACCACCCATCCAAGAAACGTTTATCAAGTTGACTGCTAAGAATATTTTCTCTATCCTTGACCTAACTGCCAGTTACTGGCAAATGGCTCTCCACCCCCAGGATCGAAAATATACCACGTTCAGATACAATGGGCAAACCCACATGTTTAAGAGAGTACCTTTTGGGCTGATAAATAGCGGGGCAGGCCTCATGAGGTGTTTGGACCAAGTATTGTCAGAAAAGTTAAAAAAAAAATTGGTATGTTATGTAGACGATGTAGTAGTTGTGTCAAGAGACATTGCAGAACATGTGGAGGATTTAAAACAATTTTTTGATGAGTGCACCCAGAAAATTATAACTAAGTTTTTTCGCATTGAGGGAGATTTCCTTTTTAGGTCATATTGTAAATGGTCAATGAATTAGGGCTCACCCTGACAAGGTCACAGCTATTGAAAATTTCCCTAGGCCCACGAACCGAAAACAAGTTCAATCATTTTTGGGCCTTTGCAATTACTATCACAAGTTTTACCCCCATTTTGCCAAAGATACATCATCACTAGTAGAATTGATAAGACCTCACCACCGATGGGAATGGATGAAGACCCATGAAGAAGACTTCAGTCGAGTAAAGAGAAGATTTTTAGAGACTGTGATGTTACACTACCCAGATTTTACCCGTCCCTTTTATTTGCAGACTGATAGCAGTCAGAAAGGATTGGGCGTGGTTCTATTTCAAGTCAACCAAGAAGGCCAACACCAAATACTATATTTTAGCAGCCGTACTCTGAAAAGAGCTGAAAAGAACTACACAGTGATGGAACAAGAGACACTAGCCATCGTGTGGTCATGTAATAAGTTCAAGCAGATGTTTCTGGGTTCAGAAGTGATTATCTTTACTGACCACCGGTGTCTTGAATTCCTAAATAAAAGTTACCTGAACAATGACCACCTCATCAGATGGTGTCTTTCACTTCAAAGATTTCATTATAAAGTCATCTACTGCCCTGGGCCTGAAAATACAGTGGCCGATATATTAAGTCGACATCTTATAGAACTGGAGCCACACAACCCCATAGTAAGTGATCAGCCATTGGTAATTGCAGCAACGGTACTGGACCAGGAAATGGAACACAAGTTAAGGAACCTTCAACATTGGCAAGAGCAACAACCGCTATACCAAAAGCTTATCCAAATTGTACAACAGCAAGAAAATCCAATACAAGGCTGCTCAACACCTCGAGGAAAGAAGCTATACCGGATAAGAAATGGGTTGCTGCAGCAGCAGATTGTGGGAGATAAAATTTTACTGGAAAAATCTTGGTAGCACCTGACCTCAGAAACCATCTCATCATGTATATGCATGGCTTAGAAGGGCACTATGGCCCTAGAAAAACAGAAGAAGCTATAAGATGACAATTTCACTGGCCAAAACTATATGAAGATGTGATGGATACCCTCAAGAAATGTGCTATTTGTGCAAGAGATAAACCACCAAATAGAAACTTTAGTGGAGTAGGTGCCTCTATCATCCCATCCACACCAAATGAAATACTGGCGATCGATCACTATAGCCCATTGCCATACTACCGTAGATTCTGTTACTTACTTGTAACTTATGATCTACTCTCAAAATATGCTTGGGCCTATCCTGTGATGCAAGCAGATAACCGTTGCGCAATTCGAGTGTTACAAAAGTGTCAATTCATCAAGATTGGAAAACCGATCACCATCCTCTCAGACCACGGATCGGCCTTTACATCTCAAGAATGGAAAACTTGGTTGAGGCAGCAGAACGTTAAACATATTTCTGACCTCAATTCGAAATCCTCAGTCTAACCCATGTGAAAGGGTTATGAGGGAAATAAACTGACTATTTAGGACCCATGTTAACCAAAATCACAGAAGCAGGGTAAATCAAACTGAAAAGATTTTTCAATATATCAATGGAACCATCAATGAGGCCACTGGCATGACACCAACATGTTTGCATTTTGGTAAAGCAGACTCATTACTGATCTAGACGCCATTACCCATGGATGAACGTGAAATCAATATTGAAACTGACAGACACAAGGCACACCACGGTGGCCTTACAGAAAGAGCAGAACGGAAATTACGAGCAGATCAGAGAAGCCAACATTTCCAGGTCGGGAACTATGTTTGGATATGGAACTCTCAACAAAGTAACCAAGATAAAAGAGTATATAAAAAGTTCTTTCCTTTGTACCGGGGACCCTTTATAATTGATCGCACATGTGGCCCAAATGCATATTTATTAAAAGATGGAGATACCATAAAAGGGACATATAATGCCCGTAATCTGAAACCATGTAGGTATTATCCACCTGACCTGGGGTTGTAAAAATATTAGACTATTAGGACGGTTATTAAACTTATATGAAAATATTAAAATGAACTTGATATAATGAACTTGGTTGAATGGAATGTACTTTAGTCAAATAGGGTTTTAGATAGAAATTTTGTTATATATATTATTGTTTTAATTACTATTACTCTTAAAAAATTTTTTTTTATATTATACTAACTAATCCTATTCTAATATTTTTTTTTATATATATACATTCAGTTTAACTAATTATTACTATGATTTTAACCAGACACGGCCAAATTAGGCCATTTTAATTAAACGATAAATTCTAGATCCGGGTATATAAATTGTTCGTTGCTTCATGTAATCTCTGCTTTCTATATTTCAATATATCTGTAAAAACAATAATAATGTTTTCGTATTTAAATTATGTAATGTAAAAATTTTTTTTTCATAATAATGTTTTCGTATTTAAATTATGTAATGTAAAAATTTTTTTTTCTCTTTCTTGCCTCCTTTTGTCCTTCCTTAATTGTTCACGGGAAGTACGGGGAAATGAAACAGTAAGATTCGTATTCGAATCTTGAGTTTCACCTCTTTCTGTCGTCTCTCACTGACTGGTCTATCCTGCCCAAATTTAAACTTTTTGGTATCGAATTGTGTGTGTAGCAATATTAAAAATGTATAAATATATGTAGAATTCAGCATAAATATGCACACATTTCGATCTCAAATCTTGAGTTTCACCTCTTTTCTGTCGTCTCTCACGGACCGGTCTATCCCGCCCAAATTTAAACTTTTTGGTATCGAATTGTGTGTGTAGCAATATTAAAAATATATAAATATATGTAGAATTCAGCATAAACATGCACACATTTCGATCTCAAATTAAAGGCAATAAATAGGGATAAAATAATATAATTTAGATTTCTTTTAGTTATATAATTTTGTATAATTTTAATCATTTATTTTGGATTATAAAGTTCGTATTTATTGCTTTGTTTAAATTTCGTTTAATAATAACACTAAAAAAATCTTATGTAATATTTAATTAAAAGTTAAAATAATCTTATGTTCCCTTTTTGTTTTTGAAATTTAAATGCATCAGTCAGTGATAGATAATAGATTAATTAAAGAAAAATTCCCCAAAATGTAATTAGTAAATGTAAAATGTAAACAATAGAACAGCAGCTTTCTTTATAATTAAAACCAACAAAATGCATTGATTATCCTCAGGGCAGATTAAGTAGAACCTAAAAATACCTTAACAAAAATGTGAAAGATCAAGATAAGAAAAGAGGCCATCTTAGACTTGCTGGAGACATTCACTTAAACTTTAGCTCTGCTCTCGATCACTGAGAGTCTCCAAAATATAAAAATAAATTGTTCCTGCCAAGGTATGACTGAGTAAAAGCACCTAGATTATTCTCCATCGGGAGATGGCCTATAGGATGCTGAACTTTCCATTGCCCATCATAAATTCACCATGAAGATCTGCTGCCTGAAATAAATGAGAAAGCTGCTGTTAAAGTAAATGAAACATCTAAACACAAGAAAGAATTGCCACTCATGAACTATTTGCTACTAAACCAATGGACTCGGAAACTTCTTATAAAACAGGTACCTGTCTGTATTCAAACTCTAGAGTACTCTAATAACATGCTATAGCTCTTCTTCATATTACTTATCTAAATTATAAAATGTAAAAACTATCATTTGTATAACTAAAATTGAATAATTAATTTAATGTGTAAATTTCTTTAACAATCTAGCTTACCTCACTCTATCTTTCTTGGGTGCATATTTCTCAAATCTACATTTTATCTATATTTATTATTTAATTATTGCATGCTCGTAATTGTCTCAATTTTCAAAGTTTAAATCTATGATCGCTTGAAACAGTGAATGCGTGTCAAATTTTCATTAATATTTACTTTCATAAATAACTTAACTTTCATATAAATCAACACGCATTCAATGCATCATTTATTGTAATGCAGGGTCTACTACTTCGCAAATGGCTGGCATATTAGTTGTAATAATTCCCAGTTTATTTATGTTTTGTATTATTAAATCTTAATATTTAATAATTCTAGAAAATTACATTTCTTTGAGAGTCACCAACGTTCTTCAGTAAATGTTGATAATGTAGGGCCGAGTTAGAAATCTATTTAAAATCTTATCATAATCATTTATACATTAAACATGTGTTACGTTTTAGAGATGCGATGACCCATTCTGCCGTGAAATTTCCGGACTTTTCAGGGTTGAAATTAACCCCAGTCGTCCTACACAAGCGGACATAATGGGTGCTCCCATAGGACTTGACGACATCATGCAGCCAGCCGGCAAACTGCGACAAGGACCGCTTGTCCCTGGTTATGCTTATGTGACACCTTACTTCGTCAGGCCGATGGCAGAGACCAGCCCGGCATTCTTATAAACTCATTCACGGCATTGCAGTTTCGATATACTGCCATTCCATATCGCCTTTCTAAAGCATACCACATGTTCCTTTACTTAATTTTATTATTCTATATATTACTTCGCCTCTGCATTATCTTCATAATTCACTCTCAAATAAATGTTTGCCCTTAGTGATAAATAAATATTTTAATTAAATAAATATATGTCCGCCGCTACTCTTAAATCTTACTTTAGAGTCCTGCATTGCAAAGGTATAAATCCCTCAAGGCATGCGCATTAGAAATGCTTACTCGAGAATTTTAGGTAGCTAGATTATGCCTTCAAATAAATGAATTCCTTTTGTAAACAAATAAATAAATGTATTCTTTAAAATATAATCATGTCGCAAATCCTGCTACTGAAGCTTTTAATCCATAAAATATTATTAGTAAATGATTTTCTTATTAAAATGTGTTAATAAATAATTTTAAACTATACATCTGCGGTTACGTTTCATTTATTCGATACCCATTCTATATAATATTTCCTCGATTATGTAATTTGATTATTGGCTAACCTGAAAATAAAATCATGAATCTCTTGCATATCCCTGACCACCATGCCTAAAGAAATATTTGCTAATGTTGCATCAGATGCGTTGTTTCGTGGATTGTATTGTGGAACCGATAAACTATGTTCGAACTCAGTACCATGGGTGGCTTCGCTACCTCGATGGTGCTGCTGTTCTGGGTGGTGGTCAAATTCTGCACTATGTTTACGAGTCACACGTTTTCTGACTCTTATAATATAGCACAGTGATAAAAATAATAGATGCAAGATCAAAATGATCCTGAATAGATCACCAATTGAATGGGGGGGGGGGTGTTTCAGTCAACAATTAAATTATGTCATTTTATTGCTTGAGCAACTAACAATATAATTTTTCATATACAAAATAATTTCTATATGCTAAAATAAAAAATAAATTGTATGGAATATTAGACAATCTATCTTTCATATGCAAGCTCTTTTAATTAATTTGTTAAGTGTATGTGTTTTATTATAACTACATTAATATAACAAATGCAGGCAATTTGTATGCAGAATAATACACTAGTATAAAAAATATATTTACTTAATAAGTGATCAAAATGTAAAATGATAATAAAAATCATTCTAGTAGAGAATGGCATAAAAGTCTCAAATGTCATAATTTTATTTTAAAAATATTTTATTGACATAACAAAATTAATGATGGCTCAATTCCAGTTCTGGTTTTGGCTTCTTCCATCAAGGCTGACTTGGTAATGTGGCTGTCCTAAATCTGGTAGATGCATGGCAGAGCCATTAACCACCCTAACAGGTTAATGTATGAGTAAATAGCATTCCATTCTGTTGGTATTGTCCACTCCTTTGAGGTTGGCTCTATAATGCTGACATATCAGAACTGGTATCCATGTAGTGTGGGATCGTTGACTCTCTGGCAAAGTCCAGCATGTTGCATTATAGACATACGATAGGCACTATAATATCGATATATCAGGTCCAATATTCATGTAATGTGAGTCCATGAGTCATACTAGCAGGTTCCATGTATTTGTAAATAAGAATCTAGAGGATAATATCTTGTCCTTGTTCTGAAGAACTTTAAGCTTATCAAAAAATATAGCATTAGGGTCCGGTGCTGGTTGCATAAACTTTGACCTGCATCTTGTGTACCAAACGGTATATGTCAGAAAGGTAGATAACCTGATAACCATAAAGCCTCCAGAGGAAAGACAACCCCTGATGTCCAGGATTTTATCAACTGCTATAACGCAGTGTTGAGAGATGATGTGGCTAATACTGTTATAGCCTGAACATATATTTATCAGATGATTAAAGGTCTCCTCTCCTCTAGAGCAGGCATGACAGATTGGATCTATTTTATTTAGGAACCACTTGAAGTGTAAAATGTATTAGTTGGCATGGAGCCCAGATTAACCTTGACCAGATAATCCAACAGTTTGGGTTCCAGCAACAGAGATTTAAATATTGCAGTGATTCTATGATTGCTGCACCATAGGTGAATCCACATAGCTGTATTTTCAGAATTCAGCAGGCAGTGTGCCTGCTAGATGCTAATTTTATTATTAAACTCTGCCGTTAAGTGCCCAATGTGTAGAAATTGTTGCTTAATAATGGTGTCAAGCCACGTGTCTTTACTGGGGGGGGGGGTCAGTCAGTAAGTATTACAGTCTCAATGATAGCTGATAGAGAGAATTTTTTAAGAAGATTTACTCCAAGTGAATGATCTTTTTGAAAATTAATTGCTTGTATTGAATGGAGACCCATGACATTCTGTCTCCTGTGAAACTGAAGTCTGCAAGTGCTAATTGCAGGAGTCCATCATCTCCACAAGAGCTGGCCACAGAGCCTCTGAATTTGTAAGAAGAATGTTTTGGTAACTGTCATTATTGGCAAGTAGTAATTTATGCTCACCATGATCTTCATATTAATCAGAGCAATCTGCCCTTGTAGGGACAGGTATGTCCTGGACAGTGATTGGATCACCTTGGCAGCATTGTTTATGATGGAATTTTGTTGACAGACAGATATAGCAGTCTATAACTTGAAGATAGGGAACCACAAAAAACTCTGAGGTTCTGCTATAAAACTGATTAGTATTTTCCTACCGGTATTGATGCACCAGGATGACGACTTGTGGGGATTGATGGATAGCTTGTAATGTTGAGTGTAATTGTTAATGATGGAGTAAAGTGTCTTCAGATTATGGGAGGGGAAAGATCACAAGTATGTCATCCATGTATGTGAAAACCTTGATGTTTTTCTTGAGCCAGGGCACATATATCCCTGGAAGACTCTCTAGCTCTTTAATCAGAGGGTCAAGGTACTTTATGAATAACAGACCACTCAATGGTGATCCTTGTTGTATGGATCTTGAAGGAGAAAATCTATCTGAGTAGTGCCCATTTATGGAAATATAGACGTGCCTATTATTCAGGAGATTGTCCAATATCTGAAATATCTGCTGTTATATGTCCAACTGAGACAGCAAACCAAGGAGAATTTTGACATCTACGGTATCAACGGCATTGGACACATCCAGCTGAACCATTACAGGCATGGATTTCCTGTTAGATCAAATGTGATCAAGCAGTATTTTCATTTCACCGACTGCAGTCAGCGTATATGATCCCTACCTAGCATATTGAGAGGTCGATATATCCTGTAGTATGGCATCCTGATTTTTTTCTTTTACTGTATCCTCCATAACCTTGAATAGAATTGGTGTCATAGATATCAGCCTGATGCTATTCAGAGAGGAGAGGTCCCAGTTCTTTTTAATAAATGGGACCATGGTGATCAGATATAGGTTAGGCATTACTCTCCTTTCAGTGGTGAGGTAGTTTATCATGTTTAATATAATTCTTGCAGTAAAAAAGTTTAAGAGAGTGAACACAAACTTCGGAATAACATGAATCCCAGAATGAACACTATCAGGAAGACTCTGCAACCTACTTTTGATGTCCTGGAGCATAATTTCATGATCCATCTCCCCAGGTGTGCCCACCCATCTGATGGCAGGGTTTATCCGGTGGCCTAAAAGTAGGCTTTGATAGTGACTTTCTATGTGTAGAATCATATTCGTGCCAGTAATGTGGCCAAAACTGATGAGCAATGAAGTAGGAAGCTCCTGTTTCTTCCTGGCCCCCAGAGCCCACCTGAGGTAGCCCCGGGTCCAGCTGGCAAAAAATTCTTTGCATTTTTCGTAGCTATAATCTCTGCTACTGTTGACTGCTTTGATTTGTATAAAACTTTCAATTCAAGTAAGTTGTCAATGTTGTGATCCGTACCACCGAAGATTTTAATTTTCACATTCAGACTATCCAATTCACACATCAGGGTGGTTGTCCCCTTAAGCTTGAAGATGTATTGGGTAACTAGCAATTGAATAATCCCTATGAATGTAGTCCAGGTCTCAACAAGGTGTAGGCATGAGGTTCACATTGTGAAAGAGAATGTAGGCCTCTGAAAAAAACACCTCAGTGGCATTGGTTCTAGTGAACATTCTGATTACTTTGGTTGCAGTTTGACCTCTAGCCCATAGTGCAATTAGGCTGAAAAGAACATTAGATCAATGAGCATGGGACTGTTTTTCGTATCGAAAGAATACGCATTGGGTGGGAAAACCCCCTCCCATTGATAAATACTTGTGATAAATACTTTGTTGAGCAGGGGTATTTCTTTGTAAAAGACTCACAGGAGATATTAAAGTCTCCGAGGAGAAGGGTAGGTTGCATTGTTATTGTTAGTAATTAGGTTAATTGTGTGAACTATTTTAAACAGTGTTGCATGAACATTGGGACTATAGACATAAATCACATTGAAAGTGTTAAAGGAGAAGGTCAACTCAATGGCAACTAGATTGTGGTCTAGATAAATTATTCTGAAGGAGGTTGGGGCCAGAAGATTGTTATCCCAATTCCCCCCTAGCAGTATGACCTGTAGATAAATGGGTAAATCCCAATTTGCTAAGTTCTGATTTTATGAAGTAGTTCGAGTTCAGGTGAAATTTCATTTCCCCTATGAACAATAAATGTGGCGAGTTTTGTTTATAAAATGCCTGATGGCATTGATATGACTGAGGGAGTTAATTCCTCAGACATTAAACATCTATTGTTATCCATTGTAAGATGGCATGCTAGATTCCACCAGAGGCAGTTTTTCTTGAAGTATCAGAAGTCTCTCCTTTTTTGGAATTAAATTTCCATGCGGATGTTAGAGGGATGTTTAAATCCGAAGTGGGAAGATCCACAGGCAAAATATTGGTAGAATCACCAGTTACTGGTTCAGATGGGAGATGGATCTTCTGTTTCTTTTCTGTGGCTCCTTTATGTTAGTTGCATTTGATATTGCAGGTTCGGACTTATGCCTCAGTAGAAATACCATCTCCTCCTCTGCTGAGCTAGAACTGGATATGACCTTTGGTTTTCTTTGTTTCTGGTGCTAGGAATAATGCATGTCTCCATCTCATCTGCAGACCAGGAAGAGGTGGCATCTATAGGTGGTGTTAGGTAAAGAGTGTTGCTTTCATTAGTCTCTGCTATCAGTGTGACACTAGGACTTAGTGAGACATTATATTTACCTTGTATGGAGTTAGGTTTAGGTATTTCCATCTTTTTTTTGATTTGATTTGATTTTGGTCTTTATTGTTTGTACCAACTCTATTACCAGATACTGTGGCTGAGCCCGTACTTAGGCCTTCAAGAAAAATCTTAGGTTCATTATTGGAGAAATCTTTTGATTTTGGTTCCAAGGGGCATTGATTATTGTTTTGGTTTTTGTGACCATTGTTATGTGATGTGTTATGCTCGTTAGCCTGATGAACATTTGTTTCATGTATTAAGATACTTTTAGACTTTTTATTTGTTTGCTTTATGTTGAATTCATCCTGCAGTTCTACATTGTTGTATTGGGCACTCGGTTGTTGTGAATTATATTGTACCTCAGAGCTGAATAGGAAGTCTGTTGATGCCTACATCGATTCATATACTCCTTGACCAGGTATGTTCTTTGGCCACATAAAAGCACTGTGACCTAACTCCTGCAAAAGAAAATATCATGGGAGAGCCTCTAGCCGACAACACTGTCATAATGTCTGTTGACACTATTCCCTTTTCCAGAGGAGTCTAATTGCACCTGTGTTTGACAGAATGTTATTAAATATTTTGTCAACTGGAAGGTAGGTGAAACTAGTCACCCCGCAAATGTTCCAATATCTCTCGTGAATGGGAGACATGATTGCGACAAGTGGTGGATGACAAGTTATGGTATGAGATCCTAAAATAGTCAGATGATTGTGTTTGCAAATTTTTTTTTCTTCGATTTGGATGGGATATTTCCTTGAGATATCCTGCATTATTTCTAGTGCTGTTGTGAAAATTTAAACTGGGATATGATTCACTATGTATTTGGCTATGACTAGGTAGTGATTTTATGCTTGGATGCTTATCATCTGGACTTAATGTAAGGAATTCATATGTACAGTTTTGTGGCTTTTGGCTTATATGCATTTATAATGTTAGCTTTGTCTCCTGATATGAGAAGAAAATAGCCAGGACCCTCTGTTCACAAGAAATGAGTTGATTTTGACTTAGCTGATATGTTAATCTATCTTTTGGCAAGATTTTGGATGATTGATGACTCAAACTAAGATTTTTAAGTTTGATTTTGCAGCCATTGGCAGTGCCATCCACCTCCACGTGTACAATTGACATATTTTCAGATATTGATGAAATAACTGTGAAAAAGATTTTTTTTTAACATTATTTCCTTTTTCCCTTTTTTTTGATTCCAGATTATTCCTATTATGGCCTGATTTATTGGGATTGTCTGATTTATATTTATTTTCCTGACAGTTACGCTCATATGTTTTCTCAGAATTAATATTTAATGCTTGCGTAATTGTGTTTTTTTAAAGAAATTAGAAATTAACTAGAGAATTTATTCACAATCAAACTACTTTTACTGTGATAGTAGTTGTATAATATTTAACTACCATTTCAATAAAAATTGTTTTAAAGTTAAAAAACAGACTGAAAACAGTTTAGCAATAAAGCAAAATTTTATTATAAAACTAAAAGTTTGCTAATAAAACAAGCTTTTTAACCTGTGTTAAAAATCAATGCTCACATTCTTTTTAACGTATTAAAAATCAATATTTAAATTTCCTGAAGCATTTTGTTTTCCTTGGTAACTATTTATACATGAACTTGCTGATTAGTACATTCCTACAATAAGTTCCACCAATTTTCAATCAATCTTTATATGACAGTGATAGGCCTGCATACTTATCCTATCCATTTCCATTGTTAATTTTTGATTATAGATGTCAACATCAAGTAACATGTAATCATTGTTTGTATCATTAAACCTTTTCACATCATAATTACTATTCATTCTTCCTCTCCAGATATAGTCTGATGTTTGCTTAATTTTGCAACTGTGTTCTTCACTGCAACAGACACATGCTAAAAGTTCTCTTTTCTTACAAATAATGCATATTTTACTTTTATGTCTGCAATTTTTATTTAAATCAGTTTACCACAACAATACCATGTTGCCACATATTTTATTCTTCTGGGATCCATTATATTTGTGTTTGATTTCTTACTGGAAGAAATGTTATTCTGCTGTTGTGATAATAAAAAATTGAAGTATTGTTAAGCATGGTTTCTTGTATATTGTATTTCTCTGTAGCATGTTTGCAATTGAGGTCAGGTTTGCTCAAAAATATTATTAAAAATTCAAATCCAACAAGCTATACAAAAGTTGGTCTAATAATATATATCCATAATTTCCAGTCCAAAATCCTAATGCTTTACTAAATTCCTCAAAGCTATTTTTCATGAATTGTTTTCCATTTCTTAGTCTCAATCAGGCTGACCATTTTTTTATTTTTGGAGTGAAATAACCATTTAATTTTAGTCAATTCATGAGTCCCACAATTTATTTGCCAGTTGTATAATATCTTGTCCTGCAAACCATAAGAGTGTAGGCACTTTTCAATCACTCCTCATCTATTTTTTATGAGCATTAGCATTCCACATGTAATACATTCTTCATGTCAAATATTTCTCCATTATTACATAATGATGCCATTATTCTTGTTTTGGAGATAATGGTATTATATACAATAATTATTATTCTAAAAGACTATTAGTTTTCTTTGAACAGGTTCAGTTGAATTGTTAACTATGACATTTTACCAGTGTTTGCACAGGTTCTTCTGGAACTGTCAACTGAAAACATTATGCTATGCCCTGAAAGTATTGATTAGATATCAGTTGAGAGAGCATCAATAAAATTAAATAAATTAACCCAACTTTAGTAATAAAATAATTTACTTAACAATAATAAATATGAATAAGTAAGAAATAAATAATTTGGAATTCCATAAGGAAACAATACAATCTATTATTAATCCTCTAGTTGTGTGTTTCACTTCAGAATATAATATAAGCAACACTGTATTTTAATTATAAAGTCTTTTACACTCATTACACTTCTGGAAATTCAATATTTATTTTAGGATGACAATCTGTTATTAAAATTAAATGGATCATACTCTCCAATTTTTTTTTTTTTTTTGTATTTACTTAGCACACACTTTTCATGCACTAATTAGTCATTATTCTGCAAATCCTAGTTTTAGACCAGGATTGTTTAAATGAGTCATGTAGATTTTTTCTACAGTATATTAAAATTATGATAATTATGTCAGGAACAATCTGCATGAATTTAAATAATTATGAAATCCATTTTATTTTCAATGTACATAATATACACACAGAACTTCCACATTTAAAGTTAAATTATAAATAAAAAAACTTTTTTAAAAATAAAAATAATAAAATGCAACATTAATAATATAAAACGAGTAAACAAAAAAAAAAAAAAAAATGCATGTGGTTAAAAAAAAAAAAAGTAGGGATATTTTACTTTATACTCTAGAATATGATATCATAGATGGTTCAAATTCATTAAAATGTTCAGCATATTTCAGTAATATTTAATTATGATCACATAATTAACCATTGTAATTAATATAAATAAAAAGATGCTTGCAGTTCAAATATTCATTTTTACATTTTTATAGACTTGACAATAAATAGATGACAGATTTCATGTAACACTTTTTCCATAATCAATACTAATAAAATACATTTTCATGGAAACTTTCATTTCAAAACAATGTTAATGCATGGAAAGATTTTAAAATAAACATTTTCTGCTTGAATTACCGTTAAAATGAGAGATTTTATATGCTATAAGTTAATTATTATATTAATTACAATATAAATTTAAACAAACAAAAAATGAAATCATTGGTATTAAGCCACAAGATGAAATTAGGTAATGATAGATAAACATTTGTTTTTATAAATGAAATCATAATTTTTGATTCCTCTTGAGAAAAAAAAAATCTTCATAATGTTTTTAACAATAAAATCAGAACTTTGATTTCCGATAAAAAAAAATCTTAATTTAACCAAACAAATATGTTGATTTTTCCCCCTTACTATTCGAACTTAGTCTAATTTTTAACAGGAAATAAACGGTAAAATCTTTAAAATCGTAATTAAGACATTTTTTAATGTTTATAAATCTATAATACATAATAATATATTGAAATTATTAAGAACAAAGTCACAATGTGTGAAAGTAGTTAAAATAGTATGGTTAGGTGCAAATGACCACAGGTTCAAACATATAAAATTAAGATTACTAAAAGTTTAATGACATAGCTAAAAATAGATTTTAAAAAATCCAATAAATGTTTGAAAAATTTAAATTATATATATATCTTTTAGAGGCAATTTGCAATTATGAATTGTTTCAGGAACTAATGTTTATTCAGAGAGTTAGTACATCTTTAACCTGAAACTCGAGGATAATGTTAGCAGCTGATAAAATTGTCCTTGGTTACTGTGAATCAAAAGTATAACAATTTGATTATGAAAAGGAATGGGGTTCATTCTTGAAAATAAAAATAGAATTCAATATAGGGTTTATTTAATTATATATTACCAAACACATAAATTAATAAGTTAAAATACAAATATGAAAATAATAAATAGATACTATACATTTTTGAATAGAAAAATAAATAAATATTGTATTAATGATTGAAAATCTTGTAAATTTATTGTACCTCCTTAAAAAAAAATTATAGGTGTTTATAAGTTTTCAAGTAAACTAAGATGGCATTCCACTTCTTTGATAAATGTATAGCTTTGAGGGCCACTAATCTACCAAAGAGGTGTTAGTTGTTAAATTAAAACAAAATTAATAAATCAATTGTTAAATTTAAAAAAAAAAAGGAATAAATTCTGATAAATTAAGTTAAGAAGCTTTATTTCAATTTTTATTTATTTATTTATAATGTGGGAAATGGGACACTTGTAACATTGTCATACTTTGATTGAATTTAGTGTGTTTATTTTGTCAGCAGTTTTTGATAAATTGTTATAATGATAAAAATTTGAGACTTTCCTGTCACAGAATGTGATGGACTATTTCCAAAGGTATAGAATCCTGCTCTCCCAAAAAATGTGTTAATGGTCACAATATGATTGTGTGCTGCCGACATGAATAAAGTGTAAATATTGCATTTATATATTTTTTTTTCATTTTAATTTAATCCAATAAGAAATAAACTGTAAATACTATAATTAATTTTTCCACAATGATTTCTTTTTTAAAAAATAACAGTAATAAAAAATAAAATATAATTATTAAATACATTTCCAACAGACATTTTTTTTGTAAATATTTTTTGGGAGCATCCTAAAACTGTAGATTTATCAAAAATATAGGCCACCATCTTAGTTTGCTTAAAACTCATAAGTACCAATTTATTTTATTTATGAATTTTGATGTTTTTTTTTATTTCTTGTTTATTTATATTTGGGGGAGTAATGTTTGATTGAAGTAGGGTATATTGATACAATGAATATTGCAACTTCATTATTAGGATTAATAGCATTTTATCTAACTGACTAGTTACAATTGCTGCTCTGTTTCATATGCCTCAGAGCTTTTAATTCTTATCCATTATAGTGACAAGTAATATATCCAAATTTGTATGCATCACATAATAATTAAATTAAAGAAAAAAGTAATAACATCATTGATTTACTGTTGATATTCCTCAAAATGTACTTTTTAAAAAAAAATTTAATCTATGACATAGTTTTTCTGATGGTACAATATACATTCTTATCAATCATTGCTTTTTACTTTATACAAAGAGCTTATTTATCTTGATAAAATACTGATTTTCAGAAAGTTATTCAGTAAAATCATATCAATTTAGTAGTGTTTAATTCTTCTAAAACTCAATCTTTTTTTAATTTTTTTATAATAAAACTATTTTGTTTTTTGACTCAAAAAATTATCATTTTTGGTATTAGCTTTTCCAATAATCTTTTTCAATGTGTTATAATTCTTTTTTTGTTGTTGTTGCTAAAATTGTTTTTCAAAAATTTGAATTTCTATTAATCTCTGAGTAATCTCCATCTACAGTGAAGTGATAAAATGATGTTGATGATATATTCTTGATTAAAATATGAATTCTTGCTGAAAAATATTGAACATATCCTCGTAGAACTGATTTCGCTTGTGACATTGAGATATAACAAAAAACAAAAAAACTTATATTTATTTATTTGTCATCTATTTTTAAAAGTTTACTAAAACCCACAATCAGATTTATTATAAGTGTTACAATTGTTATACAGTATTTGATTTTAATATGTACTAAAAAAGATATACTACATAAAAATGGTATTGCACCTGCAATTTTTTTTTAATTTATTAAATTAACAACAACAACTATGATTGCTTTCAAAGTAGTTCCTCTTTTGAGAGGATTAACATTAGTTTATAATGAAAATATGTTCGGCAATTCTGGAATACTATTTGCTACAAGACTAGAAAATTTTCTCATTTTTGATTTTATATTTTTTACTGCAAAAAAAAAAATCTTTTTAAGTATTGATTTTTTCTTTGTAAAAAAAATCTTATAGCACCAGAATAGTAAATGTGCACAATATTTTTTTTTGCAAACATCTGTTTTATGGAAAGATATCCTTTATTGTTTGATAAAAGTAAGAGCATATCTGTTCCTTAATAGTGATTAAAAAATCTCTATCTTATAAAAATATCTGGATGCAGCACTATAAAAACAAATTGTGCTATTTTTTTTTGTGGGGTGTCTGTCTATGTGATTTTGAAAACAAAGTCAAGATATGACAGGTTAAACTCTCTGGTAGAGTCCACCATCATGATAAGAATATATTAAAGATACATTTAATTCTAACACTAATGTTGTCAACTGGACAAGATTTAATCTGCATTTTGATAGTAGAGGAAAACTTCATATTTGTTTAATATTGGATCACTTGGCATATGAAGGTTCATATTTTGAGGCCAATAAAATGAATCCTTGACACCTCTTTTGCAATTATGTCAGCATTAAGGAAATATGAATTATATAAAATTTAATTATTGTGCTATCTTTGATAAAGTAAATTGCATCACTTTGTATATTTTCATATGATGTCAATTTTATTAATGAACCAACAAAAACCCAGCATAATATTAAGCATTTATTGGTTCTAAAAATTAATTCTATAATCTATATGCATTAATGTAATGTCAATTTTTTTTAAAAATGAATCTGGTGATGCTGGACATGCAAAATAAAGCAAATAAAATTTGCATTGATAGAATATGAAACTCTGCTTAATTTTTGTTATCATCAATGGTAAAAGTATCATCTTTAAATAAAATAAAAATTTTAAATCTTAAATAAATGTGAAAATTTTTATTTTATGAAAATATTATAATAGTGAAGTAGTTAGCTGCTTGGAAAGTCATGTGATGTACTAGAAGTAACTGATCCATCTTTAATCCAGGAAGTTTTAACTCATATCTGTAAATCTACTGTTGCTCTAACCTGCATAAGGCATGAAAATGATGTACTACTTGTTATATTTGAATCACCATTTACATAATATGAGTATAAATTACTTTTTTAGAAATGTTGTCATGCACAATCAGATATTCTTTTTGATGTCCATAATTCAATGTCATATTACTTTCTATGGTAACACCCATAACACATGCTTTCAAAAAATATATGCTTACAGAAGCCATTTTCTTTATTCTAATACATAACCATATGTTATAAGCTTGAGTAATCAATGTATACTAAATAGTAGAGTTATTTTACTAAAATTCTAAGTGGCCTTTGCCTTGTGATCTTAATCAGTAATGGCTTTGGATTTAAAGTTGGATCAAATACATTTGTGCATCTAACTGTCATCTTTATTTTTTATATACAAAAAGATGAAAGTTTTCTATAATTAATATAAAACTCAGTTTAATAAAATATAAAAATTATCATCACAATGTCACAATATATAGCTAGCATACTGATAGGTCCAAAACCTTAGGATTTGCTTTTGAATTTCATACTATAAAAGAATTAAAGATAGTTACTTGATATATAAGTGCATTAATTCCTTCTATTTAAATCCATTGTCATTGCTATAAAACTGATGTTAATCTGGAGATATTAATATAATAGCACTTCTATCTAGGATCTGCTGGTTAATTTAGCTCACAACTCCTGAAAATATTATTACCATTATTACTCTTTATCTATATAATAATAAGCAAGCACCTACATAAAATTATTATTTATATCTGTTTCTTTTTTAAAAAGTCCATATTTCATTGTGTAGGATTTTTATAATATTTGATATTAATAAGATTACATTTTAAGTAATTTTTCCTACCTACTCTCATTTTATTTCAAAATATTAAAAACAATTAGTTCACATTTTAATAATGTTTCGGATTTTATTATCACATCTTAAATTGTCAATAGGTTTACAGTTAATAATTCACAAGTATATGTTTATATTGTAATATTTTTTTAAAATTGCAATAATTTATATATATAATTATATGTGTGATTAATGTTGTAAATCATAATTGTATTATAATAGTTCACTAAATATACATTTTATTTTAATATAAATGCTTTACACACTTATATATATGCAATACAAAGCTGGATAACTATCAATCATTATTTATAATATTTTTTCTTGTTTACTTTCTGGTTAAAAATAGTTAAGATGCTTATTTATAGATCAATTTTGGATAGTTATTTGAGATGGCCATAGTCTGTCTAACTAAAATTAAAATCCTAAAACTATTTAGAATTTGAAAAAATGTCTAAGTCTTAATTTTATGTTGTGGATAGGGCAAGTAATGAAGTCCTTCTGTTGTGTGTGTGTATATATATATAATTGCTTTAGGCTTTTAATGTTTATTTATATATAACAATAAAAATGATAAATATAATGGTAATTAACTATTATATAGTCTTTCAATCTGCAGAAATACTTTCAATTAATTCCTTAACCCTCCTCAACTACCATTAAATTTAAGAAATATAATGGAAGCAAATGACATCGATTTAAATCCCATGAATCCATAATGTTAGCAGCTCATCTATTAACCCTTCCACCTGTGATTATATCATTCACCGCAGGAGGTAAAACTCAGAGCTTTTAATTGGCCAATTCACAAACTGATGTGCCAATTTGTCAAAAGATATTGACCGTTTATTAAATATATTCACTTTAGTTTCATTTGTAAAAAGTATATTAATAATTTATCAGATTATGAAAGTGAACGAAAGTTTGTTCAAAAATAAATTTTGATTTATAATTTAAAAAATTTTTGATTACGGCTGAAATGAAAAGAAACGTCAATCATCAATTCCACGTTATGATTTCTACTTCCCACTTTGCAATAAATAAGTAATTCTTGCTAAAATCTTAACTATTTTTGTAAAATAATATTTATTTTTAGCATGTTATATGAAAATAATTTGTATTTCATCAAAAAATACTTTAAAATGCTCTAAAACATTCGTTTATCATTTTCAAAATAAAACAAAAACCGTTAGTAACTTTTTACTTTTTGGCAGCCATATAAAAATTTTAACAGCCAATAAGATTCAAGAAAAGATGGTGAGAAGGCGGTGCTTTTCCATTTTCTTTTGTTTACAAAATTTCAACAGCCAATAAGATTCAAGAAAAGATGTGAGAAAGCGGTGCTTTGGTTTTGTTTGACATAAATGGTCATTTTATTGATTTTTTACTTGTAAAATAATTCAATAGATGGCAGCATCTTACAGAACTTTTTTCCTTCTAAAAAATGACGTCAAAACCGTAAACGTAGTACAAAAACTAAGCGATTTACAGTGATGTCAAGTTTCCTCGTTTAAAAAGGAGCCGATCAGGTGAAAGATTAATTATATTTATTTTATTCCTATTTATTATGTTTTTTCTCTTCATAGAAAATCTTAACTCTTACAAGATCAAACTTAAATTTATATTAAGCTGGTATTTGTCTGCCAGCTCATAATCATACATATATATACAAACATATTTTGTAAAAAAATAAAAAATATATATATACATTGTAATAAACTTATTTTATTAGAAGTAAATAAACACGTATGTTTCTATCAGCTCATATATATACGCACATATATATATATATATTTGTTAAAATATAAATATCATTTTATAAAACATAATTTTAAAAATATAAATTAACACTTAATTTTAAAATGGAGTTTTAAGAAGTTAAAATAAATTAGATCAAGATCTTGCTTTTTGATAAAAGTTTGTCTTTTGTTTAGTCTTTAAAAAAATTCTTAAAGATAGAAAGGAAGAGAAAGCAATTAGTTCTATTGTTGGGACTTTGACATTGAAGGTATTTTTATGCTATCTATTACACTGATCAATTGGAATGTTTCTTTGGGATATTAAAATATGAAATAAAAGAAGAGAATATTAAAGGTGTGAACTGAAACTTTGGGGAAAAAACTATAAATTACGGACTTTCCATTTGTTCTAATTAATTGGATTTCTGCCGAGGTCAATATCTAATCTATAAGTTTCAATTCGGCTCAAACTTTTCAATATATAAAAACAAATCTGTAAAGTGCATGGAGAAAATGTTGAGTGGCTAGATCTAACAGAACTTTCCCTTCTGGGGACCTCTTCCTATTACCATCTGGAACTGCTTTGTAAATGCCCGACATAGAGAGCTGGCCAAGGAGAACGGACTGGAAGAAGACATGGACAAACTACGAAGAATATAGGATGAAATATTCCACCCATACAGGATCTACACTGATCGATCAGGGTAAATAGACTTTTTTTTGTTACAATCTCAAGAGACATTTGCGTAATAGATTTTAAAAAAGTAAGAAAAGCCTTCACTTCAAATATCTCAAAGTTTCAGCAATAGAAAGGGAGGGATATGTAATCTTTTACTCATTCAAATTAATCCACATTATATTGTTTTTTTTTATTATTTAATTTTTTTTGGACATTCTATTAATTAAACTTACCTTTAGTTTCTATGATTGTTGTTCTTATAATGTATAGATAGGAATAAGAAATTGTATACTCAATCTAAGGACAAGTAAAAATTTAAGATAAAAAGATTTAACATTAGAAAGAGGAGGTTTGAGTGCATTTGTTTTTAACAAACACACTCTTATAGTAAGTTGCCTTTGAGTTCACTCATAGTTATATACCATGATATTTGATGAAATATTGTATAATTGGTAAAGTGATGGCGCATGTTCCTTTGAGAACGATACATGTTAATTCTTGTTTAGAAAAGAAAAAGGATTGGGAGGGTTTGGTTTGACAAATGTGAGGGAAGGGAATAGTCAACAAATAGAATAAAGGTGTAATAAATCTTTCAACAATATTTAAGCGTCGATCTGTTTTTTTATTTATTATTTATTATAATTAATTCTTATATTTCATTTTGTAATCTTTTGGTTCGTTAAAGAAAATTATTTTAAGGTTTGCAATTGGTGATTGCCGTTTGTAAATAAATTAACCGTTATTATAGAAAATTTTATAATACGGTCTAGGCAGAAATGCTTAGTGGCGCCCCCAAACGGCCACCGTACATTGCAATCTCGTAAAATTTAAGAGCGTAACAAAATGTTTTGTTACAATATTTATATGCCCTTTCATGAAACAAAAAAACTGAGGAAGTCATTAAATCATTATTATTTTTACTTTTCACACACTTGTATAACAATTCATGTGACTTTATTTTTTTTCCACACTGCATCTCAATTCACCTATATATGATAACATACATCCACAAAAAATTTGATACACGTTACTTTTCTGCTTGATAGATATAACATTTTGAAATTATTTACTAATTTATTAAAATTATTTGTAAACAAAATAAAACATTAAACACATTCTTATATATATCCTTAAAAATTTTCACTCAAGCATTTGAAATATATGGAATAGGTATTCATTTTTTACTATCAATCTTCAATTCCTTTAACCCATTAAAACTGTTTAAATTGACATAAAGTATTGTTAATCTGTTCAATCTTATAACTAACTTCAAGCAATTCCTTGGCAAATATCTCAATATTTTTTAATTTATCATACAGATAATTACATAATTTTTTATTTCAAAACAAAAGATCTAAAACTTGTCATCTTATGCATAATTGATACTTTTGATTTACAATTTATATATCCCATTTTTTGCAATGGTTTGATTATTAATTTATAATTTAACATACTGTTATCTCTTGCAATGGCAAGTTTTAGATCATTTTTTTTGTTTTATAATGAAAAATTGTGTCATTACCAGTATGATAAATTAAAAAAATATTGAGATATTCCTTGAAGTTAGTTATAAGATTGAAGAGATTAACAATACTTTATGTTAATTTAAAAAGAGTTATAATGATTTAAAGGAGTTCAAGATTGATAATAAAAAAAATGATATCTATTCTATATATTTCAAATACTCAGATGTAATTTTTAAAGGATATATATAAGGATGTGTTTAATGTTTCATTTAATTTTGTGTTACAAATAATGTTAATAAATTAGAGAATAATTCTAAAAGTATCATATCTGTTAAGCAAAAAAGTAATGTGTATCAAATTTTTTGTGGATGCATGTTATCATATATATGTGAATCAAAGTGCATGAATTGTTATACAAGCATGTGAAAAGCAAAAATAATAATGATTTAATGACTGCTTCAGTTTTCTTGGATCATGAAAGGATATGTAAATATACATTTAATGTTGAAAGTGTTATGATTCTTATAAGGAGAGAAACCATAATAAAAGAAAAACTAAGAGGGAATTTTAATAAACAGAAATAAAATGAATATAATTAATAGACAAACTACTAACATTAAAATTTGGGATTTGTGGGATTTGAATTGATGATGCTTGCTTCCATTATATTTTTTGAATTTAACGACAGTTGAGGAGAGTTAGGGAATTAACTGAAAGTACTTCTACAGATTAAAAGACTGTGTATAATAGTTAATTACCATTACATTTATTATTTTTATTGTTATTACAATAGTTTTTAATTAACAGACATATATATATATTGTGACGACCACGTAAAGTCGTCGACACACATATATATTTATTAATAAAATTAGAAAGTAATAAAGGTGAAATAAATTAGCTAATAAATTTTTAAAAAAAAAAAAGGAAGGAAAAGAAAAAATTGAAATTCTAATGTCAAAATTACTGTGGATTTTGTAATAGTAAGAGAAGGGGAGGGGGGGTGCATAAATAAAGAAATGTGTCTCTTTCTCTCTTGTAAGTCAAATGCTAGAAAGTTATTTTGTTTATTGTGGGAGAGGGGAAAAGGAAACATAAAGAAATGCGTGTCTTCTCTCTCATTAAAAAAAAAAAAACTATCTAATAACAAATTAAAATAAAATGTAAAAAACAAATGTGAAAAAAAAAATGAATGAATTGTAAATTTAAATAAAATGTAAGATGTGATATATAAAAGGAAAAACAATATGGCCGTAGGTGTGAAAGTCTGTTGGACAAATTAAATTCCACGGACAAAGAAATGTTATCAACGGAAGATCTTTGCCTGATCTGTTAAATTAATTGGGACTTACATTCCGGCCACTAATTAAATAAAGAAACATAATGGTAAGAATTGGTTGGAAATCTAAGTCTTAATTAAAAAATTTTAAAAACAATGAACAAAAGAATGAGATTAAGAAAATTACAATTTTTGTCTGGCATTGCTAGTAGAGACTTTAGAGAAGCAACAGCTAAAAGAAAATGGAAGAAGTGTGTGGCTAGTGGCGTTAAAGGGACGTGGGTTCGGATTCGAGCCGTCTCATCACTGACTCGCAATGTAAGATCTTTGCCTGACCTGCTAGAGGGACTGCCGCTTCTGTAGCTGTCAATTGAAACTCAACCTAAAGAATCAACCAGCGAACTGGATGAAAATAACCCCACAAACTGAGGAAGTTAATGGAGAACCTAAGGAATCAACAAGCAAAAACTGGAACGAAACTAACCCCATATTTATTGTCAAGAGCGCTCAGAAGAAATACCCATGGGAGAATTACAACAAAGCCTAGGTAAAAGCATGCATGCATTTTCATTTGTCTACTATTCATAACTAAATATAAAATTAATGATTTGATAAAATAGGACTCTATCAACAGGACTTTAAGAACTTTAATATCTGATCTATTTTCATATGTTTATTATAGCCATGTATTTTATAAGTGTGTGTTTATTATTATTATTATAATGTAATTTTTTATATAAAGTGTGAATATTATTATTAAACATATTTGTCATTAAATTTCGTATCCTTGCTTTATTCTCCTATCACCAAGCTATGACAGGAAGGAAACTGTAATTAGTAATTAAAGGGTAATACTGATTTGTTTAAGATATTCATGTGCTGCTTGTTCATGCGAAATCCCAATTCTAAAAAAATAAATAGCAAGCGCTGGACACTCGTTAAGTTTCTTTGAAGTAGTTTGCTCTGTTCAGCAGCCGAGAGTTCTTGGCTGGGAAAAATAACAAGATAATATGTATGTATTGCCTTGGGGTTCAGTCAAGGGTATAGATATGAAGTTAAATTTGTATCTGTATTAGCTCTCTGCTTGTATTGTAATGGCGATGGTTAAATAAATAAACAATCCATTACAGTTGGAAGCTAAGCCAGGATATTTCGGTTAGCAAAACTGTGAGTAAACAAATAAGAAATAAGAATAAGTAAAGTTGTAAAAAATAAATGTATAATAAATAGATAAATGAAAGGAAGAATCAAAGTTGTGAAAAAATAAAGTATAATAAATAAGTCTAAAATATAATTGAAAGTATTAAAGATTTAAATCAAATCAAGCAACCATCCAAATAACCATTTCCGTTATAATATATATATATATATATGAAAAAATGAGTTCTAAATGTTTATAATCTAATTTATAAAGTATTCTTAATTTAACATTAAATATTAAATGTCTTATCAAAAAGTTTTAAACTTTGTTTAAACATTCCAATTACATTCAACTGTTAATAACAGCACACAAGTTAGTGTATAACTCAATGTTTTGAATGGTATTCTTCTTCTCTCTTCTTCAAGTCTTTCTAGCCTGGCTAGTGATAGTACTAGCACAGAAATCAATCCTGGACTTCTAGATTATTGAATATGAATTTTAAGTTAATGCTCTAACCACTGAGTCAGCTCAGTTGATTAGAGGGTTACTTTAAAATTCAATATTCAAGGATCTAAAAGTCCTGGTGTATTGTAACAGGTCAGGCCAGCAACACCTAAAAACAAGAGGAGAATAATACCACTCAAAACATTGTGTTATATACTAACCTATATCTATTACTAATTGGAAAGTTAAAATAAAGTTTAAAAATAAATTATAATCTATGCCTTCTTCAATATATGATATATTTTTATTATTTAGCATCTCTGCTTTCTCCCCCCCCCCCTTCTTTGAATTTTTTACTGGAATACAAATTTTAAAAAAAATTAATAACCAAGTTTTTTAATTTATTTATTTACTTATAGGATGAAATATTGGAAAGAACAACTTAGGATTAAATTGAATCATGCTTTTTTTTTCTTTATATTTTTCATATTATTAATAAACTGAAGTCATATTTTATTTTTAACACTACAAAAATGCCAATAATGTTTCTCTTTTTTGCCTGAAAAACTTACAAAATATTTCTTTCATCATCATTCAGAATAAATGATAAAAAAAAGAAATGGAAAAATGACTATTAATTGTGTAGTATAACTGCATAATTTTAATTAAAATTCGGCATTAATTTAAGTTCAAAATGAAAACTAAATGCAGCAACTAAATAAAAGAAACTTTTTATTCAAATCTTATAACCAATCATTAATTATTAATATTAAATGGTGTAACTATAGAAACATAAACAAATCAAAGTCAGAATATTTAATAATTCATAATAAATAATCAGTGAAAGCTCTACTAGTGTTCACTGTAATTTATTATTCTGGAAGTGAATAATCAAAAAGAAAGTGAAATAATATGCGTTTTATCAAAAATTGTATATTGATAAAAAAAGAGAGAGAGAGGAAAACATATATAGTATCATGAGTATTAGTTATACTTTTTTCAAATTTCAACTGTTAAAAATATTTTAATTTTTTGAAGTTTTAATTATACATACACAAATTTATTAAAATATGTATTATTTTAAACTTCAATTAAATATTTCAATATTTTATCATTATAATAATTTTTTACTGTTGCAATTTAACTTCGAGATAAAACTAAATAATTGGTTCATGGATTAAAAAAATCTCAGATTGGTCAATTGGAAGGAACTGTTGTGCTCAGACTTTAATTCTTGATATTGTTGTTTCAGATTTCATGGTAGTTAATTTCATAACTTAAAAAATAATATTAATAACTTTTAATGAAAAATTCTAGGATATATTATAACATATCAATCTTAATTTTGGAACTTTTTTATTACTGAAAAAAACAACAACAATTATTCCCGGATGAAATATAATTTTCAACTCCGTATTTTTCAATAATTATCTTCAATTCAGCCTATGTACGAGAAAAATGATTTTTTATTCAGTTACTATAGCAATGAAAAGCAATAACAAAAATAATTGGTTTTTATTTGCAAGTTATACTAACATTGAAATTAGAATATAAAAGCCAAATACATTGCTTAGAAAATAATATAAAGGAAAACTAAAATGTAAAAACAGTATAAATAACTTCACTACCCTGCTAACTTAATTCTATTTATAAGAAATGATTATCTTTCTGTAATTGGCTCTAGAAAAAAGTCAATGGGAGTCATAATTTTATAAAAATAATATTAATGAAATTTAACTGGGATTTCAAAACAATAAACTGATATTTATTTTTTTTAATATTAATTTATATATATTTTTTTCCATGTGTCAAAGCATCGGCCGGGAAGCGAACCTACAAATAGGGAACAACTGCTTGTAAGGCGGCTGTGCTGACCACTCGACCATCAACACTTGACTAAATATATAATTATATACTGTAACAATGATATATGCTAAAATGTGAACTTTCTTTCAATTAATATATCTAAACAAGGATACTTCTGCAAATCTATATAGGTATATATAATTTAACCCCCATACAGACCATTCATGTCTGAATCAGGAAAAAAATAAAGACATAATGAGTAAATAAACATTGATTCTTTTTGTAAATTTGTTTTGTTATTGAACTATAAAATGTATTTATAGACAAATTATTTTTGAAAATATTAATAACTACAGAATATATAAATAAATTACAATTTAAGATTCTTATATTTCAAAAAATGTGACTACATTCATAATTATAATTCCACTTTTATGAGAATTGTTATACATTAAAACAATCAAAACTAATACTTAAAATCAAGTCTATAATGTAAAATGTAAAATCTATGATACAATTAGTTATCAAATTCAAGAATTCTAATAATAAATTTAACTGAAAAGCAGTAAAGACATGCACAGATATTTAATACTATGTAAATATTCTTATTATCTATATTTATTCTTATTTTATTTACATAATCCTCTGCATCTTGTCATATGTCATGAACATTTATTTTCATATTGATATAGATATTTAACAATATACTTATTGTTTATCAAAATTGCTGATATTCTATATGATGCATAATATATTGAGAAAAACATTACTACTCAAACATGCTCCAATATGTGTAGAATGTCAGATGATATTTTAATCTTTTATTCTAAAAAATCATTGTTATATCTAATAAAGTCAAAGAAATATTACTTATCTATAATTATTCTATTCCCTCTTAGTTAATAGAAATGCATAACCCAATAAAATATCTAATGTTAATCTATATATATATATTCATAATATATAACTTATTTTGCCTTGACATATATACTAAAATAAATGGCATATATATATATATATTGTTATCAGAATTAATTATTTTGTGTTACTTCTTTAAATACATGTGTATTCTTCCTTTAGTCATATTTAATTAATAAATAACTCTGTGTGAATTTAATCATTTCAATATTTATTTAGGCTGTAAATATTATAAAGTCCTTAAACAAACAAACAAACAAAAAAAGAAACAAAATTAATTACAAATTGAGATCTTTACAAGTTTTTAAATAACTATATTGATTTATAAGCATTATTATTATTTTTACCTTTGATAAAACTATTTGCACACACAGTGATACATATAATATGTAGTGTATATATATATATGAAAACATTATTCTTTTCTCTTTTTTTTATATTAAAGTGAAGGATTACCTATTCGAATTCATTAATATATATTAACCTAAATGCCTTGCACTTAGTTTATTATCAGCATTAAACCAAAGTACAAAAATGTTAAGAGTGTCTAGTTGCCTCCCACATTACAAATAAAAACAAAAATTGAAATAAAGCTTCTTAATGAAATTTATTGAAATTTATTTCTTTTCTTATATTTAACAATCGATTAATTTTGTTTTAATTTAACAATTAAAACATCTTTGGTACATCATAGGCTTTCTAAAGCAAAGTATAACAATGTTGCAATGTTAATAGTGTCTCATTGCTTCCCATGTTATAAGTATAAAAAAATTGAAATAAAGCTTCATAATGAAATTTTTTATTTTTTTAAATTTAATAATCAATTTATTAATTTTATTTTAATTAAACAATTAACCCATCTTCAATAGATTATAGGCTCTCAAAACTGAACATTTATCAAAAACACAGGGTGCCATTTTGGTTTACTTGAAAACTCACAAGTACTGATAAATTTTACAATATGGCAGCAGCTATTTTACTATCTCAAAGTGCCGTACAAGATAACATTTATTACTAACATTTTTTGGATCATATTGAAAGCACATATCTTTCATTCTTTACTTTATTATTCTTTCCAAATTTTGATATGGTATAAATATTTCATGTAATAAGAACTTTTCTAAGCATACTTTCATTTGAAATTAAATTTTCTGTCTTCTATTGAACATTGTGGGAAAAACAAATGAACAATGCATGTGCTAATTCCATCATTCTTTGTTGCTTGACTTCCTTTTTAAAAATGGTATATAACATGTTAAAATCAGACAATATTCTGATTTTTTATTAATATTTTTATTAATAAGTTCATTAAGTTTTTTTTCTATTCAGTTTATTAGAATGTATGGAGATGACAAAGGCATAAATTTTTCATCAGTCAGTGTGATTAATAAAATGGATTCAACATACTTCAATGATTTTGCAATTTCAAGGTCTTCATCCTGAAAATAATGTAATATACATAAGTATTCAATTTTAGATTTTTTTATTATTTGATTATTATTTTAAATTTTTTTATTATTTAATAATTATGTAATTTATTAATGTTTGTATTAGTTTCTCTGTGTAGTATATAAATTATACTTGTATTCAAATATAATGAAACTAGTGATTCATGTACAATGTACTGATCCAAGTTTGAAGCATCCTTACTTTATAGACATAATGATTATCAAAAGATTTAATAATTTATTAGTGTGTCTATATTTATATTAGTGTGTTTGTACTTGTATATCTATATTTGTATAACAAGTAATGAATTATATATATATATATATTGTAATGGTATATATAATTCAGAGCCTCACTTGGATGCGCCATATGTAACGGTATGCCCCCTCTCAACAAGATAAGTTAAGGAGTCGCATCTCACTATAGTCAGATTTAAGGTCTTCATATAGGATGCCATGAATGATGTGATTTAATTTTGATATAAAACTATATTTGTTCCCAATAACTAATTTATTATTTTAAAAAAATTATTATATCCAACCACATCAAATCAATTTTCACCTTAATTAACTTTACCGTTATGCTCAGATTTCGAACTCAGGGAAGTTTAACACTTTACTCTCTTCAGGGGTTCCTATCAATATTTTAAAGTAATATTAACAACGAATCTCACTAACTCTTTAATTCAAATAAAACAAAATTGAAGACTTCATTTAATATAAAAAACATACTTATTTATTTAACACTTAAATAATTTAAATTTTACAATATATATAAAAAAATATTTATATATCTACCTCCTTATATTAAAAATATAAACATTCTCTTTGCTTACGGTAGATATATTTTCTAAACCTATAACACTACGTGATTTTACAATTTATTTAAAATATAAGTATCCTAATATTTAGACAATTATATTAACGCTAATTTACACTAATTAGATAATACAAATAATAATCCAATTATTTGTATATAACACCTTCATTTGTTAAAATGATTGTCAGTCAAGTTATATTTATTAATATAAAAATATATACTTCACAACAATGTTAATCATTTATTTCTTTATCACACATTACATTTATTAGTCTATTTTGATTAGTATAAACAATGTAGTGTCATGTCATGGAAAATAATATGTGGATTCAAAAATAGTTTAATATCTTACCTCTAAGTTCACATTATCCCGTTCCCAAAATTAACATTTATTAACCGATATTTAAATCTTTATTAATCATAAATAAAAACAAAAATATTCTAAATTATTAATTCTCTACGATGATAAAAAAAATGAAATTAACTTTTCCTAATTATAATTTTCAAAAATCCCAAATGGCATTTATAAAAGTTAATGTTCCTCGCGAGAATGAAAATCCTTCGAAGATGCAGTTTTTTGATTCCTTTGTTGTTAAACATTAAAGAGAATAATATTAGAATATCCTAAGTTGACATTTAGTTTCCTCTTTATATTCATCTTCTTAATATAAAGTTCCTTCATTAATATTTATAATTCCATTTTGAAGATCTAATTTTTATAACTTTAAGGCATTCATAATTCCATTTTGAAGATCTAATTTCTTTATAATTCTAAAGCATTCGGCAACGATGTTATTCCCACATATATATGTTTGATTAGGCAAGTGCATTTTATCTATCCCATGATAAATATTTGTGTTCTAGCCACTCTGCATTTTCTTTATAATGAAAAGTACATAAAATTTGAATGAAGTTTTTATAAACATGTTCTTTTTTTTTTAAGATGCTGTTTAGATTTTAAAACGTAATTCAAACAATTTTTTCTATAAAACACGAAAATATATTTAGATTACTTTTGTTGAACAAGTATAAGAAACTTCTTTTAATGAGTATTAAATTGTTTAAAATATAAACTTCAACTTACACTGTTATTTGTAATCAAACATAGTAAAAGTTTTTATGAAAATATAGCTGATAAAAATAGAATCCTTATTCTTCTAATAACAAGAATAGAATTAATATATCATGTCTCGCTCCATCAGCTCGCTGAAGCATACCCATTCTCATTGTTGCAATAACAATTAGATATTAAAACACTAAGTTAATTTCACTTCCTTTAATTCGATAAACTGTGAACCCAGAGGTCATTTATCACCTTGTCAACAGTCTTTTGTCAACAACGTCATTTTTCATTTTAAAGAATGAAAAATAGTAACTTTATATATTTATTTTCATAAGTATAATAATAATGTAAATATAATCTATACATATTGATTACATAAATGTATGAGTATGTATGAGTATATATATACTCCTACAATATATATATAATAAATTAGGCAAGTGCAATATAAATTTTAAGACTAATTATCAGATGCACAGAAAGGTTGCAGTTGATGAAGCAATCACAAAATTTACTGTTTCATAATATTATGTGAAAAAATAAACACTTCAAACCAATAAAGAAAGATTTCAAGTGGTGTGTGGTGACAGCCACAATGATTATGTATAGCACATGGAATTGTATGCAGGCAAAGAATAAAATCCTGACTCTTGCCTATGCATTGGTACTCATGCTGTGGAGTCAGTAGTTTTGCCAAATCTTGCATAACATTATTTTCAAGTCTATATCTAGCAAATGACTATAAATTATATCTCGGTGGGACAATAAATATAACAAGATAGCATTACTGGTGTGCATAATAATATAAACATCATTGGTGTACATAAAAAATATAAAATGAGATGAAACTCATTTTATCATTGATACAGACAATAGCCTACACTTTCTAGTTTTAGATAAACAAGAAGCCAATTATGATGACAAATGCATATCCACCTTTTGCAAATGATTTATTTTGTATCTTTTATTAGCACAAACCTTTTTCTTATAGACATCTTGAGATCTTTTAACTTTTGGCATATAGCATAAAAATGAAGAATTCTTATGCTGCTACTATTGTAAGTTCTGAAGTTATGGATTATCTCAGGTAGGAAGTACTATATATGATTTGAATGAGAATTTTGTGAGGAATGCAAAGAAATTATCAATGAAGATGTAATTTTAAACTTAGTTAATAATAAATTAGAAATTATGAACAAAAAAATAAAGTAATAATCTTTTCAGATATTGAAATTTCTTCTTTTTTCCTTAGTTCTTAATGGTTATCACTGCTTGTCTTAGCCTTATTTTTTTCCTTAGTCAATGTAAAGCTTTTTGCTCTAACATTATTAAAACTGAAGTTATTGTGAAAATTGGTCTCAAATCAATTTTTAAAAAATTTAATATGGTGCCAAATCCCTTAAAATAATTCATTAAATAATAAAATGAAGTTATCAATTTAGTAGTGGCAGAAAAAATAACTATGGTTTAAACAGAACTATGGTTTAAACTAACCTAAAATGGGTAACAGCAAGTAGAGATGATTGTATAGATTCTAAACATGATGCAGATTTAAAAATATCAAAAAGACTAGAATGGTAAAACATCAAAAGAACTAGAAAGACCATAATTTAATGATAACAAAATTGCTATTATGATTCTATAGGGGGGAAAAGTTAGTAAAAAAGGGGGGTATTGCGAAGAATGTTTAATTTAATTATGATGAAAATACAATATGAACAATTTTTTTTATTAATTTTATTTTTTAAATACATGTGGATGAATGAACACACATGCAGAAAATATACATGCAAATATGTTTATTTCCAATTTATTATTATTGTTTTTATTATTATTACTTTAAATTTTGTTTATATTATAATTTCAATTTATATATGCATGCTATAAGTGTCTGTGTTATATATATGGATATGTTAACAAATACCATGTCAGCAACAATACACATTCTATTGTAATGAATGCTTAAAAGCAAAACGTGTGCTAATATATGTGAGAGAGGATTAGAAAAAAATATAGCAATTATCATGAATTTGCTGTATAAAGAAACCAGAAACCAACTTGAAAGAAGATTACAATATTCAAATGTAGAAATTATATAGAAAAAGATACAGTAAATTCATTAATAAATGATCTAAAAAAAAATCTGCAATGACAATCTAATATTTTTTTAATTTTGCATAGATAAGATTCATAATAAATAACGTATAGACTAAATATCAACTGTAATTACTGTCAAAATATTCATTGAACTATCATTAATATATATATATATATATATATATATATATATATATATATATATATATATATATATATATAAAAAAAAAAAAAAAAAATAAAAAACTTTTTAAAAATATAATTTAGTTACAAAAAATAAAATGTTAGATGTTTATAATAGCAAGTTCTTTATCTTTCATAAATAAAGTTTAAATAAAATCAATTTTCCAATAATTTGACAAAGATTTCAAAAACTATTTAAGCACAGAAATTAATATGAGGTATAAGTTTCCAGATAGTAGTTGGTACATCATTGTGAATAAAACTTTAGTAGCATCAAGACTTAAAAAAAACATTTAATAAAAAAATGTGGCATAAAAAACAATTAGAAGAATTATAATTATTATAAATTAAGTTTATATAAAAGAATGTGGATAAGAAGATCAATGATAGTTTTCTTTAGCAAAATATCAATCAGCACTGGAAAAAATAGAACTGAACCAGTGCCAAAATTAAAACTTAATGCATTAGTTAGTGGGGGCAAAAAGTATCATTAAGAAGTCAGCATATACATTGGCAATATTTTTGACACCATTTTCTGGTTTGCTAACAATAGATGTGCATTTATTGTTATAAAAAGTCTTGTGCATTCATCTACTATGACTAAGACCCAAGATGCAAATATGTTTCTAATGAATTTTGATATTGTTTTCAGTCACAAGCAGATTAGGGTTTTTCTATAGTTGATAACTAAACAAATTAAACATCTAATAACAGTTAGTAGATGGATATTCAGTTGTTATTATCAAAAAGATCACAAGTTAACTAGAGAGATCAGATAAGTGTCAATATATTGACTAAAAATTAAAATTTGATTGTAAAATGATGTGGCCTTCCCATCACTAAAGGAAGTTTACCTTATTTGTGGTACACGTTAATGAGTTATGATTTCTGTTCTATTTATTGAACCCCCTCACTTCCATAAAAATTTAATGAATTTCATCTTGATGATTTTTTCTAAAATCCACAATGATCTTTAAAGAACTAAACACCACATGATCACCATTTTTTATGCTTACACAAGTTGTTTACACAGAGGCTAAACTCTCCATATAGTAGTGCCACCAGTACAAACCAGAGTAATCAATGGATGCAAAAAGATTTGTACATATAATACCTATCTAGTGTCAACTCAACCAATATCCCCAGACTAATTTTCAGCTTGTGGCTTTCATCAGTGAGAAGCCTTGGATCTGAGAGCACTATATCTATACAAGCAAATGAGCTTGAATTGAAAACATTATTGTGATTTCATTTTGGATGCAAAGCATTATAGTTAGCTAATAATATAAAAGATAGCTGCTGGAGAGTTGCATTAGATCCTAGTATCTAGGTGCAGTGCTCTCAGATCCAAGGCTCCTCACTGATGAAAGCCACAAGCTGGAAACTAGTCTGGGAATATTGGGTGAGTAGCCACTAGATAGGAATTTTATGCACAAACCTTCCATCCACTGATTACTCTGGCTTGCACTATACTGTAGGGAGAATTTAGCTTTTGTGTAGATCTTTAAAGTACTTATTTCATGTTTTAAAATGTGATTTATTTTTCAATATTCTTGTGAAATTTTTCACAATAAGAAGTGAAAAGTGAAGAATAAACTTTAATAATTTATAAATACATTTTTCTGAAAAGTTATTTGTTAATATAGATAATTTCTATCTCTAAAAAATGCCATTTTTCAATTTTTTTTATTTTTATTCTTCATTACATTAGACTTCTACTAAATCAATTTTAATATTTCCTTCTCTTAATTATTTTTTTTAATGAATCTAGAATATATCTTTAGAACACCCAACACTGTCATCACATATAGACTAAGAAAGAATCAAAGTTTTTCTTCATTATTGCATAATAAATGTTTATGATTTTCCATTCACTAAATTTTGTTGTTGAATCACTAAGGTTTCTTGCTTCTTTTTAGTAATATAAGAATCAAAAATTGAGACTTTTCTTGGTTTGATGCATATGGACAAAAAAATTAAACTTAACTTTTAATAATATATGATATAGTATCCCATTAACAATACGGCTATCGAGTCTATTATAACAATATTTATTTAAATTGAATAACCAAGCAAGGTTCTCAAATTTCTACGAAGTAGAAATATATAAATAAAATTTTTATTTATCTGTATATATGATTAGTGGTATAAATTTAGAAATCTTTTAAATAAATATGCTATACAATATTACATAACCCCCTCCCCTTCCCAGATGCTAATTTTGAACTATAAAAAATTTATAATTGATAGCTGAATTTAATTTTGGGATGACAGAAAGATCAAAGAATTACATGTGTTTAAAGATTTTTTTTTTTAAAAAAAAAAAAAACCTAACCAAACAAATAATAAAAAAAAAAGATTGCAAAAAGAAAATTAACTTAAAAGGTTTTAAAAAAATCGAGCACACAATCAACATGTGGCACTCTTTATATTTATATACATATATATTAATCCTGCTGGGTGCTTACTGATATCACACCACAAGAAAAGCTCACATCTTACAAGAATAATTGGAAAGGAAAAAAGTTAACTAATGATAACAGAGCAATGGACAGGTGCAACTGAAAGAATTGTGTAAACACAAAGGCAGTTAAATGTTGGGAAACTGTCGACGATTTAGAACCATGTTAAAATAAATATTTTTATTTATTTAAAATATACAGAATTAGTATTTTAGTTTGACTGTTTTTAAAATAACGCACACTATTCTATTTTTTAGATATAAAGGAAGATAAAATTCCGATAACTTAAAGAATCATTAAGCTTTGCACATTCAAGATTTATAAATTTATATGTTAGGTGTAGGTGTATCCAAACATATATAACATTCCTCATATTGATTCAACCACTGTTCATTCGAACAGACAGGATATAATTTGTCCATGAAGTTTTCTCAACCAAGGACAAGTTGACCAAATAATGTGCAAACTAAATGCTTTAAAACAGCTTAAATGAATGGATATAATATTAGTTCTCATTTATTATATAACTGGAAAGTGACATCAAAGTTGAAGCTGGTTATAAGGCTATTAATTTTGCATAGAGTTATGACTTCATAAATAGCGTGATAATTACACTTAATATTTCCTTAAAAAAAATTGTAGTGTTTGGAAATTTTTGATTAAACATTATAAAAAAAATTATTTAGAACTTTCCTGAATTTTAATAAGGATAATACGCAAAGAAATTCAGTAAATAAAAGAGATTGAGATTAAAAATATATAAAAGAGATTGTAATACAGACTTTCACACGACCCACCACTCTCCACACTATCTCATAACACTGATACACTTGAACACATATACCCTATATATTACATATATAGACACAGGTATATAATAAGCCTGTGTGTTTCAGTTAAAATAGATTGTTATAAAATTTCTTTTGAAGACAAAGCTGAGTGTCTATTAGTATATCGATAACTTGTGCAAATGTGAATTTTTATCCAAAAAGGACAATGCATTTTTCACTTACTATATTAATATAAAGTAAGCTTTTTTTAAAATCAATTAATATTTAATAAACTAGATAAAGCTTGTTACATTGATTATTATACATTATTTAGACAAATTGAATATAATTCAAAATACACATTTACACTGACAGTTCTTTTTTCCATAAAGATTTCGTACACACACGCACAAAAAAATATTAATAAATGAGTGGCCATTATTTCATGAATCATTAAACATATAATTGACAGGACAGTTTCAACACTTCTTATAACATTCTTCCCTTCCACTTTAAGCAGGATTTTCTAGGCATGATATTTAATACAGTAGTTCATTCATTCATAAATATTTCTTTTCAAAATTAAGTAGACTCTCTTGGTAGTATTTAATATAGTATTTTGTCACACATATCTTTTTTATAATTAAGCAAGTTTATGTACAAAACATTTAAATATAATACAGTTTAGTCGAAATGCTTTTATATAGCAGTTTGGTCATTTTCCTTCTCTAAATTAAACAGGTTTAAAGTAAATATTTAAATACAGCCATTTCAAAGAAAATAATAAGCTTCTGCTAATCATTGAGCACTTAATAGAAGACATATATTCTATACTAGTAATTTTCAAAAAATTAGGAATATTTAGTTTATAAGTGAAAGCATAAATGACTTTATCAAGCATTGTTTTAGTCAAGACAATAAATAACTACTTAATTATTACAATAATAAAATGTCATTAGTGTCCATGACAAAGTTTTCTTTTTCTGAATAAATAGTTCTTTTAAAGAAATTTACCTGAAACAAAAGATAATAAACATTTTAAAAGTTTCTGACAAATTATTATTATCTTAACAAGTTATAAAGAATGATAAACTGCTATAGCTAACATTAAGATAAACTCCCAATAAATTTGTTTTAAAACCTATTTACTTATACACCCTCAAAAGGTGGAAAATAATTTTAAAATAATAGATTAACGAAAATCTACACAGTTTATGCATGCTCTTTTTGCACCTTCATTTCCATCTTTCTTTCTAGTTTCTGAAAAGGGAAGTTTTATTTTTCTACAATAAAAATAAATAATTTATGATAATTTTTGTGATCAAGAAAATTGAATTTTTTTGTCTTACTCTCATTTTTTTGATAGTTAATGGTAAAGTTTTTGAGGTGAAAAATACATCAGAAAAAATAAAAGCTTTCACCAATGTACTTAGAAGACAATATTATAGGGGCCTAATGGTAAGCATTTATTTTTCTATATTTTTTAAATTATTATTTTATTTTTATATATTTTTTAATTATTATTTGAATTTACCTTTGATAAAAAATATACAAAAAAATTATTATTGAAACTAACATTTAAAAAAAAGCTCATGATTGTGTACATTTATATCATGAATTATCTGCATTTTTTGCTATGATGTGGGTGGGCTTGGGTCCAGTATTTTAATTAGGTGATATGAGACAAAGATAAACATATTTCGCAAATATTATGACCTGATTTAGATTTTTGTATAATGTCTTGTCTTCATTTTAATAACAATAAAAATATGCAAATGCTAAAGGTAAAGATTTTGGAAGTAGTGTATAATCAACTTAGGTTGATTATAGACTACTGCAATGTAAATTTCAAAGCTGCATATCAAATGCAAAAAGAGGTAGCAGTTGATGAAGCTATTACTAAATTTATGGTCATAGTAGCATGAAGCAATATGAGTTCTCAAAACCTATAAAGACAGAATAAATAATAATACATTACATTGACTCTAAACTACTAGCTTATGTACCTCAAGCTTAACTCTATACTTTTTATTATTTTATATATAGTGACTATTTTAGTAAAACTTTTTAATAAATTACTAATTGTATTGAAATTCTTTATTATAATATTCAAATTATACTAATTATTGATCAATATTAACTACTTGTTATAAGGGATGTTATTAGGGATGGTATTCATTGCAAACCCCAGTATGGAAATACATTTTGAAAGGCTACTAGGAAAAATGAAAGGTACTAATGTCTTTCTTTATTTTATGAAGTTTTCAAGTGATGGATTATCTTAGGTAAGTGTTATTATATACTAATTTTTTAGAAATTTTATGATGAATCCAACTAATCTACTAACAAAAATATAATTTTAAGTGGTATGCATGATAAATTTGAATTCATGAAATATGAAAATAATTATTAGAAATATTAACTTTTATTCTTTTTTTTATTACTTTGAATATCAATGACTATATTTTTTTCAGCTTAATTACATTTCTTGGTGTTTGATCTTTCAAAAAATATATATTATATCATTTTTTATTAATAAAAACTTAAGTTATGATAAAATTTGTGGCTTAGCATAATTTTTTAAATATTCAATATGGCTACTTTGCAAGTGAAGAGATTTTAAAAGTAAGAAATTTAAACAGTTCATAATGAATAAGGTTCTTAAATGAAATAGAATAAGTTAAGCTGGATATCTGTAATGCTTGAATTTTGGAAAATAATGCTTTACTCATCAGTAGACAATTAGTAAACATTTTTCTTTTAGAATTCTTCTTTCAATATTGAAAAGTTAAAAATTTCAATTGATTTGAGATAAAAAAAACTTCGTATCTGATAGTTTTTATATATTCATTTCACTTGGGAAAAAAATAAATTATACCTTACTTTCACTTGTTAAATTTTAAACCTCTATTAGTTCTGATGGATAGTGGCAAATAATCTCTTCTTCTCAATCTGCTCCCCTAATGTGTGGGTGTGCACCTTTTATAGCTTGCTAATATCAATCATTTTGATTAACAGAAAATATCATTTCCTCTTAATTTTTCCATGTTTAAATTAACAGTTAATTAATATCTATGGTCTGAATCCAAAAATAGTAATAATTTAAATAACAACTAGACAATCAGACAAATGTGTGATAGTCTAAGAATGTCAAATAATTACAAGATCTAAATGAATTATATTGTTAATTAAAATAAAAATAAAAAATTACATAATTTTATTAATTTTTTAAACTCTTTTAAATTATATTAATAAATAAGTTTAGAGGTTCACTAATATTTTATTTAATTTTTAACTAAATAAAATACTCTTGAATAATATTCAATATTAAAAACTTAAGAAATATTTTCATTAACAAATAAAATTAAAATTACTTATGTAGGCATGCACACTCACACATTTAGAAATCATCCCATATCTTTTAAACTAACTAATTTAACTCTTTTTTTAAGTAGCTATAAATAATTACCTACTTTTAAATCAAATAATTCAATTTAATCTGTAAACTCAATTTTAATATTATGTAAACAAAATGGACTGATTATTATTATTATTATTATTATTATTATTATTATTATTATTATTATTATTATTATTATTATTATTATTATTATTATTATTATTATTATTAAACAAAGGCAAAACTCTCCATACAGTAGTTTCACCCTGTGCCAAACAGAGTAATCAATGGATGCCAGAATTATGTGCTAGTATAGAGATGGTGATCATGTATTATTATTATTATTATTATTTCATTCCAATATCAGCCTTTCAAGCTAATTGAGCACACACCTTTTGAGTGTTAAATAAATGAATACTCTCTTCTTCAATCTGACATATAGTATTTATGCAGGAATAAAAAGAAGGGTTATTATTATTATTGTTATTATTATTATTATTATTATTATTATTATTATTATTATTATTATTATTATTATTATTATTATTATTATTATTATTATTATTATTATTATTATTATTATTATTATTATTATTATTATTATTATTATTATTATTATTATTATTATTATTATTATTATTATTATTATTATTATTATTATTATTATTATTATTATTATTATTATTATTATTATTATTATTATTATTATTATTATTATTATTATTATTATTATTATTATTATTATTATTATTATTATTATTATTATTATTATTATTATTATTATTATTATTATTATTATTATTATTATTATTATTATTATTATTATTATTAAGAACTAGTTTAAATAAAATACTTTATTTTAATTATAACAACTAAACATTAATTTCTAACATTAAATTTAATTAATATTATGGTTGAGTCAAGCATTAAACTAGATAAACTAAATTGTATTAGAATAATCTGAACTTAGCTAATATTATAGCTACACTTTTAAATTTAACTTATTAAAATCTATTTTAATTATAAGCTTAAAATATTTTAACAAAACAAAACAATAAAGTAAAATACAATATTATTTATTCATGACAGAAATACTTTAAATACTTTACTATTTAGATTTGCTTATGCTTATTTAATTTTACCTAATATAATTTACAAAGATAGTTGAATTTAATAAAATTTCTTCTTATAATATTTCTTTTTAGCTAAATATCTACAATAAATGAAATACCCTTCCTTGGCAAAGCCAAAAAAACAATATATATAAAGTTGAGCATAACTTATGTGGGATATAGGCAAACCACATTTATATTGTTAAAATTACTTATAATGAATTACAAAGATACAATATTGTTTTCAGTGGAAAATACAAAATGTAGCTGAGATATAATTATGCAAACTATTGTAACTAATAGCAAGCATTATAATACAAGATGAAAAAATAATGTGACTTTTTATAAATAATAGGGGAATCATCTCTGCATCCTTATAATTTCCAGATGTTAACCATTATTTATTTGACAAAATTAAAATTCCTTTCTGGACATGACACATTGATATTACTGTTTTCATATAGCTATATTATTCTCCAAGTTTATTAATACCTTGTAGTCAATCAGTTATTACAGAGAATAAAAAAGCTCATTTTAGAATATGATGAAGATATTTCTAGTCATTTATTATCTATCAAATGCTTTCATAGTAATTTTTATTTAATGTTCATTATACTAATCTTTATGACATAGCATTTTATTCATTGCTCTAAAGTTTTCAACAATTATTCATGCTATCTATCTACAACATTGTTTTCAAATATATAAAGCCATTCCCATATCCTGTTAAATATAAGAAGCTATGGCACAATATTACATTTTATTTTCCAAAATATGCTAATAAAATTAGTTTAGCAAAGGAGTTCTTTGAAATCATTTGCAAGTCGAATATGTAGCATCTAATTTGCATCATTTGCTGAGATATAGTTCATCTACTGACTTATATAACTTCTAGTATGCATAATACTTAATTTCTGCATACTAATAAAAATGATTTCAAAGCAGACTATAAATATATAATGAACATTGTAAATAATATAAAAAATATTTTAAACCTGCAAATAAAAACAGAAATAAATGCATGATATCAAACTATTCTACAATATATTACTACAAAAATAACAGTTATATTATTTAGAAAGATTTTTTTTCTTTTTTGGGGGAGTGGGAAATCTCATATCAGAACAAACAAAAAAATCTCTATTCTTTTTAGAATATATTTGTTAACATTATTTTTAAATGACTGAAATATTATAAATGAAGATAAATACTGCAAAATAAAAAAAACTTTTTATAACCAACAATTCCTAAACAATATAGGGATTAACAGAAGCAATCAAAATAGATGACTACTTTTAAAAGCAAGGGAAATTAATAAAGCAAGTTAAGAAGAGTGTTAGTGATACTAGTACCTGTATAAAAACAAAAAGATCAAGAGTAAAACAGAGGTAACATACAAAATATATATAAAACAAAAAAGACAGATCACCATATAAAAATCCAAGACTATTATGCAAGGAACTTGAGGAAAGAATTAAAAGGTAGATCATTTATTAACTCAATCATCTAATTTTGGATAAGCCTAATAAATGAAGAGTGGGTTTAAAAAATTATAATAGCATTAGAATAGTAAAAAACTAAATTTGATCTTTGTATAAAGTGATATTTGTTACAATAAAAATATAAATATCTGTGAACCAATTGTGGCAATATAACAAATGAAGAAAGATTTTGAAAAGTTAATAAAAAACATCAATAAAATATTAAGCTCAAGGATTAGATTTGATATTTATTAAATTTTTTTTTTTAGAAACATGATAAAATAAATTTTAAAAAACTTAATTATAACTTAATTTACATTTCCCTATTGATTAATCTTGTGAAAATTATCATTTAAATAAAGAAACTAGGGATTTTTCTTTTTTTTTTTTTGCTAAATCGGATAGTTTAAAAGAAAATTTAGAAGATATTGTGCATTTATTTGTACTACTGTGAACCTTATTAAGTGTAACAGAGAGATGATAATTTATATGAAGAGTAAAACTGATATTTAGAATCAAATAACTTCAGACACATAACTGTAATAATATAAAAATATTAGATAAAATGCCATCCACACTAACGTTAACAAACAATTTGAAAGAAAAATGTGTATCCATTTAAACTTAGTCAAACACCTAAGAAATGTCAATGTCTCCATGCAATCAGTATAACCCATCCATAAAAAATTGCAAAAAAACAAAGTATCAAAGTATAATCATTTATATAAAGACTACAAAATGCAGAAAAAATTGACAATTAATTTCTTTTTCATAACTTTAGGGAGATGAGATACAAAAGTAAAATGTAAATAATTAGAGAAAAATATTTTTAAAAATTGTTCTCAAGTAAATATTGAGACATATCTCTTCAGAATAATATGTGAAATTTCGTGCTCTAGTGACAATTAAGAATGTCTATAGCTTTTAAAATTAATAAGCCAAAAAACATAGGTTATAAAAAAATGCTATAATTCGACCATTTTTGAAAAAAAAAAAAAGAATTTAATCAATATTAAACTTACAAAGAGTATTTTAGGCAGAAACTAAAAAAAAGTGACTGTCATCAAAAAAAAAAAAAAAAAAAGGGACGAGGTGGAGGGGTAGTATGCTTAACATGAGATAATGAGTGACTTGTTTCCATTATTAAAAGTTTAATTCTTGAATAACTAAACAAGAAATAAAAATCTTCATACTCATCAGCTTAATCTCAGCAATAATAACATAAAGCTTTATCCTAAAAATAATAATAGATCCATGGGGGTGTGTGACCCAATTAGCAGAATTACAGTTATATATTGTAAAAAAAAATTAAAAGAACAAGTACTATTTTAAATAGCAACTCCAAAAAATATATTTAAAATTCATAATAATCTTCTATAACGGGATGATCCTTTTCAGGACTCGAGGAAGTCGCATCTAACTATAGTCGGACTTTGAGTCTTCTTATAGAATGCCATGGATGATTTGATTTAAAATACAATCCAATTCACTCCTCTATTAATAACCTCGTTACTCTCGGAATTCGAGCTCAGAGTAGAAATTGCAATTGACTCTCTTCAGGCATTTCCACAAATATCCCATAGTAATGATAAATTTAGTATAAGCTATATATAATTTTTTTATAAATATTAAATCACTAAGTTGATTTAACATATATATGCATGAGTATGTATATTTATAAACATTGGTTTTATAAAACGACTAAATAAAATAAACAAACAAGATCTGTTTAATTTTGACATCAAGTTTAACACATTTTAATCAGTAATAAAAAACAAAATATTATCACATAAAAACATTAAAATTTAGAATTATAATCTGTGCTTATATACACTAATAAATTATTTAATATTCAAAATAATAATAATAATAATGTAATCATTTACATATATATATAATTTAAAATCATGCATATAATAAATACACATGACACATTATAAATCTACCTATTGTGTCATTAAAATAATTCAGTGTGTGTTGTATGTTTATATACGATAACATCCATTCACACTAGATTAATAATAGAATGTATTCTGATATTAGTTATGTATGTTTAAAAATATATTATGTTAATTGTCATGTAAGATTCAATTTGGAATATAATAAAACTTACTTCCAAATTGAAATAATTTAAAAACGTTTAACTTAGTCAGCTGTCATTTCCATCAGAGTATAATATCAAAATATCAATATCTAAATTTTATTAAATAAAAAAAAAAAGTGTTCATCTTATCAGTTCTCCACTTTAATATATGAAGTAATTTTTCTAAGTAAATATAATTATCCACAAAGGAAATAAAGTTTAAGAGTTCTTAAATTATACAATGAAGTAATCCAAGATGAGAAAGAATACGGTTTTATATCCCTCCTTAGATGAAATAAAATGATGATGAATGTTGAAACATAAAGTTCATTGATCATCCTTCGAAGAGGCAATCCAGATATTCATTCTTTAAATATTTATGTAGTAAAATATTTAACATCTTCTTCAATATAATACTCCAATATTAAAGCAGCTTTTTAAATGAGAATTACGACGATTATATTTTAGGCATTGATTAAGTAGGAATAAATTTACATGTTTGGGTTTAAAACATCAGAATCCCTGGCATAAATTATTTAGCCACAGAACATCTTTATAAATTTTTGTCTTCTTAAATATATTTTTTTTAAATTCATTTCGAAGACGTTGATAACTTTTAAAACTTTGTTAATTACAATGATTATTTTTGTATAGTTCTTTATAATATTCAAAGGCAGTAAATTAATTACTTGAAGCAGGTTTTAAAATATTGAATCTTCTTTTTTTTTAATTTTTCTTAAATGTGTTCTAAATTCGAACACATTTAAATTTACAAATGTAGTTCTTGCCTTGATAACTAAATAGAAGATTATTGTTGTAACAATATTAGTTCGTTTTTATACTGGATTAATTTCAGCAAGCATATCACATAATCACGCTCACACTCTATTGTTTAAAATATACAATTTGTAATGAACCCCAAACGTTTATTTCCTTTGTTTCATCTGATAAAAATGCAATGTTGACTTAAGGTTTTGTCAAATGTCAAGTTTTATATTAACAACAACAAAAAAAAATACTATTAGTTAGAAACATTTTATTTATGTGTGTGTATATATAAACTAGAATTATTCATTTTTAGAATTATTCTTTTAATACTAACTAGTTTATATATATATATAGCTGATACATGAAAAGCTTAAGATAGGTGTAAGTTATTTATATCTGTTGATTCGATATAGGCACAGTTAAATTCACAAAGAAACACAAATTGTTTTAGGTGGACACTTAATGTGTGTCAATGTATGCATTTAATATAAAGTTGTGGAGCTTGTTTTTCTTTCCTGCTTTTATCAACCCTTATTATTTGCTCTATTTTTTTTTAACCCTTTCTCTTTCTCTACATTAAATATTATTCACTTTAAACAGAAGGATAAAGAGGTTCATATGTATAGGATTCTTTCTTTTTCTCCCCTTTTTTATTTTTCTTTAATGGATTCATTGTTATGTGCCTTTTTTATAGATGACACATATATTTGTTTGGTAGTCTCCATCCTGCTTTTCTTTAAGACTCATGGACTTTTTTGAGAACTATCCAAAACATAAGAACATCCATCATTCAGCATGGATTAACTCTTAAAACGTTTTTAGTTTTCAGGTATCCTAAGAATTAATTTTAATTGCTTAACATACCCTCATCAAAGAAAATTAATGTCTTTTTTTTTTACTTATACACATCCTTATACATATATATACCCATATACTTTTAAATTAAAACTTTTTCCCCCCTTACCTATTCCAAATGATCTTTTCTTTCAATATTTTACTTTATACATAAGTAATAGTAATAATAACAAGTCAGATGTCACATGACTTATATATAGCTTGCACTTACAAATATGTAAAATTAAGAGCGTGCTAATAACTCTAAACAAGCTTTTTTTATTTTATTTATGATAAATGCTACTACAAGAGAAGGCATTCAAATCATTTTTATCTTGGATTGTCCCCATCCCCAGACCGGTTTCGACCTATGGGTCTCTTCAGTGAGGAGTTGGGACCTTAGATCTAAAAAACCAACTCAAGCAAAGCATTTATCTAAAAGATAATTGTTAGAAGAAGATCTGAAACTTTTAGACATCTACATGAGTAAAATGTGGCGAACATTATTAATTTGTTTGACCAAAATAGGGTTTTAAAGCTCTAGCATTGTAAGTGCCTTTAATGTCTCCCTTTATATTTATCCAGAATGCATTGGGACTTGTTTGCTTTATGATAGTATAAGGTCCTTCATATTGATGGAAAAACTTTTGATATTTGCTCTCTTGGGGTTTACTCATATGAGGTGTTTTTATAAAAACTTGATCCCCAATTTGGAACTTGTGTGAAGTTGTCTTCACATTTTTATTTCTTTGATTGGCCTTTTTTATAAGTTGTTCATAAGCTTTTACTCTATCTTCTTCTGTATCTATTTCAGCATATGTAGCCATAGGCTTATATCTTGCAAATAAGGTTGGTACGGTTTTTGTAAAGTGTAATCTAATTCGTGTGAATCCAGTCGATTCGTTCACATTCCAATTGATGAAATTAATTACACGCTTGGTTAGCTTAACCCACCCCTTATGCTCATCTCCTAAATAAGTCCTAAACAACCTACCAAGCTCCCGCATTACACGTTCACAAGGGTTGGACAGGATTCCTAATGGAGGTAAGCACATGTTTAATTTGAGATCTTTCTACCCATGTTTTCCATTCTTTGGATAAGAAAAGAGTACCATGATCTGTTAATATGGTTCCAGGCTTTCTAACCCCAATGAATTGGAGGGTATCTAATACTTTGATGGTATGTCTAGTATTAGCTTGGGGTATTGGGTAAGCTGACACATATTTTGAAAAGAGATCATAAGCAACTAATAAATATTTTTTTTATTGAATGGAGGCAAAGGTCCATAATAATCTATTGCTAAGATCTCATTTGGTCTTACTGGATTAATAGACTTCATTGAATTAACATAACTTTGGTTTACTGGCTTTGCTCGCAGGCACACTAAACAATCATGCAGTGATTTCAAGATGTCTTGATGCATCTTTGGCCAGTAAAACCAATTTTTAATCATATGTTCTGTCTTATGAGCACCGTAGTGCCCATATAGACAGTGTATATTTTACAAGTGGCATTCTTACTGATTTGGGTATAACTACCCTCCACTCTTCAATATCCAAATTCGGTTTATAAAGTAAGACATTTTTCTCTAACTTATATCATATAAGATCTTTTGGCACATGCAGAACTTTCTCCCCCTTTAATGCACTAATTATGGTATTTAAGTCAGGATCATTAGACTGTGGGTCTTGTAAGTTTTCTAAATCGTTCTCTACATTTCTATCAATAATTAGATCGATGTTAGAAATGTAGGCATTATCTACTGACAGGTTACATTGTTCTGACCTACATGGGTTTCGAGACTGAGCACATCCACTACAACATTCTCAGATCCTTTGCAATATTGGATGGTGTAAGTGAATTCCTGCAATAACAAGCTCCACCAGATTAAATGACTGTTAGTCAAGTAGCTGTGATTCAGGAATTCAAGGCTTTTGTGATCCGTGACCACTATCACCTCTGATCCAAGAAGCATCTGTCGAAACTTTTGGAAGGCCCACACTATGGCTAGTGCCTCCTCGGTGACCATATAGTTTAATTCTGGACCTTTCAAGAGGCGGCTGATGAAATAGAGGACACCAGTTTGACCATCCTCCTGGATCTGGGATAACGTTACCCCTAATCCATAACCACTACTGTCCATTTGAACAATAAATGGTTTGTTAAAATCAGGGAAGGCTAAGATGGTTTGCTCTAAGAACCCTGTTTTAATATTTGCAAATGCCTCATCTTGTTCACTAGTCCAGTTCCATCTTTCATTCTTTCTAATAAGTTTTAGTAATGGTTCCATGTGGTCAGAGAACTTTCGATAAAAACGATTGTAGAAATTGCACAGTCCCAAGAATGACCTAATTTGTTTTCTACTCATGGGTTTTGGGAAGTTCTGTATGGCACTGGTCTTATCAGGATGAGGTCTTATCCCATTGCATCCAATGATATGTCCTAAGAAAACCACTTCGTTACATACCAAAGTGCTTTTCTTGAAATTGATTTTAATTCCCTTCACACAGCACTCTTTAAAAAATAATCTTAGATGTTGAAGGTGTTCTTCAATAGTGGTAGATGCAATAATTACATCATCCACATAAATTGGAATGATTTGTTTGACCTCAGGGGATAAGGTTTTATCCAAGCATCGAATAAGGCCAGCACCACTATTGATCAATCCAAAGGGCATCCTATTAAACTGATAGGTAAAACCCTCATATCGGAAGGCAGTATATTGGCGATCATTAGGATAAAGTTCGATTTGCCAATAACTGGAGGTTAAGTCAAAGGTAGAGAATACCTTCTTATTTCCAAACTTCACGAACAATTCGTGGATGGGTGGTGGGATGTTCCTATCAGGAACCGTAATTTTGTTCAGTTGACGAGCATCCAAACAAAATCTCATCGACCCATCTTTCTTCTTCACAGTAACAATTGGATTACAATAAGGTGAAGAACATTTGGAAATAATTCCCCAATCTAGCATCTTATTGATTTGTTTTGTGGTATAGGATACGATTTGGATTGAAAGGGTTGGTCATGTATAAGATTTATTTTCTGCTGGAAACCCTTTATTATCCCTGGTATTTCTGAAAAATAGGGCCAAATTCATTAATAACAGATTGTAATTTAATTTTGTCATCACCTCCAAGTAAATTAGATTCTGCGATTTTACTTTCAATTAGTGCTTGTGGAATTACAGATATCATATATTCAACCTCAAAAAGACCATATCTTGGACGCAATGTCATTTCCAAAACCTCATCATTAATCCTAACTATCTTATTTGAGAAATCAAGGATAGAATGGTTCATGTGGAGGAAATCTGCCCCTAAGATAGCCTCATGTATTAAGCCATCTAATATAAGAAAGACATGATAAAGGGCCCCATGTTTAATGGGACGATCCTTTTCAACAACAACTTTGATTTCTAATTGCATCTTTTTCTTAACATTATCAATATCTTTCTTTAACTCCTCTTTTATAGAAATTATGTCTTCTTTTAATTTCTTTTCCATATTATCCATATCAACTTTAGTTACCATATTATCGTTCATTCTAGCCATTTCTCCCTTCATATCAGCATTCATTTTATTTATATCAGCATTTATATTATTCATATCAGCTTTGGTTGCCATATTATTCATATCAGCTTTTATATTATTTATATCATCTTTGGTTACCATATTATTCATATCAGCTTTTATATTATTTATATCAGCTTTGGTTGCCATATTATTCATATCAGCTTTCATATTATCCATCTTAGAATTCATTTTATTCATATCAGCTTTCATATCCATTATCAATCGGACCAATTGAGCCATATAATTATCACTTCCTTGACGCTGTACTATTATAGCTTCAGTTACCTTTTGTGTTTGGGGTAATATTTGATCTGTCATATGAACTTGTGAAGGATGTTCAACTTCTTCTACAGACCCCTCAGACATTAAGACTTGTAAAGACCCCTGTTCATCACTAATTGAAGTAATTTCTATTTCACTATCTTTATTACTTAAAGATTCTTCTAAACTTTTTACTTCCATTATTTTTAGCTTTTTCCGACTTCTAGTTATCATTAACTAAAAATTTCTAATGTAATATATATAAATTACTTTCTTTTCAAAGTTATACTTTAATATATGCCATAAGATTTCATGCTGTGCTTATGCCCTTACATGTAATTCCATTTTTCCTTTTATAAGATGTTATTATAATATATATTAATGCCCAAACTATAATCGTATTTATTTATTTTAAAGCAACTGATTTATCTGTTTGCTACGGTTTATTTTATTTCAATGTCTCTATTATTTATTATTCAGTGTTTTTACCAATTCACAACATACTCATATATTTATTTATTTTTTAAACTATGGATTTAACCAATGGAAAACTACTGTTTCATGCCCCATGTTGGGCGCCATGTATAACGGGACGATCCTTTTCAGGACTCGAGGAAGTCGCATCTAACTATAGTCGGACTTTGAGTCTTCTTATAGAATGCCATGGATGATGTGATTTAAAATACAATCCAATTCACTCCTCTATTAATAACCTCGTTACTCTCGGAATTCGAGCTCAGAGTAGAAATTGCAATCGACTCTCTTCAGGCATTTTCACAAATATCCCATAGTAATGATACATTTAGTATAAGCTATATATAATTTTTTTATAAATATTAAATCACTAAGTTGATTTAACATATATATGCATGAGTATGTATATTTATAAATATTGGTTTTATAAAACGACTAAATAAAATAAACAAACGAGACCTGTTTAATTTTGAAATTAAGTTTAACACATTTTAATCAGTAATAAAAAACAAAATATTATCACATAAAAACATTAAAATTTAGAATTATAATCTGTGCTTATATACACTAATAAATTATTTAATATTCAAAAAATAATAATAATAATAATAATAATAATGTAATCATTTACATATATATATAATTTAAAATCATGCATATAATAAATACACATGACACATTATAAATCTACCTATTGTGTCATTAAAATAATTCAGTGTGTGTTGTATGTTTATATACGATAACATCCATTCACACTAGATTAATAATAGAATGTATTCTGATATTAGTTATGTATGTTTAAAAATATATTATGTTAATTGTCATGTAAGATTCAATTTGGAATATAATAAAACTTACTTCCAAATTGAAATAATTTAAAAACATTTACCTTAGTCAGCTGTCATTTCCATCAGAGTATAATATCAAAATATCAATATCTAAATTTTATTAAATAAATAAAAAAAAATAAAGTGTTCATCTTATCAGTTCTCCACTTTAATATACGAAGTAATTTTTCTAAGTAAATATAATTATCCACAAAGGAAATAAAGTTTAAGAGTTCTTAAATTATACAATGAAGTAATCCAAGACGAGAAAGAATACGGTTTTATATCCCTCCTTAGACGAAATAAAATGATGATGAATGTTGAAACATAAAGTTCATTGATCATCCTTCGAAGAGGCAATCCAGATATTCATTCTTTAAATATTTATGTAGTAAAATATTTAACATCTTCTTCAATATAATACTCCAATATTAAAGCAGCTTTTTAAATGAGAATTACGATGATTATATTTTAGGCATTGATTAAGTAGGAATAAATTTACATGTTTGGGTTTAAAACATCAGTAGAAATCCCTGGCATAAATTATTTAGCCACAGAACATCTTTATAAATTTTTGTCTTCTTAAATATATTTTTTTTAAATTCATTTCGAAGACGTTGATAACTTTTAAAACCTTGTTAATTACAATGATTATTTTCGTATAGTTCTTTATAATATTCAAAGGCAGTAAATTAATTACTTGAAGCAGGTTTTAAAATATTGAATCTTCTTTTTTTAATTTTTCTTAAATGTGTTCTAAATTCAAACACATTTAAATTTACAAATGTAGTTCTTGCCTTGATAACTAAATAGAAGATTATTGTTGTAACAATATTAGTTCGTTTTTATACTGGATTAATTTCAGCAAGCATATCACATAATCACGCTCACGCTCTATTGTTTAAAATATACAATTTGTAATGAACCCCAAACGTTTATTTCCTTTGTTTCATCTGATAAAAATGCAATGTTGACTTAAGGTTTTGTCAAATGTCAAGTTTTATATTAACAAAAAAAAAAAAATACTATTAGTTAGAAACATTTTATTTATGTGTGTGTATATATAAACTAGAATTATTCATTTTTAGAATTATTCTTTTAATACTAACTAGTTTATATATATATATATATATAGCTGATACATGAAAAGCTTAAGATAGGTGTAAGTTATTTATATCTGTTGATTCGATATAGGCACAGTTAAATTCACAAAGAAACAAATTGTTTTATGTGAGGCTCATATGGTACTCTCACACTTCAAAAACAATAAGAAAAAAGAAAGATTATGAGTGGAAACTATCAGCGATACATAAGTAACTGAAGTGTGGTGTAAAATTACAAAATTATTATCATCATCATATCTAGAATATTAACATTTTTAACTTTATGAAAGTTGAAATCACCTGATAAATATAATTTCAAAAGAATGTATGAAGACAGAAAATAGAAAGACTAAACTGTAATGATTATTGAGATTACATCAGATAAAAGTTTTAAAAAATTCACAGAATATCATAAAATGAAATAAAAACTAGAAAGTCTATAACAAAGGAATCTATAAATTGAGAAAAAATAATAATTACTTGTGAAAGTTGAACTCCAGAAAGATTTATAAAAATAAAAAAAATTGGGAAAGGTGGCTTCAACAAAATATTACTGTTGTAAAATGGCATCCATATATATATATATGAAAAGTTTTATCCTGTATTTGTATTCATGTATCATTCTCATGATCTGAATTTGAATCCAATGAGTAAAGATTTTTTTTTTCAAAAGCAGACCCAATTATTATTTAATGGCATCTAGCCATTTTTAGCAGGAAATAAACACCAAATCCTCCATCAAACAGAAAATGGCTATTATCTTCTCCATTACTTTCTATAAAGGCATGATGGATAATACCTTGTCTACAGAGTAATTTAAATAAACAAAAATAAAAATGATTATGTAAAAACTTAAAAAAACAGAAAATTGTAAAATTACCATAGCAACTAAGTGTTCTTTGTTCCTTTCTCAGTCACAAATTGATATTACAAAAGCAAGCAATTTTAAAAGTAAAGTCGATAAGGTGAGTTTTCTGAATTAATTTGCACTCAATGTGCAAAACTCTTTTATAACTGTGCCCACAACTTACATGTTAAACCCCATAAACTAGGATTAAGTGAAAAATATCTTTAAAGCATATTCTCATCATTAAAAAATGATTTTTTCAAACTGAATACAAAATAAAAATTAACCAATTTAGGACAGTTTTGCACAACCAATTAGTTTTACAACTTAAATTTTATTAATATGACTTTTAAAATGTTGTTGCATCAACTGATTGCTTTTTTAATGGCAATTAATAACCGAGAAGATATTAAACATTCTTACTGTGATAATGTCAGACTTTTATGTTTTCTTTTTTTATATATATAAAAAATAGATATTTATCAAATGGCAGACAATATTATTTCCCCCAAAAAAACTGCAAATCCCCCCCCCCCCAGATACATGATAGTTTGTGACTGATACAAAGAAACCCATTGAACATGTTGGAAAATGAAAAGGTAATTAATAAGGTGAAATTCAGTTTGGATACTAAAATATAAAAAAAGGTTTAGAAAAATCACTAATACTGAAAAATATTATAATTCATCTTTGTGGAAGACCCCAAACATTTTTATTCTATCATCATTTCAATGACATTTCTTATAGCCATTTGTTATTTAAATAGTCATTTTAAATATGTACTCAAAACAACAAATAGCTATTTATTCTTTTAACACTTTGTATTAAATGGATAAAGAAATAAACCTTGAAAAAAACAATCAAAAATTTTTTTTTAAAAAAAAGCAAACCAAACAAATCATTGTTATGTATTAATTATTTTTCATGTTTATGACTTCAAATGAATAATTTTATTATTAGTTTTAATTACAATTAAAACATTTTAAATATAAATTAATATATATGATGATTAAAGACTACCGAAATGTTTAATAATTTTTCACAAAAGAAAAAAAAACTCTTATAATAATAAATTCTAGAAGATAACAATAACAAATATTTTGGTCATACTACTAATATAGATAAAAATATAAGGAATGCAATTAATCATAGAATTAAACTGGGATAAAGTACTTTTGGTAAACACAAAACTTCATATTAAAAAGAAATATCCTTGTTGATTTGAAAAGAAATTTTTTAATAAATATGTTTCATTAATTCTTACATATGAATATGAAATTTGGACACTTAAGAGAACAATAATATGAGTCTTCAGATGATGCGATGAAATATGAAGAGATATAAGTTGAAATTAATAAGAAGGAACTGAAAGCAAAATATGTGAATGAGAGAACAAATAGATGTCATTAGAAAAAAATTTAGACAAAGTAGATCTAAGCTGAACATATTGATAGAAGTGATAATAATAGACATTTAAAATCTTAACTGAATTCCAAAAGATTGTAAAAAATATAAAAATAGACTCCATGTGAGATGAAGGGATGAAATAAGAGAGTTTTCTAGACAAGGAAAAGAGATATCAAGGATGAGAAACTTGATTAAACTTGGATATACTTTCATCCTGCAGTGAACTGCTAATAGTTCAAAATGATGCTGATGAAATAAAAATGATAAATAAATGAAAATGTTTATCATTAAAAAGTGAATCAATTTAAATTAAAAATAGAAGTTCTAAGCTGCTTTAATTTCAAAACATATTTTCCTTTCATTGTAGAAAATAAGAAAAGTAAAATCTGATTTAAAATTATAAGAAATAATCTTACTGATGTTATAAGTTTGAATGATTTACAACCAATGAATTTTTGCACAATACATAAAATTAATCTTACTGATGTTATAAATTTGAATGATTTACAACCAATGAATTTTTGCACAATACATAAAATGACTATACCACAGAAATATTATTAAACAGTATGTGGCAGGGAGGAATAAAATGAAGATATTCAAACCATACATTGGATGCACCATTTGTGGCAGTATCAGTGTAGGTATATTTAATTAAAACAAAAAAAAAATATGTTGCCAATCTTCAAATTTCATCTAAACTAGAAAAGTTTACAGATCAACAGGGTTTAATTAAACAATTAAATTCTAAGCATAATCTGATAAATTGAATTTATCATGAATATCAGCTATAGCTTTAAAAGTATAGCACTATCAACATCACACAACCAATCCATCAACCCTGCCACATATTCATATATTCCATAATGCTAATTGTTTCACACAGATGATCAAACACTTTAAATTTTAACAAAATGAAATTATTTTAATAAAATAAAATAATAGTGAATACTAACAAGGGTTTGGATATGGCATAAATGAACATTTTATGATATATATAATATATCTAATAAAAAATACAAACATACAATAATAATAATAATAATAATAATAATAATAATAATAATAATAATAATAATAATAATAATAATAATAATAATAATAATAATAATAATAATAATAATAACAATAATGAATATTTATAATGTAATTTCTTCAATTTTAAAAAACCACAATTAAATCTAAGTAGTAGTAAATTTTAAATTGTGCTTTACACAAAAAAGTGAAGCTTATTATTATTAGAAAAGAATTATATGGCTAAGCACTTTCAGAGAATTTAAGTCTCCATATTCATAGCCTATTTTAAACGAAGATTAGTGGTAATTTATGCAAAATTTTCTTTCATTCATTTATTTAATGTACAATTCCACAGCACTATAGGACAATTATAGATTGCACAAAAACATATACTACTGCATATACCCTGTGTGATTTGGCATAGTTGGTAGAGCTTCTGACTTGGAACTGGGGGGTTCTAGGATCGATTCTGGTGCTCACAGATCCGGTACTCCAAACTTCTTATGAACTCCCAAGCAAAAATGTCATATGCATTTTTTTTAATAGTACATATAAGATTATAAAATAATAATAATAATAATAATAATAATAATAATAATAATAATAATAATAATAATAATAATAATAATAATAATAATAATAATAATAATAATAATAATAATAATAATAATAATTACAAATAAAAAAAAAATAAAAAAAGATACCATATATGTCACCACTGTAACAAATTAAATATTATACTTTTAACAAAAACCCCATTATAATTTTTATCATTTAAATTGAAATAGTTACTATTGCAAAAATATTTATTATAAAAGTCCAATATCCGAAACAATGGAGAACATTTAAGAGTATCTGAGTAACAAGTTTTAACTTTTTTCTCAACTCAAAAAAATAATAAATTTGCATATGATTTTACACATTATTTTAAAGGGTAACACAAGAAAAAAATATTCCCTGCATACATATAGGAGATTGTTTCTAGATTACTTCAGAGTATTCTATTTGTGTTCCTACAGATGAGACATTTTCTTCCTTGATCAATTGTTGCAGTTAACTTGAGTTTTATTACTCTAACTTTCTTTTTTTACTTTTATATAATTTCCAATTTTATACATAATATTGAAAGGAAGTATCTGCTGTTTATCAGTTATCTCTATAATAAAAAAAAACATGGGCATTTAAAGTTAATGCTGGTCTACTGGTAAGTTTAAAATAGGCTTCTGTTAGACAGGCTAAATATTTCCATCTGGGTATGTTTCAAGGCAAGCTTACATTTTGGCAGATTGGTACAGTTGTTGTCACTTGTTACGTCATGCTCCTTTCGTAACTTCTCAATAACACGGTGAATTTTTCCCATAATGAGAGGATTTGTGGTCTTTAACAGCTTTGTACAACAATATTGCCCATTTATTATTTTTAACTTCTACTTGCTTTGCTAACTATTTATCATTGTTTTCACTAGGATGGATTTAACTGACAATTGCTTTCTTCCAAAAGTCAATCTGATCTGTTTTTTTTTTAAAGTTATGGTTTAAATACCTTCTCAACCAAGGTGAAATAAAATCGTACAACAAATATATATTATATATATATATTAATTTCACTGCAACTGGCTATTTTTCAAAAAATCAATCATTTAATATGACACATTAAGTTAATTATCATTATTTAATTTACAAATCTAAAAACAAAATAACCCTATTATAAAGCAAAATATGATTTCTATACTTTTTTTTTTAACTAATTTTATTTTAATAAAGAAAATGCTCATTTATGTTGCAGGACTACACAAATTTATTTAATCAATTTAAATGCCTCCCCTTCCCAAAATCAACCTAAGATGCTAATTAACAGCAAGCTCTCCTATGCTAACATTACACAGGCAGACCTTAGTGAGCCTAATGTTATGGCATGGGAAGCTTCAAAAAAATCACAAAGATTTATTCTATTTATTTGATGAAGAGGTTGAGGAAAACTTAACTGATATTTGTAGAAATCCCAACACTCTCAATCTAAATCTGGAGCAAAAGGAAATTGACTTAATAGTAAACAGATTTAATAATAATATTCCTCCCCAATTACATAAATCATTTCTTAATTTCACAGTGAAAACACCTCAATCTTAGCTGTCACCAACACTTCTTGTGATCTATTTAAATTCCCAATAAATGAACTATATTACGTGATAACAAAGAAAAAATGATGGAACCTGAGTCATAAAATTTTGCAACATCCCAATAATCGATACATGATAATTGAGTTCAACAATCCAACTTACAAATTAATCTTCCAAAAATCCTCAAATATCTTGATGGGAAAATTATTTTGAATATTAACATGAATTGTCCTACAATCTTGTCAGACAAAATAAGGAATTGTTAGCTTAAATTCAGGGGAAGTGACTTGCAGCAAATACTCAGGCCCTATGGCAAAGAAACAAATTTTAGATATCAACTGATTAAGGGCATAGACCTTCCAGTTTATTTGAATACTGCCTTCTTTGATCTTTCACTGAATAAGGAATCAAACCCCAATGACATTCCTAATCTCGACTATGTGGACACTTCCCCTCTTGTCATTACCTCCCATGGCATTCCTCCACAGTGTTTCTTCTGCCACTGCAGAGGCCACTTAGTGAGAGACTGCCCAGCCACATTGCAAAAGAATTAAAAGCAAAACTCACCTCTGTAACTCTGGTCCAGTGATGCAGACTGTGGAGACACCCATTTCCAAGCCTGACTTTGTAGCATCTGAAGCAATGGAAAGCTCTGCTTGTCCTCTAAGTTCTCCGGTGGTCTTTTCAGCATCTGAGGCAGTGGAAAACTCCACATCTCCTTTATTGTCTCCTGTTGATAAGGTTGGCCCTGATGCTTTACCTTCTCCTGCACTCTTTATATGTGCATTGTATGAGTCTTTGGGTCAGCATGTTTGGTCATGGAGGAGATTTCTCTTTTGCCTCTGCCCAACAAAAGGAAGGCAAATGAACAGAATATGCATTCCAAATCTTCAGTGAACAAATTATGCTCAAAAAAAATGAATAACAATAGGATAGACTCCTCAGACACCCAATATCTTATTCCCCAGCATCCTGGGAAAAAACAAAAGCCTATTCCTAAGGCAGATAATCAAAGAAGCAGTTGTGAATTACCCAATAAAGATATAAACAAACCTTGCCAAACCCCTGTTCCAATTAAGGATATTAAATTAAAGCTATCTAAGGCCTCCAAAACATTGAATGTTGAACCAAAATCTATTGAAGGCGTGCATTACAAAGAGTCTAGGGAAGGGATCTCTTGCCAGACTGTGGATTTCTTCCATGGATGGCTTGCGATCCAGAATACCAAAAGCAAAAGCTGGTATACATCCTCTTAGCAGGACCAGTAGTTGCTGAGTATGTGTTCACACATTCAAAAACTCATTCAATCATTTCCAAATTATCACCAATTGTCCAATAAATACACAATAATTACCTGGTTTAAGTAATGCCACAGGAAGTTCAATATAGCGGGACTTAATATAAGGGGGCCAAATTCCCTGAATAGAGAGGATGCATTGGCCAAATGGTTTAAGCAATACTCGCCACATATCATATGATTCTCTGAGACCAAATTGCACCAATTCTCAACTCCAAAATCCTGAGCCTTCTTGGCAATCTGGGATATTTCATCACTAGGTTTCTCCTTCATCTGCTGCTGGAGTGGCAATCTTTATCTCCAATAGTAGCCCATTTGAATCTTTTAAAAATTAACTATATAAACCCACATAATTATTGCCACCTTATTCCACAAGGCCTTCACTTTAAACATAATTTATGTGTAACTCTATGGAAATGAATTACTAACTCAACAGATAATCCAACAGATTAACATCACATGCTTCCAACCCTTATCCGATGATTTTCCTCAGGGACTTTAACACCTCCTACTCGGAATTTACAGCCAAATATTTACATCATCTTAATACCAGATTCATGAGTCAAGGGATGCTTACCTCCAAATGCCTTTTTCTTCTATACAAGAAGGTATACCTCTCTCATAGACCTAATCTACTATACACCTGATCTACACTTTCTGATCGACACCTCTCTCATAGACCTAATCTACTATACACCTGATCTACACTTTCTGATCGACACCTCACTCCAACCTATAGCCATTTCTGACCATTGGCATTATCCCTTAAACTATCTCTAAATCTTTAGTCATGCAATATTCCAGGTCTGAGCACAACCACGAGAATCCTTCTCAAATTCACATTGCTTGAAGCCATAGCCTCTGAGGCATACATATATTTTCACAAAATTCATATCCTTTCTCTGCCACCGGTCGATGCCTGGTTTGCCTTCATCCATATTTTAATGTCACTGATCTCAAACTATACATCACATAACAAAGGGCCATCTCCACTCCTGATGGAACTTGAATCACTCAACAACTCTCTTAAAAATCTTCCCCTTGATACAATCCCTATAGAATCCATCATCAACCTGAAATCCCAATACAAGAATAAACAGTTGATTTTGGCAGAAATCAAAAATTTTTTTGAGTCAGTCCCACAATTGGTCCAGGGATTACATTAGGTGGGCTCTGGGCCAAGAGACAAGAAACCCACTCATATTATGGTTGGAAATAACCTTTATTCAGGATCTACATACTTCTAATTTTTCATTCTTCAGGTAAAAGTTCTCCACCCATGTACCTGACTCCAAACAGGACTCACCTTGGGATTCTTCACCCTTTGACCATGGCATTTTGGAAGGAAATGTTCTGACTAAATTAACCTCAATGCCTGAAAGGACTCATCCAGGGCTCCATGCAATTTTCCATTTCCTATTGCTACACCTGTCTAAATTCTTGGTTCCTATCATGTACAACTTAATTAACCACATTTCTTCCAGTGTCCGTGACATCGGTGTCTTTATCCGTGACATCGGTGTCTTTATCCCATAGGGATGGTGCCATTTCTAAGGTGTGATGTAATTCCTTCTCTACTGGAGAATCTGCGGCCCATCTCTATGACCCCAATGATGGTCAATGTCATTGAATCTATTATCAAGGACAAAATTCAAAACAAGATTCTTTCCTTTATTTCGCAATATCAATTTGCAAAAAAAGGCAGCTCAACCACAAATGCTATCTATCTTTTTAAAATAAATATTGACCAAATCAGATCTTCCAGGCAATTTAGACTGGTGGTTGTGTAGCTTGGCATTGTAGCTGCTTTTGATTCTATCCAACTCAATACTCTTTTAAACTTACTTGGTGAACATGATATTTCTACTGGAATCATAAATATTAATAGAAACCTCCTCTACAATCGTGAAGTGAGCATCTCTGAATGGGAAGCTTTCTCCCCATTCTACACCACATCCTCCATTCCATAGTGCTCTCCTCTTGAGCACCTGTTTTTCATCACTAACCTCAACCCTCTGCTTCTTTAAATTGAGAGATCTCTTCCTGGCAGTCATATCCCAATTTTAAGTACATCAATTCATCATATCACCTATATGGATGACTTGGTCATTTTCCTTCCATCAAAAAAATTAATTCCCAGACTTTTATCAATACTTAAAGAATTCTCTGATCAATACAGCCTCCAGTTTAATATAGCCAAGTCATCTGCCTGATATATATATTCAGGTAAAATCATTCCAGGCCCATTTGCAGTGAAGCCTCAGAACTTCTTGGGCTTCCCTATATTTGAATCCACTTCTGCCATGAGGAGATCTATCCAAGGAAAGCTACTTCAATCCACACAGAAAATCACATCCTCCCTATCCAAAGTTTACATGTCCATGTTCACCAAGTCCTCCCTTATCAATATACTAATATTCCATAGAATATCCTATTTCACCCTAGTAGTCAATTTTACCAAAGCCTTCATCAGGAAGATACACAAGATGTGCACTGATCTGATTAGAGTAAACAAAAGTGCAACCATAAGCTTGAGAAATCTACAGAAACATACAAAACTCAATGAATTATACCTACATTCTATAGATACTTTTATATTTCAATGTTCCTACAATTCTTTCCACAGGATATGTCTGCAGTATCCCAACTACTCACCTTCCAGGGAGGTCATTCACACAGATACATCTCCCCCTATTAGAACTGATTGGCTGGCCACCCTAACATGTCATTTCCAAACATACTATGCTTCCTAACAAATTGTCCTCTATGAAAATCAAGTTCTGGGATATATACTACATCCTTAATCCCGATGTTTCTGCAGGATCTACTCTCCCCAGACGTAATAACCATTTGCAAATCAAGAAATTTAAGTGATGGTTCCTTGAACCCAAATATTTTGATTTTCTGATGAAGATAAATATTAATGCCTTGCTTACTAAACACTTTCTGGTAAATCGCCGAGAATTCTCTAACATAGAGTTCACTTGCTTACTATGCCTCAGAGAGGATGAAATTTCTCTTCACCTCCTCTGCCACTGTTTCCCTTCACCCCTACAGAGTCCTTATAGCCTCCATATTAAATAACAATCGCCTGCTCTGTCGACTCTCATTGACAATATACTATGTGAATCCATCCCGGAGATACAATTAACAACATTTGTACTGTTCTCACTATGGTACAAGCAGTGCAGTCTCACCTTTAATCATGCACTGGAGCATCCGCTTGAGCTATATATTAACAAAATAGAAATAATTTGGAAAAGGGACCAGAATTTCCCCCCCTCTTACATCTACGATTCTACATGGAGGTTATTGATTTGGCTCCCAAAAAATGATCACTTTCACTCCTGAATAGAAAGCTCCTACCCTGGAGAGTGATTTGAGGCTGAATGGCCTGCATCCCTTTGTGATGACTCACTTTGCTCTTCATGATTATTGCCCAGACCCTGAGTTTTATGGAAGTAACCTCCAATATGAAGGGTCAATTTGGTCATACAAAGCATGGACAAAGGATTAGAGCTATTGTTGAACTGTAAAAGACATGCAAGTGTGGTCACCTATCAACAAGATACTATTCCAGACTCGTTCCTTGCTGATATGCTTCATATTAGTCCTTTTAGCCGGTGTCAAGCAAGATATCAATATTGAACATTCATCCCCCTGATTATCATGTTTAACTGTTATCATGTGTTGTAACCAAATCTCTGAATAAAAACATTCTATATATATATATTCTGGCCTCCTTCTCCGTCCACGTCCTCTCCATAAAATTTTATATAGTGTTTAAAATATATTCCGGGTTCTAGCTCAGTCTAACAAATGAATAAATGAAATATCCAGCATTAATTAAAATGATTACTAGCTCTAACTTTTAAAATATAAATACAGTTATATTTGTAAATGAATTAATAAATATTTATTATTTTCATGAGACATGGAGTGACGACATGGAGAACGAGATAGACTACATTGAGATATTATCCACCTAATACTATCTCAATGGCATAAGAACACTATTCCCCCTTTTACTATACTAAATAACTAACTTATAGTATTCTTACGACTTTCTAAGCTCTTTTCCCTATGATTAAAATAATAATCATGTCTTAATAATCTTTGTAATAATAATCTAGCTCAATTAAATAAGATTAAGTAAATAAATAGAATAAATCAAATCAAATCAAATCTCAGGTTCATAAATTGTATTCTAACTGATTTAAAATTACGGTAGTAAACTATGAAAAGGGAATTTTATGTCATAAATTCACTACGCAGCAACTAACAATAATAAATAATAATAATAATAATAGTAGTATAATATAATCTTATTACTTCCTAAATGAAATAAATAATTACGTACGTGGTAGTATTTTAATAATCCGACAACAAAATACATGTGGCAACATTAGCATATAATTTATTTTAATATTGTGGCAACCAACTTATGACCAATAAATGATACAATTATGATCTTTTAATTTTATCATACAAATCAATTTTCAAAATTATTATAACACTTTTATGTTTACCTATTTTGTGCAAAACTACATGTCTGTTTCAATTATAAATGTGTATTGTGATATCATGCATCCATGTGGAGAAATAATAACAAAGACACAAAGCTTTATAATAAATTTACAACAAAGTTTATTAATAACAAAAACAAATAACACTATTTTACATTATGTACATTGGATATCCTTACTCTCCTATCACAAAATTATTTTACTAGTTTATACAATAAAACCAAACTTCTACTTATTTTTCTAGTTAATTCTGATCTTTTAAATACTTAAAAAATATTGTATTATTATTATTGGATTTCTTATTTTAATTTAGCTTGTTACAAAATGTATTTATTTTATAATTATCACTAATACTTTGTATCCCTACTATTTTTTAAAATTATATTTTTATAAAATTACATTCATAGTAAACATTCTACAAAATCATAAAACTCTAATTTTATATTAGTTATATGGAATCCTACAGATTCAAAAACATTCTTCTACATTTGATCTTACGTTTTATTGTTCACTATACAATGCTTATTAATCTAATATACTCATTCAAGCCTTGCTTCGGATGGTAATTACAATTATTAACACACCATGCACAAATATATGTGTCTATTACACATTATTGAATTATTTTCTTAACAAACATGCAATATTTATTTTCTAAATATTATTATAACAAATATTCAAATTTTATTATCACTTAAAAAAAAAAACTTTGTTTAGATTTCTCTTTTAAAAATCTTATATTCGTTTCCAAATTGGTTTTACATTGTATTATATGATTCTTTCTCTCTTTATGATTTTTGTACTTTCACTTTTAAAATTACACAGTTCTAACACATTCCAGTAAATAAACTATTCTTACTTAACGATAACATACCCTCAGTTCTATTTTATGCATTATTTCTGTATAAATATCTTTCTGACGATGCAGATTCACGAAACAAGGATAGCGAAAATAGATGCACAGGATCAAAATAACTAGAATGTTATCCGTCATAAACCTTGACAATAATGGCACAGTGAATTCAAAGACACTATAGAGGAGTGACCTTTGTCTGTCTACCCACCTCTATTATAGGAGTGATGCTAAAGCTATTTCTTCAGCTTTATATAACATCAAAGAGTTTAAAAGATACGTAAAGACACTGTCCAAAATATGTGTTCAGTGATAGTGCTTAGTTAGCTATACTGAAATCACACAAACTAACTATGATCCAAATACTTTATTTTTCTTATTTCTTAGCAAAACATCATCTTGGTTTCCTCTACACTAGTACTACCAAGTCACTATCCGATCTTATTTCTCTAGATTTTTCTATACAGTACATCGACAAAATCTTATCTACATTTCTAACAATAATAAAATTCATTTTATTTCAAAACTATACAGCTGTTCTCTAAGAAAATCTTTTACTACTTTTCTCGTATATTTATCATATACAAACTATTTTAAAATATCTAATACTTTGTTACATGAAAGTTCAAAAGAATCACACAATTGTTTTGACAACTTATACTATTAATTATACTTGAAATAACTTATTGCATGCATATTTAAAATTATTCTTATCTCAGAATATGTTTTAATGTTGTATAAAATGTGTACTTATAATTTTAAAACTTTCACACATCATTCTTAATCAATAGATGATCTGAAAAAAATACATTATGCATTATGAATAAATACCAAAATTACCAAAACGATCTTGATCTTCTCGATCATGTTCTGTAGGCTTCACCATTCCATTAATTCTTGTAGATATAAAAATTCCATACATACTTTTTATTTTTAAAACAATATTTCTATCATTCTATTAAGCTATTATATTTAAATCTCATTATTATTAAATTTATGTTTATATGTTTTCCCTAATCTAATATAGCATTTTATATTTAAAAATAAATTAATAAAACATTTAAATTATATTTACGATACTTCTTCACCAGACTTTCTTGAACCGTTCATATTTAAGCTAAAAAAAAAAATATTTTATTTCTTCTTTTAGTCACTTAATGTTCTATTTTAAAGTAAAACAATAGCTCTGTTTAATAAATCTTCATCGACGACAATCCTAGGTTTTTCACAATATTGTATACAATTATTAATTCATGGCATTCTCTTTTACTATTGTCTGCTAATATTTTCCCGCGCGACTTTACCGATGCATCTTGTACGTACTTTTATTTAAATCTTCAATAAAATTTTCGGTCTTCATGGATCCATTTTCACTAAGTAATTTAATTTTATATCTTATCAATCAAGCATTTTCTCCATTGAATTCTTTATAATATTTTTCTCTGATTAGATAAAGTTTTAGGCTCCTTTCCATAAAATACATAATAACACTTTCATATTCTTCTTTACTTTTCTTTACTTTAAAATTCTGGTACTATATTTTTAATAATGTTTTTTCCTTAAAAGATAAACCTTCTTTCTTCATTATACATTTATAATTTTTCTTTATAATAAAACGCATATTAAATTTTTTCCATAGAGAAGTATAACATAACTTTAAAGTAGCCTTATAATTTCTGTGCGTCATAATTTTTTCCTGACGGCAAATAACTTCTCTCTTAAATTCTCATATAGCGTCCCAATTATATTTCTTTGAGTGACAAAATTAAGTTTCTGGTTGAGCATAAATAAAGTTGTATTAAGATACTCTCTCAATATTTTTCCTTCAGTAATAAATCTAGGTATTTTCCCTTGTACTTCCATCTCTACTGTAGGTTTTGATTAAATTCGAATAAATTTCCCTGGTAAGATAACTTTTAAAATTAGCAATTCATATCGATACAGTCAAAATATATTATAAGTTACAGAAGAACTTTTTTAAAATAAATACAAAATTTTAAATTTATATCACTTTTCCAGCTACGGTGTTATCAGCTAAAAAATGTGTTACTTTTTCTTTCACTTACACATTACTTCTCCCCGCTCTGTATAATTCCTATATTTTTGTCTGCTAATTTACCCCCGTTGATTGGTTAATAACTTTATTTTAGCGCGAACAAATTTATCCATTTTAGTTTTATAACAGAATAGACGTTTAAAATAAAGAATTGATGACGTCATGTCTTAAATATTATTTAGACTAATATTTTTAAATTCAATTATAGTTTTATAAAAAAAATCATCTAAGCTTTTAAAATAATTATTAAAACAATATTTAATACTTCAACTTGTACTTTAAGATCGATGGCAATTATATCTAGTTTTAAATTCACAAACTTTATTATTATTTTAACAAGCGTGTGTGTGAAGGTATATAATATACAGTCACGTGTTTACTAACTTTACCAAATGATTTTTTATTTACGTCTCGGTCTAAATTACCAAAACTAATATATTTTTATAAAAAATTTGGAAAATAATTTAAAATGTAGAACTAAATATAACTCTCACCATCATAAAGTTTATTAATAAAATATACTCTATTAATTTTATCTATTAAATACAATTATAATATTACATCTAGCATTTATTTAATTTATTAGTTTTAAAATATTATACTCAAATTATTAATATACTTTTAACTATTTATAGCTGTGTTATTTTATATGGCCAGCTTTTACAACCATAAGCAATGATATATTTAAGCTTTATTTAACTGTTTTCTTTTAAAATAATCTATTACATTTTTATATACCAGGTATTTTCAGCTTAAAATTGTACTATAAAATTTAATTATCCTACTATTATTTATATATCATACCGATATAACTTAAAATTTAAAATTTTTTAGTAATTGACCTATCTACCTTATTATGACCTACAGACAAGGGCACAATATATATATATATATTTATAAAAGCAGTCAAATGTATGCCTAAAGTTTTGTATCATTTAGATAGTCAAATATTTGATTGCATTCCTCTTGCTTATGTTACTGCTGAAAGAATATGACCATGTTTTATATTATTATTCTATGTAAAATAAATGCATTTAATTAAAAAATAAATAAATTTATTTACTCTTTGATATTTGATTTTAAATAATTTACCGTATTCTCAAACTATTATTACTTAATAATATTATTTAATCTTTGTTTTAAAGTAATTATAGACACATTTTATCTATACTTATTTCTATTTCTTTTTAAGTTTTAAATGTATACATTCATATGCAATTTGTCATATTCCATAAGACTAATCTGTCTCATTATGCAATTTCGAGGATATTCCTCCATAAGACTAATCTGTCTCATTATGAAGAAATTTAGATGATATATGCTCAAAATAGTATAAATGACATTATAATTAGTAATAAGAATAGAAAATGAATTTATATTACATGAGCCCTTATAAGTCCACATAAACAGTTCTTAGACTAATATATCCCAAAGTTAAATAAAAATTGCATTAAAAAATAAGTTATATTCTGAAGACATTGCTATAAATTTTTTGATACTCATTCTTTAGAAGCACTTTTTATTCATTTTCATTTTCAAGATTGTCAAGTTACTGAAACAGAAACTCTTAGTCAGTTTATTGTGGATACAATTGCATTTATTATGTTTCCCTAAAGAAATAGATTCTAGATAATGATTTCAGTATTAGTGACTTGATTAAAAAAAATTCATATGATATTTTCCATTTGCCAGAATAATAAGTCTAATGTAAAGCTTCATAAACAATAGAGGAATCTAAAGGCAGAAGTTTGGTAACTGATAAAAAAGATACAATCATCTAAAAATTATAATCATTTTATATCTTTTTGGCTGAATTAAAAGTAAAATACTCTTTCATATGATAATATTTTGAATAAATAAATGGATATAATCTTTTCAATACTAATACAAAAACTGAGATGATTTTAAATAATATATTCATTCTGCCTATTTATTTATATTCAGATAAAGATATTCAGTTTATAAAAATCATCTCTTTGTAATATTAAAAATAAAAAGACTGTAGATTTTCATGAAATACTTGGAAAAGGTAAAAACATATTCATGATATGTTAGCTTAAAAACTATTGATTTTTTTAAAGAATATAGTAAATATATGAAATTATGCAACTTGATAATAAGTATATTTTTTCATTTCAATTTATACAAATAACAATAATATAAATGATTACAATAATTATTATGTAATATCACTGAATAGATTGCTTATAGTCATAAATGTATGATTGCCATAGACTCAATATAGTTTTAAACAGTCAAAAACACTATAAATATGATTTTTGTTTACAGATAGCCCCCCCCCCAAAAAAAAAATAAATAAATAAATAAATAAATAAATAAAATATAATGTATATATTAATTTTATAATTTCATCAAAGCATTTGAAATAATTACTTGGAAACATTGTGGCAAATGTTTGGAATTAGCTGCTGTCAATAAAAGTTTATTTGGATTTTATATTTCTACATAATGGTAAGAAAAGCATTATTATTGATTGTATCAGATGTGAGGAATTTGACATGAAAACTGATATTAAACAAGAAATGTATACTAACTCCTATTACTATTACATTTTCTATTTTTGTTATAGTATTATATTTGGAATAATTTCATGAAAAAGGCATCAAGATTTAAAAGAGAAGTTTTTACTTTGAAATGACTGAAAGCAAAAATAAGAATTATATTTTTTTGGCATCTAGATTTACAATGTGCAAATGAATGTGCTATTATCATCAATTTAAAAGATAAATTTGATACTATCCTTTATATAATGAATGTAATCTATAAAAATTTTGGTTTAATAATTAATATTCAAAAAATTTAAATCCTTCCTCAGGCAGTAATGAAAAAAAATTTTCAGCTTTTCTACTAAAAAATATGATCAATTTATATATATATAATTAACGTTTCTAAAGCATTTAACCCATTAAAAGATATTTCTTAATAGTGACATAAGTACTTTATTATTTCATTTAAGCATTTTTTGCAATATTTTAAAAATATAAGATCATAAAAGCAACCAGTATGTTTGCAACTTACTAGATGTGACTTTCCAGGGTCTATTATTGTAAAGACATACTTTTGAGACAATTTGAAGCAAATGAATAAAAACAGTTCCCCAGAAAGTATTTTATGATGAACTTAAGCATGGTTATTATGGACATGGCATAGCTCATTTATATTATAAATATTAACTCAAAAACACTAAAGAAATGGTATAGTTATTAATTTTATGGTAAAAATATAGTCAAAACATATAATAAAAGGCTACTATTAAGTATTTATTATGTTCAAGTGATTCAAAAAGTAATGTTCACAGCATTATAAAATGTTAAACAGATATATTGAAGAATAAACATGCGTAACATGTGAACACACCTTTGCTTCATGGATTGGTTAGTTCAGTCATTGAAAAACTCAGTTTTTTAGTATTTTAATTGTTCTTTTTTTTTTTTGACACCCTGTCCTTTTTCCCCCAGTCATTCTATCTTTGTTTAGTTTGTTTATTTGTTTTCTTTCTAAAAATAGAATGATTGCTAATGATTTAAAAAAAAACAACTTTTATTTGTATTTTTAAATTTAAATTGCATTAGTCTGAAATTTTTACAATATGACTGCTTTTATAATAATCTGTTAAAATAAAATAAAAAGTAATCAAATATCAGTCAGTACAACTTAACAAATAATTTAAAGCTTAATCTTTTATTATTATTCTTTAATATTTTTGTAGTACCAATTAGCCATAACCCTTTATATCTGTAAAGCATAATAAGTATCATTGAAAGTTCCAATATTTCTACAACCAAAAAAATAAAAGCTAAGCTAAAACATAAAAACAGTCAATAGAATCAAGTATCAAAATAAAAATATCCAAAGTAATGGTGCATTCAATCTAATGATACTCTTAGTATGTGTAGTGCCTATTATGGTGGCAAAAAGAAGATTGCAGTCAACTAAAAAAAGATCCTTGATTTTGAATTCTCATTGAGGCCTTAAAGAAACAAAATAGGGCAAATTCCTAATATTCACCATGTGTACTTGTTTTTGCATCTATGTAATTATTCATATGGTAAATAAACTGAAAATGTGCTGCTCACTGATATGTATTAGCCAGGGTGGTCAACTTACCACTTTTTATTTTTGAGTTTAAGATCATTCAACACTATGGCCTTTTCCCTCTACTGCCTGATGATTCCTATATGAAATATCAGTTGAGTTTTCTTGAAGGCAGAATGAATGTAATTATATATTGGACTATTTTCATAATGTAGAATTAGTTATTAAATGTTTTTAAAAAAATTCAATCTTTGTTTCAACTTTTCAAATACATTATACAGTTAATAACAGTATACAGGTTAGAATATAATACAATGCTTTAATTATTTACTTCTGATGTTATTCTTTTTTATATTTGTGAAGTCGATATTTTATTTTTTATTAATTCAAATTAGTGTGCATTTATAAAAATTATTCATATATATATAAGATTATAGATATAGCAAAATAAAAAACGTTATGGCACAAGGAAAAATATCATTTACTATATTTAAAAAAATGTGTGCTATATGTTGCTAGTAATGGTCCACAAATACACTTGATTAAGATTTAAAGTACTGACATGCAGAATATATAGTGTAATATTTTGAAGCTTTTCCAGGAATCTCATTATAAGTATGATTTTCAATAAAGAAATGATAATAGAATAACAACATAAATCACACAATAAATAAGAAAATAAAATATAATAGAAGATTGAATTATGCACATAATACTTTGAGAATACATACATAAGTATCCCAGCATTAGACAAAAATAATTAAATCAACAAAATCAGACAAAACTCATCTGCAATCAACAAAGAATAGACAAATCTTCAATTGAAAGTCAACCTTGTGACTGGATTTAAAATAAATACACTATAAAATAGGCAGGTTAATTTATCTAGCCACTGCCAAACTTAGGGGAAGATATACAATCATTATTTTGAATGCACATACTTAAGTGTTGATCCATCACTCATAATAATAATAAAAATAATGCTGGGGTATTGATACATGTGGTTATCATCAATGCTCTGGCTATATGATACCCTTAGTGAACAGACCAACTATAATTTAATTCTAATAAAATACAAAATGCAGTGAATGGATTTTAAAGATAATACCAATGTGCCACATCTGCATGTCCAAACACCAACATAAACTCCTACATAAATATACCTAACCATTATGCTCTTGAGAATTAGCTCAAAATTATAAGATGCCATGAACTATAACTGAAAAAGAGATTAATAAATATTACAGCTTACTCTATTTCATTTTAATTTTTTCCTCTATTATAATAAATAGTTTTGCTGGGATAATTTTAAAAATCCCTAAAACATTAAGCTGTAATGAAATCGAGTCACACACACAGCCAATTCATGTAACAGATAGCTGAAAAAATAATGACATTAACACTTAAATATATTTTAAACAATTATTTAATAAACTAACTGATTAATAATTTTAAAAATGACATAATATATGTTAAACTTATATACTTTATCAAAATCGATAATTTCATTTAAAAATATTAATAATTAGTGAATTTTTATTCATTAAATTAATTAACTTTTTCTATCACTATTTCTTTTTCACTAAGTAAAATTGAAAAACAACTTTTTAATCAGAAATAAGGAATTAAATTTGCTTAATCATTTGGTTAATTTTAAAGGGAAGAATCAAAGTAAAAAAAGAAACATATTTAAAAAAAAAATATTAAATGTCATTTAATAAAAATTAAATTATCTAAAACTTTTTTTTATAATTTTGAAGGAAAAATAACTGACTAAAAAACATGTTTCAAAAAGAAAATGTTACCTTAAAAAAATTATTCACTATGACTAAATATTATTTATAAAAACAAAAATTTACCTAACAAAGATAAAATTTTAAATTGGCAAAAATCCTTCTAATTTTAGAGGTAAAATAATAAAAAAAACATGTTTCAATTGAAAAAGGTTACTAATAAAATTAATTATTATCAATTGTTACTTACTTTAAAAACTCTTTTACAAATTTAAATATAATGTGCACATTAAAGAAAATATCTTTATCCATAATTTTCTTTTCTTTTTTGAGTCCTTCTTTGACACTTGTAATTTCTAATTTCCATGTAGGTTTTCTCATTGAAGGTTTCTCAATCCCATCCCAATGTATACAGCTAATTTATACACCCTGCCATACAAGATTTTCAGGCTAACACACAGAAAAAAATTATCCATTTTTCTTTCTAACAAATTTTCAGATTAGGCTAACACATAAAGACAGAAACATTCATGCTCTTGGGTAAAGACAACGTTTGTTGTAGATTACTTCAGGGGTATTTTTCTTTATATTTTTCTAGTGAGTTGGTTTCATGGGGATAGATGATGTTTAACTTTTAGGTAAGCTTAGCACCTGTTTGTCTTCCTTTTAGATTTTTTTAAACTGCACTCCTGCTTCTGCTTTCTTCAGTAGCTCTTCCCCTACTTTTTCAGCAGCTGGATCAAGACTTCTATCATCCTCTTCAACAACTTGATCAAGTCTGACTTCTTACAAGATACTGAGATCTTTTGGTTTACCCACACCCCTATTTTTGGAATAATTTTGTCTTCCACAAATCACAATCCTGTCTCCTACATAATAAAATTTACTACTAACCAATTGGGTCTATTTTTGCAAAAACATTGTTTAGATACTTCCCTCCTTCAAAATTAAAATTGAAAAACAAGTCAAAAACTTATGTCTTTTTAAATTCCTCTTTATTAATTTTTCTGCCATGACAAAAATAAGATAATCATATTAATTACACTGACCTTGAAAACAATGCCTTTTTCTTTTGGAGATAAAGAAAAAAAAACTTTTCTTAATTAAAATAAAATTTACTAAAAAGGTTAAAACTTTTTTGCTTCTATTCTTTTTTTTATTTAAAAAAAAAAAAGATTTACAAGCATAAAACATTTACCTATTTTATCACTCTTACATGTTTAAATTACAAATTGTTAAATAATGAAGAGAAATTTTTTTTCTCTCAGTACTTTTCAAAATTTAAATCAAAACTGGTAAATAGATAAAATTATTGAAGAGAGAACAAAACAAATTACTTATCTGATTTTATATATTTCTCTTTTACAAACATTTACATATTATAATACATTTCAAATATTCACAATATGTTTAAAATAATATTTGAAAATTCTCATATCATCATGTGATGAAAAAAATATTTAAATAAATATCCACTATTATTATAAAAACATATAGTAAAATTAAATATTATTTCCCCATTAATTAAATAATTCTAAATTTATGAAGCTGGTAATATTGGCATGGCCAGAGTTGTCTACAATATATATATATATATATATTAATTCTAATGTTTTCACATATATATATATATATATTAATTCTAATGTTTTCACAGATAAAAGATGTCATATTATTATTACTATTTGCGGGATATTCCGTGTAGTGAAAAAGCTAAATGCTGATGTTTCAGTACAATATCAAGTACCTTCCTCAGAGCGTCCTCTTTCTCAAATCATGCATTCTTATGATTTGAGAAAGAGGATGCTCTGAGGAAGGTACTTGATATTGTACTGAAATGTCAGCATTTAGCTTTTTCACTACACGGAATATCCCACAAATAGTAATAATAATATGACATATATATATTGTTAAAAGGAGAATGCCATGACAACAGTTAGAAATTGTTGATTGATATTGGGATTGTCTAAGTGTGCCTGGTTTCTAATATTCAATTTTAATATATTTATATGAGGAGTGTCTCTATCCCCTATAACTTTCAGTGTTGACTAAATTCTTTTCTAGGCTGTTTGTACACAGGACTATTTTCATCCATACTACAGTTACATTTTGTTCATTTTCTTTTTTCAGAAGGCATTATTTATCATCTTATGAGATGGTGTGGTACTATGAAACTGCCTTCTTACAATTTTCTCACACATTTGATATATAGAGCATTTAGAACTTAAATCCACTTTTTTTGCCAGCCACTGATGATTCAGATTACTTATTATTTATTTTTTAAATGTGGAATAAAAATAGCAAAAAGTTTTTAATAACACACATAAACCATTTCAACATACATATATCATAATCAGTTATAGGTGCAAGTTATAATTTAGTAATCATAGCAACCCCAATTTAACTTATGATTTTATAAGTATATAAGGTAAACTATTTCAAATATCAACTTATTTGAAAATTAGAAACAATGTTCATAATAAAGTATTGGTTGTCTATGAGAATAAATTCAAGTTCTATTTTTCCTGTGTTAACACATTTTTTACTTGTTCTTTTTTATTTAACATATATTTAACACACACTCACATTACATTTTGTAATTTATCAATTGGACCAGAACAGTTTACTGTTAAATAAATAATTATTAATAGTTTTTTCCCTACAGATTATATGTTTCTGTGAGATTAAAATTTTTATTTTATCCACACTTAATTATGAAATCACGTATATTAGAATCTTATAAAAGAGTTGCCAAACATGTTCATAATAAAGTATTGAATGTCTATGAAGAGAAATTTGAACTCCTATCCCCCCTCCCCATTAAATAAAGCCACATTAACTATTTCATAAAATTAAACTTTATTCTTTTTTATTTAACATATATTTAATAAGCACATACTACATTTTATTATATTATTAATTGGACCAGAGCAAGTTTATTGTTAAATAAATAATTATTACTACTTTTTCAGAATGAGGGTAACCAGATAAGATAAAGGTTAATCTCTTATTAACAGATTTATATCAGAAATTTTATGAACTGTATCATTTGTTTCAATTTCCATGATATAAAATCATCACTTATGATTTTATATATATGTAGGGAAGATATAATATGTTTATTCCAAATAAAATGTGGAAGAACAATGTTACAAAAATTTCCTTATTTATAGTTACTTTAAATCATTTTATGAAGTATTAAAATTAATTTATGGTCCTGAAAAATAATGTATAAAAATAGATGTCTTTGTTATATGTAAGACTGTACTTTCAATATTCAATACCTAATACTCTTGATATGGTATTATATTGAAAAGATATATTTCTTTTTATATACTCTTTTGTTTTCATTATTTTAAATTTATAACTGAACTCATTTTTTTCTTCTATATATTATTTATTTATTGCAGGAGCTATTTGATGATTTGATTTAAATTTTAAAAATATCATACAAAGTTACTTATAAAATAACAAAAAAGAATCAAATGTGAAGATACATCGTTATCATTATTTTCAACTATTATCAATCCACTACACAATAAAATTCTCTCTAGGTATAAACTATTTTCCTTCTAGCTTTCTTCTGCATAACACAGGCAAAACTCAATATATGTATTGCCACACATAGCAAGCTCCTCACTGACAAAGGCCACAAGCCAGAAACTAGTCTGGGGGTATTGGATGATTAGGCACTAGATGGGAATTTAATGCACAACCCTTCTGGCATCCATTGATTACTCTAGCTTGTTGTGTGTGGCAATACATATAGTCAGTTTTGCCTGTTTTAACAACAGTTATAAGCAAGCATAAGAAATGGTGATCATGTGATGTTTATTCTGCATAACACACCAGCAAATTTCTATATTTCATTCATTTATTTTGTATATCTTTTTTTAAGACTTTTACAACCTCCTGGGATCCAATTTAAAACTTCAACTATCTATTATTCTTCTAGCAATACAACCAGTATTCTTTCAGTGATGCAACTGATAAATGCTTATTATCTTACCCATGTATATTATTTTTGATCTTTTTTGCTATTCCTACACGATCTCTCCATACTTTGTTAAATAATCTGAAGTATATGTATTGCTTTTCTATTAAATGCCAAATCTCAGATACATAAGTAAAAAGTAGTAAAACACATCTATTAAAAAATTCCTTTTCAAAGATCTAGGCATATTTCCTTTTAGCAAGATCAAAAGCATTCAATCCAAGTTTAATTCTATGACTGAATTCATCCACTGATTCCATCTATATTAATAATCTTATCAAAGTAATTGTAGTCATTAAATTCTTCTAATTCATTGTTATTATTGTTCTGAGGAAATTCATTGAACATTAGGTAAAACATTTAGCATTTATCTTTAGTCCTATTTTCTTATTTTTATCTGACAAGTCTTTCAATATTTTTTGAAACTCTGAAGCAATATTTGGAAAAGTAACCACATCATTTGCAAAAATCTATATGATGTTAATAATTTCTATTTAATTTTACTTTCTTAGATTCCCATTTTAATTCACAAATTGTAAAAAAAATTGAATATATAGAATGACTCTGATGTATATCTTTTTCAATATTAATCTTCTTAGTATCATCATGTTCTTATTGTTGCTGTTGCATTTTAATGAGTGTTTTTCAGAATATGACAATATTCGTGGTTTTTATATTGATGATTCAATGCTTTAATCACATAAGAATTCTAATAGAATTACATGTCCTCTCATAATCTAAAAATTCAAAATATAATAGTAACTCATATTCACTGGACCCTTCTATAATTTCCCTTAATACTAGAAAGTGATTGACTGTGACTAAAACCATTTTTAAATCCAGATTTTTTTTTGATTAATTGGAATTCAAAATTAGCTATTAATGAGTTAATAAAAGAGAAAGAATTTCCACTTTTAATATATACACTGTACTGATCTTATAATAACTCAACAATGTCATGTTTATCACTAATAATACTTTCCAACACAAGATAGAGACACTTTTCAAGATAAGATTGGTTGACTTATCTTTAAACCTAAATGCTAATTAACACATTAATAAATTGAAAATTTTCACAAACATTAATATATGAAAGTAATGTATGTAAAAGTGAATAGAGAAACATATTCATACTCTCAAACTAAGATGCTTCAGATTGGCCTATATAATTACAATATAGGTTTAAAAATAAGATGGCCACTATTATCTTTTTGTGTTTGACGATATCCTCAGTACTCAACATGATATCATTGAGCTATTATATATACGATCAGTACAGCACATATATTAAAGGTGAAAATCCTTTCTCTTTTATTACATATATCTGCTCTTAGTAAATAAATTTGAATACTATAAATGAGTTGTAACAATCTTGTAAAAAGTTTGTTTAGAACAAAGAGAAGAATGATAGATGTACAATTTCTAATATCTTTCTTATCACCTTTCTTAAATATTAATGTTATTACTATCATACAATCATCTGATACATTTTTAACATTTAATATATAACTTTGCCAAAAAAATTTGTTTTTTCATCTGCTTCTTTTCAAATATCAATAATAATTCCATCATTTCCTGAAAGAGATTTAATTGCATTTTCATCTCTTCTTTTAAACACTTGGCAATTCAAAATTTGTAATAATTGTAGGGAATACTTTATTTTTTGTTCTAATTATTATTATACAATTCTTAATAGATCTCTTTTACACACTGCATGATGTTTACTACTGAAACAACTTTCCTTACAATACGAAGATATTTTACAATTTTGGAGACTTATTTTCTTCTATAACTTTCTTTGCCAAATCACAATTATATTTTCTTATATTATTAACTTTTTTTTTAATTTATCATTTTGCAAAACTCTGGATGGTCAATTCTTCTTAACAGATCACTTTTAAAAATCACAACTTTTTCTTCATATACTAACTTATCTCAATGGAAGTTTAATAAAAATCGCTGCTTTTTTGTACCACTTTTCTTTTTTGCTGAAGTTAATAGCGTATTAGTTATCTTCCTATTGATTTCATTCAAATCTGAACCAACTTAAAAATCTGTAAATAATTTGCAAGTTCTAATTTAAATTCATTAGACTGCTACTGAAAGATAGGGACATAAACTGCTAATGCCATTATTCTTAATAGTTTTTATCTCTTTAGTTTTGTATTAACATGTATTTTATATAAATTATCTCTGTGTTGAATCTATTAAAAACATTACAATTTTGAAATATATATTTTCTGTTAGTCAAAATATAAACCAATTCTGACTTACCTTTATTTGAATGCTTCAATATCTAGTTCCATTTTGCATTTTTCTCAAAGAAAGAATTCACGTATTGTGAAAATTGCACAAATCTGTGTCTATTCTTACTTCTTTCATCATAACCAAATTTATCTAAAGCATTTTCATTATTCAATTATTCACCAATTTTAATATTAAAGTTTCCCATGATAATTTAAAAATATTATTTCATCTGATCAAATGCATTTTCTACATACATATAAATATCTTCTACTTCATCACAAAGAGAATTTGTTGGGAGATAAATTTGAATTATCTGCACTTGGCATCTTTTGTTGATGGGTAATAATTAATCTTGCCATTGTATCTGATATGCCACCAATTTTCATAGTGTTATTTTTCCACTTTTTATTTACAATGAATCTCACTCCATCTGGGCTTCTAATATTACAGTTTATAATAAAGTACATATCCACTTTTTAAATTATCTATTCACATTTTCTTCTACTCAAAATTCAGCAATGTCCTATTTAATATTAGACAATTCTTCCAATTCAAAATAATCTGCAGTCGTATGTGCTTAAATAAAACATCATCATTGAATGGTAATCTACATCCATAATCTCAGAATTATCGGTATTTTCTATTTCAGTTGCCAACCACTGCCTTGGCTAATAATTTTACAACCTTTTGGTAATAAAGATTATAATTTAGTTTTGTTGTCATGATTATATATTCTGCATGTCTGTCTTAAAGTTTGTGATAATGGGATTTTACTTGTAATTATGTGCAGGATTATTTACATTATCTAGAATTACTTGATTAATGTCTTTAGAAATTTTTCAAAACTTTATTTAATTTTTTTATATGCACTCAACTGTTAGCAGTAGCACACAAATTTAATTACACTATAAATAATAAAATCTCACATCATTTCTAATCAAAAAAAGTTGTGTATTCAGACTTCCTATCATACATTGTTTATTTATTTACTCTGATATCATAATTTTTATTAAAGTGACATTATTAGGTTAGGAATTGAACTGGGAACCTTTAGATTTATGAATACAAATTTAACATGATGCTGTAATCAATTAAATTCTTCTGTAAAAAGGCAACAACCAGTTATATATCCATCCATGAAGGATCTTTTAATTTCTCCACTTTTTCTTAAAGTCATGATTAATGAGTGATTTCCAAATATAGTATTATGAATTATCAGACTAGGTTAATTTATGGGTTTTTGCAATTATCACTTGAGAAAGTTCTTTAATTTTTATTCTTTTTATTTATTTTTTTGTGTCAAATATTCATTTTCTTTTCCCAATTGAACAAATGTTCATTGCTACAATCACGGTAAGCTATTTTAGAAACATCTTGGTTTTCTTTCTCTCGATTCATTTTTCAATAAGTAGACTTGTTTCATAAACAAATATTCTTCCTTATTCATGTGGTATGTCATAGATGTCATTTTTGTTTTTCACAATTTCCAATTTAGGTTTCATAAATTAGTATTCCTCATAGTTTACTATAACTTCAGGTTTTATAGATTAATATTTTTTATAATGTACTATAATTTTTGCTTTTATGTTTTATAATTCATTTTGTTTTTCATCCAAGCTGAGAATACTATATATTTTCTTTAAATCAACAACTAATAATACAATAATCACAGAATCACTAGAAATTATTTTTAGTGAACACAAAGCAGATCTATTTCTAACCACAAATCATCTTCTTAAATAAAGTGAATCAGTAATATGACCAGCTCATAAAGTTTAAATCATTGAAACTTACTTGCTCACAATGCTCAAACAGGCATTAAAATTTAGTAAGAATAAAAAGTTGCTTTTGAATAGTGAATATCAATTTTATTATCAATATATTTTAATAGAAATATACTTTCCACTGTTACTATAGTTTTATCCAAAAAGTGTATTAATCTAAGATCTGTCCAACAATATACATCTGTATGTACTCAAGTAATAATGATATATTTTACATGCCAATTTTTAACTATAACATACTACAAAAGTTATCATTGTTTAAAGCAAGACTTTTCAAACTAGGGATTGCAGAAACATTTGAAAATTTTATTTTTTATATGAATAATTAGATAACTAATTTTACCGCTATATTAAAATGTAAACCATATGTCCTTATATGTTGTAATATATCTCAATATTAGTCACTAATTTTTTTAGTGAATTTGTTTTTATTAAATGTATATCATTTATTTTCAAAAGCTATCTTATCTTTTTTTATTTCAATAAACTGTGTAAAACTTAGTATAAATTATAAATATATTACAAATAATATTACCATAGAGTTATTATTTTTAGTTTCAAAACATTTTATTAATGAATTACATTGTATATATTAGGTATTTAGGTACATATTGTTTTAAAGGTCAATAGTTATGAGTGATGAGTCTTTTGGTGATGAGGTTTCTGCAAGAATATAGTTGTTGGAATTATGGTGAAATTTAGTTTCTCCCTTGAACATAATGTGTGGGGATATGGAAGAGAACCAATGTTTAATGGCAGCAATCTGCATAGGTGAATTGATGCCCTTTATATTAATTGCTGCAATTTTACATGAAATTCTAGACATGAGTTGTTTTTTGGCTAGAAACTACTGCTTGCTTATTGATTGATTGTTGTTATTTGCAGATTATTGTTAGAGATTGGGGTTGAAATCACTAACTCTTTATCAGGTGATTTAATATTGGTTTGAGATAGTAGATTAGGTGGAATGGAATTATAGATTTTGGGTTTCTTGTTTGAAGCTTGAGTGTCAGGTGGACTTTTGAGTTTGGAATTTGTTATATATGAACTGACTTGGTTAGGTAGAATTTCATCATCTGAGCTGGATCTATTAGAATGCACTGATTTTCTTTTATTGTAAGGTGGAGTTGAGTTAGTGTATTCCATTTCTGATTCAGATTGAAATGTTTTAATGGTTTGTGGAGTTGTAATGGTTGGAAATTGTTTATTTGTACTAGTGTGCTCAGTTTGAATAGATTAAGATGAGTTAGTGTAATTGGGATTTTCTTTAAAGCTTTTTGATGATTTGGATGATCTGTAAGTTTGAGAAGGGAGAGAATGCTTATTTTGAATATGGATTTATTTCAGATATCATATTGTTTTGAGTTGTTTTTGTGAGAGAGGTATATATCTTGGATTCTTCTTTATCATTGGATTCTGTAGTGATGGATGTGTTTAGTTTGGGATTATTAGAGATACGTGGTTTTGTGATGTTATTAGCGGTTTTGGTTGAGGTTTTACATGAGTTGGATGGAAGGTTTTGTGTAGATTTGAGTGTGGTTTCTATTCTATGTGTTTCACGATTAGTAATTTTGAATTGTTCAGGCTCAAGCAATTGCGCAGGTGTTTGTGATTGATAAGAATGTTGCCTTTGATTTTGATTAGCTAAACTTGATTGTAAGTCAGAGTTTTCTCCGCATTGATGTGTTCTGTTTTTCATAATGCCACACAAATTGCAAATACGAGCCATGCAGTTTTTTATGAGATGAGATCTTTGTCCACAGTGGAAGCATTGAGGTCTCACCCCCAAAAAGGATAGAATCATAGAAGTTTTTTTGTTTAATAGAAGTTGGTATATCTGTAGGATTTATATCTTTTTTTAATTGTAACTGAAATGTAGCAGTGTTGGATGGTATGTGAAATCCAGTTTTGCCTTCTGGTAGGTATTTAAAATTAAGTATTTTCCCAAATGACTGAAGAATAATTTGGAGCTGGTTTTCATCAAAGCCCGCTACACAACTTCTGATTTTACCAAGAAGTGCAGATGTTCTGTTGACATCTATATAGCAGACGAATTTGTCATCTATTGTTTTGATGGCGCTTTTAAAGTTGTTACAATTCGCCCAATTAGTAAATTCGAGTGCTATATACCGGACATTCGGATGGGTCGAGATGCGCTGAATGCTATTTCCTATGTTGTTTTGCCTGATTATATTATATAGAGATTCGATTGGAAATCTAAATAATGAGCATTTAGAGTCAGTAATGGCTAAAATTAAACTTTTGTCACTGTTATAATCAGTGAGTGATTTAAGTAATTTTACCGGGATCGTTTGATTAAATTGGTTAGTTAGATTTGAATATTGCATTTCATTGAAATTAGAGGTTGTAAACATTTCTGATTCAATGCTTATTTGTGTATTAAATTGATTGAATTCATTGGATTGATCCATTAGATCTAGACACATAGATTCTGGTGAATCAGCTATGATGTGGCACTCATTGTGCATTTGTTCATCGTATGTGTGTGGTAAATTATATGCTGGAATTTTGGTTGAATTAAGTTGTTGCGATATGCCAATTTTTGTAATGTTGGCATATGATTGATTCATATGGTGATTTATAGTTTGATTGGCATTTGTATGAGGATTTTTGTGATTGATTTGTGACATAATTGGCTGAGATTGGAAGTAGGAGAAGTATTTATATATATATTTTTCCTTTGTAGTGAATTAGGGTAATTTGTGTTATATGCCTCTCCCAGGAGGTTGAGTAATGATTCCTCAGATTGTTCACTACTTTTTGATTGTATTTGAGGGCTTTGATGATTAGATTCAGGTTTAGACTTAGTTGGAAAATTTATGTCAAGCTCTAGAGATGTTTTTTTTATCTTTTTAATATAGTATGGTCATCTTGTTGTTCTAGTAATGACTGTTTGAGTGATTGTTTGATTGAATCATTTTGCTTATTATTAGTGTTTTGTTTGCTTTTTGAGTTTTTTGGATTATGTTTAACTTTATTTTTGACTGTGTTTAGCTGTTTTCGAGTGATGTCTTCACAGCTGCTGTCCGAGGATGTTTGGTTAGTAATTTGGTTATTACTTAATATTTCAGTTAAATTCTGAATAATATTGTTTGAATCATCTTGATTTGAATTTTCCATGGTATTTTTAAGTAAGGGAACTTTAGGATAATATGTTTGTATGTTATGACTGAGGTTTTGCAATTCATCAAGCTTCAATTCATTCTGAGATATAGATTTTTTAACGTGCTTTGGTGAATTTGGATTAGTTGTAAGAATGTTAGCAGGTTTATCAATATTATTTGGTTCATTATTATTTTCCATCTGCTGTATAGTTAGTTTGTAAGGGGATGATTCCTCCTCTGGCTCACTGCAAGAGTCAGTTGAGGTTGATTGTGAATTGGAATTATTTTCGAACTAATCTAATCTAGATTGGTTATTATTAGTTATTTTTCTGATATATGATGGTTTAGAGATAGGTTTAACAATCAGAGAATTTTTTGTTAGCTTGACCTCCGAATTTGAAGCCATAATTTTAATAATGTCATTACTTAGGCTTTGTATTTTTGAACACTGAGGTTGATTAACTAAAGTATTATCTGACAAATTTGAAATATTATTAATATTAGATGAAATATTATAATTGTTAGGCTGATTTATATAGTAGTAGTTAGGATCATCTTTAAGTGGCCATATGCTGCAAGCGTCGTTGTTAACGTTATTATTATTTGGTGATATACCTTGGGCTGTGTTGTCAAATATTTTTTCTTCATCGAACATTATAGATTGATTACTATTACTTTTTTTTGATGAATTTTGTATATTTTTATGTTATTAAAATTGCAGCTAAAACAAAAACATTACCAATATATTTTATTTTATTCAATTTTAACTTTTAAATCAATATCTGTTATATTATGAAAACAATTTTATTTCATGACATTAAATTTGTCTTTTAAAAAAAAAAAAAAAAAAAACAGCTTACATTTTTTAAAATGAATAGATGAATTTTCATTTCCCCCAATAATAGTAGTTAAAAAAAATATTACTTAAATCTTATAAGACCAATTGACAAATATTAAGCCATGATTTAATTTATTACATCAAAATAAACATAATACATCCATATCACTAAAAGTCAACATATATCTCAATTTTTTCATTATTATTTTTTTAGATTATGATAATTTATTAATTATACATAGTCATAATATTTATTTCTTTTATAACTGAATGAAGTCATAAAAATTTTAATTTGATTAAAGGGGTTATCAGTATAAAAATTTTAAAGAAATCCTGGAAGTTGTGAAATTCAATAACAATAGACCACTCAAGTTCACAAAGACAATACCACTATATCTAAATAACTTTGGTCATATTTTACAGTTACAAACAACATAAGCATTAATATGTCTAAAAAAAAATCCACTTAAATGGTTCTGATGCTATAACAAATCACCAGAGATTGCACTATAAATTACAAAATTAAAATTTTAACCTAAAATAAGCACTATCAAAATAAGCATCGGTATCATTATATCAACCGATTTTTCATATCAATCATTCAATGTTACATATACATATTCCAAGAACAAAAGATTCTAACTTATATTTTATAGTGAATCTATTCAAGAATCTGCTCTTCAAAAAAAAATTGTAACATTTACCTGTTTAATTAAACTTCCAATCTTTGAAACATTAATTTCCTCTAAAACATCTTAAACTTGATCATTACCTTAGTTATTCTATATTCAAGTTATAAATAAATAATACCAACCTACATCCTTTGTAGATTTATTTAGATAAAAAATATTATTATTACTATGTCATTATAAGCATTACAACTATCAGCATTTTAAATCCATTTCTAGATCCATCTATATTTATAATAGGATGAGGAATCTCTAAATAAAGTTAGTTAAATATAAAATCATTTGAGGACTGAAACTCCTGAGCCACAATTTTAACCAAGCCACACAACAAAGGATTTTATTAAATCTGTTCCATTTTTTTCTTAATACTAACAGATTTACATTAACACACACACATATATATATATTCCTTTTTTTCTTAATGCTAAGAGCTTCACATTATTTACATCGTCAATATATTTGCATAAAAAAAAAGAATCAGACTTGCTATGAAATTAATATCTAAAAATATAGTTGCCCAAGCCAATGAAAAACTCATGATGACAATAGCTTAAAGAAATAGTGAAAGTAAAAAAGATAAGAGAAAGGGCACAAAGGTAAAAAAATTGCTTTTATTGATAGTATCCAGAATTTAATAAACAAATATCATCTTATAAAAGTACAGTCATTTTGGACATAATGAAAATAATCCTTGATGAGCTAATATCATACCTTAAGCAAAAAAAGATATCTTTTGGTCAGATATTTTTTATTACTATTTGCTGATACATAATTTTCTATATATATATACTGAACAATGATAAATATATAAATACTATTTGCTGATACATAATTTTCTATATATATATACTGAACAATGATAAATATATGTGTAGGAGATTGTGGTCTGGGCCAACTGATAAATGCTGGTTCAATACAAAATGTGCATCTTGGAGATCATAATCTTTTTCACATGTCTTTAGTCATATAGTAATGATTATATCCCTTCACAAAGTGAGAAAAGCAGATAGAAACTGGTCCCTATCTCAGATGAAAGTGATATAGTAAAAATTGCACTACAGAAATATTACTGATATAATTTCATCAACTGATTTATGTCAAAATTGTGAGGGCAGCATGTTTGGCACTTACTGATTAAGCTGTAATAATTTGCTGTCTATATATATATATGAAAAACAAAAAACAAGTTAAAAACTTGCTAATACTTGTATTTATGTCAACAGATGGTGTTCTACCAAAAACACTGTCAAGCATATGTTTACATAAATGTCAGAGCAATCAATCATTCACTATCTCTAACTTTAATTCCATTTTCAGATCATGATTTCAAGCTATTTGCTATCATCAGTGAAAGACAGGAATGCCTTTGAGGTCTTTCTAGCAATGATATATATTGCAGAGGCTTCTACTATGTGGTGATGCTGAACTGATATCAGACCCATATAGCTATCTGGCTTGCTATGCTGAGTTTGAAGACATTACGTGTCTAAAAGATTCACGCTTGCAAGCTGAATAGAAACTGTTTCATAAACGCTCCGAGTTAAGTGTTTAGATCTAGTTTCTTATTCCTGTCTTTCACTGATGATAGCAAATAGCTTGAAATCATGATCGGAAAGTGGAATTAAAGTTGAGATAGTGAATGCTTGCTCTGACGTTTATGTAAACATACGCTTGATGGTGTTTTTGGTAGAACACCATCTGTTGACACACACACACATATATATATATATATACTGAAGAATGTTAAATATATGTGTATGAGATTGTAGTCTGTGGCAACTGATAAGTGCTGATTCAGTATGAAATGTGCATCTTGGAAATCCTAGATCTTTTTCACATGTCTTTTGTCATATGTTTATGATTACATCCCTCCACGAGATGTTAAAAGTAGATAAAAACCAATCCCTATCTTGGGTGAGATTGGTGTAATGAAAATTACACTACAGAAATATTATTCATTATTGGATAATCTCTAGCCTAATGAATTACTAATAAAATATTAACATATTTGCTGTTATCTCTCACACCTAAAGATCATTCCATTATTCAATAATTGTGGAACCCATGGATAGCATCAATGTAGTATAAAATAAATATATTCATTAATCATATACAATAATTTCATAATTTAAATAAATGTAAGTAATTCAAATTTTATCTCTGTACTGCGAATAAAAAAACTGAATTAGTTAAATAAAATTACACATAAGCATATTCATACACACATAGTTGCAATTGCATTAAATAACTTGTAATGTTTTCTCTATCATTTTGATAAAGATATCTACCAATTGTCTAGAAAGATGAAGTTCCCTTATTTTCCGTTTTTCACAACTACGAGTTCTGCCCCATTAATTCAAAAGATTAAGTAACCTCCCACTCATCGAATTTTCTTTAAATTCTATCATACTGAAGCTGACAATTTTGTTGCGAATAGACTAGCTAATAACAACTGATGTTTAATGAGATAAGCTTTACATAAAAGTAAACGTTAAATACTTATCTAGTAAGTATCTAGGTAGTTCTTTCAATCCGAAAACTAGAATTAAAAGAGAAAAAAAATTAAATGATAATTATTAAAATTATAATTTTATTAAGAAAATGAGGAAGGGAGACTCGTGCGATTCAAAAATTAAAGAAAACAACATGTTTGTGTGATCTACTTGCAATCTTAAATATATACGCACCAATGAAATCCACCCCTCATATGTATACATGTGTGTCGCCTATATATATAACCATGTTAATTGTCTTCTATAATTTGCACATTATTTCAGACTACCAGCTGAACGGGATAAAATACTAAAAATATTTCTCACATTTTTCCATTCTTTCTTTACCCTTTATAAATTCACACTTCATTTTTTCTTAATAATATATTTATTCTCTAGAAATTATCATTAACAATACTATATTTTAAACATAGATTATAAATATTAAGGGGGAAGTTAATATTCCTAAGATACATTTTGACTCAATAGTCTTTCTGTTAGGCCAAACTACCCATTTTCTCAACAGCTATATACTGCTGCTATAATTTATTTCTACGAATTAGATAAAACTTAATTCCTTCAATAAGTACACAAGTGACCATTCTTTATTAAATTACAAATTATTCTTTTTCAAAAATTAAATATAGATTTACATTTTATTAATGATCTTTTTTTTTTTTTTTAATAAAAATGTTAAAAACATTCCTTTAAAATCCATATAAAAAGTTATCGATGTAAAAAAATGAAAGATTGATTCAAGATATTAAAAATTAATAAAAAATAATAATATAATAAACATATTACTATTCAAACACCATATGAAAATCTAAGTTAAAAATTTAATTGGATATTTATGCACTTAACCATTTCATAAACTTATATAAATAATAAATAAATTAATATTCATAAAAAATAATATGACCCAAATTCATAAAGACAAAAATTTGATGTAAAACATGTTATACATATTTAGCATAAGAACATGATTTTTCTATCATTTTCTGATGTTACATATTTGGCATAATAATATGATGTCTCTGAAAATAAATGTGTTCATTTGTATACAATGCAAAATTGATTTCATTATTTGAAATATTTTGATCATTGTCTTCATGCTCCAGTGGTCAGTTTCTTTCTATAGAATTTTGAATAAAATTAGTACTAAACAAAATGTAATAATTTTACATTATTTGCACATACTTTATGCTAATTTTATTTTTAATTACAAAACAGCTCTAGCTTTAAATGCCAAATGCCAGATAAAACTACTTTATAATAGTAAAAATCAAAAGAAATAATCATAAAAACAAATTACCAAACTTTGAATTGATTTTTGTCTGACTGATTCATTTATAGTATAAAATCAGAATAAAAGGCTGATATAACTATAAATGTAACTATTAAGACATAAAAGCAGATTAATCTTAAAATTTACATGTAGCATCTTAAATGCACATTCTAAAAAAATGTAAAAAAAAACATAAGCAATTTCCTATAAAAGAAAGTAGAAGTATTTATTATTAGAACTAATTTTTTAAATGTCATCCATGGTTTCTGTTCAGAATGTAGGCACAGCAGTGCTTCACCTTTAAATCATTCTTATGGTTATCTTTAGGGCAATTTTGCTAGTTTAGCATTCATTTGACAGCAAAAACTGGAACTAAATCATTATAGATTTATTAATTTAAAAAGCTCTCAAAATGTAACTATTATATGTAGAATTTTTTTATAAAGAAGCTGGAAGATAGCAACAACTAGCATACAATATTGGTGACTAGTAGTTTCTAACTCACTGCACAAAAGCATTTGCATGAGCTTTTGAATATATTCATTCTTCTATTAGATTTGAAAAACAAAATATATACTTTACATAATTTTTTTACCTTTTTATGATTATTTTTCACAAAACATTTCTTTAATAATTATTATTTAAGAACAATAATGTTATTAGATTCAGTTTTTATTTAAAAATTTTACTTTTAGACGACAAATCAAACAAAATCGATTGTAAATATATTAATATTTGTATATGTGTGTTTTTATCAATAAAGTTTTTGTAAATAAAAAAAAGTAAAAAAAAAAAATCAATAATATATGGTCACAACTTGTGATTAATTAAAAAATAACTCTTATATGGGCCACATCAGATTTATTTTTGGCACCTTTTAAAAATTACAAATGATATTTCATTAGCTTTAAAAAATTAAATTAAAGCAATTCTAATTTTTGTAATTTAATATATTTATTATATTGTTGTAACTAACCAATAAGAGACAATTTTTTATTAATCTTATTACATATTCACTTTAATGTTTTTTATATATGTAAAATTAAAATAATATACTCAAGAATAATTTTTGTTTGTAAACATGTATTTGTAACACATAATTAGAAATTTCTGAAAATATAATAAAGAATAAAAATAAATTTGATGAAATAAAAAATTGAATATTACTCAAATCAACCATTAGGTATGTTCTAAAACATTTGAATAGCTAAAGCAGAAATAGGGAATCTTTTTTCTGCAAAGGATCATTTGGATATTTATAGTATCATTCATGGGTCACATAAAATTATCGATTTAAAATTAGCCTACTATATTTGATCAAAAATTTAATTAAGTTACCTCTAATCATTAATGCTGGACAATCTTTTCAACTGACAGGCTAATTTTAACTTTCCCCTTTTAAATGAGAACCATAATTTTTTGTGAATTAAAAATAAAGTAACATCATTATTATTAATGACTGTTCCACATTTAATTACAATTTTCCTGATTTACCCTGAACCTACCTTTATGAAATATATTTTTAAATTTCTGTTTATGCTTTAGACAGGTTAATTCTACAACAGGTAGGATGCAGTCTTCTACAAGCTCCCCTTTAGAAATTGATTTAATTTTTTTTATATAATTTGCTCTCACAGAATTTTCCAATTTGCTTGAACTTTTTATAAAACATGTCAGCTACTTAATTAATAAAGCTCCTTTTCAAGTTTTGTCTTTTAATAGTTATTTCTTCACTAATAATTTTGTTGTAGCTGGAATGTTTGATTAATAGTGTCTCTTAAAATATATTCTTTATTAATTGAAATTCTTTCTTATCATGTCATGCACATTGATTTATTATTTCTTTCTATAAAAAAAATATGTATTGGACCATTTCTTTTCAAATTCACAATTTTCTAAATAAAAAATAAATAAATGCAAAGTAATAATAAAATGAAGTAAAATTTGAGTTTATTTTTGCTAGTTATGTGTTTGTCAATGAAAATCATTACAAAAACAACAAAATGATCTCACTACCATCATAGAATAAATCCATAGTCAAAGAAACTTATCTCTGAAATAGAATTATTATAAAGATTGGAGAGAGAAAAAGGTGTGGTTTAAAAATAAATATTTTATTTTACTTAACTCGTAATTCAATATTTTCACATATATCTGCACTGATTATGTGTGTGTTTAAATAGAAGGTTTATACAGATTCATTTTATATACATTTGTGAAAATATCTGGGAGCCAGATTGAGAGCTTTTGAGGACAAGATGTATTAAATTGAAAAAGAGGTTTTAAAAATTAATATTTACTGAATTATTTTAGATCTAAAAAATTGTGTAAAAAAAAAATTATTTTTTTCTAGACTGTATTAAATAAGACAAAAAAAAAAATGAAAATACTTTCTATTTCAGTGTCTAAATATTTCTACTTAGTTTATATATATTGTATGAACATATGTCCTATAGGGAAATATTTATTTTATTACATTTTTATGAATTTTGTTAATTTTATTTAGAGTTTTAAATAATAAAAAAATATGATTTAAGAATTATTCTCTTTGAGAAATTTTCTTATTCAGAATAAATAAGAGGTATCCTATAGAAGGAGATTGAAGTTGATAAAAAAATCATTTATACAAACAAATAAGACTATTTAGTTTCCATTTTTATGTTATTTATTTTATTATTGTTAGTAAATGTATCAAGTAGACAGATATTCATCAAACAATAAATAAGAGATATTAAGATATCACTTTAATTTAATCTACTTTATTCCAGATTTAAACTCACTAAGTTAAACACAACATAACATATTTAAAATATGAATCATAATTTTCTTTCAATCAACACCTAAAATGATCATCTAGTGCTTAAGTGCTCAAAAATTATTAATACAAGAAGTGTTGAATATTCACTGTTTATTACTTTACTTTCTTCTTCCATATTTTTCATACATCATTTTCCTCACTTCACAGTAAATTATTCCACACATAAAACTTACATAGTGTACTTAAGTCACATTGGTACATAGATAGCATTGGCATGTAGAATTTTTTTTTGTAAGATTAGAGCACTGCCAATGTAGAACTTGATAGATATACATTCACAAACTGGCCCTCTGATCTGTTGAAAATCAAATATAATATTTTTTGTTCCCAAGATCATAATGTTTCCAACATGTGGCATGAAATAAAACTAAATGAAAAAAGCACTCATGAATAAACTCATATTTTATTAATAGAGCCAAGTATAAAGCCTGTAGACATAATAGGCCTCAGAAATATAATTCATAGTTAAGTTAGAGCTCATTTGAAACCACAATACAGATGAAATAAAGTCATGGGAACAGAAATTCACTTTGTGGGATTATCAGATTATAACTCATAAGAAACAAAAGTCAGGAAATTAACTAATTAAAATGTTCCATATTAAATATTTTAAGCAAGCTGGATGAAGTTAGGATTTGTCTAAATCTACAACACAGATAAAATAAAGTCATGGAACAGAGAATTCACTGTATGGAATTATCAAGATCAAAACTAATGAGAAATAAAAACTAAAAGATTGACTAATTAAATATTTAAAACAAAATTTGAAATATTGCCTAATCTTAACTGCATCAAGTCTGAGACTGATGGCAATAAAAAAATAATGATAAGTAGGATAAGTAGAATTTATATTGGTGATAAAATTTAAAGTTATTAGAATTTGAAATATAAAAATTAAAGAAAGTATATGTTTTGTAAAAGTTTATAGGGAGTACCTATAGGAATGTTGATGTTTGAAAATATGAGGAAGCAACGGCAGTATGAAATAATTACCAAATGATCAAAGGCAAAATTTTGTATTTACATAATTCAATGAAGAAAATTTTAAATGAATTTTCAAATATTTGATACAATACCTTTATATGTTTATCAGAAGAATAACATCAGTTTCATATGGTTGTACAATGCACTAGATAATTTTGGGTATATGCAATATAATAGAAAGACTTCCATAATTTAAGTCTCAATAAGTATTTTAGTGTAAACAGAAATAATAATTTCTAATAGCAGATATTTTCTGAGTTTGCACTCAAGACCTAAATGATAATATTGAAATGCACCAATGTGATTTGGAATATACCTGGCAACAGTCATGCATCATAAGCAAACGATTAATTGGTACGGAATGCAGGATGGAATTTTAGAACTATATGGATGATTTGTAAAGATAGAAAATTATAAGCAAAAGTGGATCCTGAATGGAATGTTGAATGAAGAAGACTCATTAAGTAAAAGTGATTAATCTCTATTCCTGTCTAATGCAAATTATCAATAGTTTAATAGGAGTCTAAAATGAAAGAAGTAAATAAATAAAGTTTATTGAAATAGTTGACATATAAAAACACTTAGACAAAGCAAAAAAATAGAGATATCCTAATCATTGATGTTGTAGTATTTAAAATAAATTACTGTAGATCACTTCAGAACATTAAAGAAAAAAATTGAAAAGCAACTTGCAGAGCAAACTGTAGAACAAGAATAATGAACAAAAAGAAACCCCAAAATAGATATGAAGGTGATTATGGAAATGTTAAAACATAGCAGGAAAATAGATATATGCTAATCATTGATATTTTAGTATTTAAAATAAGTTATTGTAGATCACTTCAGAACATTAAAGAAAATTACAAAAAATAAAATAAAATAGAAAAACAAGTATTAAAGAATAAACTGCAGAACAAGCAGAAGCAAAAATACACCCTCCAAACAGATATGAAGGTGATTATGGAAATGCTAAAACATATAAACCAACATTTTTACTCAAAATTAGTTTAAAAAACATGAACCACAAATTTGATTCAAAATTTGCAGAAAATAAAGTTTAAAGAAATAAATTATCATTCCCTTCAAGAAATAAAAACAGAGGTTCAAGAGGGTGAATCAAAATTTAGAAAAGATACTATATATAAGAAAATAATCAAAGACTGGAAATGATTTTTGGAAATACAAAGGCATCATTCAAAATTAATTTCAATTTGTATAAAAGAAAATGGGAGTCCCACAGTTCACAAATTAAATTTGGAGTAACAATAAAACAAAAAAGATATTAAAAGTGGATAAAAAAAAAAGGAATCCATTCTTGTGCAACAAAACATAATTAAGAACAATGACAAACTTACAGATATATATATATATATATATATATATATATATATATATATATATATATATATATATATATATATATATATATATATAAAAGGGTTAATCATTGTACAACTTCATTTAAAAAAGTTGTTTTCTAAATAGATTAAACTAAAATCATTTATGAAAGTTTCAATAATAAATTTTATAGATATGGAGGAAAATATCATAGATAAAAATAATTTAGAAGTTACATTCATCTTGGGGAGTCTAAAATAAATAGTAATGAAATGACATAAAGTCACTGAAAACATTAAATTGTGAAAAAAGAACACAAGAATAATCCAATACCTCTTTAGAGATATAAATTGGATATTATTAAGGAGAAGACTCAAACAAAGTCAAGTAAGAAAAAATTTTTTTAACTCTATAGCCAGCGAACTAAAAGAACTATTCATCCTCTAAGTAAAAAAGCAACAACATTATAGACAGCAGATTAAAAAAGTTAGTTGCTCATCTTCTAAAGATGAAAAGAACTGCTCATCTTCTATGGATAGAACCAGAAAATTTTCTTTAGTTAGTGTTATGGTACTGATAAAAATTATTGAGTCTCATAATTCATCAAGTTTAAAACATCTGACAGAATGTCTAGGTGATTTTCATGATCAAATGTTACAAGTCATATGTGAAGTGAGTCAAAAGGAAAGAAAGTCAATTATAGCCATTTTTCAGACAAATTATATGGTCAAAGACCTTAATAGAATTTGAAACATCAGAAATATTGCATCATGCAATAGAAGTTTATTTTTTTTAAAAAAGTTTAAAGTAATTTTGCAGCAAGAATGTTTTTTTTTTAAAAATCATACAAGCTTTAAAGAAATCTACAATATTAGAAGCTTACAGACATTTCAATCACAGACTTGAACTAATTGTTGAATTTTTTTTTTTTTTTTTTTTTTGAAAAATGGAGCGGGGAAATTGAAATAGTATATTCTATTACACATGTCAAATTTTAATTAAAAAAAAAAAATATTTGAAAAGTTTTAAAGCACATTAAATAAAAGTTTTAAAGTAAGCTATTTTAGATATTACTTTAATTTTAAAATGCAGTTATTGTGATTAATTCATAACGTAGCACTTTAATACAATACACCTGGGCCTCGTTTTAAGCGATAGATAGGTTCCTCAGAAAACACATGCAAATGAAATCACGCAAAAATAGACGTAACTTACATTGAAAAGGGGAGGGATGTGGTCTGTGATTTTTCAAAATTCGTGTAAAAGCAAAGCACCAGCGTAAAATTACTTTAAAATTCATGCAAAAAAAATATAAGGAAATAAAATATGACTAATAAAAAATTTCAAATTTGAAAAAAATTGATACAAGACAAACTTTTTTTAACTATAATATTTAATTTTATTCAAAATAATATATTTTTATGCATAATTTACAGTACAGTAATTTGCATTTTTTTAATACACATTTTAATTATTATAGCTATTTGACAAAAACACGTTCATTTGCAATCAACTAGCGCCAACTTCACACTCATGTTGTGTCAATGGTTTTCTGGTGACAACGTAATTAGTAATTAATCTTTGAGATGATGATTTTATTAATTGTTTATGAAACTAACAACTAAAAGTTAAATTCTTATTTTTGTCTTTAATTTTCAATTCTGTTTAAAAATCAAATTTCATATCACATTAATTTCAAGTCATCGTAAGTAATTTTTAAATTGTTAATTACAATTAAAAATCAGATTTTAATTTTTAATTGTCAAATTTAATTGCGCCCATTGCTATTACTGACCTTTTAAAAATAAACTTGTGGACACTAAATGATTAATAGTTGATTACATTCTTTTTTAAAAAGCAAAACAGAATGTGATTTAAAATGCAAAATTAACACGCACAATGTTTGAACAAATTTACATTATAATCTTGTAAAATTTAATGTGTGTATACATAAAATGTGAAAATCATGATTTTAATTTCATTATTGCATAAAATCTTATTATTATAAAGCACTGAAAATATTGAAATTACTAAGATGAAAGTCAAATTCCAATAATGTGCTATTACTTTCAACATAATGTAAGTGTGCGAAATTTATTATTTAAAGTAATAGCGCATTATCAGAGTTTGACTTCCGGTGAAACAGGAATCGCGTGTAACTTCAAAATCATGTTAAATAAGTTTGCGTAAAAAGAGACCCAGGTGTATTTAAATAAATGTGTATGGTTTTTTATATATGTCGCTTTATATTACAATATTTACTTTAAACAATTCGATTTTTATCTTCTATCTTTATTTTTAAAATACAAATTGGTGTCAATTAACACGAAAATATTAAAACAATAATTAATTATACTGAGAAGTCAGAGGGTTTACAACTAATGAGTAGTGTGGGGGAAAATTTTCATGACAAGTATTTCACGAGTTTTCTATTTTATTTTGAAAATTTAACATTTATTTCAGTAATTAGTGATACAAAAATGAAGAAATAAAATATGTGTTGATATACATTAAAGTAAGAATATCTTTATTTTTCTAATTTAAATTGAAAGCCAACTATTTTTCAAAAAGCCATCTAAGAATGCAAATCAGACATATCTTGGTAAATCATTTAAATAATAATTACCTTATAGAAAATCAGGAAATAATTTATCAACAAAATTTTATTTCTTATAAACAATTAAAAATTCTTGGCAAGTTGTAATAGAATATTGCATCTCATTATCAGATACATTACATTTGAAAAAAAAAAGTAAAAAAAAGATGTACACTTTAAAAAAAAATTACCATAAAGAAATGATAAAGCAATATTTTATTGCAGACTATATAGTTTTTCCAAAAATATTCTAAAAAAAAAATGTATGCAGGTTAAATTAAAAATAAAACTTTCGGAGTAAAGTCTGCAATAATTTTTCCTTTTTAATCGCCTATTATAAAAAATTAAAAGTATTCTAAAATATATATTTCAAATCAAACTTTATTGTTCATAAAGGGTTACATTGGTAAAAGTACATGGTTGAAAACTACATAGCTTTAGAAACAGACAGATAGATATTATTTGTACAATTCAAATAATGGTTAGACAGTTGTCTGATAAATGTAAACTTCTAAAGTGTGTATTTGCCTATGTTTCTATTTCATTGTCTGAGGGTTTAGTTCACCAGTTTAAAATACATTTTGATTGAATTAAATATATCCTTTGGACTTTTCAATACACAGATGTGGTGGTTAAAAATTGTCGAAAATGAGATATGTAACAACAAAAAAATGTTCTTGTTACAGCAAAGTCATTTGGTTGTTTGAGGTTATGGTCTATCTCAGGTTTTTAACAGTGACCATGTAGCTGCAAAAATATCTGGGGTTGCAATTTTGCCATCTCTGGCCTTCAGTTCTTCAAGCTTATTAGAGAATGTGGCTGGGTGCCTTCTGGTGTTGTTTCCAAGGAAGAAAGTACATCTGGTGCACCACAAAGTATATAAACAAAAAGTTGCTGCATGGGCTGCTGGTATTGAGCCTTTACTGAGCATTTCTATTATGTTATCAAGTGTGATGTTATTTTGTCTAGATATTGAGCCTTTACTGAACATTTCTATTATGTTATCAAGTGTGGTGTTATTTTGTCTATATGTGTTAATCATAATTTAGCCTTAATAGAAAGTCAAAAAACTTGAGGTTCCAATAATCCTTTTTTGAATGACTGCATCAACTGACTGTTATTTATATTTAGCAGTGGTGACTGAGGACCAGCAGTTAGGTCTGGGTACAGCATATTATAAATGCTCCAATAGGTGTATTCCACCAACACCCAAAAAGACACCTGATCATAGATCCTTTGTAATTGGTTTATGAGCAAAGACAAATATCCATGTGAAGGGGGTGATCAGTCTGTAGATGTTATTTAACAAATGCATTTGAGAAGTGGACAACTTCTCATCAGTGCAGCCAGGAGATTAATACTTTTTTATTTATGAAAAACTCGAATGGAGTTAGACCTAATCCATTTTTGGTTGGTGGAAGACTAGGTCATTTTATAGAGATTGAGACTACTTTTCTGCACCATAATAGTTTGCTACAGAGTGAGTAAATGAATGAAATGAAAGATTTAGTAAAGTTTATGATTGGTGAGTAATAGGTGATTTTTGTAGTTACAATTCTGATTAAAAAGGCATACTTTTGCATATAATGAGAGGTAGATTTTGGAAAGAAAATTGGTTATGCATTCAGCATTATCTTTTAGTTTTTTCTGTATCTTTTGTCTCATTCCAGAGGGTTCTAGGTGGAAAAGAAATCCAAGAAATTAGTTGGTTTGCCATGATAAATTTATGTGTGTATCTTGCCAGTGTAAAGAAACCAAGCTGATATTTTATTAATGTTGAGTTTATATTCAAAGGCGTATTCATTAAGTATTTTTTCCAGAGTAGGTAGTTGTTTTTGGAGGTAAGAAAAACAATAAGGTCATCCATGTATGCAATACAGAATATAGATAGTCCAGTGTGTGGAATTTGAATTCCTTGTAGTTATTGTATCTTGTTTATGAGAGAATTAATGTAGAACATGAAAAATAAAGAACTGAGTGGAGATCCTTGAGGTATGGATTGGTGAGCAGAGAATGAAGGTGATGTTCTACCATTGATTGTGATATAGATTTCATGACTAATGAATAGATTGGTTAGTAGATATAAAAGAGAATGAGGTATTTTGGTGTCTGCAAGTGTCTGAATTAAAATTTCAATATGAACCAAGTCAGCAGCAGCCTCAATGTCAATTTGAATAGCCATTGGAGCATTTTTTTCTCTCAAACTGAATTTACAATGGTTTTGAAAATGAGGGAGCTTGGCCTGCTGACAAACCTTTTTTTTTGCATGTTGCATTGGTGATAATAGAGGAAGGAGATATTGTTCAATTTTATCTTTTAGAACCTTTTCCAGGAATTTAATAGCAAAAGACCCCATGGAGATTGGTCGCAGATTAGATAGATTGGATAACAATAATCATTTGCATTTATTGGGAATTTTTACCCAGACAAAAAAAAAAAAGCAATCAACTTAACTGATAACTTTCTCCTATAATTAAAACGTATTAAAATAAAATAAAAGTTTTTTATTGCATTTTGAAATCATTTGACTGCTATATAAATGTTTAATTTATTTTAAGGTTAGAATATTTAATATTTCAGTGCTGATTATTGAATAAAACATGAATATTATTTATTGACAAAATGATCAAGAGTATAATAACTATTAAAAAGAGAAAAACACAAAGCTGTAGTTATTATCCTCTAGAAAATATATTTTACAAATTCAATTAGTTTATAAGAAATTATTTTAATTATTTATTTAATCAAAATTTGTAATTTTGTATATTTATTATGCAGGCAGTCCCCTAATTACAAATTTAATTGGTTCCTGATGTGTGTTTGGAAGTTGAAATTATTTGAAAGCAGAGGTAAGTAAAAAAAAAAAAACGATCAAAAAGAGTTTTCAAAATACAGTATTTATTTTTTATTAATTAGTATCTGGAGTTTTGTTTACAAATTTATCAAAAATTAATTGAATTGTATTCTTTTGCTTCTCTTAATAAAGAATTCTGTAACATTCAGTCTTTTTCTATTGCCCTTTGTGCACGACATATATGCTCTCCATTGGGATCACTTTCTTCCACGAGGTTCAAAAATTTGTCAAGATGCATGAAGGCTTCATTCATATTCTTGATTGTCAAACCTTAACAATAAGTTCATTATCAGCTTCTTCATTTTGTATTTCATTCATCTCTTGTAGTTTAATCAAGTCTTCATTTGACAGAGGTTCGAAATTGCATTAACTCATCAATATCTTCATCAGTGACATCTAAATTTAATTCATTCATTATATTGATTATTTCAGTTGTCATATCTTCAGGAGTTTCTTCAATGTCCATAGAAGCATTCATCATTTGTGGAAATATTTTTTTCCAACAACCTTTCATTATTGACTCTCTTATTTCAACTCACCCACCCCCAATATTTATTGCATTCCATATATTATAACTTTTCCAAAAATCTCTTAATGTAGGTTCACCTTCCTTGTCAATTGCCTTGATTGCTTGAGTCATTAATCTTCTCATATAATACTGCTTAAAAGTAGCTATCACAGTTTGATCCATCGGTTATATTTCACTTGTGGCATTGGGCGGGATAAACACAACATTAACTTCTGAATATAAATTTTGCAGGGATTTTGGATGAAAATGGTAAATTATTCTCACTACAATATTGCCTAACAAAAGGCACAAAATGATGTGAGAACCAATCTTAAAAAAGCTGTGCAATAGCCTAGGCTTTAGTATTTGATTTCTAAATGACTGGAATCATTCTTTTATCTTTTCCTTTCAAGGCTCTAGGATTTTATATCTGATAAATTAGAATTGGCTTCAATTTAAAACACCAGATAAATTATCTCCAAGAAGCAATGTTAGTCTGTTTTTAGAAGGTTTATTCACAGGTACAACTGATTCTTCTTTTGCTAAATATGTATGTGAAGGCATATTTTCCCAAAATAATCCTGTCTCATCTACCATGAAGACTAGGCATGGAAAATGAGCTCCATCTTTAATGATATTAGAGAAAGTAGAAATAAATTCACTGGCAGTTTTCTTATCTGCACTGGCACCTTCCCCCAGTACATTGAATATTATGTAAAGAATATCTCATTTTAAATATGTGAAACCAGCCATTGCTTGCTACAAATTCAACAGAAGAGTCTTCTTTTAATTCTTTCTTCCAAGCTTCATGCAAATTCTAAGAACCTTAGCTTGAATAATTGATAAACTCATTGGGATGCCTTTTTGATGTTGATCTTCAATCCATAAATCCAAAGATTTCTCTATTTCATTCATCACTCTGCCATGTCTTTTTGAAACAATCTTTGAAGAAATATTTCTACAATTTTTAACATATTCCTTAATTTTGTTCTTGTTTTTCACAATTGTATATATTGTTGATCAGTTTAAATTATATGAACGTGTGATTGAAGCAAAAGATTCACCATTTTCAGAATGTCTAATTATATCCATTTTTGTCTCGACCGTTTGAGGTTTATGAGACCTTGATTTCTTTTTGGTTGTATCAACACTGCTGCTTTTTGTTTCTCACTCATGTTTTTAATTAATAAGAATGGAAAAAATTCACTAAAACAGAAATATATATACAGTGTATATGTAACATAATTGCACACAAATTATTTTTAAAAACTAGCTTTAATCAAAATGATCCTGTTTGTTCTCTAAAATATACTTTTATATTATTTTATAAATTCCAAAGTTTATCTTTCTTTAGAAAAAATTCAATTACGAATGTATGTAAATAGTTTTTTATCAGATACTGTAAATTTTTAGCGTTAATTACTAAAATGAATTTTTTAATTATTAAAGTACTAAAATACTATACAATTTTGAATACTCATTTCTTTCTACAATATATAGCACTAATTATACATGAAAAGATGTGCTTAGATGAAGATCTAAAGTCCAAAAGCAATTATGTAATAACAAAATGTTTATAACTCAAGTGTTCATAACTAGGGGACTGCCTATCTATACCAATAAAAACTCATGATAAACTGCCATGACAAATAATCTTTTACAGAAGAAAAATGAGCATTTCCTACTATATTTTAAATCTATTTATATAGTTATCTATCCCAGCAGTTGGCAATCTTTTAGATATTGCTAACCAGCGGTAGGCACTTTTTTAGATATTGCGGACCACTAACATAATTTTTGAAGGTACAAATTAATATGAGCATTGAGTATGATATACATATATATTTATTTATATATTAATAATTTTGATTTTAACACAAAAATAATAATAAATAATTGTAATATATATTAAAAATTAGTGCGCCATTTGTTGCTCTAGGTTTAAAATGAATGTATAAATAAGTAAACATTTCATGTGTAATTTTCTAATTCCTATCTACAAAAATTATTTAAGATTAATAACGAATAGTATTCTATTCTTTAATAATTTTTATAGATGTGTTTTCCTTCAAAATTCTTATTAAAATTTTTTAGTTTTAGTTCACCCAATTACTAAGGGTGCGATGAAGTCAAATCTGATATCTAATCAATTGTACAGAATTCGGTATTCTTATTTTGTTACTTTTTCTATGCCGCTGACAGAATAGGGGTTAATTAAATGCCTTTGAGGTAGATGTTTTGCAAGTCACAGTAGTATTTTGTAACAAATCAATTAGCAATATAATGTTTGTATTCTATTTTATATATAATAATACAGCTTAAACAAAATTTATTTTTTATTTAAAAATTTTACTAAAAGAGCTCAGCGAATTTAAATAATATCTTAATTTCTTTGCAGATTATTAAAATTACGTCATGGACCACTAGTTGCCACTTTGATCTATACCACTAACAGCCAGAGAACAATATACAATTAGCCTATATTTTGTAATGTAAATTGATTTTAAAAGAACTTATATTAACTTCACAGAGATTTTTCATTCATTTTAAAAACTCTGTAAAAAACATTCATATGTGATATATGTAGTGGTAAATAACATTTTTATACTGAATATAAAGTCCCTTGATAATTATCAAGTTTATTTAATTAATAATTGAACTGCCTTCTACCCCCATGCATATTTTCTATTGCATTTTAGATCTTTTTGAAATGAGTTATCCAGAACAACGACAGCCAAAGAGACTGTGTAATTATCAAATGATTTTATATTTATTCAGTAGAAAAATGTTATTTATCATTACATATATGGCATGTGACTATTTATTATTAAGTTTTAAAATGAGTCAAAAATCACTATAAAATTAACATTAGACCTTTCAAAATCCATTTAATAAAATACATACACTGATTTAAGATTGCTCTCTGATTATTGCTGTTCTGGTTAACTCTATATAAAAAAAGTCTATATGCAATAAAAAATTGGCATTTTCCTACTGCAAAAAGTTATTAAATATGGGAGATAGAGGACAATTCAAATATTAATTAAATAGACTTAGTAATTATCACGATTTTACATTTATTCAGTACAAAATATTATTTGTCATTTGGATACATGTCAATACAAGCATGTATGTCAACAATAAGTTTAATATAGTTTGGGGAGGAGAAGTGAGATTTAAATCCATGATATTAGAATTGAAAATATATCAATAATTATTTGATTACAAATGAATTTGCATTATCATTGATAAAAAGTATAGATATTCTTTTTATTTTATCTGGTTAATATAAAGGAGTAATTTAAAATTATTACATAAGATATTTTTATATGCCAAACATTTAAATATTTGAATAAAGAATAAGAGGTGAGATTATCTTATACCCTACAAATGACTGGAGTGGCCTAAAATTGTCATCTTTTTATAAAAGAAAGTGATATTTACATATATATGTTTATATCTATAACAAAGTATAAATATTGTCTGATCAGTCATAAAAGATATTTTATAGGAAGAGAAGTTTTATAGGATTGTTACTAACTATATGAATTATATTTTTAACAAGACAAGGCTTAAAACAATATTATTATTTCAAGATATGATTTATTAGCTCTAAGAATTATGACTAAACATTAAGATGAATTTAAAAATAAGACATTTCCTTTTGTCAATATTTAATGACCTAACTAAAATTAGAAAGACAATTTATTTTTAATAATTGATTTAGAAGGTACAATATTATTATATAATAGACAATAAGAGGGAGACTGTCATCATAGGCCTCACTTCAAGTTTATGGTTCATCAATATTATTTTAAGTTACATCCATGAAAGAAAAATGTAAGTCTCCAACATGATCTTAATTAAAGTATTATGCAAAATTCAAAGATAGGTTTTATATTTCTGATTTCTTATAACTTAAATAATACTATAAAGAATCAAAAAAATCATAAATTAACATTCACCATCTTATATCATTCTGAATTTAAGATAGAAATCCAAAATGTCTTCTCATGAATCTTGTGAACTAAATATTTTTAGATAATCAATTAATCACAAATACTAAAAGACATTTTTCATTAAAACCATTTCAATAAAGACTCAATCATTTAAAACAAAAAATATGCATGGTTACTATCATTTATAAAAGGTGCATATATTTCATGTAACAAAAATTATGTCATATCTAGTTTATTAGTCTTAATATCAAGCAAATATATGCATTTAGTTGGTTTTTAAAAAAACCCGTGACATTTTCAAATAAAATCATCATCAATAAAATGTGAATCACAAATAAATTATTAAAATATGTGGTATTCTTGTTGAATGTTTGAATACTAAACTTTATCCAAATAATTGGAATTAAAATTTAAATTGACACACAAATTTAAAATAAATAATTGTAATTCAAAATATAATATCTACAGAAGAAAAAATTGTTGTTTCATTTACAAGAATTATGTAATTTATTTATATTGTAATGTGGATTACTAAAAAAAAAAAAGGATTTAATTATTGATTGTTCATTTGGTGAAGTTTTTTTAATCTATAGCAAACAAGTAAATCCTACAGACACAAGTCACTGCTCAGGTGAATGACTTGATAAGACTTTGTGAAAGAAAACTAATTGCTATGTGTCAGGTAGAAGTTAATAAAAATAATCAATATATATTGTAACCTTCCCTTCTGGTTCTTCACCATCTCTACCCTACCTTCTCTTTTTACTCTCCATGATACTAGCTCAATAATAAACAATCAAGTATAGCAACAATAAAGTATAAGACTCTTTATAGGGCTTGAAACTTGCAATACATCAAAACATAAGATAGACTTTAGGGACGATTACAACATAGAGGTTTTAACATTGAGAAGTATATAAAATACATCCATAATGACATTGCTATTGTAAAAACTCTCCTACTACCATCATATTATAGTCATTAGGGAAATCCTCACAACAAACAATGACTAACATAATATTTCATTTAAATAATGCTTTAACTACTCTTCTACCTTAAATTTCATATCTTTTTATCACATAATTTTTTTTATTAATTTAACAATGGAGCTTAAAACAACAACAAAATTCCAATTACTAATTTTTAAAATTTCTTATACATGCTTTAAAAACTATTTATTATTAATTTCATACTAAGAAAAGTATATATTATCAAAACATGCATTTTATACATACATTTTCAAAGTTAATCAAATTTCTGATATATTTCATTACAAATCTGTTTGATTTCATACTTGTTCATAATGTTCAGTATGTTTTTAAACAATAACAGCCTTAATCACAATATACTGTGATAGTCACCATTCTTCTATAATTAATATAGTTATTTCTAAAAAAAACCTAATATGTAATTCATTAGAATTTTAGTAACAAATTTGTTAAAATGAAAATAATTTTATGCATAGTTGCTCTTTTTTTTCTTTTTAACAAAACATTAATATTTTCTGATTTTATAAATTATGGACTAATTAGTACTTTTAATGTAATACTAATTATGCACCAAAAACAATTGCCTCATATCAAAACCAGCCCCCTTTTTTTTTTTAGTCTTTCTATCCTTACTTTCTTAAAATATTTATAACTACTTTTTAAGATTACTTTATCAGCTTCAGATTTACCTTTCTTTTTAAAAAAATATTTAAAATGAATGGGACAATTTCATATAATCAAACTACCAGGAAAACATCAATAATCCTAAATCCTGCTTCCTGCGTTTATATATATATATATATAAATTTGTGAATTTTTAAAATTTCAAAAATAAGATCTTTGATGGTAATCATTTAATAGGAACGTTGGGACTTTTTTTTAGATATTTGGAAGAGCTATCAGACTCAGAACACTACTGGAAATTTCTTGTCTGTTCTTGAACAAAGATGTTATTTTATAGATTTTGGTTAAACAATAGTCAGAAAGAAATCAATCATTTCTTATTAATAAAATTGATGAATAGTTTTGAATTAAGACGATATTTTGTATATATCATTGAAATAGTAATTTTTTTTTTTGCCCTGCTAACATCTTAAAGATAGTCACTATTATTTATTCATTAAAATTGTCTTAAAGTTTTTTAAAATTGGCTGTAGTATTATTTCAGAATACACACTTACAAAGTAATTATTTAAAATTCATTTGGCTGCAAAAAAACTACACCTAATCCCATTACCTATTTTTCCTTAACTTCCTTTATAGATAAAAAACATTCATTTGTCACTTCAAAATTATCAATATTTTTTTAACCACCTCTAATCAATGTAATACAGTCTCTATTAGAACACACAAATAATTATTATTTTCACTTCATTTTGGTAAAAAAAAAAAATATTGCTTCCTTTGGTTTTGTTTTTATCTCTCCCCTCCCTTCTGTAATCTCACAAAAACTTCCACATATCAATTTGCAATACTTGCCATCTATGTAAGTGCACAAAAAAAATCTAGCAGAGCTTTTTCTGAAAGCAGTGCTAAATCTTCAAAGAGAAAACTTCTACAAACTAAGAAAATCTAGCAAATACTTCATCTAAACAAAAAAAAGTAGTGATAACCCTCTAAAGAAAAAACTAGAAATTCTTGTCAAGCGTTGGTCGCTGAGTGGTCAGCACAGCTGCCTTACAAGCAGGCTTTGCGGGTTCGCTTCCCGGCCGATGCTTTGACACATGGAAAAAAAAAGACCTAGAGTGCCTAAAGGTAAACTCAAATTCTGCTGAAATAAAAAAACAAACGATTCTTTGTAATTAAGTTTAATAATTTATAGATATTTACTAATTAGTTGTTCTTTCTTTAATTTTGTTTGGATAATAAGTTTTTGAATAGTAGGTATTTGAATTTAAAGTGTTTACTCTCTACTGTTACTCTAAACGATATATATTTAAAGTGTCCAGGCAACACATACTTGAATGCATTCTCAAAAAATAAAAATAAAATCTAAACTATTTTAAATATATAGATCACGTTAAGATTAAATAGTCCAGCGCCTTGAACAGGTGCTTAATTGATAAAAAAAAAAAAGAAAAAAGAATACGTTAATCATAATAAAGATTCTTGATTCATATCAAATTGAGAAAAATATAAAGAAAAAATATTTTTTTAAAGAAGAAACCGTTGTGTTTGGAATATCAACAGCAAACCACATATTTTTTGGTTTTTAAAAAATATGTAAAAAAAAAGAAAATAAAAGTTGGACCCTTGATTTAAAGAACCGTTTAATGCATTGCTGTCCTATGTGGCTGTAGTCGTCGCAGTTCCATAAATACAATCCATTCATAATATCAAAAGTTTAATGATAAATATTTACATAAGGGCAGTCATTTAAAAATTGACAAAAATAAAATTACTGTGGTGTATTAATTATAAAGCAGTATTTGTTATATATATTAGATATTTTTCCATATTATTGTTTTTGATTTTTTTTTCCTTTTTTTTTTTTTTTTTTTTAGGCGCGTTCAATGATAAAAAAAAAAAAATTTACGAATTTTCAAATTTGTGCATTTAGTATGAATAAATAAAAAAACACCTTTGTTATATGATTTATTGCTAATTTACAGAATCAGAAACTGAAAAAAAAAAGTTTATTCTAACTAAATAAAGTATCTTTTCTTGTTCATATGCATTACATTTATCTTAACGGCAATTCTTTGTTTAACAGCAAAAATTGACTGGCAGGTTCATATGTATAGTGCAGTGTGATCATGTTTAGGGAAGCAGGTGCAAACATAAGTAAAAGTCAATGGGGAAAACCCTGAAGAGTTAACCGCCAAGAAGAATGAATATAACTCCCAAGCTGGATAGCCTTCATTTGATTTTAATTTTATTTTGATGTAATCATGGATAATGGAAATATTGTAGGGAGTTTATTGTTCTTCAAATCACATGATCCAGTTAATCTCTTTTGAGAGATTATTGTGAGTAGCATTTACATTTAATTTTGTCAAGATCCATTCAAATATATATATATATTTCATATTGTTTCACTGTATCTTAGCAAAAATAAGTTATAATTTTATTTATATTTATTAGTGCATAAATTATATATATATGATTTATAATGAGTCAAATTCCTATGTTAGAAATTTTTTGTAATTTTTTAGAAGAAAGTTAATAGCATTTATTACAGTTAGTAATCAATATTTGAATGCAGAGACTTTTTCTAAGAGACTCACATTCTGATTACAAATCTGTTTTCCAGAAGAGATATTCACATCTTCATCATGATATCAAAATATTAATATATATATATTGTGAGAGTATGTAAACTTTTCACATACAGATTGTGATAATACATAAACGTTTCACATATGTATACATGATTAATAAATACATCATATTTTTTATACTATATATATATATATTAAATAAATACTTGTTTTAATAAAATTAAAACATTAAGATGATTGTCTTTTTTTATATTCATTTATATAAAACAAGTGTTTAAACTAATTATTTTCATTAACCAGGATGTAAACACATAAACAACCTTGGGTCAATATCGCATCCTAGCAACTAAACACAAAGAAAATAAATTTTTAGAAGCCACTTATTAATTATAATGATTAATAATACAATTTGAAATTGTAAAAAGTGTATAGTATATTCAACACATGCTACCGGAAGTCGATTCCACTATAAAAACTGAACCAAATAATTAAAAAAATTAATCATATCTTTTGCCAATGTATTTAAAAAAATAAACCTATCTTTTGCCAATGTACCAGATACTATGCTTAATCATTTTGCTACATTCGAAATCAGAACATACTATGGATCAGTAGTTTGAACAAACTTTTTTATTGATATAAAATGTTCATTATAAAGAACTTTAATGTCATTCAATAAAAAGAGTAAATAAATTACTCTTAATTAATATTAATCATAATTTCGGAATAAAATTATATCTATTTTTCGTTCATTAAATAAAGAAACTTGTAAGATCATTCTAAACTGGTATTCTAGAAAGCAAATTTAGTCAAAAAACATTCATATATTAAATTAAATATTTTAAGAAAATAAAAAAAATAAGAAGAATGCATTGTGGGTAAATACCAATTGTCATAGGATGAAATGTAATTGTTTTAACTGAAACTAATGTAATTTCCTATTAAATGCCTAAAGTATATGTATATTGCATCTATATAATTTTGAATAAAATTTCAATTGGTAGCAAAATAACCCGGAGAAGATGTCAACTTCATACAATAGAAGAGATCCTAAACAACAGAATATTCTGATTGCCTCTTCAGTGGTTGATGACTGAAGAACATAGAACTTTATTATTAAGGAACATTTTAAGTCTCATCATAAAAAGGAACAGGATAATACTATCAAACTTAATACATTTTATAATATTTGTGTGCTATAGGTTTTTGATATCTAAAAATTTATTTCCTTTACTTCCAAGATCTGTTTACATTGGAATATTCCATTTGAGAAAATTATTAGATGAAGAGGAATGGAAAGATCATCGCTTTAAACATTTAATTTTATTTAATAAAATTTAGGTCTTCCCATTTTTTTTAAAGTGACATTGACTGAAGTAAATTTAAAACAAATTCAATATGAAGGTAAGATTTTATTATCTTTTCTATTGAACATATTCATGACAGAATAGAGTTTGTTTATTACTAATTCAATAACTTGATAATATTTGTGTGTATGATTTATCCTTGAAATGGAAGGTCTTTATTTCATAATCATGACTATATACAGAAAGGGTATTTATAAATTAGAATTATCTTACAAGGATTGCAAATCATTGATATATATATATTAAAATGAAACTTAGTATAATTATAATTTTTAAAATTATAAAATTGTATTTATTATTTTATAAATTATTAAAATATGTTTGTATTATGATATATCTATCTACTAACAAGATATGGGAAGGCATTTAGTTTAAATCCTAAATAATAGAAATGCATGCAAACATGTATAATCTTTTTTTTCTTATTATCTGAAATCCATTTAAATTATTATTTGTTAATAAACATTTTAAATTTTATTCTAATCTCAAGGAATTCTCTGATTTATTTGAACTATTTATTTATTTTTCAAATTAAAATAATATTGACTATGCATAGCCATACATATATACCACATTAACTTATAATCCTGATATCTGATTTGTTATTTTCAAAATTCCTTAGATCATATTAATTAATATTATGATTGTAGTACATTGATGGTAACCCCTAAAAAGAATTAATTGCAGAGTCTACCCTGAGTTTGAATTCTGAGCATAACAGAACAATCAACATAGGTGAAGATTGGATGAATTAATTTAGGTTGTGTCTGTATTAGATAGGGTAATACTAAATTATCCTGTTTGGGACAGATTCAATTTTGGATTGAGATTAGATTGAATCATCCATAGCATCCTATATGAAGATCCTAAATCCGATTATTGTTAGATGCGACCATTCTCGATTTCCTGAAGGGGATCCATACCGTTACAATATATATATACCCAAATGACTATATAAGGTCTCAAGATAAAGCAGTTAGCTCTTGCCTAAGTTTCAAATCATAACTGGGTTATACTTCTTTTTATTTTCAGGTTCTAAAAAGACTTATGTGTGTTTTTTTTTTAATTTTTTATAAGTAGCTAACCTATAACCAGACTGAATTAGTCATGCAATATTGATATGGACATCTAGACACTTTTAATTAAAAATATAATTTTTTTTTTTTAAAAAACCCCACCACCTTAATACTTATTAAATATGATAAATAAGGTTTTTTTTTCCTCCTTGATTATTCATTTGTATGGGGTGTTTGAAAGGCTTTTGCCTGCAAAGAGCTATTTAAGGGCCATAAAAACGAACATAATTCATGAGAGCAAAATCAATATTTTGTTTTTGATAATGTAGTGCAGTTCATACAATTTTAAAATTAAATTTTCATCATTTATAAAATTTTTGATAGCAAATGAACTAGTAACTAAGAAAGAATTCATTGACATTAACAAATATAAAAAAAGAAACAATTGTAATATAGAAATTTCATATATTTAAGCAAATATATATAGCAAAAAAAAAAACTATATTCCATTTCTAATAATTTAAAACCTTAAACAAATAAAAAGATTTGCAAAGCATTCAGTCTTTTTTTTTTTTAGCTTAAATTTCCATTTTAGTATGAGAAAAAGTATTGAGATTTGGGTAAATTTTTATTTTAAGTTACTGATGAAAATGTGAACACTTTGAAAATGATAAAGAACCCTAAAATGAAAAGTGAAAAAGTACCAAAAAAATGAATTTGATAGTGATATCTCACCTGCCAAATAATATCCCAACATTAAAATATCTCTTTAAGTGGAAAAGCTAAAAAAATTAATAAATTCCGTCTCCTCTCAAATTTTCTTTTATAACAATTCTGTTAAGCAGCATTGCTAATGATTAGATGTATTCAATATTATTGTAATGTTTACAATGTTTTATCTGTGAAAATTTTTAGCCTATAGCTATCAATAAAAGACTTTCTGACAAAATTCATTGATAGTGATAAATATTAAAAAAAATTATTGCAATATTGAAGAATGAAATTGAAATTTCATATACTAAAACAAATATAAATAACAATAAAGAAAAATAAACTGTATTCTATTTGTGGCCAACTTAAGACCTGGACAAATAAAAAAAAAAACTGCCAAATTATCTAATCTTTTTTTTTAAATGCAAATCCACACTTTAGCATTAGAAATATTAAAAGCATTGAGATACAGAGAATGTTAATTTCTATTTTAAGTTATTAATAAAAATGTGTACACTTGAATTACAAAAAACCCTAAATTAAAAAACTGGAAAAGCACTAAAAAATGGATTTGAAAATGATATATAACTTGTCAAACAATATTATGTATTACACCTTTAAGTAAAAAAAAATAAAAAAATAATAAAATTCCATCCTCTCTCAAACATTTAAGCTAATCTGTATTACTATTGGCTGCATATACTCAATATTATTGTAATATTTATAATATTCATATTATCTCTGTTATATTTTATAAACCAAAACACACTTTCCATATGTAGACTATATAGATCTGTAAAAAAAAAAAATTGGTCTAAATTAACTTTGTTTTGTTGTTATCATTAAAGAGCTTTCTGATCATATCCCACACTAGCTAATCCAATCTTAACCTTTGCAATAGTACCAAGATTCCATTCACTGTTATGGCTTCAGTTTTCTTTGATCATGAAAAACATGTAAATATAAATTTAAATTTGATTTTGAAAATGTGAAAATTCTTCATGAAGAGAGAAACCATAATAAAAGAAAAATGAAGAAGGCAATTTTTATAAATAGGAATAAAATGCATTTAATAAATAGACAAGCTGCTAACATTAAAATACAAGATTCATGGAATTTGAATTGATGATGTTTGCTTCCGCTTTGTTTTTTTTTTTAATTTAATGGCAGTTGAGGCAGGTTTAAGAAATTAACCAAAAGTACTTCTGTGGATTTAAAAATTGTTTATAATAGTTTGTTACCGTTAAAATTATTTATATTATATATATAAGGCTATTAGACCAGATACTCTAAAATAAGTTTTAGTAACACTAATATTACTAATACTTTTAATGATTATAATATAATAATAAAAATGATTCAACTCAGTATAATAAAGTTAATGAATTCTACAAACATTCAGATAAAGCCTAATTACACAATACAAATAATCATTAAAAAAATAATAAAAGAAAATATTGAACAATATATATGGTAAACATGATATTCTCCTTTTTAAATATATAGAATTCTTTATAAGAATATATGAGGATTTAAACCTGGGAGCTAATGGATTTTAAAAACAACAATAGACTATTTTTAAAGTTAATATCCTAACTAATGATGGTTAGATTGAGTATCCAGCCACATTTCCTGATCATCATTCCCATCAAACATGTCTAAGTACAGAAAGAATCTATCACTTGCAACTATAGATGTTATTTATTTATTTAAAACATATCTGCCATACTGAAAATTAGGGCACCATCTCTAAAATAAGAAATATCTATAGGTTGGATTCAAATACCTCCCTAGCTTATTAGATGTTAGCCCTTATATGTACCCTCTACTAGTTCAAAAGAATAGTATGGCAATGCATCACAGAGTGTGTGTATATGTAACTATATTTAATTAAGTTTGGAATGAGAGAGAGAGAGAAATGAACAACTAGACTTAAAGTAATAAAAATATAATAAAATAAAATTTATTTACAACATTTACACACCTTATATAATACTTTTCAATGATCCAACCCATAAATAATTAAAATATACATATATATTTTAAGCGAGTATGTATTCATATCAAAAAATATTCATTTAATTAGATTGAATTTAACTTATGAGCTCTGATATGCTTATATCCAATATAAAACAATCATATAATAATTATTATTTAACTAGAATAATATAAAGATTGGCAAAATACAAATCAAGCAATAATCAGAGATATAAAAGTTATAATAAATATTAACTACTAGTAATTGAATGAAAAATGAATTCTATATTCTATTTGCTTTAACAATATAAAAAAAAATACTTTAAGAAAAATAGAATTAAATACATATTTAAAGGAAAAACAAAATATTGAAAATGTTTAGAGTATACTAAGATTATTATTAATATGTGGTATAAATATTATTCTTTTATAAAGGCCTTTTATTTTAAATAAAAATTACCATCACATCACAATTCTGCTTTTTCAAAAATATAATTTCTAACATTTTTTAAAATTTATCTGTAAGGCAGTTTTAAATGTTTAAGGCTTCATTTGATATATTTCTATTGAGTTATTCTCCAGATAGAATGATGGTTTGACTGGATTATTCATTTACCATGAATAGGCTAACAAAAATCACATGAAAAACAACAGATGATGCTACTCCTAGATCATCAATAGTTGTTGCATATTGAAACAAGATACTTTTAAAATTGGCATCTGCAAGAAACTACATAATTTCACCAGATTTAGCTGATTAATGCAATAATTAGATTTTTTTCATCTCACTATAAAGTGATTTTCTGGTTTTCCATATTAGCTGTGCAAAAATAATTCACAAGTTAGCTTTAGCATTTTAATCAGCTTAAATTTCTGTGATGCCATTAAGAGTTTTTGCTCATTCAATTGAACAAAACATCCTTAATTATGATGATATTACAACTTTCTTAAAGCAAAAAAGCTTTCTCCCAAAGCTTTCTTTCAAAACATCAAAATTAAAAAAAAAAATTTGCATCTCTTAAATTTTTTTTTTTTTAAGAAATGCTACTCCAGATTACACATGATAATAAATCCAGGAATTTTCATTTATTATTACAAATTAAACAAAAAAAATTACATTATTGTTCTTATTACATTCATCATCATCAACCATTATCAATCCACTGCAGGATGAAGGTCTCTCCAAGTTCAATCCATCTTTTGCGATCTTTAGCTTCTCTTCTCCACATCACACCTGTGCACTTTCGTATTTCATCCAGCCATCTCACATGTGGTCTCTTTGTGGGTCTTTTACAATCTCTTGGAATCAAGTTTAAGATTTCAATTGTCCATCAATTATTATCCTTTCTAGCAGTATGTCCAGCTCAACTGCATTTCACTCTATTGATTTTTTCAATGAGGTCAATAACACCTGTTTGTTCTCTTAGCCATATATTGCATCTGCGATCTCTTTGTTACTCCCAATATGCATCTCTCCATACTTCTTTGAGTGGTCTAAAGTCTCTCTATTGCTCTTCTATTAAGTGTCCAAGTCTCAGATCCATATGCAAGAACTGGTAAAACACATTTATTAAAATCCTTCCTTTTCAAACACATAGGCATATTTCCTTTTAGTATCAAGTTATTTCTACCAAAAGTGCCAATCAAGTTTAATTCTATGATTAATTTCATCCATTATGTTTCCATCTGTATTAATAATCTGACAAAGATATTTGCAACTGTTAACTTCTTCTAACTCATCATAATCAAGCTTTATTTTCATATTTTGAGAAAATCCATTAAACATTACTTTAGTCTTTTTAACATTTATCTTTAGTCCTACTTTCATCTGATATCTCCTGCAACATTTCCTGCAGCTCTAAAGCATTATTTGCAAAAAATAACTACATTATCTGCAAAATCTAAATGACTTAAATAATCTCCATTTACTTTCACTTTTTTATCTTTCCATTTTAATCCACAAAATACTTCTTGCAGCACTGCTGTAAAAAGTTTTGGAGATATGGAGTCACCCTGTCTTACAGCCTTCTCAATGTTGACTTTCCCAGTATCATTATTTAATATAATTGTTGTTGTTGCATAAATATTCTTTAAAATATGACAATATCCTGGATCTATATCTTGATGATCCAATGCTTTAATCACTGAAAAAATATTTATAGAATCAAATGCCTTTTCATAATCTACAAATCCAAAGCATAATGGCAACTCATATTCATTTGTCCTTTCTATAACTTCTCCCAATATCTGGATATGATCTACTGTACTAAAACGATTTTTAAATCCAGTTTGTTCTTTTGCTTGGTATATATCCAATGTTCTCTGTAAATGAGTTGTAATTATCTTGGTAAAAATTTTGTATAAAACTGATAAAAGGCTGGCTGATAGGTCTGTAATTTGTAATACATTCTTTATCACCCTTTTTAAATATTAATTTTAATACTGCATTCTTCCAATCATCTGGTACATCTTTATAATTTAGACATTTGGTATTGAAACAGTCAATGTCTAATCATATGGAGCTTCATCAGCTATACTAACTTCCTGCAGGGCCCACAATTCAGACCTCACTGTAGATATATGCCATTTCATCCACACATTGTATTGTAATAATTAAATAAACTATCTAGTAAAATAAAACAGTAGTGTGTGTGATAGGCATATATAAATGAAGCAAGAATCTTGATAATAATTATTGCTGAAAATTAGACATTTTCTTTATATAATATTAACTATATTTTTTTATATATGTATTTTAATTAAAGTGTTGGAATTTAAAAACAAAAAGAAAAAATGAGGAAGGCTCAAAATACTTTTGAAATCGTTAATAAGCTGAAAAGATCTTTATCTGTAGTCAGGTTATTTTCATTAATTAGAACTAAAATTTAATCAAAATTATAAGGAATCTTTTTGTTAGTTCGTTTGCAAGTCTTAACAAATATCTAAAAAGGTATTTTGAGCCTTATCTTTAAAATTTTTTACAAATTAAATATTTTTTATCAAGAGATTACAGGGATAGCTAAGGGCAAGTGAAATTGCATTCTTGAAGGAACTATAAATGTATAAAAGAGCCCATAAAACAAAAGAAGTCAGTTAGTTAATAAATTCTTTCAGCATATTTGAGTCAGGTAAATTTTTAGAGAAAGTGATTCAAGAGATTGACAAATTTTTAAAAAGTTAACACCAGTTCGGTGTTACGAACTTTGAGTAGAGGGAATCAAGCACTTTTCTCCTTTCCTCAGAGACTGCCTGCTGCTGCCATGTTCCATCCATCTGACTAGCTGCACAAGATGACAGACTGACTGCTGACCCGACTGATAACTGCCATACTGTGCCTGCCTGCTATGCTGTGCTTTCCTGAGGTAACTTCACTTAATATAGAGATGTCTTACTAAGTAAATGCTTTTGTAATTCCTAATAAGATGTAGTTGAACCTTTGTATTTTAATTCATGTACTAATTTATAAGTTTCTGTTAAGTATGCTCTTAAACTCTATCTCTGTAATCTCTTACTAGTATAATATAATTCTAACTATGCCCTTTTATGCTTAATTATGTTATATAGCTTTGTGTGGCTCCATTAAATATTTAATTTATTTTGTTTTATATATACAACTGGGTCTCATTTTATGCAGATTATTTAAATGCGATCTTGAAGTTATGCGATTCATGTTTCTTCTTAATATCTTTCATATTTCATTATATTTATTAGATATCAAAAAATTTAAATTATTAATAACTTAGTTTGACTTGAAATACTTTTTTTCTCCAAAAATATGTTATATTAGCAGCTAATGTGAATATGGCCTGAAGCTGTATTTAGAATATAAATATCCTACTTATACTAATGAGTAAATAATAATAATAGATTTATACATACGTATAAAAATATTGCAATAAATATTCAAAAATTTTAAACTTTTAAAACGTATTTTGTTAGATATAACAAAAATAAATAATCTTTTAGATTTTTAAAATAAATGAAGATTTTATTGATTTTGTGAACTGAAAATAATCTTTCTAATGGTAATGTACAATCTTTTTGTTTTGATTGCGATCTCATTTTTTTAATATAGAAACAAAATGTGAATATTTAAAATTTATTTCAGTAGTAAAAATCAGTTAATGATAGATTTTAGGTTGATCTGAGACAAAGACAAACATCAGAAAATGCTGAAATCTGAGTTTCCTGCAATGAACAACCTCTTAAATTCCAACGAGAGTTAGTTATATGTCTGGATATCACGAGCTTTATAAACAATTAGTAAAATCATCATCTGAAAGTTTAATCACCAATTACATTGTCGACAGAAAACAATTAACATAGCACAAGACTGAAAGTGGCACTAGTTGTACTTGCTCTTGTGAGGAATCTGATTTCTTACCAGTTCACAAATGAACACATATTGACAAATAGCAGTAATAATTAAAATATGTATGAAAAAATGTAAAATACTGTAGTTAATAAAAAAAGTTTGTCTTGAATTAATTTTTTTCAAATATTTGAAATTTTTTATTAGTCATACTTTATTTCCTTATTTTTTAATGCAAATTTTAAAAGTAATTTTTCCTTGTTGCTTTGCTTTTAGGTGATTACTGAAAATTACAGAACCTATCCCCCATTCTTCACGGTAAGTTAAGTCTATTTTTGTGCAATTTTGTTAAGGAGGGTTTTCTGCGGAGCCTATCTACCACATAAAATGAGACACAGGGGTATATATAATTTATTTTCTTTAATATGCCAATACTACCCAAACTTACAAGTCTGAAAAATTGGGATAATTGTTTAATTTGGAAAGAAGCAGGGGCTTCATTTAAAATGTATGCATAAAGTTTTGTTTATTTTAAATAGAAATCGCTCGCTAGTTTAGTTTTACTTTAAATCTGTTATTCTTGCATTTTAATTAAAATCTTTTGTTATGGATGAATGCTGCTAAATTTATTGCTTTGAATTTGTCTTTAAATTTTCATTTTTAAAAGATCACTAACTTTATAATTAGACCCTCCCTTCTTGCTGTCACCTGGAGGGCTAATTCTATCAGTTAATAGGTATATGGGAATCAAAATTAAATATAAATTTTGCTAGTTTACTGTTATAAATAAAAAAGATATTATTCATTATAATTTGTTAAATGACTCATGGTTAATGCAGATCATTGCACCGTGGTTAAAATATTTCCATTCTTTAATACACACACACACATATATATATATATATTGATTACATTCATCTCTAATAACATTGCAGACATACATTTTCTTTTACTATATTTTATTATTTCCATTTCATTGTCATATGGAAACTTCGGAAGTTTGAAGTTACCAACGTCTTTCTCCAAACCATTCGTAATCAGAAATATATGTTACTTTCTGTGGAATGTGAGGTGTGAGGTTTTGTTTGTGCTGCAGATGACTGTACAACCAGCTCTGGCCTTCAAACTCAACCTCTCCATTTTGGTACTGTTACGCCGGAACACATGAACGTACCAACCCTAAGTGAGTTTCCAATATTCTTTTAAAATGATGAAATATCCAAAATTGCCATGATGGCTGGATTTCTTTATTGTATGCTAGTACCATTATTCTTCTCATTAATTTGATCACTGTCTGTCTAAGCTTAGTCAGTCACAATGATGTGTTGAAAAATAATGACTTATTTCATAAAATACATTCAGTTTGTTCAGTTAAACTGCTTTTGTTTAGTCATTATCGATTCCCATAGACATAAATCAATTTGTATTAATGATTGTATAATTTACTTATTCTGGTAAATGTAGCACATTGTTTGTTCCATATGTATAAGTTCCAAAGATGTCTTTTCCAAACAATGCCAGTAAAAATATATATAATGATTTTCATAAGGTAGATAAATGATTAAGATTGTATAATTTTGCCTGTTTACCATAAACATTTACTACTAAATTGCAAACTACCATTTATAGCATTAATCATCTCAACTTGTCACGCTTTTATACTTGCTTTATACAACCACAGCATTATATCTAAAAACATCTTTAAATTGGCATATTAACCCTGCACAAGCTATAACACACTCCATAAAATTATGTCCATTAAATAACTAATGTAAAGAGGATTTTATAAAAGCAAATCCCAAGTTTTGTAAATAGACATCATCCCAAGTGTGAAACATTTTGTAACATATATATGCATTTTATTTCATGTAAATCCTGGTTTTTGAACTATTATTTTCTTCTAGTTAATATTTAGAATTATTTTCTTTATCTAATAGCTTAGCATTAATAAATAACTGTAATAAATGTAATTCCTGGGCTACTCTTATCTCGATGATTATCATCAGTCTGATCTTATGCTTTACCGCTTTGCTTCCAGGCCTGGAATTAAAATTATTGTGCTGAATAATCGAGATTGTTGTTCATAGGGTCAGAGATTCGAAAAACAGGCAAATAGGTTAAAATTCAGGATTGCTCCAGACCTGTGTATCTCAAACATGATCGGATTCAAGGTACTTTTGCTTGGATCGAGTCGTGTTGTGTGAGCAGACTGTTTTGACTGGCGCTATTTTTTTCCCAGGCTTGTTGCCGCAATGTGGGCGGAACAATATACACTCTGAAGAGATCGTTAGCTATATACATACATTCTATATATGAATATTCTATTTAAACCTTTTTTGTAATTGATTTTGTAATTATAGAAAAAGTTTGTTTTCTGGTTTCATATATATATAATGGGAAATTTTTGTATTAAAACCAATGTTCATGCGTTACAACCATAAATGTATTTTTTTTTTTTTTTGCAGCTGTAGAAAAATTTTGGTTTCCTGTTTTATAGCTACAAATGCGAAAATATTGTTTTGTTTTTTTAAAAAAAAAAAAAAAATCAATACCCATGCTTTACAACCATACATGAAAATTTTTTTTGTATCTGGTTTTGCAACTGTGGAAAAATATTGTTTTTCCATATTTATAGCTGCCAATGTAAAAATCTTGTTTTAAAAATCTTGATACCCATATGTGACAACCATAAGTGATTTTTTTTTCTGTATCTGACTTTATAACCATATAGAATGTCTTTCTTATGTTATATACGCGAAAATGAAAATGTTTTATAAATAAAACTCATGCACTTCAGCCAGAAGTTATAAACCTTGAAATTGTAACAAGGTGCACTTCATCATGTTTAGTTTATTTCTGTACATTATATATGTAATAAGAGAAAATACTGTGTAGCAAATATTTATTAATATTCACAAGTTGAATAGCCCAGATGTGTTTCGAATTTTTCTACATACTGTTGGCTGGTGCCTTAATATAAATGTGCCAACAGGTTATATAATAAAATAAGATATCAAAATAAGTTCAAACCAGGATGTTGAGAATTATATTGTTTTTCCACTGTATTGCCACGTATAATGTAATGAACAAACATATATATGATATTGCTGAAACAAATCATTAATCTTTTTTTTTTGTAAGAGTCTATTATAGGTGCAGAAAAACAACTAAAAGTCAAACAGCAAGACAGTTGAGTTCCAGAAGATCATACTCATACACGTTATGATCAAATATTTATTTTCATTTATAAGCAGCAGTCAGCAGCAACAAAAAAAATATGGCAGAATGAGGACAGTTGAAGAGAGAAGGGAGAGAAGTGTATATCTTGCATAAAATAAGAAAAGTTTAAATCAAAATACTAAAATATATTTTACAGATAGGTTTAAAATTGAATACCTTTCAAAAGAAAAAAGATAAATTGTGAGGAAAACATAGGAGCAATGATGGCAGAACAAGAATGGAAGATAATAGCCATGCTGTATAGTATGCTTCAGGACATGAGAGAGTCTGACAAATGATGGAAAAGAACTTGAACAGCAACAAAAGGAACTCATGGAGAAAATAAAAAGTGGGCATGGAACACAGCCCAAGAAAAAAAAGAGGAAGCATGATTGAACTTAGAAGGGAGTGGCCCTGCTGTTAATGTAGAATCAAATGAAAGCAAAACAGACAACAGTAATACTGCCATAGCTGCTGAGGTGAAAGAGAGTAAGATGATAGATGTGATCTCAGATACAATGAACTGTGGTGCTCATGTGGCTGTAGACATCAAATGTAAATCAATAGAAACAAAGCCAGAGATAAAAAATATGGACACTATTCCAAATTTTCCAAATGACATGAATATGAATATAGAGTGCCAATCAACTGGAATCAAATCAGAGATTGATAAGATTAGTACTACTTCGTACATACAAGCTGGTGGTTTCAAAGATGCACCTGTTCCCAAGCAAAGAAAGACCATTGATATAACAAAAGACAATGTAGTCTGTGTAGAAACAATATTGAAAAACACAATAATGGAGGTATGAAAATTGTGAATGAAATAGAAGATATGACAAAGAAGGAATTTCTACAAGATGCTAACCAAATAGAGAATCTGATGAACCAAACAAAAGAACCGGAAGGATTTGAAGATGGTCCCACCTTCAGATCAAAGGATATTGATGCTGAAACTAAAGATAAAAGAGTTTTTATGGAAGCATTTTCAACAGACATTGGAGCAGAGGACACAGAACTTCCATCAACCAAAATAAGGTTGGAACTTCATGAGAGTATGTTGGTGAAGACAAATGTCAACTCTATTCAACAAAACTGTAAAAAATTAGGTTTGACATAAATTACTCATAGGCATAGTGTTACTCTAGTGGATTTGGCTAAGGCAGAAGAAAATACTAATGAAATGTGGGTCTGAAGTCTACTTCGGATCAACTCATCTCAAACTGATGATACCAGTTTATCATCTTCTGATGATCTGGCTGTATCAATCATGAAAAATGTGATTGATAGAACAATGTTTACAGTTTTGGATGAATCTTCTGAACTCATAATTGATAGTCCTGAGCTATATTTTCACAATACCTGTAAAGATGTTCAGAAGAAAAGTGATGAAGCATTGATGAAAACATCAAACTTAAAGTTTGGGGATGATGCTCAATGGTCTCCTGAGGTGAAAATGAAGGAAGAGGACAGATCTTTAGATGGATCAGTAATGCTCATTTTAATACTCTCAATAATCATTTATCTAAGACATATGTTCAGAAAAAAATTGATGACGAGCTGAACTCACTGGTCAAAGAAGATAAAATCTGTTTTAGGGCATGGACATATTTAAAAAAAAATAGTTTTATAAAAGATGGAGAAAAATTTCTCAACTCCCAAAGTAAACACATTATAATGGATACCAATATGTCAAAGAAAGTTGGAGAAATTCTCTTAATACAAAATATGTTTGATAAAGAATGATATGATAATATAATAACAAAGCAGAATAATGTAACACCTTTTGATATTTTAGTAAGAGTCCTAGAAAGACATATCTATAACCCAGGGGAACATCATTTTGAGCCTTGTATACCTCCAGATCCAGGAAAATATCATTATTGAAAAAAAAAGCAGCCATTGCAAATGGACATGCCCACTTTATGAATCCTTATACAGTTAATAAGTTGCAATAAAAATAAAAATGAATGAAAGAATTTTCTTTTCCATATGAGAAACTTGATTGAAATGATGAGGCAGTTTTTTTTCAATGAGGAGCAAAGTTTTCATGCTCATTTATTAAGGTTGTTTTTCTCACCAAAATTATGGTAGACTCGAACTAAGGTAATTTTTTTTAATTGATTTTTTTTGTTAATGATCACTTTAAGTGGGGAAGTATGAAGCAGCAGATGTCTAATCACATTGAGCTTCATGCTTTGCCAAATATACTAACCTCCTGTGGGGCCCGCAATTCAGACCTCACTGTAAACATATGCCAAGTCACCTACACATTGTATTGTAATAATTAAATAAAGCTATAAAAATATCTAGTAAAATAAAGCAGAGCATGTGATAGACATATATAAATGAAGCAAGAATCTTGGTAGTAATTATTGCTAAAAATTAGACATTTTCTTTATATAATGTTAGCTATATTATTTTACATATGTATTTTAATTAAAGTGTTGAAATTTAAAAACAAAAAAAAATGGGGAAGGGTCAAAATACTTTTGAAATCATTAATAAGCTGAAATCATCTTTGTCTGTAGTCAGGTTATTTTCATTAAAACTAAAATTTAATTAAAATTATGAGTAATCTTTTTGTTAGTTTGTTTGCAAATCATTACAAATACCTAAAAAGATATTTCGAGTGTTAGCTTTAAAAAATTTTACTAATTAAATATTTTTTTATCAAGACATTACAGAGATATCTGTGGGTAAGTAAAACTGCATTCTTGGGGAGATTAGTATAAAAAAACCCATAGAATAAAAAGTCAGTTAGTTAATAAATTCTTTCAGCACATTTAAGTCAGTAGGTAAATTTTCAAAGAAAGTGATTCAAGAGATCATCAAATTTTAAGAAGTTAACACCAGTTCGGTGTAATGAACTTTGAGGAGAGGGAATCCAGCACCTTTCTCCCTTCCTCAGAGAGTGCCTGCTGCTGCCATGTTTCATCCATCTGATCAGCCACACAAGATGACCGTCTGACTGCTGACCCGACTGATGATTGCTATACTGTGCCAGCCTGCTATGCTGTGCTTTCCTGAGGTAACCTCACTTAATGTAGAGCCTTAATAACAATCCTTTTGTAATTCCTAATAAGATGTAGTTGAACCTTTGTATTTTAATTCACATAGTCATTTATAAGTTTCTGTTAAGTATGCTCTTAAACTCTCTCTCTGTAATCTCTTACTAGTATAATGTAATTCTAACTATGCACTTTTATGCTTATGTTATATAGCTTTGTGCGGCACCAGTAAATATTTTTGTTTTATATATATATAATTTGTTTTCTTTAATATGCCAATACTACCCAAACTCACGGGTCTGAAAAGGGGGTAATTGTTTAATTTGGAAAGAAGCAGGGACTTCATTAAGTATGTAGCCATAAAGTGTTGTTTATTTTAAATAGAAATCGCTTGCTAGTTTGGTTTTATTTTAAATCCGTTATTCTGGGATATTAGTTAAAATCTTTTATTGTGGATGAATACTGCTAAATTTATTGCTTTGAATTTGTCTTTAAATTTTCATTTTTAAAAGATCGCTAACTTTATAATTAGACCATTCCTTCTTGCTGCTGTCTGGAGGGCTAATTCTATCAGTTAATACATATATGGGAATCAAAATTAAATATAAATTTTGCTAGTTTAATGTTGTAAGTAAAAGAGATATTATTCATTATAATTTGTTAACTAACTAATGATTAAAGCAGATCATTGCACCGAGGTTAAAATATTTTCAAGCTTTAAAATATATATATATATATTGTATTCATCTCTAATAACATTGCTGGCATGCATTTTCTCTTGTTATGATATTCTATCTTTTCCATATAATTGTCATGTGGGAACTTTGGAAGCTGAAGCTACCTACATATCTTTCTCCAAACCATTCATAATCAGAAGTATATGCTATTTTCTGTGGAACGTGAGGTGCGAGGTTTTGTTTGTGCTGTGGATGATCATACAGCTGCTCTGGGCCTTGAAACCCAACTTCTACATTTCACTACCATTACACCAGATGCGCAAATGTACCAACCCTAAGTGAGTTTCCAATATTGTTTTAAAATGATGAATTATCCAAAACTGCCATGATGGCCGAATTTCTTTGTTGTATGCTAGTACCATTACTCTTCTCATTAATTTGATCACTGTCTGTCTAACCTTAGTTAGTTGCAATCATGTGTTGAAAAATAATGACTCATTTCGTAAAATACATTCAGTTTGTTCAGTTAAACTGTTTTCGTTTAAAGTCGTTATCGATTCCCATAGACGTAAATCAATTTTGCATTAATGATTGTATAACTTACTTATTCTTGTAAAGGTAGCATATTGTTTGTTCCATATGTATAAGTTCCAAAGACATCTTTTCCAAACAATGCCAGTAAAAATATAGATAAATGATTAAGATTGTATATTTTTGCCTGTTTACCAAAATCAATTATTATTAAATCGCAAACAACCATTTATATCATTAATCATTTCAACCAGTCATGATATTTTATATTTGTTTTATACATCAACATTATTATATCTGAAAACATTTTTAAATTGGCATATTAACCCCGCACAAGCTATAACACACTCCATAAAATTATGTCCGTTAAATAATTAATGTAAATGAGATTTTATAAAAGCAAATCCCAAGTTTAGTAAATAGACAATGTCATCCCAAGCATGAAACATTTTGTAACATATATATGCATTTTCTTAATATTTTATGAAATATATATTTCATGTAAATCCTGGTTTTTGAATTATTATTTTCTTCTAGTTAATATGTAGACTTATTTTCTTTAGCTAATAGGTTAGCATTAATAAATAAGTGCAATAAATGTAATTCCTGGGCTATTCTTATCTCGATCATCATCATCAGTCTGATATTATGCTCTACCATTTTGCTTCTGGGTCTAGAATTAAAATTATTGTACTGTATCATCAGTATTGTTGTTCATAGGATCAGAGATTTGAAGAACAGGCAAATAGGTTAGAATTCAGGATTGCTCCAGACGTGTGTATCTCAAGCATGACCGGATTCAAGGTACTTTTGCTTGTATTTTGAGTCATGTTGTGTGAGCAGACTGTTTTCACTGGTACTTTAGACAACTTTGTTAAAAAAAAATTCTATTTCTTCACCTGCTTCTTTTAATATATCAATTATAATTACATCATTACCTGGAGCCTTTCCTTTCTTCATAAATTTAATTGCATGTTTCACTTCTTCATTTAAAATTCTGGGTAATTTGGTAGATGTAATAGATATAGGAGGATACTTGTTCTTTATTACTATATAATTCTTGATAAATGTCTAAGACCGATTTCATGATAACATCTCTTTTTTTAGTAATAATTCCATCTTTTTTTTCTTATTGTATAAATAAATTTCCTACCAATACCAAATGTTGTTTTACACTATTGAGACTTTTATTCTCTTCTGCAGCTTTCCTTGCTAGTTCACAGTTATAACTTCTTATATCATTTTCAACTCTTTTCTGCACCATTTTACAAAATTTGAGATACTCAATCCTTTTTAATGCAACATTTTTGTATAACTTCATATTCCTTCTTTTCTTCATAAATTCCCTAGTCTCAGTAGAAATTTTATTGGTCAATTGCTGCATTTTTCTACCAGCTATCTTTGATGCAGTTTTTAAAAGTGTATCAGTTATTTTCATATTAATTTCATTCAAATCTGAATCATGTTCAAAATCTAGTAATACTTGAAATCGATTTGTAAGTTCTAATTTAAATTCATTAGAATGTTTCTGAAGATTAGGAATATCAACTGTAAATATTGCTTTTCTTAATAATTTTTGTCTCTCTAGTTTTGCATTAACACATATCTTACATTTTACTAATCGATGATCACTTCTTGTGTTAAATTTATTTAAAAAATTACAATCTTGAAATATGTATTTTCTGTTAGTCAAAATATAATCCAATTCTGCTGTACCTTCATTTGAATGCTTCAATGTCCATTTCCTTTTCACACTTTTCTCAATAAAAGAATTCATAATATAAAGTTTTTCTTTTTTTGTAAACTCCACAAGTCTATGTCCCCTCTCATTTCTATTAAAATAACCAAAATTATCTTCAGCACTTTCATCTCTCATTTGTTTACCAATTCTAGCATTAAAGTCTCCCATAGCAATTTTAAAATACTGTTTACTCTGATCAAAAACCTTTTGTGCATCCATATAAAAATCTTCTATTACTTCATCACTATGAGAACTTGTTGGGGCACAAACCTGAATTATCTGATTTGGTATCTGCTATTAAGTTGTATAACTAATCTTGCCACTCTGTCCAATATACCACAAATCTCCAAATGTTGTTCTTCCAACCTTTATTTATAATGAATCCTACTCCACTTATATTTCCAATATTTGTGCTTTTATAATAGAATACATGTCCATTTTTTAAGTCAATTGTTTCTTCTAACTTCACAAAGTCCAATAATGTCCCATTTAATATAAGACAGTTCTTCTTCTAATTCTTGAAATCTTCCTTAACTTGAAAGTGATCTGCAGTTGTAAGTACCTAAATAGAAAGTCATCATCAGATGGCAGCCTGGGTCCACAATCAGAGGATTCTTAGCATCCTCTGTTTTCGGCCATCAACCACTGCCTTGGTTGGTGTTTACAGCCTCCTAAAAATAAGTGCCATATTTTTATTTTTATGTGTCATAATTGTATATATCTATTGGAAAAATATTTATCATTTACACAAACATTCATTCTGCCTTATTAGGCAACTGAGAAAAAAGACCATGCTGTTTCTTGATCCTAACCTCAGAGGTAAAAAACCAATAAACTAACCATGCTGGCTAATGCATGTTGATGAGCAGCCCATCCATATTTGGATACTATATGAATAATCACATAGTAATAACAGCTGCAATGACAAGAATGTATGGAGTGGACATTAGGAATTTGCCCTACTTGGTTCCTTTAAGGCCTCTAAGAGCAACCAAAGGGTCTCCTTTCAGTTGATATCAAACTCCTTTCTGCAGCCCTTATATATATATATATATATATATATATATATATATATATATATATATATATATATATATATAATTACAACCATTAAATGTCTGTATTTTTAAATTATATAATAATAATTCAAACAAATATATTTAACACAGTATTCAAAATTAAATAATATATTCTTTACCAGAAGTACTTTCAATTGTTTCACTGACAATCTTTATCAACTGTTAATACAAACGTACAAAAAATAAAAACTTGCATTACCCATCATTCAATCTATTCAAATTTCCCACAATTCTGTTGTCTTTATATTAGCCGATTGTTTATTCATTAAACCACCTCTATTCCTAGATATCATCATTGCCTCTTTAATTTTACGTTTTTCACTACACCTTTCAATTTGAATAATTTTTATATCTCTATTATTAAATTTAAAACCATAATTACATGTTTTATTATGATCAAATATAATTGATGGAGTATTCATATTTACTGAAGATATATTTTCTTTCTGTACACGTTTATATAATGTCTTATGATCATTATATCGTTTTTGTAATGTACATTTGGATTCCCCTATATATTTTATTCCACAACCACATTCCAACATATATATAACAGAACTTAATTCAAACTTAGAAATCTTGGCTTTGGAGTTATTTATCATATCATTTATATTATTTGAAGAGAAAAAAGAAATTCTACACAAACCACTAAAAAGTTTATTAATTAATTTAGCTTGTTGATTAGATATAAAAGGAATAGAAATCCATTTATCACTTTTTAATTTACTTAATATTTTCTTATTATTACTCTTATTTTGATTATATTTTGTAATTGTATTATAAATAATATTCCTTCCATAACCAACATTCAACATATCAGTAATATATACATTAATATTTTCAATTTTATCACTAATAAATTTGCACAAATAATCATTTCTAAATAAAAATGACTTCAAACCAGCTAATTTATGACTCATATGAACTTTAGAATTATATGGAATATAACCCCTAATTTCCACAGGTTTTAAAATCATATTATAATCAAACACATTATTATTTCTTTTAATAAATATATCTAAAAACTTTATAGAATCTTCCTTCTCTTCATTTAACACCCATTTTACATTATTAATCATATTTAACTCATTAAAAAAATTAACTATTATTTCATTATGTGCACATATAAATACATCATCAACATATCTACAATATACTTTAATTCCTTTATATTTTATCTGAGACAATATCTTAACCTCATAATTAGAAATAAAAAAATTACAAAGCTGTGATACCACCGGAAGACCCATTGGCCAACCAAAATTCATTTTATAAAAGCAATCATTAAACCTAACATATATATTATCATTCACAAATCTTAATATTTTAACAATAAAATTCCTAATATTATTATCTATAGATTTTAAAAACAAAGCTCTTTCAATAATCTCTATTGATTCCATACGATTAATTGAACCATACATTTCAGATATGTCAAGTGTACACATAACATCATTATTATCAATTTTTATATTTTTAATCCTATTAATAAAATCAAATGATGATGAAATCGTATAATCTCCAAATCCAAGCACATCTTGCATTATTTTTTCAATATATCTACAAGCATTATAATAAAAAACACCACCAAAATCAACAATTACTCTTAATGGATAACAATTTTTATGCAATTTTATATTTGCAAAGATTCTTGGAAACACTGCAGACGACGGATATAAACTGTAATATGTCTTTGCATCAATAACTTTTTTCTTTTTAGCAGTCATTAAAATGTCATTAATAAATTTCATTCTATATGTATCAATATTATTTAATTCACTTTTTTCAAAACAAAGCTTCTTCATTTGATCCATAATTTTCATATTATATTCATCCTGTTTCATTAGGCACATCTGTAACCCCTTGTCCTCCTTCAAACAAATTAATTTATTACTTTTTAAAAAAATTTTAAATTCATAAATTTGTTTTAACCAAACATTATCATTTTGCTTATCAAATGTTTTATTTTTTATTTCATTAATTATTTTATTCCTATCATTTAAATCACAATTTATAACACCAAACGAATATTCAATCGCCGCATTTAATTCAATACTAGAATCTTTCCAACCTCCACCGACGTATTTAGATCCAAAATTTAAAATATAACGCTGATTAAAATTCAAATCAACTCCAGAGATATTCACATAGTTTTGATCACTAAAATTTCTTGGAAACTTTTTATTATACAAATGTTCAATTTTCCTATTAAATTTATCCATCATTTTTGAATGCAAATTATTAAAACGTATTTGACAAATCTGTTTATATTCATATAAATAATCAATATTATTAACGTAAATAAAATGATTTAATGTTTTTAAATACTTTCTATTATAAAACAGCAAATACTTACATTGGTCAATTATATTACGAAGTATTATATTTTTTAGATCATCCATAGATCTCACACTCAATTTACATAACTTATTTATTTTAATACAACAACAGTTAGGAAACACTTTAAAAATCCGACAGGAATACAAAAACTTTATTCTGCACTTTAAGATTTGTGAATGATAATATATATGTTAAGTTTAATGATTGCTTTTATAAAATGAATTTTGGTTGGCCAATGGGTCTTCCAGTGGTATCACAGCTTTGTAATTTTTTTATTTCTAATTATGAGGTTAAGATATTGTCTTAGATAAAATATAAAGGAATTAAAGTATATTGTAGATATGTTGATGATGTATTTATATGTGCACATAATGAAATAATAGTTAATTTGTTTAATGAGTTAAATATGATTAATAATGTAAAATGGGTGTTAAATGAAGAGAAGGAAGATTCTATAAAGTTTTTAGATATATTTATTAAAAGAAATAATAATGTGTTTGATTATAATATGATTTTAAAACCTGTGGAAATTAGGGGTTATATTCCATATAATTCTAAAGTTCATATGAGTCATAAATTAGCTGGTTTGAAGTCATTTTTATTTAGAAATGATTATTTGTGCAAATTTATTAGTGATAAAATTGAAAATATTAATGTATATATTACTGATATGTTGAATGTTGGTTATGGAAGGAATATTATTTATAATACAATTACAAAATATAATCAAAATAAGAGTAATAATAAGAAAATATTAAGTAAATTAAAAAGTGATAAATGGATTTCTATTCCTTTTATATCTAATCAACAAGCTAAATTAATTAATAAACTTTTTAGTGGTTTGTGTAGAATTTCTTTTTTCTCTTCAAATAATATAAATGATATGATAAATAACTCCAAAGCCAAGATTTCTAAGTTTGAATTAAGTTCTGTTATATATATGTTGGAATGTGGTTGTGGAATAAAATATATAGGGGAATCCAAATGTACATTACAAAAACGATATAATGATCATAAGACATTATATAAACGTGTACAGAAAGAAAATATATCTTCAGTAAATATGAATACTCCATCAATTATATTTGATCATAATAAAACATGTAATTATGGTTTTAAATTTAATAATAGAGATATAAAAATTATTCAAATTGAAAGGTGTAGTGAAAAACGTAAAATTAAAGAGGCAATGATGATATCTAGGAATAGAGGTGGTTTAATGAATAAACAATCGGCTAATATAAAGACAACAGAATTGTGGGAAATTTGAATAGATTGAATGATGGGTAATGCAAGTTTTTATTTTTTGTACGTTTGTATTAACAGTTGATAAAGATTGTCAGTGAAACAATTGAAAGTACTTCTGGTAAAGAATATATTATTTAATTTTGAATACTGTGTTAAATATATTTGTTTGAATTATTAATATATATATATTGAATCATTTTGCCCATCTGACTAGGTCTCTGTTACACATAAAATGCATGAGGTAATCAAATTATGGAAAAAGAAGAAAGTTTCATTCATATTTCTAAAAACATAACCATATTTCCTGATCAACTCTACCTAGTAATTGTTACGATTTTCATTATCGATGGAATCAGCTTTTATTTCTTTTATAAGGGTGCCAGGATTCATATAAGAATCCGCTGAATTCCATCGCATCGTGTCTCGAAAATTAAAAAGACAAAATGTTTTTAAAGAATCGGTATCATATTTTACTGTAACTAGAGTTATTTTCTAGATATTATTATTCCTGGAGTTTAGTCAACACATATTGGCAAAGGTAAATTATATTTTCAAATCTTATAAATTTAATAATAATCATCAATAACGTACAAGGAAAAGTTGGTATTAGAAATAAATATTTTATTCTAACCAATTAAAGTGTTTAAAGAGAAATTACTAATTAATTAAAACTGGAGAGAACACACGCTAATCCAAACACGAATCCATTAATTAAAAATAACAGTAAAACAATTAAAGTTCTTGGGTAGACAAGAGTCTCTTGAATAATAAAATTACAGTCTCTATCGAGATTATTTTTAAGCTTTTTTTTTTTTTTTAAGAGTTGTTTGCAAACTTTAAGTCACAATAGAGAAAAGTTAATCTTAGCTTACCAGTAAGTTTAGCGACTTCACGAAGCTTGTAGATTACTATGCATAGTTTTTTTTTGTGGGAGAATGAGCCCGGCCATCGGTTATAAGTTGATCTTGGTCTATCCTACTGGTTGGTCATGAAAGCTTTTCTGGTGTCAATCTTCAGGAATGATGTCAGCAAAAGCCCCGTCCCACTCCAACATGCAGAGTTATTTCAGTGTAGAGTGGTCCTGGATATATTTTTGTTATCCAGGACCAACCAAAGGAAAAACAGACAAGACCCTGATCAAACTGGTCACTTCCTTTTATACTTGAGGTCCAATTTTCAGACTTCTGCGCATGTTATTATTATCATGGCATTTAGGTTTATAATCTTGTACATTCTTTATCATTTTTCAGTTATAAAGTTCTCTTTTTTTTTTTATAAAGTCTTTCAGCCATCTTTAATTAGCTAAAATATTTTTCTTTTAGCTTATCTGGATTAGTAATTTGTGTGTCTTTTGTTCTCTCCAATTTTTACTTTTATTTTTAATTAGATAAAAAAAAATATAGATGAAAAATTTAACTTTCATTGTATGTTTTAAAAAAATAAATTATACAAACTAAAAAAAAAATTAATTTCATCTTTTTAATAAGATCGCTAAATTTACTTTTTCCTAGCTTTTACCAAATGCCAATCATATCTGTACCATATATAAATAAATGGTACAATATATATATATATCTTACTTTTTATAAATAAAAATGAAAAAATAGCTTGTGACTTTTAGAAGAAAAAACAATTCTGACCTGACTACTTTTGCTTATATTACTGATTTTAATTTTTTTTAATTAATATACCTAATAGTTTATTGCGCTTTATGCAAAAAAGTGAAGCTTGACTCAATCTTATTACAAGTTATATGGCTTAGCGTTTTCAGAGACCTTGTGTCTCCATAATCATTGCCTACTTTTAACTGAAGTTAATGTTAATGTGTAAGTGAAAAGCTTGTAAAGCGAGACTAGCTTTCATTTAAAAAGTTGTTGTATCAGTACAATATACATATATATATATATATATTTAATAGTTCTTACTTATGATTCTGAGACTTGGACACTTAATAGAAGAACAAAACAGAGACTTCAGACCACTCAAAGAAGTATAGAGAGATGCATTTTAGGAGTAACAAAAATAGATTGAAAACAATATATGGGTGAGAGAACAAACAGGTGTTAGTGACCTCATTGAAACAATAAAAAGATTGAAATGGAGTTGGGCCAGACATATTGATAGAAGAGATGATAATAGATGAACAATTGAAATCTTAAACTGGATTCCAAGAGATTGTAAAAACCCCAGAAAGAGATCACATGTGAGATGGATGGATGAAATAAAAAAGTGTACAGGGATGATGTGGAGAAGAGAAGCTAAAGATTGGAGAAGATGGTTGGAACTTGGAGAGACCTTCATCCGGCAGTGAATTGATAATGGTTGATGATGATGATGATTAATATGAAAATATGAATATATGCATATGAATACATACAACATATGCTTATACAGCTACAATTATTATTAAACATTGTAAAATGGGTATATATATATATTATATTATTCTTGATTTGAATCACAGCTAAACGTTAAAAAGTAATGTGTATCTCTTAAACAATTAGTTCTAAATTCAACAATATAAAATATCTTCCTATGTTTCAAGCATATGAACATTGTAAAAAAAAATTATTAATAACAATTTGTAATGCTATTTCTTTTTTTTTATTTTATCTCTTTTTGTAAAAAAATATATCATTAATATAATGTCAGTTTTAAAAATATTGTTCTAAACTTAGTAATACAAAAATTTCTATATATTTTTGACTATTCTATTGCTTGATTATGAGAATATGGGTATGAGAATAAGCAAATGGTTCTTTACTAAGGAAATGATAAGACATTCAGTAACTTGATATAGGAAAAAAGTTTTGATTCAGAGATTTTAGCTCTTGAGTGTGACACTTTACTACTACATTAAATCACCCAAGATACTGTTACAATGACTCTCACTTCCCAATAAAACTGTCATAATTTAGAATTGATAAAATTGATATCATAAAAAATGTTAATAAGTTTCTTTATTAAGGAATCTTACCTTTCTAAATATATAATCAGCAGCTACTTTAAATGCTTTGAAACATATATATTGCCCATGACAAGTGAAGAATAATTAAACATCTATTAAATGCCCAAAACTTTATATTCATTTACTTTCACAATGTTATTTTCATTTAACATGTAATTAAATAAAATAAAATTTATTTTGTTTGAAAAAGAAAATCATTTTTATTTCATCTTTTTTGTTCTGATATATATTCAAAGTTTTTTAATCTATTCTATAAACAATAACAATTACAAGATTTTTAATGAGTTTATAAATTTTAATATCAGTAAAATATGAAATACAGCAGACAATGTCACTCAAATCAAAAGAATGTATAATGAAAAAAACCCACTCAAAAATAGAAACATGAATCATACCTCAAATATTTGACAAAAAAAATTCTTTTGTGTAAATATACCATAACCAATCTAACCATAATTTAGTTAATCTCAGCAGATAATCTAACTTATTAATAAGTATAGGATCATAAATCTTATCAAAGTCATTATAATGATAAATAAAAACAATTTGATTTTGATCACCAATAGCATGTGATACAACAATAAAGCTAAAAGTTCTGGAATTTTTTTTTACCAAATGAGTATAAACATATTTATATAGTCAATTCAAATAATTTAGCTGGAACTGATGAGACTGGCTTCATCTCTATCTTTATGTCCATTTTATGCATACTTTCCATTTTAGTAATTTTCCACTTATTTAAGAAAAAGTGACCTTGGAGTAGAAAAATTAAACAAATTAAAAAACAAGAGTAATCAATGATTTATTCTTTACTTCCAATTACATGGTAAAGATTAAATAATATTTTTAAAATAGTATTTATTATTTTAATCATACAATTAAATATATTTATAAAAATTTTATTTTTATTCTATTAAGTAATAATTGCACGTGTGTATAGAAAGATTGGCAAAATACAATTTATATGATTACAATTATAAATACAAAATCAAATTATTAATTTTAAATTTATAAAAAAGTAAGATTAAAATAATTACATAATAGTAGTCAGATTATATATAAGAAAATATCAATTGCATCAATCAATATAAGCATTAAAAAATTAACGGTATAAATTAAATCCATTATTTTTAAATATATTTTTCGATTTAGCTTTTAATTTTCCTATAATGTTTGTGAGATTTTTAATTCATTAGGTATCTCTTTTTTTCTTTTTATTAAGAAAAAATTTACAGTGTCAGGTATACATTTGATAATTATAATAGTTTCATATAGAAGTTCAAAGTTTTGCAACCAATCTGTGTGGTATTGTCATAACATTTACTGCAGTAATCTGAGATGTTGTCTCATTATCACAAATCATAATCTGTGCCCATGTGTCTACAAAGAGATGCTCTGGCACAAGGAGTCGATCTCTGTTCTTCATGCTTATTATTATTGTTTTAAAAGTTCTCCAAGGATCACTATGTTCTTGTCTGAAGGTATGCGGCACCTGGTGATCCATAAGGCATGTAGTAGGCATGCCGCTAGTCTGATAGTTGAGTAGTTTCCTTCTTTAATTGCCCGATCAATTGACAGGACATTGCCACAGCCAGAGAAAATGGTATGAGCAGGCATAGAAGATGTGCTCCAGTGTTTCTTCATGCATATTACAGAGTTTACACATGGGGCTTAATTGACGAAATCCTCTTTGCATCACCAAAACGTGACTGGTGGGCAAGGAGACAAGTTAAATTTGATTATAAAATCGACCAGCTTTGGTCCTATCCACCGGTATCTTGACTTCCTGAGCATTTGTTTTACAGACAATCGGGTAGATAATGGGTTTTGATTTGGGAAAAGGATTTTGTACACTTCCCAATATGTTTGCTTAGCTTTCTCTAATTGCTTGGAAACTGAAAATAGAGTCCCCAGTTGTTCTTGTAGTTCTCTGACCCATTTACTGGGTATGGGTGGTGGTGTATCTGTGGGCTCCACAGTGTCTTCACTCTGATCCTTTTCTTTTTTATTGTGGATTTTCCTGAGCACTGAAAAAGCTCTTTGAACAAAAAACACCTTGATGGCATGGAGACCAAGTCCATTCAGGTCACGTGGTCTCTGCACCTTGGCCAGACTGATGCATACAGTTTTTCTCTTCCACATCATCTTGGCGCAGGCTGAATGTACAGCATCCTGAAAACCCTTGGTCGGTTTGAAGATGGGCAGGTAGTAGTTTATACATGGAAACACCATCATATTTAACAATGCCACCTTGCCTGGGAGTGAGAGGAGATCATTGAGAGAGAGTTTGTTACCTTCTTGGTTTTGTCCAAAAGGTCCTGCTGGATGGCCCTCCTCATCACTGTTTTGGAGAGGGAAATTGGGAACCCAAGGAATTTCTGTGGATTTCCTGTATATCTTGATGGTACTGTAACACCCCTACTGATTTTCCAGACAACAGATTTGTCAGGGTTGATGGCCAGATTGAATCTGCCAGCATATCTGTCCAGCAGTTGGTATAACCTTGGCAGGTATTTCTCAGAAGGGAGGAAAATGGTAACATCATCCACATATGAAATGTGGTGGAGTTCCTCCTTCAGTGCTGGCACATAGACTCCTGGTAGTTCTTTTTCCACATCTTCTAGTAGGGGATTCAGGTAGGTAATGAAACAAAGGGAGCTTAGTGGGGACCCCTGGGGGATTGATAGATGTGGTCTGAAACCAGGGGCCAGGAAAGTGATGTGTGAATTGACATGTTTAGCAACAAGTTAGCAATGATTTTAACATAGACAATAGGTACTCCATAGTGCCTTAATAAGGATAGTAGTTTTGCTGGCATCACGGAGTCAAAGGCAGCCGCAAAGTCTATCTGAATAGCAACAGGCCCTGATTTTCGATGTGATCTTACATGCTCCACCAGCAGCATGAAGCGCTGCACCGCCTCAATGGTGGATGAGCCTTTGCGTGCAAATTGGTGTACAGAGATCCTGGTAAGTAACTGCTGCTGGATCCTATCCTTAACTAATGATTCAATTGACTTGATGATTAGTGGGGACATTGAGATAGGTCTAATGTTAGATAAACTGGATGGATTGGTGAATTTTTTCATGTATGGTACAAGAGCAATTGGATACAGGTCAGGAACACTTCGAAAGTCCCCAGCCAGCATATCAACTACTCTCCATACTATTGGAGCTTTGAAATGGCTAAGGTGCAACAATACAAATCGGGGAATGCCATGTAAACCAGGATGCACATGTTCAGGATAGGATTGAAGCTTCTGGATGATTTGTTCCTCTGTTATATTGTGTTCAACTTCTTGTTTATCATCCCAGATGTTACTGATCTCATTAGACACAATATAAATTGTTTTTCATCGAAAATGTAAAGTGGATGCATCATAATGCATCCATAGTGAGAAAGATGACTTCTGGCTGAATGGTTGTGATGATAAATAAGCCAAAATGCATCCTGATAAAAACAAAAAGTTGAAAATATGTGTTAGTAAATAGATTGTAAACCCCTCCACAAGATAATAAAAGTGGATAGAAACCAGACTTTACTTTGTGTGAGAATGGGATAGTGAAAATTATTAAAACTGTCAAAATGAGTAAGGAAACTAAAGTGTTGATACCTCTATAACACTACAGATATATTATTCAATAAGAAAGATTTAAAGAGTATATAGCTATTAGGAATAAATTTCAATTTAACAAATGATTAGTAATAATCATTAATATATTTACATAAAATAGTTTATATCAAAGTTGTGAGTACAGAAAGTTTGACACTTGTAATCAAACTACGGTAATTTGCTATCTATATAATACTAAACAAATGATGAAGATATGTATAAGAGATTGTGATATGGGTCAATAGATAAATGCTGCTTCACACTAAAATCTTTTCCACTGTTTCAGGAGTGGTAAAGGAATAAAAGTTTGAAATATACTTAATATATGTGCAGGAAGTTAAATTTAAATGTATCTTTAAAAATGTGTATATGAAGTTAAATTATAACATGTGCTGTGTAAGTCTTGCTCACTTGAAAAAGTAAAATGATGCTTTTATAATGCATCAATAGAGAAGTTGGTCTGATTTTTGGGTTGATAGATGGTTGTGATGGATTGAACTAAGGTGAAAAAAGCACTGATAAAACTAAAAACTTAAAAAAATATAAATTAAGGATATATTCCTTTATAAATATACTTTTTAGTTTGGCTTTTAATTTTTCTATAATGTTGTAAGTTTTTTAATTCATTAAGTACATCATTAACAACAATATAAGAAGTTGTTTTCTAAGATACATTTCAAATTATGTTACAATAGCCTTTTTGAAAGTAATGTTAAAGGAATTTTCCCTATAATTATGTATTCAAAAAGTTAAAAAAAACACTTATATATATACAACATGTACTGACCTAAGTAAAGGTCATCTTTTTTTTTTTTAATTGGTTGCTTTAACAATTTTTTTTAAAGATTTAATGTAAATTAAACAAAATATTTTAATATTATAGAAATAAATGTAAGAAATATAGCAAGCATAAAAAGCCATTACTTTTGCAACTATTAATGTCAAAAATAGTGTGAACTATGCAATATCAAACTTCAATTATACGCTAACCAAAACTAAATGTAAATACAGTACAGTGTATGCACACATGGAAATATGTCTTTTTTTTTCTTAATTGGTTGCTTTAACAAACTTTTTTTAAAGCTGTAATATAAATTAAATAAAAGATTTTAATATTATAGAAATAAATGTGAGAATCAAGGCTGTATTAATAGCAGTATTAGCATAAACTACGTGATATCAAACTATACAACTTCAATTATACCCCAAACAAAACTAAATGTAAATAACATATTATATAACATCTATTTTTCTCCTAACTAAATATCACATTTGAATTTATGTACTGTAATCACATTGTCTTCATGATTTAAATACTATACATATTCAGTTCTGTACTGTAGGTAAAAAGCACATGTACTGATTTTTTAAACCTCAAGCATCTTTTATTAATGGTGGAATTACTTCCTTTGCATAAAATATGCTTCATAATAAAAATGAGATTATTAAATATAAAGAATGGAATTACTTCCTTTGCATAAAATGCTCATAATATAAATTACAGTTTAGGTATAATTATTTATTAATTTTTTTCTATGCTGTCAAAATCATCATTTTTGTAATTTGTTAAAGCAACCAATTAAACAGTATTGCAGACAACACAGACAACAGAAAAAAATAGAAATTTTATATGAGATAATTTTCATCTATTATATTAAATAAAGTTATTCATATAATGTTAATATTTTAATATAATAATAGTGAGCTAAACTATATATTATTATTATTCTATATCTTGATAATGATACTCAGCATCAACAATATTCAAAGAAAATGACAAATGAATTTTGCAAAACATTGATACAAACTAGAGCATCAATATGATGTTTTCAAGATACTTTTTATCTACTATCAATATATCTAATATATTTTACCTTATCTGCACTTATACATTTATTATTGTTGCATATTGTACTATTGTAATATATACAACTTTGTGAATGTAAGTGTATATCAACATTTTTATATATTATATGTAAAGAACATATATATATCAACCAACATGGTGACAATGAATAAATGAACTCCAATCAGGCAATATTTCTAGATTAATACCTTGAATCACAGAGGTGACTGCTCATATATTATATATTATATATTCTATCTATAAATCTCATTAAATTTACCTGGAATGTGTTCTAATCCTGGTCTCTCATAGTTTCTTCCAGCACCATGAGTATATTTCTTTAATGCTGGTTAGATCAGGAAGAAATGAAAGGCTTTATCCATATATAATAATATTTAATTTTTCCTCATAATGGTAGCACCAAAAGTTAACAAAATATATTAAATGACATGGTATTTAATATAAATAAATCAAATAAATATTTTTATTAACAAGTCTTAACAAATTAAATAACATAATTATAAATAACTCCATAGCTAAAATGGTAATTTGATTATTCATAGTGAGAGTACCAAAGTTAAAAGAAATAAATTTTAGCAAATGGGATGAGTACCTATTATGCACTCTAACATAGTGCAAAACCAAATACTCCAAATTTCTATTTGATTATGAAATATAAAATTTTATTTTGCTATGAAGACTTCATCCGTAGCATTTGGATGAATTTCATTATCATATATTAGCCTATACTATATCATGAGAGTATTGCTTATTAACTACTTAATTTTTGTACTATTATTTAAGTGTATTATATGAATATGAATGCACACAGTATTACCTAATTCATTAATCACTTCAGGTATATTTAAATAAGAATTTAAACCTTAAATAAGGATTTTAAATCAATGACTTAGTTAGTATGCATGGATTTGTAATCCAGGCATGCAGAGCATCTTATAATATTAGGTATATCATATGCAAGAATATTAAGTTTACTATCAATAATAATATTATAACTTCTTATCCTGTTTTACTGACTTAATTCTTCATAAAGAGGTAAAGATGTGAAATGCATGAAAAAACACATTTACATAAATCACAACATTTAAATTATGAATAGGCAGATATAACTTGGATTCTTGTCATCTTTAAGATAAAACAATGATATGAATCTTAATAAATGGTGCAGCATAGAAAGTGCATTCTCTCTTTTTTAAACCACAATAAGTGAATTCTTATGTAACTTATAACACCACTTAAATATTAGAAATACCATTTTGCAATTAAAAAATAATGAATTTTATAAAAAATACCCAAAAATTAATGCTGAAAAGGAAAAAGCTTTATATGTATATCAATTTTTTGAAATTTATTATAGTGGTCAAAGCAGTAAACTCAAGAGCTAAGCCAACTACAATACTTGAATATTGATCTATTAAAAAAACTGATAACATAATTATTATTATAGCCATAAAATAGAAGATAAATGATGATGGCAGATTTTATTGAAAAAGTGAGTCTTGAAAATTCCAAAAGAAAATAGATTCAAAAAGAATCTAATAACATTCAAAATAAAAGTAATTGCTTTTATATTTCAGGAGGATTCAATTAAATAATTTTTTATTTTGGTAATAATTATTAGATAAATTAATAATGCATATATATTGTCCAAAAATATGTTTTCAAAAACATTATTTAGCAGATATCATCATTCTACTAGAATTATAATAAAAAAAAAAGATTAAATATGCATGTACTGAAGAACAAAAACATTTTTTTTTTACGCCAAAAAGTAAATCTGGCAATGACTAATTAAATTCTACATAATTTTTTTTAATCAACAACTTCAAAAAAATAATTAGTAGTGATTTACAAGTGTTTTTAACTATTATTAGTTTCATTTAAACCAGAAGTGGGAAACCTCCAGCTTGTAGGCCAAATCAAGTCCAAAAATGCTCTCAGTCTGGCCCTCAGACATTTCCATAAATGTATATAAAATGGACTTATATAAAACTTCTATTTAAACATGCAAGTAGTGCAGTGCATATATTGAATTAAGAGTTAAGTAAAATAAAATACATTTATACCCCAGTTAGTGCTTGATGTTTACGTGAGGATTCACAATAGCAATCATCATCAATTTGTACCCACTATTTTGATTTACAATCAATTATTTAAAAAAATTTCAACAAAAAAATTTTAATGACCATTTTGTAAAACTGATGATGTCATAGGAGTTATTAACACTATGTCATCCAAAAATAAAATAGCAACATTCATGCTAAAATTGTACAGTAAAGTTTATTCTTAATACACAATGCAGTAAACAATATTAATGCTACATACGTTTGATTATAAACTTAAAAAAATATGATTATTGAATGTACAGTACAGTATTTTATTTAATTTTCATCTAGCATCCTTGCAAAACAGCAGTACTTCATTAAGGACATATTGTTAATGATTATCAAACCCTTCCAAAAAGGGCTTCATTCAGCATAATAAATAATCAAAATCATACTTTGATGACATATAACCAAATATATTAATTCTGTACTAAATTTTAAAATATGTACATTAGTTTAAAACTGTATACTATATTTATTCATTTTTATGGATTTTTATTAACAGTACTTTGCTTGTTGCAAAAATTACAATCATCATATTGAAATTTAATTAATGTGAAAAAAATGATAAAAAAATAATGAACTTTATATGATCAAAAGCGAAATAAATTTAAATTAAAAATAATAATTAACCTATTTGCTTGATCTTAAAACAACTTGTAAGTTTTTCCAAAATAGCAGATATTATCACAAATACAGAAATGGAAAAAAAATGAAAATTTTATTTAGCATAAAACTAAAAATAAATTTTGTATGGTAAAAAGGCAGAACAAATAAATGGAAAAAGATCCCTTTTGTATTTTGCCTTCATAAGTACACTGCAATAATCAAAAAAAAAATTATATCATTTAATGTGATACCTCATGGCAAAAACATGGTACAGCTAGTGTATTTGTACATGAAGTGCTGTTTATTTAGATCTTCATAGTAAATATTGTAAAAAAGCCTTAAATATTGAAATATGCAAACACAGAATGCATTAGATAATTTTTCTTATTTTTTAATACATCAGAATGCTTTTTTAAAGTTAACTGCAATTAAGTTTTGATAATGTATAGAATGCTAATTTTACTACTCTTATACTAATGATATAAGTTGTTCCTAATTTTTTTTCCATTCTAAATAATTTCATGTAAGTAATAAAATATAGTAATACAAATTTTAAAAAAATAAAACTTCACTATGAATTTTTTTTTCAGCAGGATGAGAAATAGTTTTTTTTTTCTCATGTGTCATAGCATCAGCCAAGAAGCGAACCTGCTAACCCGGGCACAACTGCTTGTAAAGCAGCTGTTCTCATTTCCTCCCATATGTCACAGCATTAGCCAGGAGGCAAACCCACAATAAATCTGCAACCAACTGCTTGCTTGCAAGATGGCTGCGCTGACCTCTCAGCTAACAATGCTTGACTGGATGAGAAATAGTTACGCAAAAGAATGCAAGAAATTGTTAAATGCAGATTTACTTTCACTTCCTTGTAGATTTTGCTGTACTTTTGGACAGTTAAAGGATGCATTTTTTCCTATTATATTTAAAAATTTATAGCTACATACATTTTCAAGTAGAATCATAGCAGTAATTAATATAATCATGAAAAAATTAAAAATTTATTGAGCTTGGAAACCAAAGTGGATATCTCATGTCAACTAGAAAGAAAAAAAATTATGACATCTATTCTTCTATGGGTTTATCCACATTTACCATCACCACTATTTTTAAAAAGAAAGGCAAAATAAAGAAAGTGATCAAACTATTGTAAGTTCATCCAAACTTTACAAAATCATCAAATCACAGCATCCCACATAAAAAGAATATCCAAGAAGCATGTCAATTATCCATTCTAAACTTTTCCTCCAGAGATCCTTAGCCATCAACATCTGGTGCACTCCTCCAAAAAAATCAAGATCATCAAAGGATTTAGAAGGTAAAGATTGACCTTAGAATGAGCAATTGATGATTTACAAAACTGGATAATTATGATTGATGAATGGATCACTGAAAATGAATAACTCTAAACTAAGTGTTTTTTTACATGAATTTAAGTTGCATTATCATACATACATAGAGATTTTAAATGCATACTAGCAGAATACTCATTTACACAAACATATAATGTACATAAAAAGTAAGATTAAGTTTAAATATATCTGTTAAGTATATACCCATTGCCTCCCATGCCTGCCCCTAACCTAGGTTATTGTAGCTAACCATTTAAAGTTTTACCATAAGCATTGTATATTTCCAGGTAATACAGTCCTAATTATAACTAACTTTTCCTATATTGTCACTTTTAATAGTTTAAATTTGACTTTTATTAGGTGCCAGAATTCTATTTAGATATCCCTATTAAATCGACAATGAAGATAAGTCTCCTTCCTTTTGCCACATCATACTAAAAATCTCCCTATAATGTAAATGAACAAATAGCCCATATATTAACTTATCCCTATAACCTTTATACAAATATTGCAAATATACTATTGAAACAGTCAGCTTTTCAACCCAACTGTTTCACCTACTATATACGTTATATAGTAGTATTCATACCTATATACATACCATCAAAACCTCATATATTTATTAAAAATAATCTTAAAAAATCCTATGTGTGTGCATATGTTTAAATATTTACTGAAATATTCATTTATATACTTATGATGCCAAAATACGCACATATATAGATTGTTAATAATTGCTAAGTGAAAAACTAAGTGTATGTGTAACTGTAGACTACATATATGCAAGAATATACATGTTAATAGATTATAAAACATTGCGATTTCTATAGATTTTATATATTTATTAAATTATATATTTTCAAAATTTAATAATTCTGCGTATATCAATAAATTAGAACGATCAGGTTACATATATAATAAAATGTTTTTCTAAATCTTAGATTTGTTTTTCTGGACACACGGTCGCCAGCATAATTAATCTTTACTGGTATTAGATTAATAAAAAATTATATTTAGAATAAAACTTGGAAAACGGAATAAATTACGGCCTGCAAATAGGTTTTTTTTTTTTTTTTAACCTATTTAAGATTTAACACAGTAGGTTTCCGCGGTAACTGCTAATTATTGTACGGGCCAGAAAAACATTTCTAAGAAAATAAAATAATGAAAGAGAGGGGGGGGGGGATAATGATATAAAAGTATTGGCAGCCATCTTTCAAAAAGACTGGGGAACTTAATCACTAACTTAGTCATTAAAAATATCCTTTCGGAGAGTTATCAAAAATTATATTTATAGTAAAGAGAATATATTAAAGTATTTGTGCTAGTTAAATTATGTTCTTTCAAAATTTATTATCACTTCCGCTAATATGGAAAATCTAAGTCCCTTTATAGCATAAAACTGGCATAGATAACCATGAGCAAAGTCAAATCGTTCTAAATTAAAATTCCACTCATGCAAATTTTTACTGTATTATCATTTTATCACCTGCGAGTGATAGAGATATATATGTATAGCTAAATAAATAATTAATTGTAACTTACATACTATCACCTGTGTGTGATATGAGGCTATATACATATATATATAGACGGAAATGCAAAACCTCCAAATTTTATTAAATGTGTTAGAAAGTTAAAATCACTTATAAGTAAACTAACATATATATGTAAACCAAACTGCTTAAATCTGTACATCCAAAATTTGCTATTGATAATGCATCACTTACGCGTGAACCCCTTTGAATTGTAATGTCCCTGAATCACCTGCGTGTGAGATCAAAGAAGATACTTACTCTATTATTGTTTTGAGTTATTGTTTACAATTGGAATTTATTAAATTGATTTTAAATTTATTTTAGTTTCTTGTCTTAGTCTTGCTCACCGACTCAATTTTATTTAATATTTAGTAATTAGGTTTATAACTTATTGAAATGTTATATATAATTAATAATGATAAGTGTGCCACATGATACCTATATAGATATGCTATATAAAATACCCATTGTTACCCAACTTATGTGCTACTGATGAGCTACTGCCGGCACGTGAAGAAGAGAAATGCTGCTGTGACCTCAACTGTGTCATTTGTAAGGTTGTAAGTCTATGAGCAATGGTAGAGGAACTAGGGTTAGGCCAGAACCGTGGCTTCCACCACCGTAAACCTGGTCGGCCTTAGGATGATCTATCAGAGTTCTAGATTTTGTTGCGCAAATACACATATTTGACCATTACACTATATATCTATACGGTGACCTCACAAATAATAAACTTAAAAATATAATAATATTGTGTTAGCATCAACAGTTGAATTTTACAAAGAAGATTGCTGAAAGAATATAGTTACAAAGCTTGAACAAATGACACATTGTAATTCTCTCTTTTCTTTCTTTTTTTATTTATTTATGAGCATATTCAATAAAAGCAAAACAAAAGAAAAATTTGTATTATCATAGCAAAAATATTTCTTTGATTCATAAACCATATAAATAGTTCATTAAATTATGTTTTCTTTTCTCTTAGTTTTTGAGAGATGTGAATATTCCATAAAGTTAATTCAATAAGCATATAAGTTCAAAATTAATTTCTTACCGGTAAGATTATTTAGTAGAATCATTCTTTGGTAATAATATAATCCTCAGGTTTTCTTCATGATCTGTATGTTAGGTTCCAGCTTTGATGTGAGGCTTCTATTTTAGATGGGTGGCAGCTTCAGTCTTCTAAATCATTGTATGTTCAACGGAATGGAATGATTGGTGATGTGCAGCATTCTAGCTGCCCATCTGAATATCAGTGGCTATCATGGGGTCATTTAGCATCTTGAGAAAAATCTGATTATCTATGTCCATTCCTTTTACATCCCTCTGAAAACTTGTGTACATTGAATACCACCTGCATTCCTTCTTCAAACTTTTATCTTTCTTTAGATTTTTGTTCTGAAAGCTCTTTTTATTGTTGTTACCATGACCATATTTGATTACCAATCTCTCCTTTGCAGAACTTTTACCAATATTTACAATCTGTATTCACTTTTATTATTTAAACTAGCTACTTTTTAATTGAAAAAGAAAAAAGAAAAAAAATACAATGTGTATTGCCTCAAGAAAAAGAAATTTTTTAAGTTTAATCCAATAAAATATTTATTATATACATTAATTTGTACCTATACCAAACATTTATTTTTGTTTTCCTTTTTTCTTTATATTCATTTCAGCAAAATCTTCAAATTCAACTGGCAACACCCCTTGCATGGTTGCAAACCCCCACAGTTAATGATGAGAATAAACTATTTGTTTTGGCTAGTTTATTCTACTTAATATTTGAAGTATACTTCTGTTTGCTAATTACCCCCTTCCCCCAATCTTGTTTCACTGTCTTAGATTATACTATGCGATATGGGCATTCATATATATTTTGAAATTTCTTGGAAAATGTGTCTGTCTGCATGACAGACTGGATTACTTCTGATACATACTTGATCCCCTACTCTAAACCTATTTGTCACTATCCCCTGTCTTTGGGCCTTACCTCCGCACAAAGCACAAGTTGTTCTTGTGCTCTTTTCCAACCTGTCTCCCAGTCAATTTGCTCTGAAACAACTGGTAATCTTGACTTGTATAATACCGGCAAAGGCTGACCAAAATGAAGCCAAATTGGGGAAAAGACCATTGATTCACTGTTGTCCAATTCATATAATTTACAATTCGTTGCAGTTGCTTAACCACCCCTTATGGTATGTTGAAGTATAAACCCTGAAAAGCCATCCCAATTCTCTCACAAGAGTTAGACTGAAGATTTCTGATAGATGATGAGACATGCTGTATTGCAAAATTTTTAGACCAGCCTTGACCTTCCACAATTACAAAGAGTGTATCATGATCAGACAATATGGCTTAGGTTTTCCTATCTTATTAAAGAACTGGGTTTTTAATACTCTAATAATACTCTTTGCACTAGCTTGGGCTATTGGATATGTCATTTCCCATTTTGAGAATGGATCGTAAGCTATCAGAATGTATCTCAATCTTTAGTACCAATGTAATGGACCATAGAAATTTATTGCCACCAGTTCATTTGGTATCTGAGGAATAATGGCTTGACAGGAACCTGCACAACAGCTGTTTAGCCATTTTGTCTTCTCACATGTTTCTCGCCCCTTTATTACCCGTATCACCTGTGGTCTCATTCCTGCCCAATAGAATCATGTCTTTAAAACATTCCACATTGTCTACTCCATAATGTCTGTATATACAAAGCTAATATCTAATTAATCTTTCTTGTAGTTCCTGGGGTACTATCATTTCTACATGTGTCTTCCTTTACATCTGCCAAGTACCAGAATATCCCTTTGCTCAAACATTATCTTGCATCCTGCTTCCTCTCTATTTTCTTCTCTGATCCCCATTGTTGAGTTTTTGTTCCTGTAGCCTATCTACAATGCACCTGTAGGTTGCATCTTGTCTCTGTCATTCCTCTAAATGCCTGTCTTCTGCAGATTTATCCTCTTATCATCCCCATTGTTGCCATACTGACATCATCTACCTGTAAATGGTTTGATAATGAAGGATCTGGGTTCTGGCTCAACATGTCTACTACCATATTTTATGCCTCCCTTCAATACTGGATGAAGGAATTAAACTCTTGGAGAAAGAGGCTCCATTGTATTAATAGATTATGTAAAAGGTAACTGTGGTTCAAGAATCCCAGACTCTTATAATCTGATCTCGCAATTACATCTAGACCCCACAAGAAATTGACTAAATTTCTGAAATGCTCAAACTACAGAAAGAGCCTCTTTCTCAGTTCCTGAATAATTGTTTTCTGGACCTCATAGTGGATGGCTGCTAAAATACAATACTCCATATTTACCATCTTCTTGCTCTTGCATCAAGTGGCTCCCAGTTCATATCCACTACTATCTGTTTGTATGATGAATGGTTTACAGAAATCTGGGTATACAAGTATGATCTCAGTTAAAAAAATTTCTCTTTGACCATCCTAAAACCTGTTTCTAGGTTTTGTTCCACATTTCCATAGTGTATCTTTCCATACTAATTGCATTAATGGTTCCACATCTGTGGCAGAGTTCTTATAGAATTTACTATAGTATGTGCATAGACCTATGAATGAGCTGATTTGTTATTTATTATTGGGTGTGGGAAAGTTTCTAATGGGTTGGATTTTCTCTGGATGTGGCTTAATGCCTTTATCACTGACCAAAGGTCCTAAAACATTTCACTTCTGCAGCCGCTATCCAGCTTTTCTGCAGATTAATCCTAATGTATTTATCCTGACATTCCTGCAGAAATAATTTCAAGTGTTGTACATGTTATTCCATGTCTTTTGGCACAATTATAACATTATCCATGTACATAATTACCAAGTCCTGTCTTTCTTTCTTTAGGACATGGCCCAAGCATTTTAATAATCCTGCTCCACTATTCTTCAACCCAAAGAGTATCCTATCAAAGTGATATGACTTTCCATTGTACCAAAAGGCCATATATTTACAATCTGCTGGATGTAGCCTTATCTGCCAATGGCTGGCAGTCAGTGTTGAAAATACTTTCTTGCCTCAAAATTTTGTTAACAGGTCATTAATCAGTGGAAGTACATTTTGGTTGGGTCATGTAATTTTATTTAATTATTAATTGCCTAGCATCTTATCAAGCAGTCAGATCTGAGTTCGATCCTAGCTTCATGACATCTAGTCATAAGCCCACTTCAAACCCTAGTATTAACCTTGAATTTTGGATGCAATGGGGCTTTATACATTCAATGCATGCTAATTTCCATAGAGAATAACTTATTTCAAATGTGTATTAAAATTAACTAGTTTCAGTTTAAAATTAATCAATGCTATTAATAAATTCATGATAGAATTATTCATGAATTTATATATATATATATAATAACTGCGTGGATTGTGCGTATATATTTGTAAATATTTAAATATATATAATTGTTTGAAAGTTTCATAGCATCGGGAATGTTTGATTTTATTTTTAAAATAATTTGTTAAAGTTTTAATGATTAAAAGCTATATTCTTTCGATAAGCTTTCAGATTTTCCCTTTCCAAAAACAACAGTTAAAGTTTTATTAATTAAAAAAAAGATAAGGATTTCCTAATTAAAATCAGTTTCTGATTTTAAAAATTCATTTTCTAATTAGAAAATGAATTCAAGTAAATGAGTTTGAAAGCCCTATCGAAGAATGTATCTAAAAACAACCAGTAAATCTAAAAACATTGGTAATGAAAAAAGCGATAGCCTGAAGGCATCAGAGGACAGTACATATAGCTCTGAAAAGTTTGAGAAAAGAAGCCATCTTTGTTGTAGAGAAGTGCAGTAAACTAGGGGCATTTTAAATAGTATTTCGATTATGGTGAAGGGCCAGAACATCAGGAATCTGGCTACGGTTCCTGAAGCCCTTTGAGAATCTTCAATAAAGCTGCTAAATTCTTTCCAGACAAATCAGGCTGCCAAAATCAAATAAAATGCTGTTCAAGTAATCAATCAAATGGTGCCTACGTTTTTACCAACTCGGACGTGTAACCTAAGGATCCAGCCCAGAAGAAATGGGTAATATATTTCCATAATGAACCTTAAACTTTCTGGCCAGTTCCGAACTTTACGTTATACTCCCTTTCAGAGCTCTTTTATTCTTTAATGTAACAATCTTTATAAAACCTTTTATTCATGCTACTGTAAATTTATATTGTAGTTCTCTCAACCTCTAGTCTTTAAACTTTCTCTTTTCTTACTTGGTGGTTCATTTATTATATTATATATATATTTGTGTAATTTATTAATGTTGTTATTTTAATTATATGCCAATAATCTTTCGACTCGATAAACTCCTTTGTTCTATTTGCCTTACGTAGAAAATATAATATTAAATCTGATAATAATTCTCGCCCATTTGAACTAGATTTATACAGTTCTATTAATCATCGAGTTGAAAGAAATTATTAAATGTGTTATTTTTATAATTGGCTAATAATAAATTATTAGCTCCGTTTCTAATCTATGCCACCACTATTTTATCATTTCACTAATATTTATTTATTCATATATAATCTTAAAATGTTTTTATTGCAAAAGGGCCGATAAAGGAATCAAATATATTCTAATTCAAATTTCTGTTACTCGCTATTAAGATTCAGGAAGGGCACGATGATTGGGGCATAATTAATATGATTTACAAATACTTTAAAATAGTTTTCGTTGAAAGCTCGTTTGACTTTAATTAATTGATCAAGTCATCACGTAGAGCATTTTATATGGGTTTTAGTATTCAAACGATGACTATCAAGTCATCATCTTCGAACGTTGCTGACGTAGGGCAATCTTCTGCTCTGTTAGGCTGGTCGGTGATAATATTTCTGTTATTTTAAATTATCGAGGAAGAAAGCACTTCCTCTCCTGTTCATATTAGTCAAAGGGCATAAGACTTGTCAGATGCTAGCCGCCATAGGACTTCGATCATCAACTAGCTATCGTCTTTCAATTTCACTTTATAGCTCATAATTCATCAACACCGTTACCTCTCTGTTCCAGTAAAGTCCACTCTGATGCTCCTAATTCGTGATGAAGTGATTTCAATGAAAGTCAAACAAATTATCAGATATATTTAATTAAATAAGTTTTCCAATAAAGATTAAAGTTATGCGATATATTTAATTAAATAACTTTTCCAATAAAGATTAAAGTTATGCCCTAAAATACATTTCTTGCCCTTCATGAAGGGATTTGCAAATGTGAAAATAAATCTCACATTCTGTCGTAATAAAATTAGAGTAATATTTCCTTTACTAATGAATACCTTTATCTGCCTTTTATTTTCTTGTTGGGGGCATAAACAGATAGACTTTCAAATATTGTGTAATATTTATTGGCATATAATAAGGACCGCCACTCTTATTTTAATTATAAATTTTGTTAAAGGCTAGAGGTGATTAATATAATCATTATTTAAAATTCAAACAAAACAAATTATTATTATTAAATATTTTCTAAACACACTTGGTTTCTTAGTTCTTAATTCTTTTATAATTATTTTAATGTTAATACTCGCTGTCCAACCCGAACATATACATATGATTTGACTTAAAATTATTTTAGTCAGTTTATTATCAGATATTAATGTCAGTTCAAGGGGTCTCTGATCTTCACCAACCATTGAGCTAGTTTCTTGGTGCATAGCACTGTGCCATCGATTTAGATTTCTACTAATCTGAGCTGTTGAGTTGGGTTTGAATTCAGTTTTGGTTCAGCTGAGTTTGGATCCGACTTGCAGTTCTTTTGGTGGGTTTTTCGACTGGTACAATAACCCCCAGTCTTCCATTTGATCAAGTTGTTTCTCCACCTCCATCCTATATTGATGGAACACTGGGTTGGGCTGTGTCTGATATGATGTATCTTCCATTTCTTTGATATGGTGCTCATAACTTATTTATTACTCCCGGTTTCTTTGAGAAAACATCTTATATGTACATAAAAGATCTTCAAGATCTGCTGCCTGTTTCAACTCCTTTATTTGTTTTATTATCGGGTTCATCTCACTCTAATTGCATATTACATAACCTCCTTATTTTTTGATCAAAATTTATTATTATGCCATTGGATATAACCTTCCTGGGTTTATAATCTATTAAACACCTTGTTTTGTGCATAAATTCCGAACCCAAAATGGCATCATGTACTAACTCTTTTAAAATTAGTATGGTATATATGTATCTCTGCCCTATTTTAAACTGTGCCCATATTTGTTTGGTCTCCAACTGTGTTCTCCTCCCATTCACCATCATGACCTGTGCTGCCTTTACTGGCAAGGTTTTGACATTTGTTTGTTGCTGAACCATTTTGTCGAAGAGCTTTTCCGATATGACTGACACTTGATGGCCAGAATCAAATAGCCACTGTACTTTTACATCATCAATATGTATGTCAGTCTTAGGACAGTCTTGTGATACAAAATTAATATTCTCCCCATCCCATTCACAGATAAGATTGTCTATTCTTTTTAGTTTATGTACAGTTCAACCTTGTTTCATGTCTTTGTACTATCTATATACCGAATTGCTGAACAATTAATTGTTCAATGTTATTTTCCTTCAACTGTTATATATACATTCAATGTGTCAAAAAAAAAAACTACATATACATATTCACTTTCTTTTACAAATTCTTTAATACTATTAATTTTTACCATATATTTTATTTTACCCCTTAACATACACTGCCCCCCCACCATCACTTTAGATTACTGCATGAATATTGCACTGCCATCTGCAAAACAGATAGAACAAAAAAAACACATTATTTTTCTATATAGTTATGACAATCTGTTATTCCTGCCCTATTTTTACCTAACAAAATGATATAAAACAAAAGAGAGACTTCACTACCTGTCCCCTCCCTCTCTTTATTTAAAAGAACTTTTATATTTTCTTTCAACTGAATAATGTATTACGAAAATTTTGTTTGCTGCTTGGGGTAAAAAAAACAATTTGCTTCTTACACATTACACAATATATTGCATTCACAATCCAAGCTGCAAATATATTAATAACATCTTGTTTTCCCATTGATTTCTCTTATCTCAGGTCATGCTTTCTTCAAGACCCATCATTTGGGCAGCCATTGTACTGTTTTATATATGTCTAAAGCCATTTATTAGACAAGAACAGCTGTAAGATTAGGTTTATATATATATCTGTAAGGATATACCCATTACCTCCTATGTCTGCAACTAATCTAGGTTATTTATTATAGCTAAGTATTTTAAGTTTTAGCATAAGTGTTGTATATTTCCAGATAATACAGTCCTAATTATAAATAACTAACTTTCAATAATTTGTCACTTTTAATAGTTTAATTCTTTCTTAGTGCTGTGTAGACAAATATTTTAGCATTTTCTGGCACTTTTCTTTTGTCTCACACATCAACATAAAATATACGATATAATGAATATTACTTATCAGAAAACAACAAATTTAAATTCATTTGATAGATATTTTTGTTTACTACTGAAATAAATTTTAAATGTTCCCATTTTGTTTCTGTAAATATTGAAAAAATGAGATTGCAATCAAAACAAAGACTTTACACATCATTGTTTCTAGTAAGATTATTTTCAGTTTATAAAATCAATAAAATATTTCTTAATTCTTATTATTTTTAAGCATCGAAATGAATAATTATTTATTTCTCTTATAACCAATGAATTATGCTTAAAAGTTTAAATTTTTTAAATATTTATTGCAAAATTGCGATATTTTCTTCCTCATAAATATAAATTAGATTGGTTACGTAAAGCTAATCTTGTAATTTGCTTCAGGCCATACTTTACATTAGCTGTTAATATAACATTATATTTTTGAAAATAAAGTATTTCAAGTCAAAATAAATTTTTTTAACAATTTATATTTCTTGACATCTAATAAATATAGTATAAATTATTTAAAAAAATAAATAAATCTAAAACTGTAATAAATTTGCAAATAAACACATTTTTGGGTCATTGGTACTACAATAGCATAAAATGCTGAACACTTTACAGACCTTTCATTAGACAATGGCTGAACATGTCAGGGCGGTGCTTATGTCTATTGTTAGAGTGTGAATTTTGAATTTCCCACATTCTACAGAATTTTTTTTTTATAATAAAATATACCATTTTACATGCATTTAAACATATAATACTTATAAAAAAATTCAGCAGGGGGCGAAATGGCCAAATCACGCAAAACTGTGGAATACAACTATGAAAGATTAAATTTGTTTTTTATTAGGTGTCAGGATTCTATTTAGATATCCCTATTAAATTGACAATGAAGGTAAGTCTCTCTCTCTCTCTCCCTTTTTGCCATGTCATATTAAAAAATCTATAACAAAAATGAACAAATAGCCCATATATTAACTTATCCCTGTAACCTTTATACAAATATTACAAATATACTATATATCTATTATACCCACCTCCCCATTCAACACTGATCCTACACATTTTATGAGCAAATGCCCAGGGTGCCAATTCTATTAATGAATAGAATAAGTTAACAATTATATATTGCTTTGAATTAATATTGAGACTCTTCTACTCAGTGGAGGGTTATAGAAAGTTAAACATATACAGAATGTAAATAAATGATGGAAGAAATATTATTGATTATTAAAATAAAATATATGCCTCATTTGTTAATCAACCAAATGATAGAAATCAATAAAGTTTCATTTATTCAAGCTAATAAACTATAATTTTAATTTGATCTCTTCCATCACCTAAATACACTCATAGATTAACTACAATATAACTTTAACAGAAAAACATGATATTGAATAATTCCATTATCTAGCACTTCTTAATCTAAATAGCTAAACTGATATTAATTTGGAACTAGGAAATCAGATCTCAGGAAATCTTTAATATGATTTGATTAAAGAAATTCTATTACACAATAACTTATAAATATTGTAATAAAATAATAATAATAATAATAATAATAATGGAATAAATTGGGTGATGTTTCACTGGACTATCAATTAGATAATGAAGGAAATAGAGTACCTTTTAATCTCACATCCTTGTCTAAAGTATAAACCTTCTTCATAAGTTTACTAAATGGTAAAGCATTTCATATAATGTCTGGATCAAAAGAACAATATTATCAGACTTCAGTATGTGTATTATCAAATTTGTAAAGTAATGCATTTATGTTGTAATAGATATGTAGAATATGGAAACTAAAATACAAATGCATATAAGAATAACTGGAGACAAAGTTTTAAATAATAAATAAAGCATTTATTTACATTTCCCATTAAAATAGATATAATATCTCACATTGGGACTATTTGTCCTAATTCTAAACTTTACACCTACATTTACTAATCTGGGTTGATATCACTTTTTTATCATTTATTGACTAGATATTTACAAGACATGAATTAATAAATACAATAATGCCCTCACATTCTAACTTCGAATATATTTAGGCTATTAATTAGCTCTAACATTTTTCTTTTTACTTGAAAACAACACTGGGTAATTAAACAACATATTATGGGCACAAATATACAAGTTGGAGAGGTCACACTATCAATTATTGGGATAAAACAAATTAATAATTTTGGCTGTCAAAAGAGTAACCTTAAATAGCTCAATCAAATAATTCCTTTAATTATCTATACTTCTCATGCATTCAAAATAAAATTATTCTGATGATTTGATGATTTAAAGCTTGCTGTATATTAATATGATATAATCTAAAATATTTAATTCCTGAAGTATAATTATGATATAATCTAAAATATTTAATTCCTGATGTATAATTATTAATTCCTGATATATAATTATACTCTCATGTCTGCAAGATTATTTGCATTATGTGTGTGCCGCATCTTATGCTATAATCAAGACAAAATCAATATATTTACATCTTAATGTTATACTTATGAATTATTAAATAAGTGTCATAATTCAGACAATGCCATAGACCAACCAACAAATATAACACTATTTCTGCTTTAATATTCCATAAAAAATTTAATCTTACTATTTATTTAACCACCAACTACATTACATATAGCTATGATTCTATGATAACACAAAAATAAACATTCGAAAAAAATTTAAGCACATGAGGAATAAACAAGCTCCTTGGCTAATACATCTAACAACACATACTGAATCCCCACCTAACTTTGAGGCATACTATTGGTGTGGAACTCAGTCTCACCACCAAAAAAAAGGGGGAATATATACTACTCAACTTTATAAAATCTAATTTTTAAAATGCATACATATGCAATCTAGGAATATACTTCACTCATGGAAAATACTTAGATATATTAATTCTTCAACCGTCTCTTACGAGGCTCCTCGTAGACATCTGACGTCACTCTAACTCTGCCAGTTCTTATGCTTAAAAATTTGTTTGATAGGTTTTGAATAGGTTTTTAAAAGTTCTGTAAGATGGTGCCCTCTTCCGATTTATTTTACAAGTAAAAAATAAAAAAAAACCGCATTTAAACCTAAACAAAGAAAGAACATTATTTGTGATTGGTTCTTAGCATGCTCTCAGCCGAAAAAGACATTCTGATTGGCTGGAAAAAACAAAGAAACCGCCTGATCAAAGAAAATAAAGAAAAACACTGAGATTTTCATTTCGAATGCAACTTTAAATATTAAAAAAATATAATTTCAGAAATTAAACTAGTTTTTTAAAAAAAAAACTAAAAAAACAAAATTATTTTCGAAAAATATTGAAGATTTTAGTAAAAATATTAAAGAAATATTTAAAAGAAATATTTACTTTTCTATAACGTAAAAGTCGACCTTTTTGTTTATATTATAGCTTTTATGTTGCCGAAATTGAATATTTTAGAATAAATAAATAGCAATTTATTTTTGAAAGAACTTTCGTTCTCTTCATAACCTGAAAAATTAGTAATATACTTTTTATAAACGTATCTGAGTTGAATTTAATATTATAGGCGAATATGTTTTAACAATAGGCTTTGTCTTCAGTTTGTGAGTTGGCCAATTAAAAGATTTGATTTTTACCTCATACAACCAATAATATAATTAGCGGTTAAAAGGTTAAGAGAGAGAGTTCTCAATCCCAATCAACATGGAACATATCACAAATAATTTTTTTTCTTATAGCTACTCTATACCTTTCATTTTATACAATGAAAAATAAATACACATACACAGATAGGTCACTAATTCCTTTCAATTCTTTTAGCAAATGGCATTATTATTCACAAAACTGAATATTTACTAATTATATGAAATAAATGCATAAGACAGACACACATACGTATAAATAAGAGCATGAAAATAACTTCAAATTATATAATACGCGAATATTACAGTAAAATAAATGGTAAACTAAAATTAAAACTTTTAGTTTGTGATAAATTATTAACTGTTTTAAAATTTTTAAATGACAGTAGTTATTGTCAATGAATTTCACTGTTCCTGATAACAATATTTACCTTCCACACATTGATTACTCTCTAAGCCCATTGCTCACTTTGAGACATTTAATAAAAAAATATACCTCTCTTCAATAAAACACCCAAACATACATATAACCCACATAAGAAATTCTATTTAAAATAATAATCATTTATCGGCATATTGCAACTTGCAACACGCTACCCGAGATGTTCTTGAAGTCAAGAACATAGCATGAATTAAATAAGCAAATAAATAATAAACCTATCTATCTATTTATGGTATATCAATATCAACAACAAAAAAGTCACTCTTTTTTTAACTTAAAAACAAAATTCCCTTGCAAAGTTTCTTTCTTTCTTAACATAAAGTTTCCTGAATGACGCGAAGACAAGGATGATGATTTCAGATGAGTATGTGTTAGTAAACATGTAGAAAAATCCCTATAGGATAAACATTCACAACTTAGATTTAATTTAGAAATCTCAAATGTTCTTAGCAATAGCTAATTGAGCTCATTAATACGACACACAAGTAATAAATTTTTATAATAATGATGGAGATATAAATAGATAGTTTCAGCTACATATATCTTTTATATTTATCATTTAATTAATTCTGGAAATATTTTAATTTAACAGTAACTATAGCAGGTTTCCAAAAGAAACATTATCTTGTCATAAACTTTATAAATTATCACAAATACAATTATTTTGGTCCGCTGCTAATTAATTATTCACGTAAATCCACAATTCCTTAAGCAATAATATTTTTCTTTTATAATTAGTCCATATATCAAGGAGAACAAGAAATATATAATATTAATGTCCTTCTACTTGACTTAAACATGTACACATTAAATAAACAGTAGTAATTAGTAAATTATTTGTAAGCCACACATTCACTTCTTTAATAGAGTATTTTTATAAGCATGAATAATAATAAGCAAAATTATTATCACGTAGTAGTCCAAATATAACACAATAAATTATATATGCATCCTCTCATTTTAACTTAACTTATATATAATTAGAAAATAATTTGAATGTAGAGTCTATGGTAGGTTTTGTTAAGCAGTCCTGCATAAATTTCCTTAAAATATTATAAAGTTCACACTATTTCCTTAAAAGATTAGAAAGTTCATGCAATTTCATTTTTTCCTTAATAATAATAGAAAATATAAGCAAACAAAGTAGATTAAAGTTATCAGCATATAAATACATTTTAAAATGATAGGGTTAATTTAATGTTTAACTGAGTGAAAAAATAAAGAAAATATACCTTTTGTATAAATTAGCCTGACATCCTTTCTTAAAGCTGTCTGGTAGTTAGAATTGCCACACTGAATTTTATAAAGAAAATAATATTTAAAAATTTACACTTTGGAGTTTAACTGACTTGGTTTCTGGAAGAGATTTAAAAAATGCATAATAAAGAAGTGGCAGAAGAAGAATGACTAATATAATGGATAATATTAAATGAATGACTGAATGGATAAAAATCTATTACTATCACTTAAATACATTTCCTTTCCATCAATCAAGAGGTCACCTTATCCTCCAAAGGTTAGCTCCACCCTTTGCACTCAATTAAAGAACAAATATTCAAGAAATCTTTTCTTGAAAAAAAATCATTTTGATTCTCTAAATCAAATCAAACCAAATAAAACAAATGAAAAAATAACTTTTTATACTTTTGAAATAAATAAATATTAATTAACTAGTAAATAAAGTAATTGATAACAAAATTTAGTTTGTCAAATAATTCACCAATCCAGATATCCATTAATCACTCAAAATATATTTACATTTGTTATTAGATATTTGCTGTAATTTTAAATGTTTTATTGTAAAGTGTGAAATTCTATTCTGTAATTAATATGAAAAATGAAATTGAAAGATGATACAGACATACATGCATACACATATGCTGCTATATGAATACTAAATTATCCTGACTAACATATGACTGATATGGCTATGGGTTAAATATATTTCACTGATTATATTACTTATACATGGATGGGTGTGCCAATGAATAAACAGATCAGAAAACCATCTAAACAAACACCAAACACTATTCTACAAATAAATAAAACAAATTTACATCAACTTAACTTGCATATTAACAATTCCTGTAATAATCCACCCCCTTTCTCACATTAATATTTCATCAAATATGATAATAATAAATGTTTATAAAAATTCCCAATTAAGATTCCTAAGCAACTCTCACATAAGGTTTTAGACCATTAACAAAATTTTTTTTAAAATTTTAGTGCTATTTCACTTTTTTTTAAATTAAATGCAGTTATTCACCACTGACACAATATGATTTAATTACTTGTGCCCATTCAGAAGATCACACTATATCATGACCTCACAAATTGTGTGGGCATCAACAGTTGAATTTTACAAAGATCACAAAAGAATATAGTTACAAGATTAAACAAATGACACACTGTAATTCTCTCTTTTCTCTTTATTTATTTATTTATTTATGAGTATATTCAATAAAAGCAAAACAAAAGAAAAATTTGTATTATCATAGCAAAAATAATTCTTGGATTCATTAACTATATAAATAGTTCATTGTGGTTCATTAAATTATGTTTTTTCTCCTGGTTTATGAAAGATATGAATATTCTATAAAGTTAATTCAATAAGCATATAAGTTCAAAAATCTAATTTCTTACTGGTAATATTATTTAGTAGAATTGTTCTTTGGTAATACATATAATCCTCAGATTTGCTTAAGATCTGTATGTTAGGTTCCAGCTTTCATGCAAGGCTTCTATTTTAGGCAAAGGCAGCTTCATTCTTCTAAATCATTGTATGTTTGATGGAATGGAATGATCAGCAATGTCCAGGCATTCTAGCTGCCAACTGAATATCAGCGGCTATCACAGGGTAGTTTAGCATCTTGTGAAAAACCCAACAAACAAAAGATGCTTCTTTATCTATGACCATTCCTTTTATAACCCTCCGAAAATTTATTATGCATGTGTATGTTGAATACCACCTGCATTCCTTCTTCAAACTTTTATCTTTCTTTAAATTTTTGTTCTCAAAGTTCTTTTTTTTTGTAGTTACTGCAGCTATATTTAATTGCCAATCTCTCATTTGCATAACTTCTATCAATATTTACAATCAGTATTCGCTTTTATTATTTAAACTTGCTCTTTTTTAATTGAAAGAAGAAAAAACACAATGTGTATTGCCTCAAGGAAAAGAAATTTTCTAAGTTTAATCCACTAAAATATTTATTCTATACATTAATTTGTATCTATACCAAACATATTTTTTATTTTATTTTCCTTTTTTTTTATATTCATTTCAGCAAAATCTTCAAATTCAACTGCCAACACACCTTGCACGGTTGCAATATACTAGGTTAATTTGTTTTTTCACAGCTTATAACATAATTTTTAACTGGAATAACCAAACAAATATAGAAAACCATTATAACTATTTGTTCGTTGTAAGATATTCTTGTTAACAATGAGTTTTGGAGAGCCAATTGTCCTCACTAAGTGAGGTAAAGATATTTTTATTTTCTCAACTATATCTTTTTTCTCTCTTCAGCCTTTATAGTAGTTTTACTTCATTCTATCAGAGATGCAATATTCCAACAAATTATTTATAATGTGTGGCCTATCTGCCTATGGATTTAATCTATTGAGAGCACTTTGTTTATTTTTATAGTGATTTTCCAGATAAATGTATAACTAGCAAAAATAAAACTGGAATTTTACTTCATTTTATTATTGTCTTTACACCCAGTGTTAGAATATGATTGTGACTGCACCAACTTGTTGTGTATTCAAAAACTCGAATACCAACAAATAAAACAATAAATGATAATAGCGAAAAGTTATTGCTACACATGCAACACAATATATATATAGCTCACTTTTGGTTCACTTCCCATGATGCACTTCACAACTGGCTACTTTCTAGACAATTTCCCCTGGCCTCAGTTTCCCAAACTCTTTGGGCCTGTTCAACTATGCTTGTGAACATGTTGGCCTCACAATAGAGTACTGCAATCTCACTTTAGCTTCTTTCAGCTACTGACATGTAAATCTCTCTAACTCTTCATGCAGTAAATTCACTGAAAATGGAACACTTCACAACTGGCTGCTTTCTAAATAGTTTCCTCCAGCCTCAGTTTCCCAAACTCTTTGGCCCTGTTCAGCTGCAGCTTGCAAACATATTTTCATTCTAGAGTGTTGCACGCTCACTTAAGTTTCTTTCAGCTACTGTCACTTAAATTTCTCTGCAATTGTTCACTTGTTAAATTCACTGCAAATATAACACTTCACAACTGGCTGCTTTCTAGATGGTTTCCTCTAGCCTTGGATTCACAAAATCTTTGATCCTATTCAGCTGCTGCTCATGAGACATTTTCACTCTAGAGCACTGCACACTCACTTAAGTTTTTTACACCTATTGTCACTTAAATCTCTCTGCAACCATTCACTCACAGTAATCCCTGGAAATAGAACACACTTTGTTGCTCAAACTATTTATAATCCCCTCAGTTGGCTCCAGCAGTCCAAGGTACATCCTTGATGTTATCAGTCTTGATTTCATCTTTGCATTTCTAATTAGTATTGTATCAAGAAATATTTGTAATTAGCAAATATTTCTTGGCATTTATCAAATGCAATGTTCTTATCGCAAATATGTAAATTTAATCATTAATTAAATCCTTATCAGTTAGCGATCTAAAATATACTTCTCTAATATATTTTCTTCTTTCTGGAGTGCAAAACCTATACTTAAGTTTCATAAACATATTTATACAAAACACAACAAATAGGATGGCTACATGCATAAGATTGACACACAAAAAATGCATATTTAAAAGAAAATGGACCAAAGCATTCTGAGAGAAGTTATTAAAAAAAAAAAACAAGAAAATTTGAAAACATTTTCCGAAAAGAAGTTTATAAAAGACTGCGTCATAGTTGCTATAGAATTAACCTGTCCTCAGAAAAAAATTATGGCCCTCATTTAAAAGGAAAAATTGAAATTAGCCTTCCAGTTGAAAAAGTTGCTTACTCTTAATGATTAGAAGTAAATTAATTAAATTTTTGATCAAATATAGTAAGCTAATTTTCAAATCAATAATTTTGTGTAGCTTGTGAATGAGATTATAAATAAAAACAAGCAAAACTCTCCATGCAGTAGTGCCACTCAATGCCAACCAGAGTAATCAATGGATGCCAGAAGACTTGTGCATGAAACCCCTATCTAGTGCCTACTCATCCAATATCCCCAGACTAGTTTCTGGCTCGTGGCCTTTGTCAGTGAGGAGCTTTGGATCTGAGAGCACTGCATCTAGATCTTAGGATTTAATGCAACCCTCCAGCAGCCATCTTTTATCTCTACTTAACTACAAAACTATGAGAATAAAATTGAAAACACAATAATATTTTCAATCTAAGCTCAATAGCTTATATAGTCATATGGGTCTGAACCTAGTTCAGTACCCATACATTTTGGTGTCTTTGGCTCTTTAACAACCATAGCCACTACTATCCTATTAGGCAGGATTGCTGTTAAGCCACTAAACATCACATGATCACTATTTTTTATACTAGCACATTACTGTTATTACTATGGTTGGCACTGAGTGGCACTACTGTATGGAGAGTTTTGCCTGTTTTAATAACAGTAATGTGCTAGCATAAGAAATACTGATCATGTGATGTTTAGAGATTATAAATATCTAAATTGCTCTTGGCAGAAAACGGGTATTCCAACCCTGACTTAAACTTACCATTTCTATTTATTATTCAATTCAAATAATAATTTTAAAATTATATCATTTTTATTCCACATATTTATAAAACTCTTTTAAAATTAAAAGCATTTATTTCCCCCTCCCCACTGTTTAACAAAAAAAAACGTTAGTCTTTAATTTCAATTACAATACACTATTTCCCTTTTTTAAACTTTAAAACATTTTATTAATTTAGTTCACTGATCATTCCTTCAAACATGGTACTTATTTAAACAAAGTGATTATTACATTAATCAATTTCTTGATCGCCTGAAAAGAAAAATCTGTATCTATAACTATGCATGTATTTTTAATTTCCAATGGTATCCTCATTTTCTATAATCCATTTTAAAGTTAAAGCTGCATACAATTTTCTATTGATGTCTGTCACAATTTGATAAGTTTCATATATGAATACATTATCAATGTATCTTTTATAGATTATGTTTTCAGATTTTTTGAGGAGAGGTGGGAATACAAGCTACAACTGATATCAACCAATATGTGGTAACCCCATATGCAACAAGTTCTTCAGTCTATAGTTCTCATTGTTAAACTTGTTTGTGATATCGTTATCGATCTAGTTTAAAACATCAATAATATTTTTTTTTTCATTTATCATAATTGTGGCCTTCAAGTAAATCTTTAATTATATTAATAAACATGTTGCAGAGTACTGTGCCATATAAGTCTGTTACATTAAATAAAGCCAGTCTGCAATCTTTTTAATCTTTGTGGTTTTAATTATATTCAATAAAATTAAAGGTCAGTTTAACTGTATATTTACCAAAAGAAAATTCACTTTATAGCCAAACTGGCTTTGGTAAATATACACTTACATTGTTCTTTGATTTTGTTGAATCAATTAAAACCACAATTAAGAAAAGATTACATACTGGCTTCATTTGATGTAACAGAGTTATATTTGATGTAACACAGTTATATGATACAGTTCTCTGCAATATGTCTATTAATTTAATTAAAGATATACTTGAAGGCATCAGTTATGATAAACAAAAGAGTGATTTTATTATTGATGTTTTAAATTGGATTGATAATGACATGAAGGATTTGTCGAATATGGGACAACAAGTAATGGTATTAGTTGTAGCTTAACACTAAAGAAAATAGAGAAATGGGGGTGCCACTTGAAGTTTAAAATTTTTGGAATTGATCATAAAGCAGAAACAAAAACTTTAATTATAAAATAGTTATTAAACCTATAGAGATTAGAGATGTTATACACCCACAATCTCAGATCCCGATAGCATATAAACTGGAAGGCTTTAAAAGTTTTCTGAATTAAAACCATCATTTATGCAGATGTAAATCTTATAGAAAATATAATATTGAAACATATATAAAGAACTTATTTAACATAGGATACAATGAAAAAACCCTTCACAAGGCAATTAAAAACATTAGCTTAAAAACAATATAGAAGATTATACATGAATAAACATTTATTTTTTATAACGTCTTGCGTGCGATTAATAATAATAATAATAATAATAATAATAATAATAATAATAATAATAATAATAATAATATAAAAGATTGTAAGAGTAAACAACAATAAGTCTTGGTTGTCTATCCCTATATTCCACATATTGAAACTAAGACAAAGAAAATCCATAACCAAAATTTTAATGTTAAATTTAGGATACCAACTAATCTAAATAGATCGATCATCAACTCTAAAGGCAAAATCAATAAAGCAGAACTATTGCAATTTGTTTACACTGTGGTGTGCAATGACTGTTCTACTATATATTATGACTTATCCCAAACCAATGTAATAATTAGAAAAGGACAACATAAAATTTATACAAGAGTCAAGAAAAAATTATCACATGAAACTGTATTCTTAGATAATGAAAAAGAACAAGACTAGTGTTTCGATCTGCAAAAGGTCATACCTATCTGCACGGAGTGAATCATCTGGAAAAGAAAAAAAGATATGATATTTTGCTAGCAACAATAATGTCATTAACAAAAGATCAATTAGTATCCACTTATCTAATTATTGGAATATATAAATTAAGGCATTTTCAAATATTTTTAACATTTGTTATAAAGCAGTCTTTAAAGTTTGGTAAGAATAGCTATGATTATGGTCTTCAGCACTGAAAATGCATTAAGCTAAATGAAACTGGGAATTCTTTTTTATTTTATACCTCATAAAGCATGTCTATATATGTATGTTCAAAGTTTATTAAATGAAGTTTATATATATGTGAAGATTTTTTTTTTTTCAATTTTTGGGGGGTAATTTGGGTAGTTGTTATATTTGCAGTTAATCTTAGTATATTAGAATCAAAACAATGTATCTTAGAATTTCTCTAGCTTATATTTAAGCTATATTTGACAGTAGTAATTATTTTCATATTATGTCTGAACCATTTCTATGGATTCCAAATTGTAATGCTATTGTATCAGTTATTGCCATTTCAAAGACTGATATCTCTTTTATTGTTTCTGCTTATATGAATGGTATAAAATAGAGTATTGCAGACTGAATACAAACCATGGTTTACTGTGTCTTCTAGTAAATCCCTACTTTTGCCAAAAGTCCAAAGTTGCATTTAGTTACACTTTTAAGTTAATTAAATTAAATACATAGTTACATATATAGTGTGGTTTCTATGTTGGTCGATAGGCATGCATTCTTGAATTAAATCTTAAAAATGCTTTTAAAAAATAGTTATTAGCATTAATATAGTAAAAAATGAATTTTAGATGTCAGTGCTTACAACACACTATACTGAGAAAGCTCATAATCACAAACTAGACTGAAAATATATTTTGCATTGACTCATCAGATTTACATAAAGTTTCAAGAGAAGAGTAATATAAAGAATAACATTAAATTTAATTTTAATACTTATATATAAAACTTATGATTATATAACATTTTCAAAATAAAATTACTAAATAGATATAAAAAATGAATAATGAAGATGTGAACTTAAAAAGATATTTATTTTTTGACATAATCTCTGGTGATTCTGATATGCTTGTCTTATCACTTTATCAATTATTTGAAACAAACAGCATAGAAAATCTATTATTAGGATCTTGACAAACTGAACAATTTTCATCATAATCATGAAAAACATTTTATGAATATCATTTGTAGGATTTTTTTTTTTATTCCCAAAATTATTCACCAGCAAACAATTCTTTGCTAACACAATCATTCAATAAAGTCCAACTTTTAATAGAAAACAGCATTATCTAGGTTGTGATTTGCTGAGTGTGCTGCCACCTAATAATACATATGATAGTTATTCAGCATTTATTTATAATTTATTTACTGGCTTTCCTTTGCAAAATAAGATCAAGAATATATATTCAAAATATTAAAAAAAAAATTCAGTCTTAAATTACACCAAATTATTTATTGCATAAAATCAAATCAAGGATTACAAGTTTAATATAAAAAAATTTAAGAGGGATGGGTGAGGTTCTACCATTTTGTATAATTGTATTTTCAAAGAAACTCACATGGTTAAAGAACTACACAAAAATATTTTGACTACTATCTTAATAAAAATAAAATGTTTAAATCTAAACTCTATTTTATTAAATTCCTTTGTTTCTAACTTGAAAATATTTATAAATTTATGATACTAATTCTTTTTAGTTTTTCAGGAATGAAACACTAGCATTCTCTATCATATGCCCTATGTTAAAATTTTTCAATCTATTCAAATACTTTTAACCTTTTCTATTGACAGAAAACATGGGTTTTTTTGTTTGTTTTTAGGTTATACAACTTACTTTATTTTAAAATATTAGTTTTATCATTACCTTTTGAAATAATGACATTCAAATGTGAAAATTTTATGTGGTAACTTTTAGTTCTCTAAATTTGTAACAATAAGTTTGTTGAAAAAATAATAATTTATTTTATTCTTAAATTTTTACACAGAACTGTCATTAAAGCAATCTAGCTTGGATTTTTCATAGTTATCCAAGTTGTTGTACTGCATATGAAGACAATTTTAAAAAAAAATTCAAAATGATAAACTACTTTTTTTATTGGAAACAACTTACACAATAATATTTTTTATTATTTTATAAAATCTAAAATACTATTATCTAATATTTTATTCGACCAGAGAATGTTGCAATAGAAATATCAATACAGTCAATTATAAACAAACAAGAAACTTTTTTTTAAAAAAAAAGCAAAACAAAGAGCCAACATTTTTTTTAATATCTTCAGATTTTAAATGTGATTTACTATTATTAAAAACGTTTCTCTTTTAAAATATTTAGATTTTTTAAGACTTTTATTTAATTTAAAAACTGTTTCATTGTTTGTTTAGGTACAGTTTTGTAATTAGTTTTAAAAATACTTCTATCAAATGGATTTCCTCAAATTTTTTTACATGTGTGAGAAATTGGTAACAATGCAGTATTTCAATCATTTGTCCCATCAAACAGTTTTGATAGGTTAAATTTTAAATGTATTGATATCAGTTCAGAATGTTTTCAGTAATGCACATCAAATGGCAGGATGTTTTTTAAAAAAATGTTATCTTAAAAAACATATATAATCCATTAAAATAAAAATAAAAACAAATCTTAATTTCTCTTGATTGTACAAGTTTCTGTTTTTAAAGTGGATGAAATTTTAATCTTTGTTGATTAAATAAGCATTTATTTTTATATAGCGCATGTTCACAATTGTATTACATTCAAATATCAGCCTTTCAAGCTAATTGTGCATGCGCTTTTGCAAGTGTTAATAATAATATATGAATAGTTTCCTCTCCAAGTGGATTCATTTTATTCCTGCATAAATACTATATCTTGTATTAGAGAGGAAAGTATTCATTTATTATTATTAACGCTCGCAAAAGTGCATGCACAATTAGCTTGAAAGGCTGATATTTGAATGTAATCTTTGTTGATTGTAAAAGTTCTTTTTTTTTTAATGCTTCCTTCATGAACTAAATAATGTTGGACTCAGTTTTTAATGTGTCAATTTCATTTCAAATATTACACAGACTATGGCATTGTTTTTATTCTCTATTTTAATATTTGAATAGGAATAATTACAAAAAAGATCTGAATACTAAAAAGTTAAAAATAACATATATAAAAAATACGTACTTGTGAATTTACCTAAAATCAAGATGGCGGTCTGGATTTTAAATATACAGTTTCAAAGGCCTACAATCTCCTAAAGATCTGTTAGTTGTTAAATGAAAAAAAAAATAGTAAATTGACTGTTGAATTAAAAAAGGGTAATAAATTCCAATAAATTTTATTAAGAATCTTTATTTTAATTTTTTTCATTACTTATATTAATTACAACATGGAAGTGACAAGATACTCTCAACAATGACATACTTTGATTCAATTCAGGGTATCTTTTTGTCAGCAGTTTTTTTGTCAATTGTCATCAAGATCAAAATTTGGGAAGTTTCTGTCACTGAGCATGATTGGAAAAATGAATGTTATTGTCACAATATGAAACTTTACATTAAAATACTCTGCAATGGTAATGCATCTTGAAATTTTGTTTAAACAGAATATTCCTTTGTGAATATGGTTTGAGGGTTCTAAAAATTCTGTTTTTCACTGCAATAAGATTTACATGTCACCAACATGAATAAAATGCAAATAATGTATTTAAATATTTTTTATTTATTTGTTAATAAGTTAATATACACACATAAATAATGTGTAAATATTGTAATTAGTTTTTCCACAATTATTTATTTTTTAAAAATAATAAAAAAAAATAAAATATAAACATTAAATACAATATTTCCAAGCAGCCATTTTTTTGTAAACAATTTGGTAGATCCCCAAAACTGTAGATTTATCAAAAATGTAAGCTGCCATCTTGGTTTACAGGAAAACTCACAAGTACCAATAAATATTTTATAAACAATACTTTTATTTAACATGCATTAAAAAACAAAATTTTAAATTCGTATATGAAAATTATAAAAAATATCCAAATACTAAAAAGTTAAAAATTATTTAATAAAAGCTTTTATTTACAAATGGTTTTTTTTCTTTGTACACTAAAAACTCAAAAATAATTGTTTTCATTAACTACATTTGGAGTTTTAATATTTAACTTAAAATAAAAAAGATGGGTGTCCTGAAATTAATGAATTCAATTACTAGTTTTATGACTAGAGATTGAATTAATTAATTTCTGGATGTCCCGTATAAAAATGCGAATTGTGGTTGAAGAAAATAATTATTTTTTGATATTTAGTGCACAGTAAATAAAACCATTTGTGATAAAATATATTTTATATCTATTGTTTATAATATTACTTACTTTATATAAGAGAAATGACTAGTTACCAATGATAAACTTTTGTCATTAAAAAATGCATAATTTATTTATAACAATAAATAATGATTTGGTCCTATGTTCTAAACAATGACCCAAAAAATGAAAATATATAATTATTGAATAATTGAATTGATGTATTAAATGTATTATCTCTCATCAGATGTGCATATGCAATATAAATAATTTTTATTGTAATTGCATAGCTTGTATAATAGAAAATAGTTTTGTCAAAAATGAAGTGCATCTTATTTTAATACTTCTAGCTGATATATATTTTATATATTGTTAATTTTATGTGATATTTATTTGTAAATGCTTTTTATAAAATACTGTGAGATTGATTCATAATAGCATCATGATCAACTAATCATTTGTTACTTGTCTATTTCTGTTTTAAGAATCAGCTTAAAACTAAATGAATATATTTTTAGTTTTTTAATCCTAAATATTGCGTGAAAAAGTAGTCTCATTCTTAAATGCAATACAAACATCATAATATTATCTCATTATTTATAATAAAAAAAACACTAAATGATAAATTTAACCAATTTTTAATTCTTATTTAAATTTTTATAATCTGTAACGTTACAAATATTACTGCTCAATGTGAAAAAATGTTTATACCATAGGCAATGTAGTTTGAGGTTAATAATTATTATAATCAGGTTTTTTTAAAAAAAATTATATGTACATATATTAAACTTTTTATTTTAATCATTTGATCATTGGTGTATTACAGATATGTTTACTATTTCTTAAATTATAATCATAAAATAATATGTTGCTAAAATGTAATTATTACATTTTAATATTTATATTTTTAGGTAAGAATATAAATAAATAATTTGTTTCTCCATCAGTTTTTGGTAAGTGATAAACAGATTAAAATCACTCATCCTTTCTATATTTCTTTGAAAAGTATGTTTGGAAAAGATCGTAAATGAACTAGTTAGTGAGACTTTTTTTTTAATACTTGTAATGTTGAAAAAAAAAAAAAATCAGCTTCTATAATGCATTTTGTTATTAAATTATTCAATTATCAATGAATTGATAATGATCTTTTCTGTATTGTTCCAAAACTAATCCATTAGCATTCGTCAATAAATAATATTTTTCAGTGTTGTTCTTTATTCATAAAATAAGAAGTATGTCATTTACAAATTTAAAACATTCCTGGAAATAGGTTATTGAGAAAAAGTAAAACAAATAAGACTATTGGATGTGAACTTTATTAGTCAATTTAAAGATTTTTTTTTTTTTAAAAAAAAACTACAATAATTAATTTTCATTAAAGATTAGAATTTATTAGCAATTTATTCAAATCGATTATTTTATCATTATTATTTTTAAATTAATTTTCTTTATAAAACAATTCTAAATTTTTAATGATGATTAAGTGTGAAATGATCAAATGATCATGATGATGATTTTATGTTAAATATGTTTGTTGTCTTAAAATAAGTAAATGTTTAGATATGTTCATTTAATAAATGATTAGTTATTTTAATTAACTTGTATACTTTTTAAAGCAATGATTGTTGAAATTTTTTTTAATGATAAACTAGGCATAATCAGTGATGAGTATTATATTTAAGAGATTTTTTTTTTGAGAACTTTAATAGATATATCAGCATTATTGTTTTCAATATGTTGGCTTCTGAAACATTATTCTAGTACCTTCATCTATTTCACATGTAATTTTTTTTTCTGGGTGCGATTTTATTTAAAACTTCAGTTGTCTATCTATTGTCCCCTCTTTTGATTATATGGCAAAGCTATATTCCATTTCATATTTTAAATACAATGATATCAGTGACACTTACTGTTCTATTGTCCATATATTTTGTTTTTAATCCTTTTTGGATTTACTCACTTACACTTCTCACTTTGCTGTTTCTCAGTTTCTGCAGTAGTTTGTTTGATACTTGCCATAGTTTTACATATATAAGTAAACATTGTTAGATGCTTAAGTCATTTTTCTTATGGCATATTGGCTTTTTTTTTTTAAATATTATGTTGTTTCTATCAGAAGCATTTCATCGCAGTGTAAATCTATATTTAATTATATCCATTATATTTTCATTTACACTAATAATTTGTTTAAGATATTTATAGTTGTTAACTAATTACCTTTAATATACCAATATTAAATATCTAATCTAATGAAGTTAAAACACCGCTTTGCAATCTTAAAAATGGTGCTATAAATCTTGTTGAAATAATGAAGTTTTAAAATATGAGATGATATGTTTGTTAGCTTCAAAAATATTGATTTTTTTTTTAGGAATATATGAACCCATGAAGTTGTACCATTTGATTTTAAGAATGCTTCTATTGGTCTAATTTTTAAAAATAAAAACAAATAGACAAATTTGTAATAATTAATACTGAATGTTATTATTATCCATTATAACAAAAATACTTTCAAGAATTTTGTAGAATAGACTGCTTTCAGTCATAGACGAATTGTTACCAGAGACTCACTAATATAATTTTAGAGATTCAAGAAGCTCTGTAAACATGGTTTTTATTGCCAGAAATATGCAAGGAAAGTGATATGAACAAAAGAGTGTTTTATATATTGATTTTATTGATTTGGTCAAGGTATTTAATTCAGGTAATCAAATTGGTTTATGGATTGTTGAAATTAACTGGTTATCCATCAAAATTTATTCATATTTCACAGCTTCTATATTATAACGATCCGGATTTGAAGCTTAACGTAATCTGCACTACAGGGCACCATCTAGGCATTTGAACCTAGAAAAATTTATAAAGTAGGCAGATACGTAAGTCAAAAAAAATTTTTTTTATATATTTTGATTTAATATATTTTGATTCCGGTCATTAACCCATATCACTAGCTGAAGAAGTAGCAGAGATTAAATAATATAATAAATTCTTATCTAAGAATATTTTAAAAAAAGAATAAAATAAGCCACTGCCAGTAATTAACATATAAACATTTATTTACGCACATATATATATAAAATTTAACATTTTTATTTTAGTATGTTTATTTTAGATTTTAATTTGATTTTAGAATTTAAATTTACATTTTAATTTTTTATAATATTATAAGTTTACATTTTTAATTAAGTTCGCACAGATGGATTTATGAAAGTTTGTTTTATAATGTTGAGTATAGATCGGTTACATAGATTACATGGTTAAAAACATTTCAAAATAAACATAACCAATCAAATTATAAAATCATTGGTGGAATTGCATGAGGGAATTCACAAGAAACCCAATAGCATTCATCGTAAGATGCCCGCATTGACACCAATAACTTAAAAGACATCTGAATAAATACATTTTAGATACTCACCGTAAGGTATCAGTATTTACCGAATGTCTATATATTTTGATCAAATATGAAAACCAAAAACATAATTAACCGGTAACGAACCCATGCAAGCATCTATATCCAACTTAAATTTAATGCATCTTTATTTAGAGTATCGAGTATGAATAGACTACATAGATTTGCATTTGAAAAGAAAATATTCAATCCTTGTTTAACCTTAGGCCAAAGGTTAGCAGTCAAACCAAACTTCAATCCATCTGATATATCGATGTGTTCAATGTAATACGAATATGGCAGCTCAATTAGGTTAAGAGAAGAAACTGCTTCTCATCAGATAGGAATATTACATCTATCTGACGATGAGAGCAATAAAAAAAAACTCCATAGGAAGGAACTGCGGTCTCTGTCTTATAATTCCTCCCATAGGAAAAATGAGTGTGTGCGGCATATAATAGCGATTCTCCCCATAGCGAATCTTGTACTACATCTACTAATTACACCAATATATCCAATCCATTGACCTAATTCAACTACAAAATGAATAACCTAAGATTACCCTCCCCTAATATAACTTTACAAATCTATATAGCCATTCATGCTCGACTTAAGTTTAATATTTATATAGTTTAATTTATCGAAAAACAGAAATCATAATAAAAACTTAAAAGAACAAAAAAAAAATGGAAATGATTTTACAAAAGAAATACATCAAATAAAATTATACCTAATTAATAAATAATTTAGTTTGGTCAGATAGGAATCTATTTCTATTTTTTTTTTAAATATGGAACAAGTTTAGAAGTAAAGTTCTTATTGTTTAGAAATGTTCATTAATTATATATATTTAAAGCTGAGAGTTCAAAAAGTTCTTACAATTTCAAAATGTTCCTTTTATCCATTGCTTGCCGTTTGAACGTGAATTCCCACGCCATCCTAAAGAGGTTGGTATTCTGTTGGCCGATTTATTTATTCATCCGGAGGTCTTTTGCTTTGGCTGGTCCTCAATGTAAAAAACAATGTCATTTCTCTTTTTTTTAAACAAAACTGAAGGGATTGAAGAGTGCGTCTTTTCAATCCCTTCTCCCACAACTCCGCACTAATACATATCACCACTCTTAATAATAACTAACTAATAATTTCCAAACTTTTCCTTTTATATTATCTTTAGAATCCAATGGACATTACATCATGGTTGATGATGATCCTTCCATTGAGGTCCGATTTCCCGATGGATTTCTCTCATTTGCTATTAGTTTCTATTGTTTTTCTATCTGACCATTGCTTATACATTCAAATGCCCAAAGGCTAGTTTACTTTAACTAATTAAAATAATCATTTCCATTTCAGATTAATTAATGTGTTTTCCAAACTTAAAGATATTTTTATCTCTAAATCTTTTTGTTGAAAGATTTAGTTTTTCTATTTTTAATAGTTTTATTTTAATAATTTTTTTTTATCTGTGCGATTTTATATATATATATGAGTTTAAGATGATTTTTTAATTTTCAATTTTTAATTCTTAAAAAAGAAATTATAATTTGTGAACTTTTATTTTTTTCATGTTTAATAATAAAAAACAATGTAACATCGTCTGTGCCCATTACATATCAGTAAACTTGCTTAAAAAAAAATAAACAAACAAAAAAAAAAATTTTACTTACGGTTAGTAATTATGGTACAGGATTAACGAAGACATTTACAAAAACATCCGGTTAGTAATTTTACAAAAAGACTATATACAAAAAAAAAAATGTTAACTATCATTTTCCTAAGGACCATTTACGTTCACCTCCTCCCCACAAGAGTTCTGTTTTTTTTATACATTTTAAGAAACGTCAAAATCTAACCGGTTAGATATACTCATCAGAAGCAGCCATGTTGGGTAATAAATTATCTTTAAACTTAATTAATGTTAATTAAAATAAAATGTCTTTAAACTTAAACTTTATTTGTCGGTCAATTCTTTTTACCAACCTTTTATTAATTCTTTCCACCACTAATTTTGTATAACTTTGTTATTGAATTAAAATTAGACTGAGCTAGTTTTAGGGAATGTTTCGAGCGCTGGATTATGAGCCTACTGCCCAAATACATTAGTCCTTGGACTAGCTGGCACCCCGGGGTTTACTCCGAAACAAATAAAGTATTTGGATAGTAGGGGTTTGAATCTAGCAGCCGAGGTGGGCCATTGTTGATAGTCAAAGCTATCAATAAGATCTCCCATTTTGCTCGAATGTGCCAGCTCGTTCATGTAACATTTATAAGATTATAAATGTATTATGAAGGATTTTGAAACCAGTCAAAACTTATATATACGTATAAGTAAGTGGTTTCAGCGGTTTGACCCGGTACATAAATGGCTTTCCCAATGTTTGGGGCTGGACCTAAGAAACAATAGTAAATAAATGCTTTGTTTCTTGTTTAAAAAAATTTTCTATACAAAAGTTAAATTACGTATGTTAAAGCATTTTAAGTTAAAAAAAAAAAAAAAGAATTGACCGAAAACATTGTTTTCTTTAAATGAAAAGAGATTTGTGCTATTTACGTTATCTAAAATAAATCATTATGTTAAATCAGAGACAGTTGGATGTTTGGGCGGAGTTAAAGCATTAAGATCGGGTAGAGAAAAATGGACAAAGGAGGGGTGGAGTCAGCATGTATTTCCAGTTTAGTAAGAAATAAATAAAATAATAATTAGTAAACTTATTAAAGTGAATAAAATACGGTATTAAAAATAATGATAAAAAGTGTTTAAAATTATAAATTATAAAAAAAAAAAAAATAAAGCCAAAATGGAGACTCAAGGTAAAAATATAGAAAATAGCCCCAACAAGGAAAAAAGAGAAATCATAGCTTTACTAACCAGCATGTTTGAAAAACAAAAAGAAACAGCCGAAGAATATAAAAAAATAGCCGAAGAGCTTAAAAACCAAAATAATGAAATGAAGAGTAAATTGGAAGGGCAAGCTGAAATGCTTGAAAAGTTAAAGGACCAGATCGAAATGGGCCAGAATAAGATAAAAGAAGAAATGAAGGAAATAAGATGTGAAATTACAGGAAAGGTAGAGAAGAACCAAGAAATTATAAAGGTAGATTTAGTTAAAGAAAGTCAGGAAGATGAAAAGGAAGTTGAGGTGATAAAAGACATAGAAATTAAATTAGAATCAAATAGCGTTGCAACATATAAAGTAGAAACAAATGTAGACCAAGAAATAGAAGAGAGATATAAGTTCAAGGTAGAAGATAGCGTAAAAGAGTTTTTACAAAGAATTAAAAATAAAAGGTTTAAAGTAAACATTCGTGTTCGTAGATTTAAAAACAGATTTAAAAAAAGAAAGCGTAGAAAAAAATATTCCCAGATTGAAGTAATTCGGAGTTTGTCTAAATATCAAGGTTTTCTGATTTACAAAGTTGAAAATAGAACGGAAAGAGAAAGAGATAAAGTAATAAATTATAAAAGCGGGATAGATAAGAGAGGAAAGGTAGTTTATATTATAGAGTTAGTATGTAGAAAGAAAGAACCGCCAGACAAAAATTAAAAATATGTAATCTGACGGATTCGCCGGCTTGACCTAGTTATTAACGACCATGGACTCGGAATAATGGAAAATGTTTAACAAAGTTTAATGAAATAAATGAAAAAACGAGTATCAAGTTAGTTTGAATAATTAAAAATGATTAAAGTTAGTCTTAGTAAAATAAAATAACAATCTTAGAGTTTTTAAAATATCAAAGCAACAATAAAACGATTTATGTCAAAACCCTCGATTATGTCTTATCGATTATACTGATATCCCAGCTCATAAGTCTAGAACATAGCGGAGCATGACGCCAATGAAATAAATGTGTAAAATCAAAATAGACAAGCAAAATGAAATTTTTTTTTTTTTTTAAAAAAAAAAAAAAAGAAGGGAGAGTAAAAATAACGCTTTAAAAATAAAAATGAAATAAATAAGTGTATAATGAAAGTATTAATGAAAATAAAACATTATCAAATAAAATTTAAAAAAAAAAAAAAGAAGTGTATTAAATTATGATTGAGGTGTGTGCAAGTATTTGGGCAAAGATATAAATTTCAGGCCTGACTTTTGTTGGACTGAGTTTTTTTTTTTGCGGTGACTTTGTTCTACAGATGGGTAGTGCGAAGAATAAATAATACTGATGATGATGCACCAGTAGAAAAGTCCTGGCATATAAAAAGTAATAAATCTGGAGGAAAAATTCCCAGTAGAACCAAATAAAATAAATATTTTAGCAAGTCGAATGTACAGTAGAGATAGTCCTGCCATTCGCAAATCTCAAAGTCCCTTTTCAGGATCTGTTGTGCACAACAGTTGCCCATGCTAGAAAAATTGAAAGTTGGTTTGAATCAGCACAAGATCTATCTGTGTGTTGAATTGCCTTATACTTTGCTGCCTACTTCTCTTAACATTACATTTATTACCTAATGATGAAAATAACAACTAAAAATGCACTCTAGAAAAATAAGAATTTGAAGTGGTCAATACTTAGGAAAAGTGATCAACGCACATATTAATCAAGAAAAATGTTCATAAATAAATAAGTAGGTCAAATAGTTAAAATAAAATCGATAAAGTCAAGTTAAATAAATAAGCGTAAATATATCTGTAGTAAATAATAATAAAAAGTGACTCGTGATAAACTAATAGATTTTTTTTTTTTGGAATACACGCACGGTAATAAAAGGAAGTAAATAAATGATTTAAAGTCAAGTCAAAATATATATATATATATATCAGTGTAATAATGAATCGTAGTAAAATAAATTGTTTTTGAATATACACAAGTTAATAAAAGTTGAGTAAATAATGAATTGTAATAAAGTAAAATAGTTTTTCTGAATACACACACATAGATAAAAAAGTTGAGTAAGGGTTTACAATAATATTGTGAGATTAGATTAATACAAATGTTAGAATAATGTTCATATGAATTTAAAAATAATGTTGTAAGATTAATAATAAAAATATAAAGTCAATCTAAGGTGTATTAAGAGTGTGTAAGTATACATGTGTATATACGCGCACATACACTGGTAATATTCGGTAAATACGATACCTCATGATGCGTATCTTAAATGTATTTATCCAGATATCCTTTTAGGTTATTTTTTTTGGCACTGCTGCACCTCATGATGCATGCAAAAAGGGATTTATTTATTATAGATTCTCTGTAAGCAAGTCCAGTAATAACTCGATATCTAGAATATTAGTAGGTGTAGAATTATGCTGCACATATACACATGTGTAGGAAGTTATCTATAGCAAAAGGGAATGAGGGTAGTATAGAAATAAGTTTAGTTAAGGATAAGTTTAAAACTGCCGACTGGATAAATTTTAGTACCCGTAACGGACTTGTCAGGGATCATTCCTCTTTCCAAAGCGTAAGTCGAAAATGGACAGTTGAAAATTCCTGCCATTTTGCAGCGACCCTTTCTTTTTCCAAGTCCAATCAAGAGAATCGGCAAATGAAGTTTCAATTTTATACACGTGTAAGTCGGTGTAAGTCAGCGAATCTGCTTCCGCGTCGTTTCCCAAAAGATCCCTGTGCCTCAAAATTGGTTTGTCCCGGTGGTCATTATCCATGATTTAGATCATTGTGAGCAATGTATTCGGCATAGATAGAAGGAAAGGATAGTCAAAACAGATTGCCCTTTGTATGTTAAGTAAAAGATATTAAAAAGCTAACTTAGAAAAATAATAAATTAATAAATCTTTAGAGTCAAGAATTAAAATTGCAAGAGATAAAATGGTCAAAATGATGCATTTTACTCTAAAATGGAGGGGGTGTAATGTGCCAAGGCCAAATTGGCACATGTATATAAAATAATTTTGTTTAAAAAAATTATTAAAATAAAATAAATCTTCCATAAAAGAGTTGAAATAAAAGTTGAAAAATAATTGATTAAAAGTGGGAAGGGTTTTTTATTAAAATTAAACTAAATGTTTTATAAAAGGAAGTAAAATTTTTCCTAATTAGTATTTGTAAAAGTAAATAATTTAAAGTTTAAAAAAATATAAAAATCTCTTTTCATTCCAGTTTATTATAATAAATTATATATGTGCGGGCGAATGTAAATAAATGTATGCGAGTTAGAATAATATTAAAAAAATATATCAATGAAAGTTAAAAAAAGAAATTATATTTGGAAAACACAGCGATGGCTATTAAGTTAAATAAAGATTTAAAAAAACCACACCAGCGGTGGGCTACTAATTAAAGATATAAAAACAATACGTTTATGAAAGCTACTACTAATTAAACAATCATCAAAAACACGTTGTCATAGGATTAATTATCAATGGAATTTCGACAACACTCATTTGCCGGAGGATATTAAAACAAAAAACACTTTGCAGATATAAATAGCTAGATTTTTATCGGAGTTTTTTGTTCAGTCTAGTTTCCAGTGACAGTCTTGTTCAGTTCAGATAACAGTGCAGTTTCTATTATGTATCCAGAAATAAAAATGCATTGTTGAGCAGCTTTTGGAAATATACGCTCATGCTTCAGCCTTTTAGTCCAACAAGATCATCAAAACCTGCCTGTGAAATAATGTCTGCATAACAACTCAGAAATCCTCCGTCAAACGTTCAACTGTCTTCAAGAATAAAACCAATGGATTCGCATAAAATCTCTTCAAGAAATGTCAAAATCTAACCGGTTAGATATACTCCATCAGAAGCAGCCAACAACAAGCAATATCCACGTTCCAAAAATCCTAGGTAAACATTTATTTATTATCATTTATACGTAGTAGCCACCGCTGTAATTCATCAATCCTACAGAGTAAAGTAATTTGAACTCTTAAGCATGCATAAAATGAACTATTGATGTGCGTGTGTGGGAATGTGAGATAATTTAACGATGTCACATATTATTTATGCTTTTCACCAGATATATGTTATAATGTGTTAATTTAAAAAATGTGCGTGTGTTAAATTAGATTATAAAGATGTTTAAATTTAGTCAATTCATGTTGGGTAATAAATTATCTTTAAACTTAATTAATGTTAATTAAAATAAAATGTCTTTAAACTTAAACTTTATTTGTCGGTCAATTCTTTTTACCAACCTTTTATTAATTCTTTCCACCACTAATTTTGTATAACTTTGTTATTGAATTAAAATTAGACTGAGCTAGTTTTAGGGAATGTTTCGAGCGCTGGATTATGAGCCTACTGCCCGAATACATTAGTCCTTGGACTAGCTGGTGCCCCGGGGTTTACTCCGAAACAAATAAAGTATTTGGATAGTAGGGGTTTGAATCTAGCAGCCGAGGTGGGCCATTGTTGATAGTTAAAGCTATCACTAAGATCTTCCATTTTGCTCAAACGTGCCGGCTCGTTCACGTAACATTTATAAGATTATAAATGTATTATGAAGGAGTTTGAAACCAGTCAAAACTTATATATACGTATAAATAAGTGGTTTCAGCCGTTCGACCCGGTACAATATGACGGAATGATAGAAAATATTATTACTATTGTAGGTGAAAAATATAAAGCATTTGAAATGAAAATTGATGCTAAACAAAGATGGGTATTTGCTACAAAATTATTTGCAATTTTTCTAACATCTATGCGATTATTATAGGCAGCTTAATATCCAGATGAGATACAGGTTCGATGATAGGAATTTTAATTTATTAAAGCAAATCAAGAACTTCTATTTGTTGGATATAGTTTTTAACTATTGGCATAGTTCTTGATAAAATTATTCTTTAAAGATCCTGTTAAAAAATGTGATAATCTTCTGGCTCATTTGTAGATTTTAACATTTTTGCCTTTATGGTAAAGTTTAGTAATGGTTTCTATATGATTAATGTTGGTCAATAGTTTTCCTAATTATTCTATATTATGTGCCATCTGCTGTATGAACTGAGCACTGAGACTTTATCTTATTTATAAACTCATATGCACTAAGTCAAATAGAAAGAAAATAAAACAGATTTTTAATGGAAAATAAGGTCAGAAACAATTGTTAACAACTTCCTTATCTCCACTTTAAAAAAAATCATTATAAACAAATTTTGAAAACTATATAAATTATTATAGATTATAAATTATAATTGTGATATTTATTGTATTAAAAAACCATGAAAGTTACTTGATTATAAAGTGCAATCAAAATGATTAAGTTTTAATTTATTTTTACTACTGTTTTTTTTTTAAAAAAAATATAAATAATATTATTTTGATTTTGAGCTATTTTAAATTTTCTTAGATATATTTTAATCAAATATTATTTGGTCAGTTACTGCAATATATTTATTGTTTATATATATTGTAAATGAATAAATAGTACAGTAGGGTTTTCGACAATGAAAAGTAATTAGTTCCACTTATATTTAGAAGTAATACATTTTGGATGACTAACATAAATGTAAATGTAAAAAATATATATAACATTAATTGCTGTACTTATTTAAATTAAAGACTTTACTGTATAGTTCAATTTTAGTGAAAACTAAACTTCTAAAAATACAAAATAAAAACTAAACAAACTTAGTAAAAATTCACAGATCATATAGCTATTCTATATTAAAAACAGATTTTATCATGTGGAAATTATTTTTTTCTTGATTCTACTAATTCTGTTTTTTTTTTTAGTTCATAGTAAAATAAAAGCTAAAACGAACTTTTAAAATCATAAACAAAGTCTTGCTAATAAAAATCATAAAATGCCACATATTAAATTTGGTGGATTTCCACTTTTGTATTTGAAAATTATTTAATTTTTTATTTTTAGGCTTTTAAAAAAAATCTTACTACTAAAAAATTACCATAATAAAAATAATACACAAACACATCTTGACCACTGATATAGTAAAACTTTTATTTCTAAAACCAATTTCAATAACTTTTTTTTAAACAAACAAAAAAAAAAAAAACTTTGGTCTTAGCGATGACAAAGTATTTCTCAACCCACCCCCTCCACCCTCCCCCATGCTAATATAGTAAAACTTTTATTTTTAAAAACATTTTCGAATACCTTTTTTTTTAAAAAAAAAAAACCAAAAAAAAAGCATAACTTTTTCAATTTTCATTTTCTTTTTTGTAATGATTTGTCATAGAATTACAACCTTTTGATTTGGAAACTTATGCAATCGAATACCTTTGGTTTTAAGAATCTCACTGGCATCAACAACTGGTACAATTTCAAAATCTGCTTGCTGCAGTCAGCACCATTTTAGTGGACTCGTATATTTTCTCGAGAAAAGCGTGACTTTTTGTGAGAGCTTGGTTGAATCGTGTTCGGCCCTATCCTTTGAAAATGCTTTACACATTCCACCTTGTGTAGAAATGGATGGGGATAGTATAACAATTCTTAGTCTGTCAGACTGCATGATTTAAGTAGAAATGAAATTACCCTGCTGTGGAGATTACAAAAGTTGTGGCCACTTCAAATGCAGACACATCAGACAATATGGTAGCCAACTGTGAATTGTGCGAATTTGCATAAAATGTCGTGAAGCACAAAATAGGACGTAATATTTCTGTGTAATGCCATCAAGCAGCCTGCAATGGCTAAGATAAACAGAACTGTTTTCTTAGCCATAAGTCTAGGTCACATAAATAGCATTTGTAGGTGTTCTTGGCTAGCCAGAACACCATCAAACAGTCAAACCCCACCAAGTAATAAGTACTGAACTTATTTTAAAACTTTTTAACTATATTTAGATTGTAATTAATTCGTTCAAGTTTACTTGTAAATGGAATAACTTTTTGTACATGTATTTTTCTTTTTAAATTATTTATAATTTTGACATTATAACTATGTGTTACTATTTTTTTTAAAAAAGTTATTGGAATAAAGTATATTTAAATATATATATATTGTGGCGATAACATTAAATTGTCATATTTTTAACCCAACATTAAATTGTCATATTTCAAAAAGATAAGGAAAAATATTTATTTGCATACTTTTCCCTTTCTTACAAATAAATTTATTGAATTTATTATGAAGATATTCCCCCCAAAATTGTGGAAAAATATTTAAAACTTTTATATATAAATTAAGTGACAGAAATATTATAATGAGAGATATTTTTTCTCTAGTAGAGTATTCTTCTTCTCTCTTCTGCCTGCTCTTCTTCGAAAAGTAGGAAGATGGAAAGTAAATAGCTTTGCTTTAAATTAATCCTTTTTGGCATGAAAAAGCTTAAATTATTGTATAATTTATAAAAGGGTGGAAGATTTGTTATATTATAATTTTAAGTGGACAATGAAGTGCTAAATTAAAAGTAAGACATTAGTTATATCCTAGGGCAATTGTTAAATCTATAATTCCTTTTCAACTCTTGTTAAAATATTATTAGTGTATAAAACTCTAAAACGGTTTGCTAAAAATAAAAATAAGGATATAAATGTCTTTGATAAACATTGAAAAGTATTACTTCCAAATATTAAAGAAAAAAAAGTTTTCTTTTTCAAGCTTGCAGTAAGACAATTTAAAAGACTGAAACTGTAACATTTTACTATTATTATATGATTAGGAATAAGTGAAGAAAAGATATTCACAAAGCTTTAATGTATTATTAAAGAATAGAAAATTATTTTCGAATTTCTTTAAAATAATATCATTTTCTTTATTCATTAACAAATGACAGAAAAATATTATTGACATTTGAATTATTAGTGTAATAAACTGTGTAATAAACTATGTGATATTTAAATAATAAACTTGTTGAGATTATTGATGAAAAGCTATGAAATACTAGAAGCTAAGACCTTTGTATATTTGAAATATTATTACTTAAGAATTGATAAATTAAACTATTATTATAAACTTCATTCTTCTTTTTGCCTTTCTACAGTTATATAAATTGTGTATAACGTGATGGCATCAAGCATTGTATTCTATGATAGATAATTGATGGTGTCTATGTATAAGTAGTCCTGACAATGTAGTGGGATACAACAGTTGATTCTACTGTTAGTGAATGACGCTGTTTATACGTGAATTAGCAGCAATAACACTGAAAGTTTGAATATTTTGTTCAGAATAAGCAAGGAAAGGAAAATTAATGTTAACTCAAAGAAAAAAATTAATAAACAACAAATAGCAATAAAGTCACCCAGAGACAGCAGAAGAACAACCAATGGAGGCTGAGAGAATGGCAGAAAAGGAGAGCTCATATGTGCATGTGCCTGAGAAGCAAAAGCCAGTAGCAGCTATGGTTAAATTGGAAATGCTGTTAGAAGTGATAATTCAAAATCATAAACAAATCAGAAAAGAAAATGAAAAAAGATATCAACAAATGAGAGAAGAAAGTAAAAGAAGAGATGAACAAAGAAAAGAAGATAATCAACAAATGAAAGACCAAATAAAAGAAAAAACAAAAGAAGAGATCAAAAAATAAAAAAAGATAATGACAGAAGAGATCAAAAAATAAAAGATGATGATGAAAGAAGAGATCAACAAATGGGAGAACACATGAAATAAAAAAATGATAAAATGCTAGCAGCAATAAATAAAATAAATAAAAACCAAGAAGAAATGAGGAAGAATGTCTTCAACATTCAAGAGAAAATGAAGAAAGATTACTAGGAGTAGAAAATAGTATTATCACTTTGAAAGATGAGCTGACCAATCGAATGGACGAACAAGTCCAGAAAAAAATGGAGTTCATAAAAACATCTATTACAGAAAACTTACATATGGAATTAAGTGTGATAAAAGAAGACTCCACTGAAGTATCAAGTTTGAATAAGATCACTTTTGTAAAGATACTAATGAAGGCAAAGTCCTAATTCAGGCATCTACAAAAATAATTATAGATGTAAAACAATGCTAGAGTTCATCGTTTAAAAAATGTTTTAAGATTTTTTATCTCTAGACAAGAAAATGAAATCGCTTTCTTGGATATTGATAAGGAAGAGCATTTGAAGAAAGTTAAAAATGAAGCTGTTCAATATTATAAAGCCTACAAAAGAAAAAGGTCAACAGTAAGAGACAATCAAAACAAGTAAAATGTTCTAAAAGTAGCCTGAGTTTAAATAAATGGATTGCTACAGTCAGAGTGTTAAATTCTGCAGTCAGTAAGCCAAAGGAAACTAAAATTCAAAAGCAATATATGAAAATAAAATTTCCAATCCAGGTTGGAGAAAATAGTGTATGGATGAAGTCATCAGTGAAGGATATCTCCATCAACATGGAGAGAAGTAAAACTTAGGTTGACAAAAATAAAAGAATGTTTGTTTGTTGAGAACCCCAGAATTCATTCAAGAATTAGTGACATTGGAAAAAAAAATGTTTATTTTGTATAATAAAGAAAATGTCTTTTATTTTAAAAATGTATTTTGACAAAAAGTCTAAAAAAAAAAATCTCTTTTACAATAAGGTTATTATTATTTAACAATATTGTGAGGAAAGAACAGAAATGGAATGTTGTGACAATAATATTGGTTATCACAATATTAAATTATTCTATTTTCAAAAAAATAATGAAAAATATTTATTTGCATACTTTTCTCTTTCTTACAAATAAATTTATTGAATTTACAGTGGAGATATTTCCAAAAGAATTGTGAAAAAAATATTTAAAACGTTTATATTTAAATTAAGCAAAAGAAATATTATAATGCGAGATTATTTTTTTTCTAGTAGAATATAATTCTTTTCTTTTCCCCTGCTCTTCTTTGAAAAGTAGGAAGATAAAAAGCAAAATCTGTTACAGGCTCCCAGTTTTATTCACCAAAGTTATAGTCAAGTTTTGAATTCATAAAAGAAAAGTTTACTAAGATGTAAGTGAATATCTGTTTTATTGTTTTTTCATCTTTACAAAAAATTTAAAATCAGTTTTCATTCAAGATTATTAAAATTATCTATCGTTCTGTTTTATGCAAATAGCTGTCATTAGAAATAGGCAAAAGCTAGGTTATGTAATTCTTAGAATCATTAGAGCACATAAATCTTTGAAAAATAGTTTTAAATGAAACCAAATAATTCTAAAAAGAATAGAGATACTAGAAATCCTAATTTTATTGATAGAATAAAAAGAGAAAACATTAGGACATCAAATCTCATTGAAAATAAAAATGTTAACAATAATAGTTTTAAGAACTTTATCTTTGCATCAGATATTAATAATGTTAAATAAGTTTCTATAGCTGAAAACCAGCCAGGGAAGACAGAAAACAGCCCAAGGAACATTATAGATACAAAAATTAATCATAAAACTAAGAAAAAAAATCCCAGTGTTAAATTGTTCATAGGAATAAAGTTATGATATCGTGGTGTTGAACAAAAGTTGCTGAATGTGGCAAATCATTGCAAGTCGAATAAATTATTTTGAATTTTAATTCAATCTCAATTTTAGAATTGAACATTATAGTTTATGACTTAAGCTATCTTCCTGCACAAAAATCAAGTTTCTCTGATAATCACAAGAGAAGTTATTAGCCCACTTCCGGTGTAATTGGGGACCACAAAAAATAAAAAAAATTCAAAATCAACACAAAATTACAACGAAATGATTCATGAGCTAAAAAAACAATGATTTAAAGGCAAAATTACTACAAATGATGTTTTAGACCTAAACAGAGACATTGAAGCTACAAATGATTCATCATCTTTTAATTATTCCAAAGTTTAACAACAAACTTTAAGATTATACAACAGAATCCTTGATTACTAATCAAGACCTAGAATTCAATCCAAAGGAGCAGAATCCAATTAATATCAACAAATAAGAATCATAGTGAACCCTGAAGGTTTATAGCTGTGTGGGTTGAACAGGAATTGTGAACATTTGCAGACACAGGAGATTGATAATGATTACAAACAGACTTTCAGCTCTATTGAACTCAGTGTGCAATGTGATATGGACAAATGGTGTGTACTCATGGTGTGCAAGTAAATCTGGCTTGATTCCAGACTACAATGAATCAACTGTTGCATTGGTGGGCACAGGTCTGCACTCCTATTCTTTCCCTCAGGTGTGGTGGTCATGAGGGGCTTGGTATATTTGTGAGGGTGGTCGGCGATCATTGCCAAGCCTGGGGATACCTGCTGGGCAGGTGAGTCACTGCCCTCCATTGGACTTTTCCCTGAGAGGCTGCTGCACCCCATTGATGGATTGTTTATTAGTAAAGTGTTCATTTGAGCTCATTATTATCGTTCCTTAGTTAACTTTAAAATTAGAGCATTTGAAGGTGTTTGGTCTGCTTTGGGTCACCACCAATTTTTGTAACTTTAATGGAGTTTTTGCTGCAATAATTTTATGGGCACAGGTTTGCACTCCTCTTTTCTTCCTTGGGGTGGTGGTGGTCATTAGGGACCTGGTTTATTGATGCAGGCTGTTGACAATTATTACCACTACCTGGAAAACCTGCGGGGAGGATACCTGGTTAAAGTCTCAGTGCCATTCCTGTTCTGGTCAGCTACTGTGCCCCCTTGATATATTGGTTTTGGGCAGTGCAGATCTGTGCTAACTACTTGTTAGTTTTCTTTAGTTGGCTTTCCAATTCTGGGCAGGTAGACTAAATGTGGCCCCTGCACATTTGGACTGTTTATTGGGAGTTAGAGGTACCTAGAATGGTCTTGACATGGCTAGGCTGTGGGTTAAGAGTTTATTGTTTAATGGACTTGAGCCTTGGACCTCGCTGCCTGTTGCGGTGGTTGGCACAATGCTGGAATTGTCCACTTATTCAGCTGAAGCATGTCTTAGCTTCGGGGCCCCAGGGGTGGGATCATTGGGTGATAGATAGCTTTTCGGCAGTTGGGCCATGTCCAGATACACATTAATCAACATTATAGCAACTTTTTTACGGATAGAATTGTTATCAAGCATATGTACTTTATATAATCAATAATTGTTTTACCTTGTTACATTGAACACTTTGTACCCGAAAATTTTTGTAATCTTTTTACTAATAAAGGTTACTTTTGAAAGTAAAAGGTTTAAATTATTGTATAACTTATAAAAAGGTGTAAGATTCATTGTATTATCATTTTAAGCAGACAACAAAATGCTAAATTAAAAGTAAGCTGCTCATTAGTTACATCCTAATGCAATTATTCAGTCTATGATTCCTCATTAACTCTTGTTAAAATATTATTAGCATATGAAATTCCAAAAATGGATTGTTAAAAGAAAAGAATATAAATGCCTTTGATAAACACTTGAAAAGTATTACAGCAAAATAATGAAAATAAAAAGTTTTCTTTTTCAAGCTTGCTATAAGACAATTTAAAAGACTGAAACTGTAACATTTTACTGTTAAAATATGATTTAGTAATAAATGAAGAGAAGATATTTCCAAAGCTTTAAAATATTATTAGAGAATAGAAAATTATTTTCGAACTTCTTTGAAATAATAGCATTTTCTTTATTCATTAATGAATGACAGAAATATGTTTATGGTAATAAACTGTGTAATAAATTGTGTGACATTTATAAAATTAACTTATTGAAATTATTTCTGAAAAGCTATAAAATATTAGAAGTTCTTTGTATATTTGCAATATCATTACTTAAGAATTTTAAACAAAAGAAGATAGCCGAATTTTATTTATGGACAGTACTTATACAAGGAAATTTCCAAGGAAGACTATAATGCTTTATTTCATTACTCATTAATTTAATTATTTTATATTTGCAATAATAAATTCTATCTTTATTTTTATACTTCAGTTCTTTTTCTCTCTATTATTACCATTAAATAAAATATTGTATATAAATACACATTTGCAAATAAAGTGATAATAATAATATACACAACCTGTAAATACCCCCCCCCCCCATAGCTCTGAAAACATGCTTTCCCTGTAGTTATGAGTGGAATGTACAATACCTAAGTACATGAATATTTAGAGTAATAACAAATGCTGAATTGTAATATAAATAGTATTATTTTCCAATTAGCTATAGTTAGTCATACTTCAGCAGAATGTTTCCATTGCAATATATATATATATATAAAGAGAAGTAAAAAAAAAAAAAGAGATGTGTAATTTATAAATATATTAGCATAATCAATACTAACTAAAAATATTTATTTACAAAAATCTTGAAAATTATTGAAACAAAATAAAATAATAAATTATAGATTCACTAATACTAATGTTGTTCGCCTATAATTTAATTCACAGTCATTCATTTTTTCCAAACAAACTTCTATATTTTAATTTAAGAGAAAACTTAAATCACAAACAATACATATGTGAGATGGATTTAGGTGGAAAACAGTTACTTAGGATAGCTTAAAAAAAAAAAACCATGGTTACTGTTTTAAGACAAATGAAACTTCTACAAGTTTTTTTTTTTTTAAATAATCATATTTTTCTAAAATAATTTGAGAAGTTTGTATCTACATTACTTTTTATATATAAATAATATTACTTTTCTTTTTCATTATATCAGAAGATGAATAGAATAAAAATATAATAGAATACCCATTTTTTAAAATAAATAAAACTACACACACACAAAATACATAATTTAATGATCTCTAGTAGAAAACAGACAGAGACAGTTAATTAATCTTCTTAATAAATAATTCAAGAATATATTTATAAAAAACATAAAAATGAACAAAATACTTCAAAATTTAAAATATTTTATATTCACTTACATATACAATTATTCATAAAAAAGTGATTAAGTATCTAGGCTTCTAATTCCTATTAAAGATAAATAAATTTTTACTTAGTATTTTGTGTGTAACTCTATATTTGTTTGATATATTTGTCTTTAAAAATATGTATTTTCTACTATATTTTTATTCTATTTACTTTCAGAAGTAATAAACAAAGAAGTTGCAATTATATCTATGAAAAGGAAAAAGCTCTAAAAAATAATGGCATTATTATTGATATTTTATGAGAAGCAGATAAAGAAATAAAAAAAAATTGTTAGCAAAGTTATCTACTATTGGAAGAATACAGCAAGTATCTTGATATTTACGAAAATGATTAAGAAGATATTAGAAATTACAGACGTGCCAGTCTTCTATCAGTTCTCAAAAAATATCTCCATATATACAATTCAACTCTAAATTTTAACTAACCAAAAGAGCAAGTGAATTTAAAAGTAGTTTTAGCAGAATGGATTATGATCAAATGTTAAGAGAAGTTATGGAATAGATCAATGAATATTAATTGCTTTTATGCTTTGGATTTGTATATTACAAATACATTTGATTCAGTAAGCATTTGTACAGTGATTATTACATTGGATCAAGATATAAATGTGGGATATTGTCATATGAAGAATAATGTTCTTCAAAATGCAATAGCAATAATGAGATTACATAATGATACTAAGATTAACACTGAGGAGAATATATGACTGAGTGATTCTATATCTTTAAAACTTTTAACAGCAGCTTTATAAGAAGTATTATGTGGATTAAATTGAGAAACTATGGGAATAAAAATAATTGAAGATTACTTAAATCAATTAGATTTTACAGATGATGTGATTATGTTTTAAAAACAATGCTTCAGAGAGATTCAGGAAATGGATGAGAACTGTCAGATGAAAGAAAAAAAATAGTATTAAACATAACTGTTAAAAAGACTAAGTAATTTTCAATGGATTTTTTCAAAAAAAAAAAATATTGACAATAATGAACTAGAAGTTAATAATTACAAACAACTTATGGATGGAATTAATCATAGAATTAAACTTGGATGAAATGTTTTTAGTAGAAATACTCTAATATTAGAAGTAAATATACCTATATGTTTGAAAATGAAGGATTTTATTAGATGTGTTTTACCAATTCTTACTTATGAATCTGAGACTTAGACACTTAACAGAAGAACAATACAAGATTTCAGGACCACTCAAAGAAATAAGGAGATATGTACTGGGCCACTACTTTTTTATATCTGAATAATTGCACGCTGAGAATTTAAAATATTGGAAAATCTGTAATCGTTATCATACAAGGGCGCCACTAGGAAAGGAACCTAGAACTGCTAAATTAGAAAAATCTTATATTCGTGGTTGATAATTTGTATACGTATGACAGATCAAGCCAAATTCCTCTCCACAATCCCATTTCAATATGGACGGATTTAATACAATAATAGGTTTTATTGTTTAAAGAACAAACGCAAAAAAAAAAAAACAAATACACTTTCATAACCTTTAACCAATGATACGCTTTATTATAGTTTATTTTTCTTTTATTCAAGACCATTAACAAAACAAATCACTAATAACCCCCCTCTACCTTCCTTTCCTCTTTTTTCTACTCTTGACATAACTAACGTAATCTTTCTCTTTTTTTTATTATTAAAAAAAAAAAAAAAAACAAAGGCAAAGAGCAATATATATTTCGTTCTCAAAGGAACATGCGCTTTTACTTAAATAAGTGTCCAAACCGATCCAAATCTTGACCAATATTGGGACTAAGCGACTTACTATTAGGAGTAAGTTATAACACAAAACCCCTACCCTCTCTTTCAATATTTTCTTAACCTTTAATACTTTTCATTTTGCTTTCTAAATCATTTTTAATTCTATTCTGATAACATTCTCTTGGATTCATTTATGGGATTATTATCTTTTCTTAACCTCACCCAATAGTCCTGAAAATTTAGTCAAAATTTAGCTAAACCATTCATAAAAAAAAATTAAAACATACAAATAATTTACGTATTTTGACTAAACAAATTAATTAATGTAGATATAAACATTATTAATATTTAAAAAAAAATCCCCTTCTATTGTCGTAACTCATAGTTCATTAATGGTTAAATGCAATCCTAAAACGTATGTTTAAAGTTCACTAATGTCTATAGTTCAATCAATAAACAAAGTTTCCGTTACCCTGATCGATCAGTGCATGTCCATAAGCATTTCTTTGTATCTCTTGGGAGTTGATTCTCAGCAACTAATTTTGTTCCATGGCTAGTTCCGCTTTCTCCTATGTGGTTTGATGTTCCTTGAGGTGGTTTCACAGTTTGATGAAGATCTAGGAATAGGTCAGTGTCCCGGCTGGGACAGATTCTATTTCGTTTAGCCTTCGATCATTTTTATTTCCATTTTTTTTATATAAGTTCTTTTTTTATATAAAAAAAACTAATAATAATTCACAATATGTTTTTCTCTCTATTTATAGTCCTTTTCTTCATTGTCCTTTTTTTTTTGATCACGTTCCCGGCCAGTGATTGCATTCCTTTAATTTTTTGTTTTTAACACCTTGCTAACCAGAAGTCACGACAATAGAATTAATTACAATTCTTTTCTCTCTCCCCTCCCTTCAGATTAGAAAATTAAAATAATTAATTACAAAATTGTTTCCAAAAACTTTTAAATTTTTTCTATCACTTTCGATTTAATCTCTCAATCCAATTAAAAAAATAACTAATCTACCATTTTTTTTTTCTTTTTAAATCCCAATAAAAAATTAATAAATAATACCAAAAAAAAAACTTTCTATACACACAGCTTTTATTTCCTATTTTCTACCTAATGAATATGGGTATATACATATATTTACATACACACAGAGAACATAAAATGAGCCAATCTAAATTATCGGCTCATTGCATCCCTTCCCAATTCAAGAAAACTTTAATTACTCCATGAAGGTTTTCCTGTAAATTCTCTTTTACAGTTACCTTTTTCCATGGGTTCATTACTATTTTCCCACCTAATTTTCTCTTCCCCTTCTTCTGTATCATTATACTCCATATCAACTAACATTTCTATGGCTTCCTCAATCGATAGATGACAATTTTCTGCCAGTTTCCACTGTACTCCCGAAGAGAGATTGTACCTTATAGTTCTTATTATTTGAAATTGGTCCATTGGATAGATTTCCAATGCTCTTAATTTTGCGGCTTAATGCTGGAAGAACTGACTGTACATTCTCTTTATCAGGTTTATATTTCTCTTGTGATATGTTCATGCTTATCGCCTCTTGTTTTTCCATACCCCAAACCCCCGTAAAATCATGTCTCGATATTCCAAGAAAGTTTTGGGTGTGTAATTTACAGCCTTCCACCATTCCTGTGCAGGACCACTCAAATAGCTCGTTGCTATGTTAATTATTTTCTACCTAATGAATATGTGTATATACATATATTTACATACACACAGAGAACATAACATGAGCTGATCAAAATTATCGGCTCAGTATGTTAAAAGCAACAAGATCAAAAATGAAATATATGGATAAAAGAACAAGCAGTTATCACTGACATAATTGAGAGAATTAAAAAACTAAAATAAAGCTGAGCTGGACATATTACTAGAAGAAAGGGATGTTAATGAAATAGATTAAATTGGATTCCAATAGATTGTAAAAGACCTAAAAAAAAGATAATATGTGATATGGATGGTTGAAATAAAAAAGTTTGCTGGCATGTTCTGGAGAAGAGATATTGGAGTAACTGGAATAAAATTGAAGAGCCCTTCATCTTGAAGTGGACTGATAATCATTGAAAATGATGATAATATTGCAAATATTTAACAAATCCATTAGGAGAAAAGTTATGATAGTTTAAATTTTCCAATGTTACAATTTAAAGTAAAATAATAATATTTTAATCAATTTCAATAAGATAAATTGAATGATAATAAAAATATCATATAGAAAGAAATAATTAATTGAAAGCAGTAGATAAATAAATATAAAAAAACAACTAGTAATTAAAAATATATCAATACAAGAATAGTTAGATATCATGTAAAGATATATTATAATTAATAAAATACTTTTGAAATAAAATATGCATGTATAAGACAAATAATATATGCAGTATCTATTACTAATTTCAACAGCATGTAATTAACTTTTACTACTGCTTAAATATACAATGTTTAAGTTTATAATCATATCACAGAACATTCTCCTTCAAATATTTTACTCAGAATTATTTGTAAGCAGACTTACAAATAAATGAAAAGTAAAATTGTATTTGCAAGTTTATTAAAATGATTCATTATGAGTCTGCTTATAAATAATTCTGAGTAATGTATTGAATGAGTATGTTTTCTGACATGATTATGCAGTATCTATATATAAATTATTTTAAATATATATGACTGCAGAAAGGAGTTTGCCGTTAAGTAAAAGGGGACTCTTTGATTCCTCTTGGAGGCCTTAAAGGGAGCAAGCAGAACAAACTCCTAATGTTGACTCCATACACTCATGTCATTGCAGTTGTTATTCCTATGTGATTATCCATATAGTATACAAACATGGTTGGACTATTCACCAAGCACATTAACCAGCATGGGGAGTTTATTGGTTTTCTATCTCTGAGTTTAAGATCAACAAACACATGGTCTTTCTTTTCAGTTGCCTGATATGGCAGAATGAATGTGTGTATGAATGAAAAAATTTTTCTAATAGATATACACAATCATGGCAGACAAAAATAAATCATGGCCTTATTCACAGAAGGCTGGAAAGTCACCAGTCAAGGCAGGAGTTGGAGGCCAAAGATGGAGGATGCTAAGAATCCCTGATTGTGGACCCAGGCTGCCATTTGATGAAGACTTTTTATTTAGGTACTTATAACTGCAGATGACTTTTCAAGTTAAGGAAGATTGCAAGGATTGGAAAAACTGACTCATATTAAATGGGACATTATTGGACTGTGTGAAGTTAAAAGAAAAGATGAAGAGACAATTGATTTAAAAAGTGAACATATACTCTACTACAAAGGCCCAAATATTAGAAGTACAAGTGGAGGATTCCTTATAAATAAAAAGTGGAAGAACAACATTGTTTGAATTGATGGTATATGAGACAGATTGGCAAGATTAGTTATTCAACTTAAAAGCAGATACCAAATTCAGGTTTATACCCCAACAAGTTCTCATAGTGATGAAGTAGTGGAAGATTTTTATATGGATGTACAAAAGGCTTTTGATCTGACTAAACAAGATTTTGAAATTGTTATGGAAGAATTTAATGCTAGAATTGGTAAACAAATTAAAGATGAAAGTGCTGTAGATAAATTTGGTTATGATAATAGAAATGAGAGGGGACATAGATTTGTAAAGTTCGCAGAAAAAGAAAAGCTTTATATTATTAATTCTTTTTTTGAAAAAATGTTAAAAAGAACTGGACAAAGAAGCATCCAAATGAAGATACAGCAGAATTGGATATTTTGACTAACAAAAAATACATATTTCAAGATTGTAATGTCCTTAATAAATTCAATACAGGAAATAATCATCGATTAGTAAGATGTAAGATACATGTTAATGTAAAACTAGAAAAACAAAATTTATTAAGAAAAACAATATTTACACTTGATATTCCTAATCTTCAGAAACATTCTAATAAATATAAATTAGAACTTGCAAATCATTTTCAAGTATTACTAGATTTTGAATATGATTCAGATTTGAATAAAATTAATAGGAAGATAACTGACACATTTTTGAAAACTGCAACAAAGATAGCTGGTAGAAAAAAGCAGCAATTGACAATAAAATTTCTACTGAGACTAGAGAATTTATGAAAAAAAAAGTTATATAAAAATGATGCATTTAGAAGAATTGCATATCTTGAATTTTGTAAAATGATGTGAAAAAGAGTTGCTAATGATATAAAGAAATATAATTATGAACTAGCAAGAAAAGCTGTAGAAGAAAATAAAATCTCAAGAATGTAAAACAACATTTTGATATTGGTGGGAAACTTATACCTGCAATTAGAAAAAAAAATGGAACTATTATTAAAAAGAGTGATGACATCATGAAATAGGTAGAAAAATTCTCTCAAGAATTATCTAATAATAAAGAACAAGTATTTCCTATATCTATTATATCTTTTAAATTGTCCAGGATTTTAAATGATGAAGTGAGACATGCAAATTAATTTATGCAAAAGGGAAAAGTTCCAGATAATAATGGAATTATAATCAGTATATTAAAAGATGAAGAAATAGAAAATTTTTGGGCAAAGGTATATACCAAAATAATAAAGATGATTGGAAGAATGCAGTATTAATATTAATATTTTAAAAAGATGATAAAGAATATATTAGATATTACAGACCTATCAGTTTTACACAAAATTTTTAGTAATATAATTACAACACATCTACAGAAAACATTGGATTTCAACGAACCAAAAGAAAAAGCTGAATTTAAAAGTGGTTTTAGTATAATAGATCATAAGGAAGTATTGACAGAAGTTATAGAAATGACCAATGAATATAAGTTATCATTATATTTTGGATTTGTACATTATCAAAAGCAATTTGATTTTATAAACATTTATTTAGTAATTAAAGCATTGGATCATCAAGGTATAGACCCAAGATATTGTCATATTCTGAAGAATATTTATAAAAATGCACAGGAACAATTAGATTACATAATGATATTAGAAAAGTTAACATTGAGAAAGATATAAGACAGAGTGACTCCATATTTCTCAAGCTTTTTACAGAAGGGCTGCAAGAAGTAGTTTGTGAATTAAAATGGGAAGCTAAATGAGTAAAAGTAAATAATTTAAATCATTTAGATTTGGCAGATGATGTAGTTGTTTTTGCAGGTAATGCTTCAGAGCTTCAGGAGATGTTGCAAGAATTATCAGATGACAATAAGAAAGCAAAACTAAAGGTAAATGTTAAAAAGACTAAAGTAATGATCAATGGATTTTCTCAAATAATAAAAATATAAATTATGATGAGGTTACTGACAAATATCTTGCTCAGATTATTACTACAGATGGAAACATAATGGATAAAATTAATCATAGAATTAAAATTGGTTGGAGTGCTTTTGGTAGAAATAACAATACTAAAAAGAAATATGCCTATATGTTTGAAAAGGAAGGTTTTTAATAAATGTGTTTTACCAGTTCTTATTTATGGATCTGAAATTTGGACACTTAATAGAAGAGCAATACAGAGATTTCAGACCACTCAAAGAAGTATGGAAAGATGCATGTTAAGAGTAACAAGAAGGGATTGAAAATGCAATACATGGGTAAGAGAATAAACAATGTTACTGACATTGTTGAAAGTATTAAAAGACTGGAATTGGAATAGACATATTGCTAGAAGAGATGATAATAGATGGACAATTGAAATCAATCTGGATTCCAAGAGATTGTAAAAGAACCAGAAAAAGACCACGTGTCAGATGAATAGATGAAAAAAGTATGCAGGGGTGACGTGGAAAAAAGAGGCTGAAGATCAGAGATGGATTGAACTTGAATAGACCTTCATCCTGAAATGGATTTATAATGGTTGACAATGATTAGATATACACAAAAACCCAAATGAATATAGAAATAAATGTATGAGAGTGATCAAAAATATAGTTGTAATATGTCTGTCATTTGTAGATCAAATTTTAGTAACTTGAACTATATATATTTATAATTAAAAAATAATAATCTTGATATTATTAAAATTCTTATTTTAGAATTACAATTTTTACAAAAATATATACTACAGACTGATTCTTAATTTCCGTATATGAGATAGCTACAATTATAGCATATTTCATAAGACGAAAAATATCAATTTACATAATGTGATTTTGTTATTATTATTTTGTTGGGGGAGCAATGTAAAATAGTTTATAACTGTAAGTGCAATTTTTTTTTTAATATCGTGATTGTTTTATTCATAAAGATGTTTGCTCACACTGTGAAATACACATATTCAATGTTTACTAGGTAAACAGGATTCCATTTTTTATCTATTAATTTATTATATCTAATTCACATTTACTTTGACTAGTTCCACTTGTATTAGAAATTTTGATATAAGCAATAAAATCTCACATATGGATGATCATATAATTCCAGGTTCATCAATCCAACTTTTTATAATTCACAGAAATAATATGATTGCCATATAAATCAAATGTGAATTTCTTCAACATATATAGTTTTTATTAATAACTGATTATGAACTGTATATTAATTTGATAATTAATTTCACTTAGGACTGCTTGACTTTTGTAAAGATCACATAACCAAAATCTAACTCTTATTTTATTTACAATTAGTTTATTAAAATACATAATTAGCTTGATTATTGAAAAATCACCCAGAAGATTAAAATATTTTATATTTTGCAGATTGGTCTACAAACAGATTCATCCTCAGCCCAGAAATTAATTTCCATGATACATTTTTTTAAAAAATTGGTGTAAGACTGGCCTATATACATTTATCAAATATTATTTGGTTGATGTCTTAAAATGAATAGAAAAAAGTTATAATATCCCTTCTATGTATTCTTATTATTAAAGATGTTATTATGTCATTATTCATATGCTTAACAAACATGGATGGGCTACTCACCAACATACATCAGCAAATGTGGTAAGTTTATTAGTTTTTATTTTTGAATTTCAGACCAAAAAAAAACCTATGGACTTCCTTCTTAGATGCTAAACAGTTCATAACTGAGACATCAGTTGGATTTGCTTGAAGGCAAAAAGAATATAGTTATTACCATGATAGAGTATAAATAAATAATGGTCTTCATATCTGTGCGGCTGTAAAATCATCATTCAAGACAGCAATTGGAAAATGAAAACAGAGAGTATTAAAAATTGTCAGGTTTTAGAGCAGAGTTTGTGAAATTGAAAAAAAAAAAAAGAATTAAAAAACAAACAAAAAACAATTGATTTGAAAACTGGATATGATTTGGAAACAGATTTGTTGTAAATAAAAAATGAAAAAATAAAATTGTAAAAACTGCAAGTAATCTGATAGGTATCAAGATTAGTTATTTAATTTAATGGAAGATACCAAATGTAGATAATTCATGAAAATGTTTTTACAAAAATTCAAACTTTATTTACACTTTTTAAATACATTAGTGTATAACACATTTCAAGCAATATTATTTTTTTCATTCAGGTTGGTACCCTGAGTGAATTTGGATCTTTTAGATTCATGAATAGTTGGTACTAACCTATGTGCCATTACTAACAGCTTAATGTATCTGAAAAGTTTAAATAAAGTTTGAATTTTTCTAAAGGTGATGAAAATAGTCCAATATATAATTACAAGAAAAATATCATAATCAAACTTTCAGACAGATAATTATGTTCATGTCCCAAAAGTTCTCATTCATATGGAGGCAGAGTATTTTTTATGCAGATGTACAGAATGCTACTGATCAGACCAAATAATATTTTGAAATTGTCTTGGGAGATTTTAATGTTATAAATATATTTAGATATTGAGACCAAAATAAGAGAGGAAATAGAATTGTGGAATGTGCAGGAAAAAATGTATCTTAAGAATTTTTTTTTTTAAAAAAACTTCAAAGTGAAAATAGAGAAACAGAGATATAGTTGTAAACAAAGAGCTTTGCTAATTGCTCAACAAGCTTTGAGATAAATGCTTAGCAAGAAAAAGCATTTAAAATATCTCAATCTGAACCCCCCCCATCCCCTGACCAATAGTTTCATGCTTTTGGCACTCCTCAGAGGCACTAGAGTAGCTTCAGATAGATCTAATAAAAATAAAAACACTAACCCAAAGCCAGCATTTATCTAAGAGTTGACTATTGAATAAAAAATCTGAAGTTTTCAGACACCTAAATGTCTTCAAACCAAGCTATCTAACTCAAATAGCTATATGGGGCTGAGAGATCTTCAGCCAAACCCTATATTAGAAGTCTTAGCAATATACCATTGCTTAAGACTAAAAGCAAAGACTATAGTCAATAAAAAATAGTCATATATCATATAACTCCACTTCTTTTTTAAGCTAGCAGGATATAAACAAAGAGCTTTGCTAATTGCTCAACAAGCTTTGAGATAAATGCTTAGCAAGAGAAAGCATTTAAAATATCTCCATCTGAAAACCACCACCCCTAGTGCATTTCTGAGAAGTGCCAAAAGCATGAAACTATTGGTCAGGGGATTGGGGGGGGGGTTCAGATGGAGATATTTTAAATGCTTTCTCTTGCTAACCATTTATCTCAAAGCTTGTTGAGCAATTAGCAAAGCTCTTTGTTTATATCCTGCAAGCTTAAAAAAGAAGTGGAGTCATGTGATATATGACTATTTTTTATTGACTATTTATAGAGATATGGTTAATTTTGACCATATGTTAAATTGCAGAAAATATGTATTTCAAAGATTATTTTGTGTGATAAATAGCATTCTGTAGATTTACATTAAAATATATTTTTCACGAGTAAGAACTTGTCAGAACATAAGTTAAATAATTAAATTGTCCTTTTATCTGATATATAAGAGACCAAAAATAACTGGAATTATCCTCTGGTAAATGCACCTGTTGTCATACATCCTCCTGCTGTTACCTATCTCTTGTGGGATCCATTTGCATCAATCTGCCAAATTACATTACTGACCAAAATCGAAATGCCACATAGTGCATATTTATCAATTTTTTTGTAATGGCTGAAAAGGTAGAATAATGTAAAATTCTGTTGGTTTTTTTTTTAGAGGAAATGGCTGTAATGCTTGAAACAAATTACAAGAAAGCTGTTCTGGTGAAAACACAAGTCTACAAATGATTTAGTAAAATTGTCAAATTCTCCATGTCGCAAAAAAATATGGTGAGTGAAATCCAATGTCTAGATAATGCTGATATTTTTTGTATTGACACAAATAGCATTTTTCTCTCAAAATTATTTCTTAATGGTCAGACGTTTTATCTAAAAGTTCTAAAACATTTGATGATGTGGTAAAATATAAATGTCCTATTTTGTGGCAAAGTGAAGAGTGCAAGATTCACTATGAGAATTCCTCTATGAGTGCCCTTGAGTGTGAAACAATTTTTAACTAAATTCAACATGAACCAGCTTATCTATCAGTCATATTTGCTCAATCTCTGTGTGCTTCTTTTTATTTTCTTGAATTAAAAAAATGCTTCCATTCTTTTTTTGCTGATGTAGAAGTGGTGAAAAAAAAAAGGCATAAGCATTAAAAGGCTTCCCTTTGTGTTTCCAAACTATTTTGAAAGTAAAAGAAAAAAAAAACATGTTTAGACTAAGGTATTGTATTAAAGGGACAGTACTTTGAAGGAGATTAAATTTATAACACTTAAAAATAAATAAATTTATTATAAAATTCCAGTTATTTTTGGGTCCCTCTTCATACTTACAATATCCAATATTGTTTTTCAATTTTTTTATTTATAAAGAATCATACACTACTTGTGTTTCAATACAGGTCCACTTTTCCAATCATTTTTTAAAATCTTTTCTTCAACTTTATAAATTCTTTGCTCTATAACCTAATAACTTTTATTACTATCTGTCTTCAATTTTGACTGTAAATTTTTCTTACAAAAAAATTCATAATCTACAGTGTACATATTTTTTATATCCAAATACACTTAATAAACTTGGTGCCATGTGATCACTGATTAATAAAAACAAATATATTAATAGAAAGGTAGAAAAACAAGAACTATTAAAAAATGGGTATTAATAATTGATATATTTAAACTTTAAAAATACTCCAATAAATTTAAACCAGAACTTGTAAATCATTGTAAAATATTGGTCAGATTTGAATGAATTCATCCGAAAATATTTTATTGTAGATAGCTGCTTAACAGAGAACACGCGCGCACGCGCACGCACACACGCATATATATATATTCAATTAACTATTGGTCTATCATAAGAAGTTCAAGTGCTGGAAGTGCAGCAGAAATCTGCTACTCTAACACTGTGATAAACTTCACAGGGTAGAAGACAGTATATAAAAAGCAATTCGTATGTAAATTTTCAACTTAGACAATATTAAAAAAAAGTATTAAAATACTTGAAAGTGATAAATTTTGAAGAATTGAATATCTGAAGTTTTGTAAAATAGTATGAAAGAGTTAATGGTGATATAAGAAAATATAAATATGAATTGAAAAAAAAATGTTTCAGCAATAAAAAGATGATAATAATACTAACTGAAAAGAATAGTATAAAGGTGTGTAGACAAATTTCTAAACAAAAAACAACAACTATATACTAGAGCAAGATAGCTCCCACAATTTCATCTTCTGAAACAGCAAGTATTTATATGAAAAGGTATCCAGGAAATAACGGAATATTATTATCAATATTTTAATAAAAGCAAGTGAAGAAATGGAAAAAATGTTGGCAAAGTTCTATACCAACTGTCTAAATAATAAAGTTGTATAAAATGGAACAAAGCAAAGATGATAGTGATATTACATTAAAAAATAATGCTAGAGACTATAGATTCATCAATTTTTTATCAGTTCAGTATTCCACAACCTGATTTCATTCTAATATGATAAGATAAATTGCAGAAACCTCATATAATATGCCATCTACAATATGATTTCATTCTAACACAATCAGAAATTTGCAAAAACTCTCATATAATACTGTACTTCTATTATTTAATTATGTATTTTATCAGTAAACTTTATATATTCTTAATAAGAGCATGCATATAAATTGATATGCTTTAAGATTACTGTACATAATGTTATCTCCTGGATATTGTTTCTATGTCATTTTATTCAGTAATTTTTAATTATATCTGTTTCCATAGTAATTCATTATTTAGAGTCAAATCCATTCATTCGTTCATTTAATGAAAGTTCTTATACAATGAACTGATATTCCATGCTGTTAAAATGTTTTTACAAGACTTTATATAATATGTTTTAAAATAATAAAACATAAGTTTACAAATTAGAATACAAAATATATTCGAATTGTATTTAAATAAAGTTGGCATTCCTTCCAATTCATCTATTTTACATGTGATAATCAATATTTGAAGACTTGTTTTAAATAAATTAAATATTTTAAAATAATGTTTTTTTGTATACATATAGTTTAAATATTGTTTAATCTAACCAACATATACATATACATACTTTAACAATAGTTTAATGTCTCCTATTTGTTGATGCTTAAAGATTCTTTTGAAACTATATGCAGTAAATAAAATTTTAGTAAATAAATTTATCAATATGTACTTTACTTTACTAATGCGATCACATAAAATTATTTTTATACAGTAATTTTATTAATATATCACTAACATAATATACATTTCATCAATTTGATTGTATAGTCCTTAATCTAAAAGTAGCCCACATTAATTTTAAAGATTTTGCCGCGAGATAAATAAAATAAAATTTTCAAGTTGAAAACAAGCTAATTAATTTTTTACGTTTTTTTTTTTGTAGATATTATCAGGTTTAAGCTCAAATCACACTATTACAGTATCTACTTAGAAATCTAAATTACACACTATAGGTACACAATATATATATATTGTAACGGGCACATACCGACGTTACATTATTTTTTTTATTAGTAAACATGAAAAAATAAAAGTTCGCAAATAAAACTTCTTTTTTAAGAATTAAAAATTGAAAATTAAAATTCTATACTAAACTCATATATATATAAAATCGCACAGATTAAAAAAAATATTAAAATAAAACTTTATTAAAAATAGAAAAACTAAATCTTTCAACAAAAAGATTTAGAGATAAAAATATATCTTTAAGTTTGGAAAACACATTAATTAATCAGAAAATGGAAATGATTGTTTTAATTAGTTAAATGTAAACTAGCCCTCGGGCATTTAAAATGTATAAGCAACGGTCAGATAGGAGAGGAAAAACAATAGGAACAGAATGGCCAATGAAAGAAATCCATCGGGGAAATCGAACCTCAATGGAAGGATCATCACCATCGATGATGTAATGTCAATTGAATCATTAAAATTAATATAAAAGGAAAAGTTTGGAAATTATTAGTTATTACGAGAGGACAGATATGTGTTAGTGTGGAGTTGGAGGTGAAGGGATTGAAAGATGCACTCTTCAATCCCTTCAGTTCTGCTAAGAAAGAAAAAAAATGAAACATTGTTTTCTACATTGAGTACCAGCTAAAGTAAAAAACCTTTGGATGAATAAATAAATTGGCCAACAGAATACCAATCTATTTAGGATGGCGTGGGAATTCATGTTCAAATGGCAAGCCACAGATAAAGCTGAACATTTTAAAAATCGTAAGAACTTGATGAACATTTTCAAAACAAACTCTAAATTCTAAACCTTTCAGAAATTATCGCAATACTATTTCCTATCTGACCAAACTAAATTATTTATTAATTCTTTTATTTGATGTATTTTTTTTTTTTAAATCATTTCCATTTTTTTTTTTTTTTTGTTCTTTCAAGTTTTTATTATGATTTCTGTTTTTCGTTAGACTAAATTATATAAATGCTAAACTGAAGTCAGGCATGAATGGCTATATAGATTTGTAAAGTTATATTAGGGGAGGGTAATCTTAGGTTATTTGTTTTGTAGTTGAATTGGGTCAATGGATTGGATATATTGATGTAATTAGTAGATGTAATACGAGATTCGCCACATGCAGAATTGCTGTATACACCGCACACAACCATGTGCCTATGGAATGCGATCGTAAGTCGGCAAAAATGACCGCAGTCTTTTCCTATGGAGTTTTTTTTTATTGCTCTTCTCGTCAGATAGATGTGATATTCCTATCTGAACGAGAGTCAACTTCTTCTCTTAACCTTTTGTGCTGCTGTATTCATGTTATATTGAATACATCAATATATCAGATGGATTGGCATTGGTTTAGCTGTGAACTTTTTGGCCTAAGGTTAAACAAGGGATTGAATGTTTTCTTTTCAAATGCAAATCTATGTAGTATATTCATACTCAACACTCTAAATAAAAATGCATCAAATTTAAGTTGGATATAGACGCTTGCATGGATTCGTTATCGGTTAATTATGTTTTTGGTTTCCATATTTGATCAAAATATATAGACATTCGGTAAATAATGATACTTTACGGTGAGTATCTAAAAATGTATTTATTCAGATGTCTTTTAAGTTATTGGTGTCAATGTGGCATCTTACGATGAATGCTATTGGGTTTCTTATAAATTTCCCTCTGTAATTCCACCAATGATTTTATATTTTGATCGTTTATGTTTATTTTGAAATGTTTTTAACCATGTAATCTATGTAACCAATCTATGCTCAACATTATAAAACAAGCTTTTATAAACCCATCTGTGTGAACTTATAAAAATTAAAATGTAAATTAAAATCAAAGTTAAAAATGTAAGTTAAATTTTAAAATGTAAAACATACTAAAATAATTTTAAATATTATATATGTGCATAAATAAATGTTCGTGTGTATAATTACTGGCAGTGGCTTATTTTATTCTTTTTTATATATTTTTAGATAAGAATTTTTTATAAAATATAAATCTCTGCTATTCCACTGAGCTAGTGACAATGGGCTAACGACCGGAATCAAAATATATTAAATTAAAAAAAAATTTTTTTTTTTTTTTTACTTATGTATCTGCTTACTTTATAAATTTTCTAGGTTCAAATGCCTAGTGGCACCTTGTAGTGTAGATACGTTAAGCTCTCTTTTTCCGGATCGTTATAATATATATATATACACACACATACATGCAAATGTAAAATCCAATTGGGGGGAATACTCGACTTTTATCATTACATCATTGAATACATACAACTGGCAGAATATTCGAATTTTATTTTATCAAGACTCACTCTCTGAGTTATGTGCACATCATTGCATATTTTGGGTTTCAAGTGTTCAATTTATGAATCACAGAAAATATTATTTTAAGAAATTCTAGCGTTTGTGGTTTTGGAAGGAACTTTTTTGGATATATGTTAAAGAGTATCTTTTTATTTTTATGACTAATTTTTTGAAAATTAAATTTCAGGATGATAAAAATAAAAAAACAATGTTTATTATATTTGTCTGGATATAAAAATACAAATTTTAGATCATCTTATTAAAGGAGAAAACAAATCACACTATACATTTACATGAAGCAACACTCCGAACCATTAAGAAAAATTTCTGGTTCAATACCTGTAAAATATGTAGGCAGCCCCTGCACAAATAAGTAAAAAAAAAAAATGGAAAAGATACTCAGCAGATACCACCAAAAAGGGATTCCATTGGATGACTATATCATTAAACAAAAAGCTCTTAAAATTTGCTAGGATCTTAACGAAAATGGAGAATCTTCTGTCAGCCTAGATTTTGTACCAAATAAACACTGTTTGAAAAATTCTAAAAGTGTTTTGTAATTCATACTATAAGAATTCAAGGAAAATCTACATGGGCTGATTATGAAGCTGCCAGAATGTATCCAGAAAAAAATTAAATATTATAGTCGAGGAAGGGTACACAACACCACAACAAGTTTTTAATGCTGATGAAATTGAGCTTTGATGGAGAAACAGGCTTAATAAAAGCAAAACTGCACCCAGATTTAAGCTACCTAAAGATCATGTAACACTATTTTTATGTGGTAATGCATCAGAAAACTTTATGACAAAACCAATAACATGTTCATAGATTTTCCAAATCACGGTGCACTTAAAGGCATAAATAAAAATATGTTATTGGTATATTGAAAGGAAATTCAAAGGCTTGGGTAACTGGAGATTTATTTAGAGAATGATTTTTAAAATATATTATGTGAGGTTGACAATTATTTAAAGAAAAAAAAATTGAATTTCAAGGTTGCAGCCATTGAATCAAAGTATTATTTATACCTTTTAAATTTAATACATCAGAAAAACATTAGAATGGATATTAGACATAAATGAACCGAGATCAATTAATGTTATAGAAGCAATTTTCAATTAAACACTGTATCAAAATCATATCCTTATTATTGAAAGAACTACAAACATCAATGGCAAATGTATGTTGGAAAAATATTTCACCATCAACAGTTGAAATAAAAAATGGCTCAAATCATCAGAAAATAAAATTGGTGACATATTTGCACTTGCTAAATCGATAGAAAGTAATATTTTTGAGGATATGACTATTCATGATATTCACGATTTATTGATTGAAAAACAAATTGGTGAAATGGATTTGATGGAAATGGCATCAGAAGTTGTAAATCATATATATTCTGAGAACAGCAGTGATGAAGATTGTGAAGTTAATAAATTAACCTTAAAAAAATCATGGGAATGCCTAAGCTTGGCTTAAAATCTAGAATCATATTTCTTGAATGCAGACCTATCCTCTGAAAGAAACCAAACATTCAAATGGGACTTCAAAATTGCCTATCTCCAAACCAGGAAATCTACAATGACATTGTAAAGACCAGCAAACAAATCTAAATTACAGATTTTTAACAACTATATCAGGATATATTGAATTTTTAAAAAACTGACTTGAGACACAATTTTCACAATAACTTCAGTTTTAATAATGTTAGAGCAAAATGCTATATATTGACAGAAAATAGAAAAACTAAGGAAAACAATAAGACTAAGGCAAATAGTGTTTACCATTAAAAAAGTAAGGAAAAAAATATTTCAACATCTGAAATAATTATTACTTTATTGTTTGTTCATAATTTCTAATTTATCATTAATTAAGTTTAAATTACATCTTCATTGATAATTTTTTTGTATTCCTCAAAAAATTCCCATTCAAACCATATATAATACTTCTTACCTGAGATAATCCATAGCTTCAGAATCTACAAAAATAGTCGCATAAGAATTTTTCATTTTTATTTTGTACCCCAAAAGTTTATAAATCTCAAGGTGTCTATAACAAAAAGATTCATTCTAATAAAAGATACAAAATAAATCATTTCCAAAAAGTGTATATGCATTCATCATTATAGCAATTGGCTTCTTGTCTATACAAAACTAGAAATTGAAGACTACTGTCTGTTATCAATGATAAAATGAATTTCATCTTTTCATTTTATATTTTTTGTGTATACCAGATATAATTTATTTGCATATAGCTCATTTGGTAGCTATAGACTTGAAAATAATGTGATACAAGATATGGAAAAACTACTGACTCCACAGCATGAATACCAAAGCATAGGCAAAAATCATGATTTGATTCTTTGCCTGCATACAATTCCATGTGAGATACATAATCAGTATGGCTATCATCACAGACACCACTTGAAACCGCTCTTTATTGGTTTTAAGACTATGGTACTATGCCCAATAAATTTTGTGATTGCTTTATCAACTGCAACCTTTCTGTACATCAGATAATCAGTCTTAAAATTTACATTGCACTGCTCTATAATACCTTAATTTTATATATAAAAATCATTACTTGTTATACAAACACAAACATGGAAGTGCAAACACAAACACACTAATACTAATATAAGGACACTAATAAATTATTCAACCATTTGAGAATCATTAGGCCTATAAAGTAAGGTTGCCTCAAACTTGGATCAGAGCCCCAAAATTACATTGTACATAAACCACAACATTATATTTGAATGCAAATATAATTTATATACTACACACATTAATACAAACACAAACACATTAATAAATTATACATTTATCAAATAATAAAAAAAATTAAAATTGAATACTTACAACCGATATTCTGATATTTTGTTTATTATTGGGATGAAGACCTTGAAATTAAAATCGAAATATTTAAATCCATTTTATTACAGAGTGTGGCCGATACCAAATTTGTGCCTTTGTCTTCTTTGTACAATCTAATAAACTGAGTAGAAAAGAAAAAAAACCTATTAATAAAAATATTAAGAAAAATATCCAATTTTAACATGCCATAGGTTATTTTAAAAAGGAACTAAAGCTGCAGAGAATGGTATAATTTTTAAAAATGTCATCCTAGTGATTTTGCCCCATTTTAAAAAAGAAAACAAAAGAATTTTTAATTTCAATGAATCAGCTGGAATACCAATTATGCTAGCATCTGCGAAATAGTTTAAACAGAACAGAAGTTGCAAATGATGAAAATAATTCAATGAATGAAGATAGCATTTGAATAAAAAAATGTTTATCTTTGTTTACACCAAACAGTGAGGAAGAATAAAATTATTTCATTAAGGTTATTGAAATGAAAATAGTTATAATTTGTTCCTTTTCATTTTGAGTTATACATAAATCTATTAATATTTTTAATAAAAATGAAGTTGCTTATACAGATTTTTTTTTAAAAAATGTTTTTAATAAGTTTTTGAAACTTAACTCTCCTTTTTGTATTGGCTTTTGGTCTCATATAATTCAATTTCACATAACATGGCATTTTCTCAGAACCGATCTATTGTGTTATAGGAGAATTACCTGTAATAAAAAATGTTATGAAAGGACCAATGAGAATAAGCAATCATTAAGCTTGGACTTTTAGAATACGAAAAAGAATTTGATTCTATAATAAACACTTCCATAATAACTAAAGATTTTAAATATTAAAAAAGAGATGCAAGATACTGTCATATTTTGAAAAATAATTAATAAAATACAATAACTGTAATTATATTATATAATGTCAGTAAAAAATTAATACTGATTCAAATAGGTAATAGTGATTGCACAAAATAGCAATTAATAATTACAAATGCCTGGTCATAAAACTAATATAAGTGAAAACATAATGAATGAAATTAACCATGTAATTAACTAAAATGGATTATTTTCGATATAAAAACCTATTAGAAAAAAAAAATGGTGCTTTGATGTTTGATAAAAAAATAATAACAAACATGTTTTATATGTGCTTATATATTTGGATCTGAGACTTGTTTATTTAATAGAAACGCAATACAGAGATTTTAAATTGCTAAATGAAATCTGAAGATATATATATATATTAGCACGCTCTTAATTTTATATATATATGTTGGAAGTAAAAAGATGGATAAAAAGTAAAATATATGACTGAAGAAACAAAGAGATACCATTAATATCATTGGAAAAAATAAGAAACTGAAATAGAGATAGATTGAACATAACAATATGTTTACAAGTGAAGTTTTAAATTAAGTTGATCCCAAGAGAATCTAAAAGAACTTTTAAAAAAATCACATGATAACTGGATAAAAGACATAATGACATTTTCTGGGGTGATATGTAAAAGATTAAAAAAAAAAAAGAATAAACTTGAAAAATCTTCATTCTGCAAACAGTGGATCAATAATAATTAAAAATGATATTATTGTGCTCAAGTTTACAAGATAAAAAAATATATTTTAAATGAACATCTGGTTCTATATCCTTTTCATCTCAAAAAATTCATCATTCTTAGTAATATTCACATTATAATCAAATCTGATATTTTATTAGCATAGTTATTATCCTTATTACAAATATAATCATTAATTTTACATTAATATAAATAATGTCATCAGAAATTTTCCCTTTGGGTTAAATTTCACGTTTTTTTAACTTGAAGCTTCATAGTTTTATATAAGCTAAACAAGAGAGTTGTGGGTTTTTTTTTTAATATAATTTTTTTATCAATTCACATGCACATTTCCTCAAAATAAACCATTTGATTATTTACTTTTGTAAGTTAACAAACACCCCATACAGTAATGTCAATGGATGCAAGAAAGTTTGTGCATAAAATTCCTATCTGCTCATCCAAAATCTCTAGACTAGTTTCTAGCTTGTGGCTTGGCACTACTGTAGAGAGAATTTGCAACTGTATTAATAATTTGTGAACGCATAGGAATTGGTGATCATAATATTATTTACTTAGGACAATTTAAAACAAAAATTAACAGGCTTATCAATATAAATGGTATTTTCTATATCATTCTTCAGAATTAATAATTGTATAGATATTTAAACTATGTAATGAGATTTTTTTTATCAAATTCTATCTTGAGTTATTGCAAAATCTCATACATAAGTTTCCAATTTAACTATAATCTCACTATGACATATACAAAATATATAAGTACATAACCGATTTGAATCTACACATAAACTTTCTATCCAACTATAATTCCACGATGTCATAAAGAATGTATCAATATATAAAAACAAAACACATAACTATGTTGATTGTCTGCTGCAAATCTTTTCTCTTCCCCTCCCAAAATAATAATATACTATTATAAAAAGATTATTAAATTTTGTGTTCTAATAAATATTTTACCAAATAATACATAAATAATTTTTGTAAATCATTTGGAAATACTTTAAACTTAAAATGCACATAAAATTAAAATAATAATCCACGAAACATTTTCTTTTTTTTTTTTAAAAAAAAAGAATACAATTAATTTTTTCAGTTAATGCGTCCATTGATTTTTTTTTATTAAAAAATATTTAAGCTTTGATTTTTTTTTCCTAACGCCAGCTGGAGTAAAATGCTAACTTTGATTATCTACAGGCAAATGCTTATACTTAAATCTCAAAATTAATGATCTCTAAATCTGAAAAGAAGAATAAATATGTGCAAGAATAAGCATTTAAACAGACACTCTAAGGCAAATGGAAAAAAATTATTTAATGAACATTTTTTTTTTTGCTTAATAAATATACTTAAACATTAAACGGATAAAAAAAAAAAAGAAATCAAAATCAAAAAAGAAAATAAATAACGAACATTTAAACTATGTAGTTAATTAAACAAATAAATAGAAAACATTTTAAACATACAATATTGGGGAAAAAAAAAAGTAACCTTTCATTAATAAATGTACGTGTACATACATATACGTAATTACATAGGTGCACTCGTGTACTTATAGAACACATACATTAACAATATATATATATATACACACACAAATTTAGCTACCTTAGACATAACTCACAATGCAAATAATGCAATAAACTGCAAAAGCACTTTATATTCATAAAAAAAAAAATCTATTTTTAGAATGCATCATATTTATTGAGAGTGAAAAAAAAAAGGTTTCTAAGAAAACTTCCAAAAGCCAAAACCATGAATTCATGTTAAATGGGTCTCACGTCATAACATTTAAATGTATATATTTTAAATATATATATAGTATTTTATAGTCTTTATTATTACATAAATTATGATTTGTAATTATAATATTTTAATTATTAATGATTCAAAAAATATTATTTTATAAGTTAAAGTTTTAATATATACACATATATATCGAAGAGCAATTGTTTAATGGGGTTAGTGATTAATAAAATATTAACTAACATAGTCATTAAATAGATTGGAAGAATAAAAATAAAATTAATAAATTAAAAGACTGAAATAATTATAGTTACAAGGGAAAAAAGATAGCTCTAAGATTTATTATTACTAATTTCAAATTAATAAACATTGTAACCTGTGATTTGTACTTTCAGAACATTTAGGTTTTTTTTTAAAAAAAATATAAAGTACTCTAAATATCTAAATAAGTTGTAAAAACAATATTTGCACATATTTCATAATAGAAAAATAAAACATTTTCCCATAACATGAAAGTTTCTTTTAGTTTTTGCAAAGTAATCTAAAAATAAATATATTTGTACTTATACAATAATAAATATTATTTGTTGAAAATTGAATATTTACATAAGTAGTTCAACATTGAAAAATAAAACATTTCCCCATAATGTTGAAAATCATTATGATACTGTGGTGACTACAATAAACACCCAGGTGATTTAATGTTCATGAATTGAAGCAAATTTCTGAAGAATATGACTATTATAGTCTCAGATCATATAAAACAACAGTTAATAGGGATCTCTTTCTAGCCTAGCTTCAGTATGTTCACTCTGTTTATCACCGATAATCAAAATAATAAAGAAAAATTATTTTACCCTTTTTAAAATATTTTGTTATTAATCCAGTTCATTTTTATTGTACTATGTATCCATAAAGTTATGCATTTTCATTTATGAAAAATAAAAATAAAATGTAATTTACAATTGATTTGTTCTTTACAAATGTATTTAATATCAACATGACATTTTTTTGTCCATTTTAATAAAAAAAAATAAAGTAAAAAATTTGAAGAACAAATAAAAAAAAAAAAAAAGTAACTTATAATAAATAAGAAGATTTTTAAAAATGTAATTTATAATTAATTGGTACTTTAGTATTATGAGAATCAAAATTTCAAACCAATAGAGTTTTAGTGGTTCTGTACAGTGGGTAAAATCAAAAACTAACATAAAAATTGAATGAAATATATCTACATACCAATACCAAGTTGAGATGTGTAGTAATTATTGCCTTTTGTTAAAGTTAAATAATTATTTTTAGGGGGTTATAAATAAGAAATGTATAGATTTATTGAAGTCAGTTTTTATTATTATTCCAAATAAAAATTGATACAAATATATTCCTAAAACGGACGATTTGAACGTAGGATTTTTCAGTCTATATCCATCTTCCACTCCATATCAAGCAACCCACACACATGACCACATACATGTGAAAAAGATAGATGATCTCCAATATATGTATTATGTGCAGAACTAGCACTAATGGGCCAGATCAAAAACTCCCACACAAAGATATACAATTAGTGTTCAGCTTATATTACAATAATAATTCCTTAAACTTTAATGGATAGGCTTCAATCTTTTCACCCTTCCAACTATTCAACTATCCATTTCATAGAAAAATCAATGATGGAATGGTCAAAGCTTTTGCTGGATTTAATATTGGAGTCATACACATATAGACATTATATGAGTCTAACCCCTCATATTATCAGACCATTATGTATCCACCAGTAATTACTGATTTCTAAAAATTACTGTTACTGAAATAACTATTAGTGGCTTTTCAACCAAAATTTTAATTTATTTAAGTCTGCTATAAAAACAATTTTCTTTCAAACATTTCATTTTTTAGAAAAAGGAAAATTAATTTTAAACTCATTTTAAAATTGTGAAAAGTTGAACAAGGTTACAATATTCTCAAGATATAAATATCAATCTTTTCCTCTCCAATATTTTCAAATATGTATTTGCTTTACTAAATGGCCAAATTAAAATGCTCAAGTTTGCATAGTGCATAGCTGTGTAAGTATTGCAGCACTGTTACAAAGTTCAGAACATGTTTGATTTGAAAGTTTCTATAAAATTGTTATCTTCTTCATTTTATCAATTATTTTTCATCATTTCCCTTCATAATGTCTCAAAAAAATTCAAACATGTAGCAATACTTTAAAAGAAAAAAACAAAGAAGCTGAGTGCTTAAAGTGCAGTAAAATTTTGAAAAGTATCAGTGGATCAACTTTTGAAATGAGGGTTCATGTAAGCAAGATTCATGCTAATGACTTTTAAGATGATGTTAATTCTAGTGCTTCTTCAAGCAAGAAACAGGCATTTTTGCCTAAAAAGTCTGTTACTTCTGCTATTCCAAAAATGGCTTGCAAAGATGTATTTAGTTTTAATCAAATCACAACTTGTGAATTTATTCAAAGTAAGTAGCAAAAAACATTTACGACAACATGCCACCAACTACAGGCAATGGTGTAAAAAAATTAGTTTATAATTATTATCTAACTAAAAAAACTGAGCTATCTGAATATTTTGGGAGTCAAATTAAAACTAGAATTTCTTACTCAATTTCCATTGTTGAATATACATCTCATAATCTTAGATATATGAACATAAATGTACATAACGTAATAAAACATTCATTTCTAAGTTTAGTTCCATTCAAATAACTAGCAAGAAAATCACAGAAGTTGTCAAAAAATGATTAAGTGAATTTCATTTAGATCTAGAACATCACATTGTACAAATGACAATAAACTGTGCTTCAATAATGATAAAATTTGGCATGAAAAATAGCTTCATTCATCAATTATGTTTTGTGAATGGAACACACCCAAATGTTTGCAATATTCTTTACAAGAAAAAGTAACTGCAAATGAAAATGGAAGAACTTGTGCTTGATGAAGATGAAGAAAATTTTCTAAGATATTCATGACTGGAATGATTGTTACATTCCTCTGACTTAGACAAAGTTATTGACTCTATTGAGATAATTGATTATGATAATGAATGTGCTGCTGCTTCAGAAATTTCTATTGAATTGATTTTAAAAGTTAGAAAAAATCACAAAATATTTAGAAAATCTACTTTGAAAAATAATTACCTATGAGAAATTGTTAAAAGTACTGCAAAGGGGAAAGAACTTAAAGACATATTCTAGATAATCGTACAAGATGGAATACCACTCTAGCTATGATTTCAAGAATTATTGAATTAAAAGAATGTATTCCAAATGCTTTAAGATTTAGCTGAATTAATGAAGTAATTTCCAATGAAGAATAGAAGAATTTACAAAATCTTGTCAATGTACTTCACCCTCTTCAAATAATTGGCAAAGGGCTTTCTTGTGAAGATGCTTCATTGTTGAAAGGTGAAAATTCCAAGAAATTCATTTCATAAAAATTAGACAATCACAATTCAGTGTTAGCTATGCAATTTAAAAAGGTCTTGCAGGAACAATATCTTTACATCGGATGACAAACATCATTGGGTTAATAAGTTATCTTAAAAATCCTGAGTACTTGAAAAGATGATTCTGAATCTAAACACCCCTTCTTATTATCAAATCATAAAAGCATTAAGAAACTGGCTGAAGAAACACACAACAGACTTTTTTTGGCCAGATGCAGAAAAAGAAATCCAAGAAGAAATTGCTCAAGATGAAATTTCAGATGTAAAATCTGCAGATAAAGAAGGTGATCCAATGCTTCAAAAATACATCAAAGAAATTTCAAAAAAAGCTAAATCTAAACTGTTACCTCTCATAACTTTTCTTTAACTAACAAAATGAAGTTTTTTGAGTATACTGGAGAATGATCTGAGCATTTAGAAAAACTGTATCAAAGTTTAAATACTATCAGAGTGACCAATGTTTATTCAGGAAGAGCTTTTTCAAATACAGGATACTTTGTTTCAAAGATAAGGTTATGCTTATCATCAAAAACGTTAGATAGTTTATGCTTTTTCAAAATGTTATTTCATTAAAAATTCAGTGAATAGGGTATAGTGCTATTTTTTCCCACAACATTAAAGAACTTTATTTTTTTACAAAATCATTTTTAAACAACATTTGTCTAAATTGCATGTTGTTATTAAATTAGTAATAATTAAAAGCTTGCTAGACTTTCACATGTGCTACAGTTGTTTCTCAGTTAGCCAATCAGATTTTTAAACAGCTGTCTTTTTAAAAATTATCAGGCTTTTGACACACGACATAGATTTTGATAAGAAAAGGATGATACTACCTTCTCTCAACTTGACTTTTATATATATATAAGCCAGCCTTAAGCATCTTGACCTGAAAGCTTGAAATATAAACATATTCCTTTATTACTCACTGAGTTTTGAATTTACGATATTACAGCATGAAATCTTAGATTTATTACACCGCAATTTTCTAGATGTTAATATAATTTATCAGCAACGTATGTAAATAACATTTGTCTAAATCACATGTTGTTATTAAATTAGTAATAATTGAAAGCTTGCTAGACATTCACATGCACTACAGTTGTTTCTCAGAGAGCCAATCAGATTTTTAAACAGCTGTCTTTTTAAGAATGATCAGGCTTTTGACACACGGCAGAGATTTTGATAAGAAAAGGATGATACCACCTTCTCTCAACTTGACTTTTATATATATATATATATATATAAGCCAGTCTTAAGCATATTGGCCTGAATGCTTGAAATATAAACATATTCATTTATTACTCACTGAGTTTTTAATTTATGATATTACAGTTCGAAATCTTAGATTTACTACACTGAAATTTTCTAGAGGTTAATATAATTTATCAGCAACGTATGTAAATAACATTTGTCTAAATTGCATGTTATTAAATTAGTAATAATTGAAAGCTTTCTAGACTTTCACATGTGCTAGAGTTGTTTCTCAGACAGCCAATCAGATTTTTAAACAGCTGTCTTTTTAAGAACGATCAGGCTTTTGACACACGACAGAGATTTTGATATAAAAAGGATGATACCACTTTCTCTCAATTTAACTTTTATATATATATAAGCCAGTCTTAAGCATCTTGGGCTGAAATCTTGAAATATAAACATATTCATTTATTACTCACTGAGTTTTTAATTTACGATATTACAGTGCAAAATCTTAGATTTACTACACTGCAATTTTCTAGATGTTAATATAATTTATCAGTAACATATGTAAATAACATTTGTCTAAATTGCATGTTGTTATTAAATTAGTAATAATTGAAAGCTTGCTAGACTTTCACATGTGCTACAGTTGTTTATCAGACAGCCAATCAGATTTTTAAACAGCTGTCTTTTTAAGAACGATCAGGCTTTTGATACATGACAGAGATTTTGATAAAAAATATCGTAAATTAAAAACTCAGTGAGTAATAAATGAATATGTTTATATTTCAAGCTTTCAGACCAAGATGCTTAAGACTGGCTTATATATATATATATATATATATATATATATATAAGCCAGTATATATATATATATATATATAAGTTAAGTTGAGAGAAGGTGGTATCATCCTTTTCTTATCAAAATCTCTGTCATGTGTCAAAAGCCTGATCGTTCTTAAAGACAGCTGTTAAAAAATCTGATTGGCTGTCTGAGAAACAACTGTAGTCACATGTGAAAGTCTAGCAAGCTTTCAATTATTACTAATTTAATAACAACATGTGATTTAGACAAATATTATTTACATACATTGCTGATAAATTATATTAACGTCTAGAAAATTGCGGTGTAGTAAATCTAAGATTTCGCGCTGTAATATCGTAAATTAAAAACTCAGTGAGTAATAAATGAATATGTTTATATTTCAAGCTTTCAGGCCATGATGCTTAAGACTGGCTTATATATATAAAAGTTAAGTTGAGAGAAGGTGGTATCATCCTTTTCTTATCAAAATCTCTGTCATGTGTCAAAAGCCTGATCGTTCTTAAAAAGACAGCTGTTTAAAAATCTGATTGGCTGTCTGAGAAACAACTGTAGCGCATGTGAAAGTCTAACAAGCTTTCAATTATTACTAAAATCATTTTTATTTTCTTAAAAAAAAAAATTCATTTTTTTTGTTCAATAAAAGAAAATCTTTCTATATTTTTTTATTCAAGTATTTTTTTCTATTAAATAAAGCAATTTTTATTTCTTTCATTTTCTTTAATATCATAATTAAAAATAAATTTAATATCAGTAATTACTGTTAATCACAAATTTTACTTTGGTATTTAATTGTAATTAACATGTCAAAAGTTTTTGAACCTTAGTACCCTTATATTAAATGAGAGGGATGGACTGAACTTATAGATGTTACCGATTTCCAAGGCAATATGCAATTGATCTACTCATTCAGTAAACTAAATGTTTTATTTAAATAAATAGAGAGACTTAAACTTAGGATTTTTCAGTCAATATTCATTATCCACTAATATGAGGGATTAGATTGACATAATGTCTACATGGATATGACTACAACATCAAATCCACCAAAGTTTTCAGCATTCCATCAGTGGTTTTCAATGAAATGGATGGTCAAGTAGTTGGAAGGGTAAAAAGACTGAAGCCTGTCCTTTAAAGTTTAAGAAATTACTATCTTAATATAAACCAAGCACTGGAAGGTTATGATCTAACCCAATTGATTAGTGTTGGGTCTAAATGAAATACATATATTGGGGATCATCTATTTTTTTACATATATGTGGTCATGTGTATCAATTGTTTGAAATGGATTGGAGGATTAATATAGATTGAAAAAAGATAATCCTAAATATAAATACCTCTACTTACTTATATAAGAAACATTCAGTACACTGAAAGAATAGGTTAATTATATATATATTAATAAATTCAATATTTTATTAATAGTTAAGCTGACTAATAAATATTATAACCTAAAAGTAAAAAAAATTTTAATAACTATCCAAAAGCAATAGTCAGTGGATTTTTGAGTTAATCAATATTAATAATTTTATAATATTGGTTATATTTTATTTAGCTAGATTTTAGTTGGTGAATATAGAATGTATGCTCTAAATTTAAGTAATTAACTTAACTTTTTTAAACTCTTACAGGGTGAGTGCATGGAAATTTATAATATTTAAGAAATAGCGCATTATCAGAAAGTGACTTCTGTTTGAATAATTTCAGTTTTCAGCACTTTATAATAATAGATTTACATTTATAGTTCATGTTTGTCTAATTGTAGGTGGTTAAAAAAATGAGACTGTTTTTCTCCTGCGATGGGTTAAATAGATTTGTACAATTGAATATTTGATTATAACATCAGGCACATAATAGACCCAAGCCCTGATTTAAGCATGATTTGTAAGAGTTGGTGTATATAGAATGGATGCTCTAAACTTAAGTGATTCACTTAAGTTTTTTAAAAAAAAACTCTTACCAGTGGGCAAATGCATGGAGATTGACTTCCATTTGAATAATTTTTTAACTAGATTTTGTAAAATATTTAAATTTCCTTTTCAAAATTCATTAAAACATTTTAATTAAAAGAATATAAATCTATCAGAGTATTGATTAAAATACAAAATTAGAAATAATGCATATTTTTAAATAGGCTAAAGTTGTTTTGAATACAACGAAAAAAATCCTTGAATAGATTAAAAACAATAGCATGAATTGAGAACTATAGAATAACCAAATGAGACATAATTACTAGTTCACTACATTCTGTGCCATTTCCTGAAGAATAAACTAACATATTCTTAGTAATTAAATAAAATGCCAGCCAAGCAAAATTATAGAAATATTTCAATATTAGCTTATTAGTGAAATAAGACCAAGTTAAGATTAGAGACAATGCATTCTTGATAATCATATTCACTAGGAAGCTCACAATCAATATATTTTCCTAGCTTAAAACTTTACTTGAGCTGAAGTCTGCATTGAAAATATAATTTGTAATGGAGAGAGAGACCAATTAGCTAAAAAAGAAAACCTCTAGTATAAATAGTGTCTACTCCTGCATGATAAAGAATGCCTGGATCACAAGTTCATTGTCTGAATGGAAAGTTGCTGAACAAAAAAACAGTACAATAAAGCTACACTAGAATGTTAAGCAGTTAAGATTTGGTGCAAAAAAAAAAAAGTAACTAAATCTTAAGGATTTGTTTTGCGAGAAAATTTTCTAATATAAATAAAATATAAAATATTATACTGGTAAGAAATGACAGACTTTTATGTAAAGATTCACCATACAAATAATCATAAATCTGTTCCCACCATTTTGATTTACACCCAATTATTCATTATTATGATCTTTAAAAAACTTTTTGAATTTTTAAAAAAAAAAAAACAAAACAAAAAAAAAAACCCACCATTTAAAAAAATTATGGCCATTTTGTAAGATTGGTGACATCATGGGATAATGAAAAAAACTACATCATTAAAAATAAAATGAGGGCATTGATGTTAAAGATTTATAATACAGTGCCATGTTTTTTCATTACACAGTTTACAACAATGTTTTGATTAAAGAATTAAAATACCATAAATTGTATTTTATTTGATTTTCAGCCAGTATCTCTGCAAGACAGTCGATGCTTTCATTTAAGATATAATCAAAGTATAGAAGATTTTCATCACTGATGATTAGTTTGTGATAATGACATTTTAGTAGCAATTATGTGTTGGACTATTTCTCTAATTATAAATATTGAATGTCTTCAGAAAACTTTTAAATTTTATTTGAACTTTCCAATTACATTCAACTGTTAATTATAAAAAAATATAATATTCTCTTCATATAAATCCTTTTAAAACTCTTTACTTTTTCCCATTAAACCATATATATACATCTTTAATACACTACCATCTTTCCAACATTTTGACCGCTTTTTCCTGCAGTCATTCTCAGGGATCAATAAAACATATTTATATATTTACATCATTAGTATTATAATATATATATATATATAACATTTCATTTTTCATCTATAATAAAACTTTTTTATATACATACATTATATAAACTACATATACTTAGTGTATTATATATATAAAGAAGTAAAGTTTTTTAAAAGAAAAAAAAGAATATAGGATTTATATGAAGAGAATTTTTTTTTTTTTTTTAGAACATATATTTTTAAAGAAAAAAGAAGTATTTATTGTTGTTAAAATTGTTTCAATAATGAAAATAATTTAAAATATATATTTTTAGTTATAGAACACATGTCAGTATATATAACACAATATTTTGAGTAGTATTATTCTCTTCTCTTCCTCAGGCATTGCTGGCCTGACCAGTGCCAGTACTACAAAGGAAATCTTTAAGATATTTGAATATTGAATTTTAAGATATGCTCTAACCAACTGAACTAGTCTCACAAAGGCAAAAGTCAGTAGAAATTTCATATATTTATGAGTCTTCCTGATTTTTCCACATTTTACTAAGAGCAAAATTAATTAGTGGCTCCCAGACTTTATGTATTGTCATGTTAAACTGACTTATGGAGTTATTTGCCATTGTAAAGTGAGCAGCATTTTTTAATTTTCTTCTTTATAGGTTTTTTTTGTCTGTCCAGTATTGGATGAAAAAAAAAAAGTATAAAGAAGAAAATTCAAAAAAGCTGCTCACATAACAGTGACAAATAACCTCATAAGTCAGTTTAGTGTGACAATACATAATGTCTGGAGGTCTTTAATTAATTTTCCTCTTACGAAAATGTGGAAAAACAGACAGACAAACCCTCATAAGTAAATATAAAATTTTTAGTGACTTGCTTTTAGAAAAATAGCTTAGTTGATTAGAGTGTTATTTTAAAATTCAAATATCTACTGGACAGGTTTGATTCCCTTACTAGTACTATCACTGGTTAGGCAGCAACATCTGAAGAGAGGAAAATAATACCACTTAAAATGTTGATTTAAGTGCAAAGTTTTAGATTTTTCTAAAGACATTCAATATTTAATGTTAGATGATGGAAATTATCGAACATATAATTTCTACTAAAATTTCATCACCAAATGTTTGGTATGGAGCTGATATTATATCAAACTTTAGACATTATAAAAAATTATGCCCAAAACTGGATAAAATAGAAAATCAATTAACTTTGTTTTGTAAATGTAAGTCTAAAACTGAATAAAATAGAAAACCAATTAACTTTGTTATCTAAATCTGAATGGATTATTTCTAAAGGCTTGCTGTTGAAACCCCCATTTCACTCCCAGACAACCGAAAAAATTGCTCAGAAAGCAAGGCCATATTAAGAGAAAGAATAAATGCTCAAAGATTTTCCAAGTATCAAATCTTGCATTGCAATGGTAATGTGCAATGTTATATAGATTTCACAAGAATATCTCAAGCAGTAAAAAGATTGTATTTTAAATTACAAGGAGAAATAAAAGAATATCAAAAAAAACAACAATTTATAAACCTGTATGGACATATCAAATGCCATACTATACAATTTACCTATCGGCTTTATCAATTAAAAATATTATTCTAAACATCTAATAGATGTTAAATTTTCTATTCTGGAAAAAGAAACAAACTTTGCCATCACCCAATCTAATATCTCTTTATTAGATAAAACTGCAAACAATAAGAAAGAATTGTGCTGGAGAATAAAAATAACTTTTGAAAGACACCAAAATCTGAATTTAAACACTGTTAGAGGAAAGTGATTAACTGCCTCAAATTAGACAAATATATAATCATTTCCCCTGATGATGAAAGCAATGCTATAGTTGTAATGAATACAAGTGATTATGATAAAATACAAGAGCACTTCACAACAGGTCAATACAAAAAATTGGCAAAAAAAATCTGATATTAGCAAAAACAAAGTTACAAGCATTACAGAGAAAGCATCACAAGTACTTCAATGATTCAGAAAAAAGTAAAATATATTTCAACTAAATTTCTTATCTTTATGGCCTTTCTAAAATCCATAAGGACCATATTCCATTAAAATCTGTTATTAGTTCTAATAATTCATCTTCCTAAAACTTGTTAAAATTTATTCTCAAAGGTATTAGACCTTTGTCAGGGATTCTAAGAACTATGTAGAATTAATCAAGAACATGAAAATTGGATGAACTGATATATTGGTAATCTTTGACGTACTCTATACTGAAGCACTGCTTATTGTAAGGAAAAGATTAAATTAAAATAAAAAGTTACAAACGAGAACAATTATCATTGATAACATATGAAACTATTAACATTCTGCATAACAAAAGCATACTTGAAATACAACATGAAATTTCCCCAACAAAATCAAGGGATGGCTATAGCTTCACCACTCTTACCCCTAATGAGTTATATTTACATAACTTGAAATCACATCTTTATGTACTACTCCATATTGACTTAAACTTTGGCATCACTATGTTGATGTTACATTTGTTGTATGGATACATGGTGAAGCACTGTTACAAACATTCTGGTCACACATCAATAACATACCACCTTCAATTAAATTCACAATAGAACCAGAATAAGAATAAAAATTGGCTTTCTTAGATGTTCTTGTGAAAAGACTCTCTCATAGCAAAATCAAAACTACAATTTACAAAAAATCCACACACACAGGGAAATACTTAGCATATACATCCAATCACACCAAAACACAAAACAAGAAGTTTGTTCAGAAGCCTATGATTTAGAAAAAGAAATGATCTATATAAAGCAAACTCTCATGAAGAATGGTTATCCATCAGTAAGAAAACCTTAAATATATATATATACACACCTGGGTCTCATTTTACACGATAGATAGGTTCCTCAGAAAACACGCGCAAATGAAATCGTGCAAAAATAGACATAACTTACATTGAAAAAGTGGGGATGTGGTCTGTGATTTTTCAAAATTCGCATAAAAGCAAAGCAGCAACGTAAAATTACTTTAAAATTTGGGCAAAAAAAAAAAAAAAAATAAGGAAATAAAATATGACTAATAAAAAATTTCAAATTTGAAAAAAATTGATACAAGACAAACTTTTTTAAACTATAATATTTAATTTTATTCAAAATAATATATTTTTATGCATAATTTACAGTGAAGTAATTTACATTTTTTTATACATGTTTTAATTATTATGATTTTCTGGTGACAACGTAATTAGTAATTAATCTTTGAGACGATGATTTTATTAATTGTTTACGAAGATCGCGATATCCAGACATACAACCATTTAGCTCTCATTGGAATTCAAGAGCATGTTAATGATTAGTGTCATTAATAAGAAAATAATAATTGATTACATTCTTTTTTAAAAAGCAAAAACAGAATGTGATTTAAAATGCAAAATTAACACGCACAATGTTTGAACAAATTTGCATTATAATCTTGTAAAATTTAATATGTGTATACATAAATGTGGAAATCATGATTTTAATTTCATTATTGCATAAAATCTTACTATTATAAAGCACTGAAAATATTGAAATTACTAAGATGAAAGTCAAATTCCAATAATGTGCTATTACTTTCAATATAACGTAAGTGCACAAAATTTATTATTTAAAGTAATAGCGCATTATCGGAAATCGACTTCTGGTGAAACACGAATCGCGTAACTTAAAAATCGTGTTAAATAAGTCCGTGTAAAAAGAGACCCAGGTGTATATATATATTGTAATCCCTTACTTATCACCAATACTACACATTATATGCACAAATGCCCAGGGTGCCAATTCTATTAATGAATAGAATAAATTAACAACTTTATTTTGCTTTGAATTAGTATTGAGACTCTTCTACTTATGCCTGACTTATAGCTTAGTTCAGTGAAGGGATATAGAAAGTCAAGAATATATAGAACATATATAAATGGAAGAAATACTATTGATCATTAAAATAAGATATATGCCTCACTTGTCAATCAACCAAATGATAGAAATCAATAGTTTCATTTATTCAAGTTAATAAACTATAATTTACATTTGATCTCTTCCATCATCTAAATACACTCTTATATTAGCTACAATATAACGTTAAAAGAAAAACATGATATTAAATAAATCCACTATCTAGCACATCTTAATCTAAATAGCTAAATTAATATTAATTTGGAACTATGAAATCAGATTTCAGGAAATCTTTAATACAATTTGATTAAAGAAATTCTATTATACAATAACTTATAAATATTACAAAAAAATAATAATGGAATGAGTTGAATGATGTTTCACTGGACTAGCAATAAGATAATGAAGGAAACAGGGTACCTTTTAATCTCACATCATTGTCAACTTTCTTCATAAGTTTACCAAATGGTAAAGTATTTCACATAGTGTTTGGATCAAGAGAACAATATTATCAGATTTAAGTATGTTCATTATCAAATTTATAAAGTAATGTATTTATGTTGTAATAGATATGTGGAATGTGGAAACTAGAATACGGATGCATATAAGAATAACTCTAGACAAAGCTTTGAATAAATAAATAAAACATTTATTTACATTTTTGCAATCAAAATAAATATAATTGGTTCACATTGGAACTATTTGTCCTAATTCCTGAATTTACAAATATATTCATTTGCCAATCTGGGTTTGCAATCACTTTTTACTATACACTTTATTATTTATTGATTGGTTATCTATAAAATTTGAGTAAACAAATAAAATAAAGCCCTCATATTCTGACTCCAAACATATTTAGGCTAGTTAATTAACTCTAACATCTTTTATAAGCAAACAACACTAGATAAATAAATATCTTATTATAGGTTCAAACATACAAGTTGGAGAGATCACTCTATCATTTATTGGTATAAAAGAAATTTTAATACCTTTGGCTGTCAAGAGAGTAACCTTAAATAACTCAGTCAAATAATCCTTTTAAACAGCTATACTTTTCATGCATTCAAAATAAAAAATAATCATTCTGTTGATTTAAAGCTGGCAGTAAATTAACATGATATAATTCAAAATATTTAATTCCTGATGTATAAATTTAACAGTATTAAAATCTTATGTCTGCAAGATTATTTGCATTACGTGTGTGCCACATCTTATGCTATAATTAAAACAAAATCAATATATTTACATCTTGTTGGTTTACTTATGAGTTACTAAATAAGTGTCATAATACGGATAATGCCATAAACCAAACAACGAATATAACACTATTTCTGCTTTAATATTCCATAAAGAATTTAATCTTACCATTAATTTAACCATGATAACACAAAAAATATTCAAAAGAAAAATTTAAGCACAGAGAAATAAACAAGCTTCTTAGCTAAAAAATCTAACGACTAATAATGACTCCCCACCTAACTTTGAGATACACTATTAGTGTGGAACTCAGTCTCATCACCAGAATAAAAGCGAAATACATTACTTAACTTCATCAAATATTTTTACAATGCATAAATACATAATCTGAAAATATACTTCACTCATGGCAAATATATTAAGGGAGAGAGTTTTCAATCCCAATCAATATAGAACATATCACTGATAACTTTCTTTCTCACAGTTATTTAATACGTTTGACTCTAAACATTGGAAAATAAATTTACGCATGGATATGTCACTAATTCTTTCAATTCTTTTAGCATATGACATTATCTGAAAATAACAGAGAGAAACCATTATAAAACTGAATATTTACTAATTATATAAAATAACTGCATAAGACAGACACACATACGTATGAATAAGAGCGGGTAAATAATTTAAGTATGAATAAGAGCAGGTAAATAATTTCAAATTATATAGTACACAAATGTTACAGCAAAGTAAATGGTAAACTGAAAATAAAAACTTTTAGTTTATAACAAACTATTAACTGTTTTCTTTTTTAAACTTTTAAATTGCAATAATTAGTGTCAATGGGACTTCACCATTTCTGACAACAATATTTATCTTTCATACATTTACTAACCTCTAAGCTAATTGCTCACTTCGAGACATTAAATAGGGAAATATCTCCCTTCAATAAAACACATAATAGATATATATCACAAATAAGAAATTATGTTTAAATAATAATCAATTACTGGTGCAACTTGTAATACGCTATCCGAGACATTCTTGAAGTCAAGGAAATAGTACAAAATAAATAAGAAAATAAATAAATAAATCTATCTATCTATGGTATATCAATAACAAACAAAAAAAATAGTTACTCTTCTTTAACTTTAAAAAAAAAAAGTTCACTTGCAAAATTTTTTTAACATCAAGTCTCCTGAATGAGGCAAAAATAAGGGTGATGATTGCAAATGAGTATGTGTTAGTAAAACATGAAGACAAATTCCTATAGGATAACATTTACAATTTTAAATTTAATTAAGCAATCTCAAATGTTCTTAGCGATAGCTAATTGAGCTCACTTATATAACACACGAGTAATAAACTTCTTTATAATGGATAGATAGTTTCAGCTATACATTTGTTTAATGTTTATCATTTAATTAATTCTGGAAATTTTTAACTTAGCAATAACTTTAGCAGGCTTCCAAAAAGAACAACAGCTTCCCATAACTTCATAAGTTAGCGAAAATATAATTATTTTAGTCCATTGCTAATTGTTCATGAAAAAATCTGGAATTCTTTAGATAACAATACTTTTCTTTTATAATACATCCACATACCCAAGGAGAACAAGAAATATATAATATTAATGTTCTTCTACTCAAATTAAATCAGGTACACATTAAATAAATACTAGTGATTAGTTAATTCTTTGTAAGCCACACATTCACTTCTTTAATAAAATATTTCATAAACATGAATGATAAGCATAGTTATTATCATGTAGTAGTTCAAAATATAGCACAATAAATTATACATGCATCCTCTCATTTTAACTTAACTTTTATATAATTAGAAGAGAATTTTAATTTAGAATCTATGGTAGCTTTGTTAGACAGTCCTGCATAAATTGCCTTAAAAGATTATAGAGTTCACACAATTTCATTTTTTCCTTAATAATAGAAGACATAGGCAAATAAAGTAGATTTAAGTTATAAGCATATAAATACATTTCAAACAATATGGCTAATTTAAAATTCAATTGAGTGAAGATTGAAGAAAAATATACATTGTAAAAAAAATTAGCCTGACATTTTTTTCTTAAAATTGTCCAGTAGCTAGAATTCCAATACCGACTTTATAAAATAATAATGTTTAAAAAATTATACTTTGAAGTTTAACCAACTTCATTTCTGGAAGAGATTGGAAAAACCATGTACATAGAAGAAGTGGCAGAAGCAAAATGAATAAAATAATGAATAACTTCTATTACTGACTATCACTTAAATACATCTCATTTCCATCAATCAAGAGGTCATCTTATCCTCCAAAAGTTAGCTCCACCCTTCGCACTCAGATACTTAGGGAACAAATGTTCAAAAAATATTTTCTTGGGAAAAAAATCATTTTGATTTTCTAAATTAAATAAAACAAATAAAAAATAACTTTTTACACTTTTAAAATAAATAAACAATAATTAGCCAGTAAATAAAGTAGTTGATAACACAATTTAATTTGTCAAATAATTTACTAATCCAGATATCCATTAATCACTCAAAATACACTTGCACCTGTTATTAGATATATTTGCTGTAATTTTAAGTGTTTTATTGTAAAATGTAAAATTCTATACTGTAATTAAATATGAAAATTAAATTGGAAGATGATACAGACATACATGCACACACATATGCTGCTATATGAATACTAGATTATCCTGACTAAAATATAACTTATGTGGCTATTGGTTAAACCTATTTCACTGATTATACTACCTATAATGGATGGGTTTGCCAATGAATAAACAGCTCAGAAAACCATCTAAACAAATACCAAACACTATTCTACAAATAAATAAAACAAATTTGCATCAACTTAACTTATACATCAATAACTCCTGTAATAAGCCACCCCCCTTTCTATCATTAAAGAGTTCAACAAATATAATAATAATAATACTAAATCCTTATAAAACTTCCAACTAACATCTATAAGCAACTCTCACATAAGATTTTGGATCATTACCATGAAATTTAAAATTTTTTAGTGCTGTTTCACTTTTTTTTAGTTAAATACAATTATTCACTACTGGCACAGTATGATTTAATTAAAGTTTGTTTCTTGTGCCCATTCAGAAGATCACTATATATATATATACACACACCAGAGTCTCATTTTATGTGGTAGATAGGTTCCTCAGAAAACACGCACAAAAGAAATCGCACAAAAATAAATGTAACTTACCTTGAAAAATGGGGGATAGGTTCCCGTAATTTTCAGAAATTGGCATAAAAGCAAAGCAACAAGGAAAAATAACTTTGAAATTTGCATTAAAAAAATAAGGAAATAAAGTATGACTAATATAAAATTTCAAATATATGAAAAAAATTAATAAAAGACAAACTTTTTTTACTTTTTTTATTAACTACAGTATTTAATTTTACATTTTTTCATACATATTTTAATCGTTACCAGTATTTTACAATATGCATTCGTTTGTGAACTAGTAAGAAATCAGATTCATGACGTGATGTACAACTAGCGCCACTTCCAGTCTTGTGCTGTTTCTATACTAAAAAAATGAGATCACAATCAAAACAAAAGATTATCATTAGAAAGATTATTTTCAGTTTATAAAATATTCATTATTATTTATTTTAAAAATCTAAAAAAAATTTTTATTTCTGTCAATATCTAACAAAATACGTTTTAAAAGTTTAAAGTTTTTGAATATTTATTGCATTATTTTTATACATACGTATAAATCTATTATTATTATTTACTCATTAGTATAAGTAGGTTATTTACATAGAAGCTAAGATTCTAAATACAGCTTCAGACCATATTCACGTAAGCTGCTAATATAACATTATATTTTTGGGGAAAAAAAGTATTTCAAGTCAAAAGAAGTTATTAATAATTTAAATTTCTTGATATCTAATAAATATAGTGAAATATGAAGGATATTAAGAAGAAACATGAATCACATAACTTCAAAATCGCATTAAAATAATCCGCATAAAATGAGACACAGGTGTATGTATATATATATACCAAAAGAAAAAACAAATATTGATACTATAGTTTATCCATACATGCCAAAAATAGCAGACAAGTAAAAAAATCTATAAACAATATAGCATCAAAATATCCTCAAATTCTAACATCTACAAAGCCTACACTTTAAGTGGTGAAAAACAAAAACTGCATATATGAAACACCACATAAATGTGGAGGAGTGTATATTGGTGAGACCAGTCACCCCACTGAAAAGCAAGTGAAAGAGCACAAAATGATAATCAGAAAAGAGAAAGCAGGTATGTCTAAAATAGTAAACAATGTATGTTTGATTGGAAAAATACAAAAATATTGAATAGAGTAAAAACTATAAAGAAGAAAATTCGAAGAAGCTGCTCACATAATGGCAAAAAACCATGTCAGACTACTATGACAAGACATAATTTCTAGAAGCCAATAATTAATTTTTGCTCTTAAGGCAAAATTGAAGAAATTAGGAAAACCCTCATAGATAAATATATAAAATTATCTTAAAATTAGTATCTAAAGGTTAAGGTTTGATTCCATTACTAGTATTACAATTGGTCAGACCACCATCTGAAGAAGACAGGAGAATACCATTCAAAATATTGTTTTATATATTAATTCATGTGCTAACTGACTTTAATTGGAAAGTTTAAATAAAGTTTGAAATTTTTCTAAAGAAATTCAATATTTAATGTTAGATGATAAAAATAGTTCAGCATATAATTTCTATTTGCCTATGGTTATTGGAAGAGTAATTAAATGAAAGAAAAAAAGTAATATACTAGAAAAATGTAGTGAGAATTTAGACCTAATATAATTATAGGGGTAAAACCTTTTTTATAATTACATGATTCATAAAACTGAGTAAAAAAATGTAAGCAAGCATTTATGTATAGCTTTTATAGATATAGAGAAATCTTATAATAAAATGAATAAAAGTAGATTGCAGATAAATCTATTAGAATTGGGAATGGAGTAAGAAATTAGAAGATTATATAAAAATAAATTTTACATTTATCACTTAAACAATGAGGATTGCCAATTCCTCTACAAGCTTTGTGATAAATGCCTAGCCAGAGCCAGCACTTAAAATATCTCTGCCAGGAACCCCACCCCAAACCCCTGACCATGGTTTCGTGCTTTGGCACTCCTTACAGAGATATTTTAAGTGCTGGATCTGGCTAGGCATTTAACACAAAGCTTGTAGAGGAATTGACAACTTACAAGCTTAAGAGATAGGGTCATGTGATCTATGACTCTTATTTTGACTATTTATCATTTAAGAAATATAGAAATTGAGTTAAAAATGAAATTGGATTATGAAAAGAATGACCTAAGTCATTTATTTGTTATTATTATGTTAAAAAATATTAAATTAGCTAAAAGGAAACCGATATACAAATATAATTAAAGAATGATAAAGGAGTATATTTAAAACTAAGACTCTTTGTTGTTTTTTTTGCTGATATTCTCTTGTATGCAGAAAATAGGAAAAAATGAAAATACTTGTGGAGATTTTTCAAGGATGGATAAAAGTTAGAATATAGTGAAAAATAATGATGAATATTAGAAAAAAATAATTTCTTTTAGGGATATAATTACTTGAAAATCATTTTAAATAACTAAAAAAAAGTATTTGTGTAATTAGAATAACAAAGTTGATAAATTATACCAACAAAAAAAAAGGATTAATAAATTAACACAATTTTTATATAATATATATGACACCATAATAACTGTACAAGAATTGCAGTAACAGGGTTAACCTCCATGAATAATACAATGTGTATCAGGAAAGAGATCTTGGATATACTAGAAAGAATTCAAAAGTAGGAAAACATGATTGGATCAGACATAGGTATGACACATGAAAGATAAAAAAACAAGTTGAAAATTTTTAGTAGATTACAATTTATAGATAGTAATAAAATAGACAAAATAATTTTTAATTGGGCTTTGGATATAAGTCAAACATCAAAATAGACGGATGATAAACATATAGGATATAATAAAGAACTAGATAAAAGATTTTATGTCAATTTATGTATATAAAACAAAAAATAAATGTTATAAAGATTGTTGAGTATTATAATAATAGAGTTTAGGACAAAAGAATAGTTTTACTTAAAAAAAAAAGAAAGCATTAGCCTTCAACTGGTGAAAGCATTACCATTGCTTTCCCTGATAGCAATTGTTGTAATCATTTCAACATTTGATTTTAGTACTAAATCTTTATTCTGTATTAAAATTTAATAAATTGGACTTCATTTATTAGAAGTATAAGATTACATATGAAAAACATTCTAAAAAATAGCATATTTAAAATTTACAAATAGACTTGGGTCTCATTTTATGCGGATTTTTTTAATGCAATTTTGAAGTTATGCGATTCATGTTTCTTCTTAATATCTTTTTATGCAGGTTTTCTTTTATGTGATAAAGAAGTTCATATTTCACTATATTTATTAGATATCAAGAAATTTAAATTATTAATAACTTATTTTGACTTGAAATATCTTTTCCCCAAAAAATATAATGTTATATTAGCAGCTAATGTAAATACAGCCTGAAGCTATTTAGAATCTTATTTATGAGTAAATAATAATAATAGATTTATACTTACGAGTATAAAAATATCACAATAAATATTCAAAAATTTTAAACTTTTAAAACATATTTTGTTAGATATAACAGAAATAAATATTCTTTTAGATTTTCAAAAATAATCAAATAATGAAGATTTTGATTTTGTAAACTGAAAACAATCTTTCTAATGATAATGTATAATCTTTTTGTTTTGATTGCAATCTCATGTTTTTAATATAGAAACAAAATGTGAATATTTAAAATTTATTTCAGTAGTAAACAAAAATATCTGTCAAATGAAGACAAATTTATTATTTACTGATAAGAAAAAATCACTTAATCATAGATTTTATGTTGATGTGTAAGACAAAGAAAAACATCAGAAAATGCTGAAATTTAAGAAAGCTTGCTGCAATGAACAACCTCTTAAATTCCAATGAGAGCTAAATAGTTATGTGTCTGATATTGAAAGCTTTATAAACAATTAGTAAAATCATTGTCTCAAAGTTTAATCACTGATTACATTGATGACAGAAAACCATTAACACAGCACAAGATTGAAAGTGGTGCTAGTTGTACTTCCTCTTGTGGTGAATCTGATTTCCTACTAGTTCATAAATGAACTGCATATTGTCAAATGGTGATAATGATTAAAATATGTATAAAAAATGTAAAATTAAACACAGTAGTTAATAAAAAAAATAAAAAAGTTTGTCATGTATCAATTTTTTCCAAATATTTGAAATTTTTTATTAGTCATACTTTATTTTATTTTATTTTTTTTATGTGAATTTTAAAGTAATTTTTCCTTGTTGTTTTGCTTTTATGTGATTTCTGAAAATTACAAAATGTATATCCCATTTTTCAATGTAAGTTAAGTCTATTATTGTGCAATTTTTTTTAATATGGGTTTTCTGCAGAACCTATCTACTGCATAAAAAGAGACCCAGGCGTATAGAAAAAATAATAATAATAAAGATAATAAAAATAATGGACTTTTTTCAGTTAAATAGTGTAGAGGACAGTCAGCCCAGACAGTGAAAAATAAAATTGACAAAATCGTTGTTAATTGATCTTTTTTGTTTAAATGTTAAAGAGGAAATGTGATGTCATGATAAATTTATCAAATCTGTTCTAAAATTTAAAACTGCCTTTATAATTTTTAAAATATTATAAACATTACAGAGTTTCATGTTAAAAAATAATTTAAAAAGGTAATAACAATCTTATCATTGTAGTTTTCTGTTTACTATTACAATTGAATTTGTTAACTTATATTTTTAAACATAAAATATATTAGAATAAAATCAAATTATAATAATGCATTCTTTTCTTTTTAAATAATTATTATACAAATATTTTTCATTATACATATATTTAAATAAATTATGAAAACAATGTAATTTTTCTCTAATCACTAATAACAAAATAATTAAATTTAAAATTACTTTCACAACTGCTTTCTACTGATCAGCATTCTTTTAAGTATGGTTCATACTCTTTTATGTTTATTTTTGCTAAAGACTTCTGCCTTCTTCATATTTTTTTAAACTAATAAATAAATACAATTTCTGCCATTAAAATAAATGTAAAATCAGCAAAACAATGTGGCAGGAGAGCAAAAGAAAGTTGAAGGGTCATCAGCACCCTCTCCAAAAATTTACAAATGAAACATTTTGAAAATATTAATAGCAGTATTAAAAAAATGAAGAATAAAAAAAGTTTAGATATATATAAAAAGTAAGCATACTATTGGGTGTGATAATAGTAAGGAAAATACATTAATTTTTAAAACTCAAATAGGAGGTTTAGTGTCAAGAGAATTTTGTAGTTATGGAAAAAAAAATTGGATGATTTCATTTGTAAAATATGTAATGAAGATATAAAAAAAATATTAAGCAAATATTAATAGAAAGTAAACACATACAAGTTACAAAAGATGCTAAAACTGAAATTTTTCTTTGGATAGTTATAACTGAAGTTGTGCAGTTAGATACAACATAATTCACAACTCCACTATATTTAAAAATTTGTAAAATTAAAATTAATTTTATAAGATTCTAAATAAATGCACTAAATGAAGAAAGTTAGCTCCAATAAATATATCAATTATTAATGACAAAGTGACTTATGGAGAAAGATGATTCCATTCTCAATACTAAATTCAAATTATTTTTGTATTCATAGCAAAAATATGTTAATCATATATAATGTCATTTTGCATGAATAAAAAATCATTTAGTTCTAGAAAAGAGAAAACTTGCCACATAAATTTTAAAAAAAATATCTTAGAGACTATCTAAAAGATAATTTATAGAAAATAATTTCCTTCTAGATTCCAAATATGGGCTATCTTGTATATAAAAAAAAAAATAATCAACAATCGAATAAAAAACTACACATTAAATTCAATAATAATACAAAATATAACTAAATATTTCTCAAATAAATTTAAAAACCAACAAAACAATATACAGTGCCAGTCAATGTCAAAAAAATTCAAATAAAAAAAATGTTGATGATAAATCTCAAAAATATCCTATTCTCTCAAGAACTGATAACGTTTCCACTCTACACAATAAGAGAGTATTTCATGTTATTTTTTATTTTACAATAAATAAAAAAATCACTTATATATTGTATTATAGAAGTAAGTAGTTGTACAAACATAACATAAATTGCCAATATAAAAACAAAATAATAAAAAAAATCTTTAAAAAAAAGGTCATTCAATCATTAACAGTCAACATAAAAAATAAAAAAAAAAGTTTAAAATGAAAATTAGAGACGAGTTTTATGATAATTGCATGCATAAATGTAGATCGCAAATACAACTATGGGTATAACACACTCGTCTTTTAGTCTGAAAGATTTTATGTCTTGCTTAATTGTAAATCTCTAATATATTCCCTCCAGTCATAACATTCCAATAAAAATAAATTCCATTTCTTTAAAGTGTCTTTAAATCACCTTTAAAATATAAATATGGTCTGATTCTTCCATGAAAATAATTAAATTCATTAATACTTTTTACAATGTCTACTAGAATTCACGCATGTCCCTACAATAGTATATCAAATATAATCATATTCAGAAAACTGAAAAATACCAATTAAACATATGATCTTACAATCATATTTGCAAAATCTTATGAGTATTCTTAAATATTTTTCCCCAGTGCCTTTATGCTATAATATTAAAGATTGATAAATCCCTTACATACCATAAATAGACGGCAATTCTATACATAACTAATTTAATTAAAATAATTACATAACTGTGATAAAAATCTTTTAAGTTGTTAAATGCTACAATGGCACACTAAAATATCCAAGTCTATCTTTCCATCTAAAAAGCTATTAAATGATTTAAACTAATATTTTAAGCTGATCAAAATAAAACTTATTAGCATTCTGTAAAACTAAAAGCAAAAAATAAAAAAGTTATTGTTTATGTTTTTAAGCAGTTCAAGATTAAATTCCATCCTTAAACCCATGGTTGTATACATGCTGCTTGTTTCATTCATAAAACTAATTTAAAAAATTGAAAAAAAAATTGGAATTGCTATAAGGTGATAATTTTGAACTTCGTTATTACACAAAGAGCTGACTTATCTCACACTGATTCTTATTAAAGTGTTTTACATTATAATTTCCTATATAATTTTTGTAATACTAACTAATATTTTATTTATTTATTCATTGCTATTATAATCTCTAAATAATAAATTTCATTTCATTTTTACTTTTTTTGGCTATCAAATACATTTTTATCACTAATCAAAGTTTCAATAATTTTCTCTTAAAAACTCATTGCATAATACAAAAAAATCTGATCACATCTATTAATTCCTGATATCATGAGATTAATATTTATTACATTCATCTTTTGGGTTGTGTTCCTCAATTATTTCACAAATTATGGACATTAAAAATGATGAGATTCTGGGAGCACCTTTTTTTTTATCAATTTGTAGACACGCAAATTATTTATCACAATATTTTTTGGAATGAATTATCTATGTAAAATTTTTTTAAAAGATCTCCTTTACAAGCATCTCTTACAACAAATAAGCCTTTTTTCTTAATGTTTCAAAATTTTTGTTAGATTAAAATATATAAAATATTTATTCATTAAAAGAAGTAAATAAAATTATTTCATTTGAATAACTTATCCCTTCAAATTTTGTTTCTATCAATATTTTGTAGTCTTATTGCAGCACCAATTTATTTTGCAATACTTTTAATCTATTACTGAGCATATTTATTAGTTGAGCATTCTCATAAACAACTACCCTGTGTAATTTAGCTCAATGGTAGAAACAGATACTGGAATGTGGGGTCAATCGGTTATGGCGCTGGTATTTCCAAAGTTCTTATGAATTTTCGAGCAAGAAAGTCACTCAAATATTTTATTATAAAAAGCTAAATCTCTGAATGTATTATAGATGAGCCTGCAGAATTTTTTTTTTTTCTAAGGTGGAAATTATAGATAACTTGTATAACTTTATTTTACTTTTTTAAATTAAAAATACACTTCAAATGTAAATATCTGGAAAGAGTCTTTGGTAGCCAATGTTTCAATATGATTATTACAATACAAATAAACAATATAAATATTAAAAAAGTATATTTATAAATATATTTTCTACCTATGTAATTTTAATACATTCAACAATTACACGTCTAAAGATTATCTGTACTTGAACTTTTTTATTTGTTCTTTCTTTTTATTATTTACTAATTACTTCATTAATTAAAGAATGTTTTTTTTCCCATTCTCAAATTTAATAAAACATGGATTTCTTACGTTATTATCTATTTCATTTTATAACTCACAATTAGTTCAGTATCTATATATTTTGTTTTAAATAAAATGTTTTAGTACTTTAAAAGAGAATAAAGCAATTAATACTTTTTGTTATTGCCAATCTTCACTCCTTTCTTCACAACTTTATATAACTATATATTAAAATCATCATTAAATAAATTTCATATATCAATATTTTTTTAATATACATCATATTTATTTATATTAAGAAGTTAGAGATATATATGTATGAGAGATGATAATCTGGACCAACTGATGAGTGCTGGTTTAGCATGAAATACGTATATTGGTGATTATTAATCTTTTCTACATGTGTGTGGTCATGTGTATCAGTTGTATGAGATAGTGTGGATAGTTGAAGGGTGCTTGAAAATCTGAGTTCAAATCCTATATACTTACAATTAAGCTCCCAGGTTTGTGAAGAGTGCCTGGTTTTCAAATATTTAGATAAAAGAAAAAAAAAAGAGGACAATACACATAACGCAATATTTAAAAAAACTTCTAAATGTAATATATTTTTATTTATTTTAATCTTAATACTTGAAAATATTGCTATATTTTTAGACTTAATAGTTGGCCAAGTTATTGGTCAATTACAATTCAATTTTACCTATGTTATTTAATTTCATTGTTCTACTTTTAAAGAGATCGATTCAGATTGAATCAAATGTATTTGGTACCATAAGCAAGTAAAGAACTATAGATCGAATTTTTATTATAATATATATATTAATAATTATGCATAAAAAGCCTTTTTCAGGATATGTTTTTGTGCCTTTTCAAATGTTAAGAATATATTTTAATGTTAACCAATTGTTACAGGTAGCATTTTGTCCGCAATAATTGGTTACCATTAAAATAGATGCTTAATATTTGAAAAGGCACAAAACCATCTATCAAAAAAGGTATTTTATGTATAATTATTTATATATATATATATATAGTTGTTATAATATGATATTACTATTATTTATTATAATTTATATGAAGAAGACAATAATAGACTTCTTTAATTCTTGATGACATAAAAATATATAAAGTATAAAAATAAAAAGTGCATACCAAAATTTCTCTCAATATATACAGATTATATAGTGTTTCATGATTTTTAGAAATTACACTATTTCTCTAAATTTTTTTTATCGGAAATGAAAAAAAATGTCTTATATACACCACTACCCTTGTTAGCAATGGAACTTTATGTGAGGATTTTCCATAATAAGCATCAATAATTTCTACATATTACTTTTATTTACAATCAATTATTGGTTATTACAACATTCACAGAAAATTTGAAACTTTTTAAAAAAACAACCATTTTTTCAAATGTCAGCCATTTCATGATTGGTGACATCATAGAATAGTGACTTCATTAAAATTATATCATTCTAAAATAAAATGGTGAAATTCAAATTTAAAATATGCAATACAATACAGAATTAATTTCTTATACAATATTATTTTAGTTACAGAATTAAAATATAATTAATATACTTTATCTAATTTCCATCCAGTGTTCTTGTAAGACAATCAATACTTTCATTTATGACATATCCAAAATAAAAATGATTTTTATTGTTAATGATGACAAAAACAAAAAAAAGCTAGTTTCAAATAGTAGATAATCAAAAACATACTTTGATCACACACAACTATAAAGTATATTAATATTAAATTTCAAAATATACACTAGAAATTAAATTGAGAAACTGCAAAACTCTCGTGCTCACCACTATCTACTAACCAATCAGATTGTAAATACAAGACAGAGAATTTAACAAGAATAAGGTGGTCCACCCTATTATTTACTTGTCTTTTTATATATCCAAGCCAGTCTAAAGTACTTAGATCTGAAAGCATGAATATTAAATATCTTCACACTTAACTCACTAAGTTTAAATTACAAACATACAGCATGAAATCCTACAATTTACTGGCTTGGATATATAGAAAGACAAGTAAAGAATAGGGTGGACCTCTCTATTCTTGTTAAATTCTCTGTCTTGTATATTTACAATTTGATTGGCTGGTAGATAGTGGTGAGCGTGAGAGTTTTGCAGTCTCTCAATTTAATTTCAATACTGTTTGTGCTTTATAAAAATAAATATTATTTAATATACATTAGCTAAAATATACCCATTTCAATCAATTTCATGGATTAAAATTCCTATCAAGATTATTTTGCCTGCAGCAAAAATATGATCATTGTAATTGTAAAATACAATCATCAAAATTATCAGATCAAAGGTTACTAAGCATAAGTTTTAAATATCATTTATTAACTCAATTTTAGATTAAGTCTCATAGTTTGTTTCTGATGTATTCAAAATAATAGTGCTTTTATTGTAAATACAAAACTAGATTATCAGCAAAAAAAGATTTGATTTGAATTATCAAAACTGTCACAACCATCTGTACACTATATTTTGTTATCTAATTTTTATTATTTAGAATTGAATTTATGTAAAATAAATAAATTCATAAAACCACACTTTAAAAAAAAGTTAACAGTGCTGTAAAAAAATCAAAGTTTCATTGGTTAGATATTACAAAAATAAAAAAACTTTGATAACACAATGCAAAGTGCATCAAAAAAGAAATTTTAAAACATACATTGTAGTTAATTTTGTTTTTCTACATGCTTTATTTAATAAATCATGATTCAAGAAATATTATTTGGCTAAAATATAAAGCAAAATGAAAGACTGTCAATGAAAAATTATTTAAAAAACATTATAACTAATAAAATGTTTTACACAATATATTTATCCACAAACTAGTACTTTTTAAAATAAAAATATACTTAATAAAATTTTTATTCTTATTTAACACTTTCCTTTTTTTAATCAGATTTTTATATATTTTGAATATAAATTAAAAAATTCATTTTTGCCTCATAGCAAATCATTATAACTGCTTATTTTTTATGTGAGATTTTGTTTTGTGAAGCATTTTAGGAACAAAATTAAGCTGGCTTCTGAGTTAACTAACTTGATCTCCCTATCATTAGAAAATGTTCCTTGTTTATTTCAAAAAAGTGATATAATGTTGAAAGGTTTAAAAATGCTGTAGTAATGTTATCATAAATGAAAATGATTTCTAGTTTTTTTATAATATAACTTTCCTCATAATGATTTTATTGACATTTTATTTGAAAAAAAATCTGAAGAAATCAGTATGTCACAGACTGTTGGTTTATATCTAAGGATACCACATTGTTTGACAGAATAGAAAATTCCTTCTGATCATTTATTTCATTCTAGTCTTGTTTTTATACATAAGATTTTGGTATTAAAAATATGATTTTTTGCTTGTTTATAAAATATTTTTCATTGTTTTTAAACACTAATTGGTTGATTATTATTTAAAACAAAAAAAATACACATGTAAACTTTTGATTTATCTTTCATTTATAAAAATAAAAGCTATTAAAACTTGACCATAATATTAATATCATCATTTGTCAGAATTAACAACACATTAAAATCTTTCATTTTTGTAATTATTATAAAGAAAATATCTGAATAACTTGATACTATTATAAATCAGCCTTTATTCATTCAAACTAAAAAAAACCTTAAAAAACATTTTGTTCATTTTGACAGGTATGGGACATAGTTTAATTTACAAGTCAGTTTTTAAATATGTAAATATGTTAAATGTGATTTTTTTTCATGTATTATTCATTTGTAAAATAAAACAAAAAAAAAATCAAATCTAACTTGAGTTTTAGTATAAAATAAAACTTTATGCAGTAGTGAAAGTTGAGCATTTTCTAAAACTTTCATCAGTTAAAAAAATAATTGTTTTTAAATTATAACAATTTTGTATATTTAATTTTTACTCATGTAATAGTTAAAATATATAAACTCAAAGAAAAATCATAAGCTTCAGGAAAGATATTTGTTATAGAGAATCCAATAAAATAAGTTCAGTTTTTTTTTTAAAAAAAAAAGATGGGTGGGAGATTATTAAATATTGATTTGTATAATCCTTAGACAACAAATCAAAATAAGTAACTTAAATAAAATAGAACTCAATAAAGATACTGAAATTGATAAACTGGTAATAGAGCAAATAAAAAAAGGCTTACACATGCACACATACATAAATTGTATACTAGTTTATATAAGACATTTATTTTTATTTTTAAAAAAAAAACTATTTTCAATTCATCAAAAACATATTTAAATTTTCTATCTATTTAAAATATAAATTAAAATTCCTTTCCAACATTATACTTTGAAAATATACATTTAAAAAAGATAAAATAAATAAATAAAAAAAGATCTATATTTTATTCCATTTAGCTCAAAGATAAACTTTTGAGTTAAGGAAGTTGCATGTAAATTTTTTTGAAAAAAAGCTTCATCAGTTATGCAAAAATCATGAATAGCATTATTAATGCATGTATGTGCCTTGGAAACTCATAACAGTTACTTGCTAATGGTAGTCTACTTTTCGTATAAAAGTCATATATATATAAATGAAAAGCAAAGATTTTTATTTTTATTTTTTAAAAGTCAAACATAAGGTTAAATTCTAATTTTATTTGAAATACTGTCCTTTCATCCATCTCCCCTTCTTCTTTCTTTCTTTAAATAATCAATAAATACTTTAAACTCAAACCACAAATAAAAAACTTATATAAAGAAGTTTTTTTTTTCTAAGACGATTTTTAAAATACAATTTTTTTTTCCTGCATGACAAAAGACTGTGCCTTGACAAGCTTCTAATTTTTCTGTCCTTTTATTTTGTTGTTTTGTGAAAAACATTTTCAAGTTAAACTTCAATCAAAGGCAAGATCGAACAACATTAAATAATCTCTTTTAAATAGTTCACTAAAAAAGATGAATGCAGAAGATTCAGCTTTTACTGTGATAGCAACCAAAGATACAACTTGAGCATTTTGAGTATTGATTGAAATATATATATAAAAAAGCTATTTGACAAAGATTTGATTGAGATAACAGCAGTTTAAAACGTAAAGTTTACATTATTATATGTTTAAAAAAAAAAAAAGAGGAAAAAAACACTTTTCTTTTTTAAGTTTAAACCTTTTTGTTTTAAAAATATTTATGTAAAAGTAATTATTAAGCAATAAAATTATATTAATACGTAAATACTTGTTAAGAACATTCATTCATTTATGTATAAAATTTATATTAAAAACAAACAAAAAAAGGCTAAAAGTTTAGGAAAAAAAAAACTCAACACAAATTAATATTAAAAGACATTGAAAAAAGAGACTAGTCTAAAAGTAGTTAGATAGAGAGTAAAAAGTTATTGATTTGCATTTTGATTGGCAAAGTCAAAAAATAAAGAAGAGAAAAAATATCATTGCGTGTACAAATTGAATAGAATTGATTTGTTCATCCTTTCACATACTTATTGACAAACATTGATTGACATCATAAGCAACAAACTAATGAATATAGAGATGTTAAGAAAATAAGAAATTTAGAATAAAAACATCTAAATAAAAAAAAGATCATTATCAATAAGAGATTGGGAGATATGATTTAATTCCAAGCCAAGAGGAACAGAAAAACATTGAAATTAAGTTTGAATTAATCAAAAAGTTTTTAAATTGATTTAAACATAATAGAGATAAAAAATGTTTTTATATTAAATGCTTTTATTGAATGTACCTTAACATGAAATAAAATAATTGTTTCTTCAATCATAATTGGAGTTTATAGATTTCAGTTGAAATAAAAGCATGGAGGGAGGGGGGTTCAGAAATTAATTGAATTAATCCCTTGTTATTAAAAATAATGCTTTTATTTTAAGTTAAATCTAAAAACTCCAATTGGATTGAAGAAACAATTACTTTATTTCTTTTTACTGCATTGTTAATAAAAGCATTTAAAAACAGGCAAACCTCTCTATGCATACTGTCATGGGATGTTTATTAGCTTAATAAAAGCATTTATTATCAAAAAAAAATTTATCTCTATTATTTTTAAGTTTTTAATATTGGCACAGTCAATGAAAATGTAAAACTATATTGTACTTTAAATTGACTGGACACTTATAGTTGATATATATACATATCACTAGATAGTTCTGCTATAACTTAAAATGTATATATTGTACCAGTCGGTTTCGTCTGTTCATATAACAAGATCTAGCATCTAGGCAAAAATACCTCAAGTCCAATCATGCGCAAGATACATAAGTCAGGAACACTCATGAACTCTGCCCTATTTGACTATTTTCCAGATCTACCAACTTATGAGCAACAATTCCAATGATACTGATCTAATTTATTTCTACCCACTGGCATCACAAAGTCGTGACCCAAAAAGACTCTTATTTGAACTTTATTCATGTATAGAATATTATTGTTAGTGATTTTCGATCATCTAGTAAATGAAACCTTTTATATAACATCAAAATTATTTCTATTCAATAAATGAAACAATGACTTAGATATTTAGAAATATATATATATAAGATTTATTAAGTAACTGGAGATATATCTATGATTGATTGCAAATGTTATTTGTGTTAAAATGTAAATACAGGGGATATTATCTCCCTTAGATGACATTAACCTCTCTTACAATGCTATAAAACGAACATATTTAATCAGCAATAATAAATAATTTATGGCTTTGTTCTAATGCGGCTATTTATATGTCAATAATTTACAGATTGTATGCGATACCTAAGATTTTTAATAATAGCGCTGGACTACAGTTATTTACAGTTCTTTAAATCCACCATTAATAAAACAACAGCACTCATACCAATACATAAGTTTATTGAGTTTGTTGACAATGGTTATTATATTTAATTAATATTTGCATTGCGAAATAAGAACATATGTGGGAAGCTAATTTAAGAAATAATAATTATGGCAGAAATATTGTATCTGAAAGTGTGAATGAAATATAAAAAAAAATGGCAATCCATTTAGCATAATCATAACAGTACTGTTTAGGAGCATTGATAGGCTTTAACGAGAATGAAATATGGGAGAGCGGTATGTGTATGATGGCAATGGAGAGATCTATTCTAAGATCCAAAAAGGTGCTTCAATTCACAGTTAAAGAAGGCGACTCTCTGCAAATGTTGGCAGGGTCGGGTCATAAACAACGAAGAATGTGCTTTTATTGAATTGCCATAGGCTAGACTTTTGCCAGAGCGAACCCTATGCAATAATATCTAGCGCTGAAGAAGTCCAAAAGAAGTTTGCCAAACCTTGTCCTTGGTATTGGAAGTAAAAATGAATGAAGCACAAATATATATAAAACTAAAGGCCGGTATACACGTAACGCTTGAATTGATATATATATATATATACTTAAAACTAAGAAATAAAGAATTATCGCCTATCTTTATTGATAAAAACCCAGCATACCGGTAAAATTTACGTTACTACGTGGATATGGAAGAATTACATTTAATGCTAATATAATAGCTTATAGAACTAGAATACCCCCCCTTTATATTACTTTAAATTACACATAACCTTCCCACAACGTATGACTAATATAAATCTTTGGTTTTGAATGCTTTAATAAATAGATAATTTTCATATTATTAAATATATATAAAGTCGGTGGTGGTTAGTGATTTCACGAAAGTAATATTAATTTAATTCATATAAAAATATTTAAATATTAATTTAATTCATATAAATATATTTAAAGTTTTTGGAAGTTAGCGCTATTATTTAATTAATAAAAAAAAACACATTTCTAAGAAAACAGATTCTTGCTTAGCTTTCTTTCGAAAATAACATTATACAGTAATTATCAGATTCTGATTTTATTTACCCAGACTTGCAGGTGCCCCTATAATAAGAATAACAAATTTGTTTTAAAAAATACTAGATTAATCAAAGATTAAAAGTAATAGTGTAAGCATTTGCGATTCTGGGGGAAATTATTGACATATAATTTAGTATATGAAAATATAAAATATAATAATGAAAATAAAGTATTGCCGCATAGACGTGAAATTAAGAAATAATAATTACTCAGGATAGGTTTAATGTAGGAGAGATTACAGCTAAGTTATATAGAGAGAACAAGGTACAATTGACTAAAAGGTAAGAATTTTACAAATTAATTCATACTTAATATTAAATTTTACAAATAAAAAGGCGGTCATTACAAAATGTTTAACGAAACAGATAGATGAAATTTAAAATTATTCACGGTAACTTTAAGAATCTAGCAGCATTTGAAATGATTATCTCTGTACAAACTTGGCTATTCTTTTGATGATTTTCAGATTTCCCTTGGAGAACTAGATCTAGTTTGACAAGCATAATTATTGAGGCAGGTAGTAAGTTCAGTATTTAACAAACAGGCATATAGTTATAGTCTATGAGTATCGGGATCCATGGGCACAGATTTCAGGGAAGGCCATCTCGAATGGCGAGAAAGGTGAAGTGGATTTACTCATGACACATTGAAATTAATGAATGCAAATTTACTTGGCAACTCCTCTCACTGACTGTCTTAGTTCCTCTGTCAAATTAATTCATAATTATCCCATGCCTTGGTATTTGTGGAATCCCTTCTTGATTGGTCATTGCTAATCATTTTCTTTAATCCAATTTCCAAAAGAATTTCTATACAAGCTTTTACCCATTGTGATGGAAGATGCCATTGTTAGATAAGTATTCAAACTGAAATTAATTTGATAAAAAAATGTTTGTGATGAAAGTAAATCAATTAAGTTTAGTTTTTAATTTTGATTTTAGAGAAACTTTTAATTAAATTTATTTTAGAAGATTATACAAGATTACGTTTCTCACCTTTAATTAATTTTGACTAATTACAATCGCATCTTCCATATTGGATTTAAAAGAAAAGTAAAGTTTAATAGCAAAAATAATTTAAAAACAAAATTTTATAGAATGACATATAATGAACTTTTTGTAGTAATTATTTGCTCATTATGTTTGTTTCTACAATATCTCTGTATGTGAGCTGCAATCAATAAATAATTACTATAACTTTTATAAAATAAAAAAATACAGAACATATAATATATTTTGATATTATAAGTTCATTATAATTAATCCCCTGTTACCTATTGCATATACATATTCCCTCTTTAAATACTATAGTTATTACTTTTATTTTTTATTTGTGTATAATTAAATTCAGATATTTATGCATACATCTTCATTAATAAGTATGTTAGTTAATAATAATCAAAAAAGACAAAAAAAATGTGTTAGTGAACAGAATATATACACAAGAATAGGGTTTGAATTTAGCTTGGTAGCGGAAGATTTGAGGTGGGCTGTAAAGTGCAATCTGAATCTCAGATATCATAATTAGTATATGTTCATAATAATATATATCTATATAAGTCATTAAATATATGAAACATTATTTTAAGTAAAAAGTGTTAAACAATTTTACTTTGATTGAAAATGTCTTATTTTTTAAAAAAAATATTTACTAAAACTATATTGTAAATAAATGTAATTTAATAAATATAATTTTACTTCTTGTTAAAAAGTTCTTTGTTTTAAAAATACATTGTTATTTTTAAATCATAACTTCTCAAACAGAAAGCTTGTTTACATTTTCTATTAACAAAAATAATTTTACTTCTTTTTATTCAATACTAAAATATTTACACTTCTATATTATATTTTAATGGTTATTAATAAATCCTATTATATTTATTATACTTTATTTCTTATACATATATAATTATGCACATACTAAATATGATATACACATAAAGAATATACATATTAACTTACTGCAGAAATAATTACTAATATATATGCATTATAGGAGTGAAATTTTTTAGAGAAAAAGAGTGGGGAAAATTTTTACTTTCTTATTATTTAAATCATAACAAATAAAATCAACAGGAGCATTATTTAAAAATTACCACCATCCTTCCTATTTAAGAAACTAATTAACTATTCAAAAATTATTGTTTCCTATTATTTTCATAGACATTTTAAACAAATGTATAAAAATTCAACAAGTTATATGGAACTTAAGTCTGTTAATTATCAATTTAAAAAATGTTAAAAAAATTAAATTAAAAGAAAAAAAATCTTATCAAACATTATTTAAAATAAATGAAAGTTGAAGAAAAATTGATAACTGAGATATGTGAAATTATTAAATAATTTTAACACTTTCCTGTCATCAGTTCCATATCTAACAAACTAGGTGAGCTACTGAAAATATGAGTAAATTATATTGATTATGCTTGTATTAACCAGTTTATTTTTCCAGGCATTGGAGCAGCATTTGAGATTTCTAAAAGTAAAATTTGAATTTTTCACCTCTGCTGAAAATTTTGCAACTCTTTTTTTCTATGGCTTTAAAATTCATGTATATTTATTTTCTAATATTTTAAATACCCAAAAATTCAAAAGATAGTGGAAAAATCAAATATGCAGTCCATCAAAGTATCTCGAAGCTCTTCCGATGATGGATAACCATTATATATTTCATATTGTCAAACTTTGTGAGATTACTTTAAGAAAATATTACGATTGTCGAGAAAATATTATGATGATCTAAAAAATTGATTTTTGAAATGTTTATGATTTTATTTGTATCATAATTGTGTAATAATGATTAAAAATCAAAAATAAATATTATTACATATTTATTTTTTACAGAAATGTTTTATTTTTAAATATAAAAGAATATATTCTAAATATTGTTAATATAGAGATTATGGTCATGGGAAAAGCAACTGTCTAGAAATGAGATCACTCAGCAGATTGTTATAAAGTTTACTAATATCGTAAAAATTACGAAAAAATTTTAAACTTTAAAAGCATGAATTGATATTTAATAATTAAAAATAATTCATTCAGATTTTTAAAACAAATATCAAAGAAAAAAGATTAAGTTTAATTTTGCAAATTGAATCGACTCCATCTGAAATTTGATGTCATGATAGCATTTTGTTTTGATTAAAATCTAATTTTAAAAATAATTTTGAAAATAAAGTGATTTTTAAAAAAATTATTTAATTTCTAAATAAAAATATCTATCAAATGAGGTCAAATTTAAAATATTCTGATAAAAAATAATGGTTTAATATCAAAATGAAAGTTGAAAGCTTAAATCCAGTGAGAACAAAGAAATCTTTCAGAATATTAGTGGAAAAATAAAATGGTTAATTGGTTGTAAGCCAGATTTCAAGCAATTCTATTGAATTTATATATATAATATCTCAATTTTAAAATTTCATTATATTTTGAAAAAGATCAAAAGTTAACAAAAAAACAAACCAATTTTCCAAAATCAATAAAAGCATTTAAAAATTAAAAAAATACTACAATAACTAGAGACTTTTGTGCACAATTTTTAATTATTGTACACTTATAAATAGATGAGTTTTTTTCTCAATTTAATTATTTAATATTTATGAAAAAAATGTTTCAAATTTAATCTAAAACTGTAAAACATTAAAATGTGGAATTTATAATAAAAAAAACTTCAATAAATAACATTAGCATCATTAAACCAATAAAGCTCACTTTTTCTTCTGTATTCTTGTTTTCAAGGGCCTCAGTGCAAAATTTTTAATTGTTAAAGGTTTATAAATAAGTAATTTTCTCCTACTCAGTTTTAAAAAATTTAATTATTAAATATTTATGCATATAAAAACACTTTCATGAACTTAAATTGAGTACTCACCTGGCACCCATAGTAGCTAAATAATGTTAGCATCCATCTATATTTCAGTTTTTTTTGTTAATTATATAGTTAGGAATTAGTACATGATACAAACCATTTCAAATTATATTCAGGGTTGATATTGATAACAATTGATAAAAGTCAAAATATAGTATTTCATAAATTTCTTTGGTTTTAAACATTCATCTTTATTTCAGATCACATTTATTAAAATAGAATACAAATGTTCAGCAGCTGACAAAAACTATAAATTATTATACATTCTCTAGATAAATATAAAATCATTTAATATAATACAATAAAGTTCTGTTTTTAATAAGTTAAAATGAATTGCCATATTTTCAATAGATACTCAAAAAAAAACATATTAAAACAAAAGCTTTTATTATAAATGCATGTTGAAAACAAATGTCATTTAGTTTAAAAATCAGTTGGAAGTTCATTCTCAATTGTAAAAGTATTTTATTTCCCTCGATACTTTATGAAATATCAAAATGTATATTATGATGGTAACTGATGATGATCAAACCCCCATCACAAAGTTTTGATCAGTTAGCACTGTATTCAAGTGATAGCTGATTCATAAAATATGAGTCTAAATATAATTTAATAACCAAGAGACATTTGAGGCAATATATATATATATATATATATATATATATATTGCCTCAAATGTCTATTGGCATATATATATATATATATATATATTGTCAGATGGGTAGACAAATATTTGCATTATGCAATTATTTTTATTTATTTGTAATATTAATGTTTGTTAATATTTCTTCTTTAATGTGCTTTACACTTTTTTTGTGTCTAAGTTACGAAAAAAGAATTCAAGAGTATGTTATCTCATTTAATTAAATTTGTATATAAATAAAAAAATATATATACTAAAAAAAAATTTTTTTAAAGTGTTTAATTATATTGGAGTCTATCTAGAGACATTAATGTATCCAAACTCTTGTAATTCCTTTTTGTGGTTAATTAAAGGATTTGCCTCTTTAATATAATTTAGTTTCAATTATTTTGTTATAAATATACCAAGATATTTAAATTTAATTGGTAAAGTGTTTTACAAAAAAAAATCTTGGAATTTTTTTCTATTCTAAAGATTAAAAAAACTCATCTGGAAGCTGATTAGAAAAATAAATTAATTTAGATTAAAGATTATAACTTTTTGTTCTTTGGAGTATGGATTATAGTCAGTCAGAGAGTGAAGTGGCAGTCAGAGAGAGAAGTGAGCAGTGAGAGAAAGAGAGAAGTAAAAAGTAACAGAGAGAAGTGGCAGTCAGAGAGCAATTAGCAATCAGAGGACCAGAAGAGACATTCAGTCATCAGTTAGTGAGCAGTTGGTGATTACATTATAATATAGTACAGAGCCAAACCAAAAATAATTCTTGGATAACATTTGGAACCAGCTTTTGATAGACTTAACAAAAGATATTAATGCAGCCAGAAGAGTTTAGTAAACTAAACAAAATGGAATAGTAGTTTACCAAGTGCACCAGATCTAACTTTCAAATGGTCACCATGGGAAATGTACCTTTATGCTGAACCCCTGCCTCACAAGAAATGTTCCTGAATTAAAATCACCTTTCTCTTGTTTATTACAGCACATGTCAATAGAGCTTTGTAAGTGAGATCATGCCAAGGAAATTTCATTTCATCTGAAAACAAGACAGAAATGGTCATCATAACAGCCAGCACTATGTAATGTCTCCTATGAATGAATATTGCAGATGATTCTTTGAAATATTTAAAGAGTAGAAATGAAATGTATACTCACCCCCCTCCATGGATATAAGTAAAAAAATAACACTAAAATTTATTATTGTTTTTTCTATGTTCTGTTTTTTTTTAAAATATTGATTTCAGAAATTATAATTTTGTCCAAATTAAACTATACTTATATGGAAGTATGTATGCATATAGAATTAGATAAAGATATATATAGATATTTGTATTTAATTAAGAAAGAAATGTCTTAACAAAATTAAACTATATATATATATATATATGAATGTATGTATGTGTATAGAGTTATATGTATATAATTTTTTTATATTTATTTGTTAATGAGTAGAAAACATGAATTAAAATATATCTCGCAAATATTTTTTTTCCTCTGGAATAATATCAATCAGCATATGTATTATACACCTGGGTCTCTTTTTGTGTGGATTTTTTAAATGTGATTTTGAAGTTATGCGATTCATTTTTCTTCTTAATATCTTTTTATGCAGTTTTCTTTTAAGCGATAAAGAAGTTCATATTTCATTTAAAAACAGGATTTCCCTGTTTTATAAATGCACATTATATTTTATATACTTTAAATGTCTGTTGGAAAAAGGTTTGAAAATAAATTTAGATACTGTAGAAGACTTAGAAAAAGATAATGAAACAGAAGTGGAACCTGTTCATTTCACAGAAAAAATGATTTGAGAAAATCTTCAACTTTCTAATCAATTGGAAAAACATTTTATTGTTAATGACATGAATTATGAATGTACTCTTAAATTCCAATGATAGCTAAATAGTTGTATGTCTGGATATCATGAGCTTCTTAAACAATTAGTAAAATCATTGTCTCAATGTTTAATCACCAATTACATTGTCGACAGAAAACCATTAACTTTTAGACTGAAAAATTTTTTATTGGCTGAGTGATTTAAAGTTTTAAACTTTTGATTGGCTTAATTACAGAATCAGCAGTAAAAATATATTCAACTTTTAATATTAGATTTGTTTGTAAAAAGCAAATTAATAATTTGTCAGATTATGAAAGTGAACGAAAGTTGTTTCAAAAATAAATTTCTATTTATAATTATAAAAATATTCTATAGCAGAGAACCTAAAAAGAATGTTTGTAACCTATTAGAAAATACTGCATACGTCATTGATTTCTTTCTCAATTTACATTCATGTAAAGGTAAAGAATTTTTACTAAAATCTTAACTATTTTTCTAAAATAATTATATTATCAGCATATTTTATCAAAATAATTTATAATATGTAAAAAAATATGAAAAAATACTCTAAAGTATACATTTTCATTATCAAAACAAAGAAGTTGGAGCTGTCAAAATCCTTGTCAAGTACTCCCTTTGGTTTAAAGTAAGCAACAATAAATCAGCACCTTATGGTACATTTTAAGCTTTAAATAGACCATAAATATGCTACAATAATGCAAAAATTGACAGTTTTAGAGAAACTTGAAGCTGTGAATGAAACTTTTCAGTTGAGGCATCTGTTTGGTTAATGAAACACAGCACAAGACTGAAGTTGGCACTAATTGTATTTCCTCTTGTGACGAATATGATTTCTTATCAATTTACAAATGTACCTACATATTATCAAATAGTGATAATGATTAAAAAATGTAAACTAAATTACACATAAAAACATATTGTTTTGAGTAAAATTAAATAGTTAATAAAAAAAGTAAAAAAAGTTTGTCTTGTATCAATTTTTTTCAAATATTTGAAATTTTTTATTAGTAATACTTTGTTTCCTTATTTTTTTAATGCAAATTTTAACATAATTTTACTTTGTTACTTTTATGCAATTTTGGAAAATTATGGAATGTATCCCACATTTTTCAATGTAAGTTAAGTTTATTTTTGAAGGATTTCTTTTATGCGGGTTTTTTGCAGAACCTATGTACCACATAAAAAAAGATCCAGGTGTATATCTATATTTTTTGTGTGTTTATTATTTTATATGTGTGTATTATATGCCCAAACGCATACAATAAAAACTAACAGAAAAAAGGGAATGTACTCTTAACTGTGTAGTAATAAATTATAAGGCGAAGGGGTAGTCTTATAAGCATTAATGTATTATAGATTTTTTTTTCTTGTGAGATATTTTTATTATAATTATTTTTGTTTGTTTCTTTTAATATTTCTAATTAAGATGAAGAAAATAAATTTTCTTTGTATTTGATCAAGAACTGGTGTTGAATATTTTACTCATCTCACTCCATAGTTAAACAATTATATGCACATTTTTATAAAACAGACACCTTGAAAAGTAGAGTAAGAGAGCTAACATATAGGCTAACCTATAAGGAAATGTTGGATGCATCTTTCATTAATGGTATTGTAGAAAATCTTTCTAAGAAAGTGGCACTTAAAGCTTTTTGGCTTTATAAAATGCTCTATTTTGGTTAAGCTTAGCTGACTCTGGTGGAGATGGTTATCCAAATAAGAAGATTAGAAAATATAACTGATAGCTGTCAGTTTAATACCCTTTCTAATAAAAATAATAATAATTAGTGGACATGATTATGTTCACTTTGCCTTATAGAGTTTAAACTCAGTAATAATGGGGAGAGTAGTTCTCATTACAAAAATAAATGGCATAAAATGTATATGGGTAAAAAAAATAGCTATGACAATAAATATAAAAATAAAATGGGTGAAGTCAGTAATAAATGACACACAATATTTTGCATAAGAAAATAAAAGATACCTTGTGCAATAAATAAAAACATTAAATGAGTAAATTCAGGAAAGTAGAATGTAGAACAAACTTTAAATATAAGAAATTGTTAGTTTTATTTATTAATTTAAGATACATACCATCAGTCTGTATATAAATTATGTACACTGATGATAAAAACAAATTGGACTTAGGAAATATTGATACCAAGATAAGACAATAAATGTGTTAGGAAGCTAAAATAAAGATAAAAAAGAACACGTAAAAGATTTTTAACACCAATAGGTGGACGATTCTGAAAAAATATATATATATATAGAAAGTGCACACAGGGTATAATGTATCATGGTCACATAAATCATAGAGCTAAGATAGAAAAAGTAACATTTTGAATATAATAAATGTTAACAAGAACTTGGTCAAAAATAATGGGAAAAAATAAGAATCAATCTAAAAAGCCTGACAATCCTAAAATAGAGCAAGTAGCAGTACAAGAGTCTGTATAGCTCATGTTACCAAAGCTAAAAAATCAAGATCTAGGTTAAATAATGGGACAAGTTGCAGACAAGATATCAAGCACATTTGACATGAAAATGTGTCTTAATTAAAAATATGGATACAAAACTGCAAGATAATGCAGCACAATATTAACTAAGATATAAGGGATATAAAGAAGATACTACAAAATATGGAACAAAAGATGGATGAAAAATTTCAAAACTATAGAAAAAAAGCTCTGTAATATAGAAAATATGTCTAATGTTTGAAAAAGTATAGAAAAGCAAAAAAGCATTGGCATAAAGTTGAAAATAATGGAGGAAAATCAACAAAGCTTGGATGTAAAAATTGAGGTTGTTGAAAAGTAACAAAGAATATAGATCTTAATTGTTGAACAGCAGTGAAAATGAGAGGTAAAGTGAAAATATACAACAAAATGAGAAAAAGCTGATAGATGTGCAACAAAGCATTAAGCTGACAATGTGGATATGCTTCAGAAAAATGAAAAGGTTCATAATATGGAAGACCCAGTTATAAAATTACAAAGGGTTATGGTGTTAAGAATAGAGCAAAGAGAAATCACAAATTTGAAAATACAAAAAATTGAATGTGAAATGGGAAAAGAAATACTTCCAATAATAGTTTTTGAAAGGATGAAATCAAGAATAGTAGGTAAAAAGGTTACCCCTGGGTCTCATTTTATGCAGTAGATAGGTCCCTCAGAAAGCGCACACAAAAGAAATTGCACAAAAATAAATTTAACTTACCTTAAAAAATGGGAAATACATACTGTAATTTTCCAAAAATCGCATAAAAGCAAAGCAACAATATACAATTTCGTTAAAATTCGCATAATAAAAAAAACAAGAAAATAAAATATGATTAATAAAAACTTTCAAATTTGAAAAAAATTGATACAAGACAAACTTCTTTTTCTTAAATTGGTCTTATAGTGGATTCACCCAAACTAAAACGTTTTCCAATCACTGTTGATCCTTCCCATTTCACTAAGCAATCTAAAATTAAAATTTCTGTTTCTCAAGAAATTCATTTTCTTGGGTGTTTTTTTCTCTCCGTTTAGGGTAAACTAAAAGTTTAAAATAAAAATAAGAACATACACTTATGATAATAAAAAGACACAGACTCACCACTGTTGGACAAAATTTAATTAAAACTAACCATTAAAAATTAAATTCTTATTTTTGTCTTTAATTTTCAATTCTATTTAAAAATCAAATTTCATTGTTTCACATAACATTAATTTCAGATCGCACTACGTAATTTTTCAATTGTTAATTACAATTAAAAATCAGATTTTAATTGTCAAATTCAATTGTGCCCAATGCTGTTACTCACCTTTTAAAAATAAACTTGCTGACACTAAATGATTGACTACATACTCTTTTTTTTAAAAGCAAAAATAGAACGTGCTTTAAAATGCAAAAACATACATAACGTTTGAACAGCTTTACATTATAATTTTGTAAAATTTATTACTTGCAGACACTAAATGATAAATTGATGACATACTCTTTTTTTTAAAAGCAAAAATAGAATGTGATTTAAAATGCAAAAACAACAACTTGCGTAGTATAGGCATCTATAACATTTGAACAGATTTACATTATAATCTTGTAAAATTTAATGTGTGTATATAAAATGAGGAAATCCTGATTTTAAGTGAATTATGAACTTCTTTATTGCATAAAATCTATTACAGTACTATTATAAATTGCTGAAAATATTGGAATTATTAGATGGAAGTTGAATTCCGATAATATGCTATTACTTTAAATATGATGAGAGCACGCAAAATTTATAATATTTAAAGTAATAGTGCATTATCGGAGCTTGCCTTCTGATATAATAATAGTTGTTTCTTATTTTCTGTCCTGCCACTGCTAGAGATGTCGTTTCTGCAAAAATTGCAGAAATATTCAGAGTAGGGGGCCAAAAGCAGATGATGCAACTTCTAGCCGCTAGATGGCGCTGTTCACCATGCATATGCACAGCAACAGTATGCCATGTGGCCAAAAGCAGACAATGCAAAGTTACAGCCGCTAGATGGCGCTGTTCACCATGCGTAAGCACAAGAACAGTATGCCAAGTAGCAACCAGCACTACTACCTGCTAGGTGGCGCTGTTAGCCTTAGGTAAACCGATCCAGTTCACATCGTCTGCTAAACAGCGACTACCCAGCATTCTAGCCCACTAGGTGGTGCTGTTTCTCCATGCTATGCGTGGAAAAACAGCACCATTTAGAAGCGATATTTACATTCGCTTGCTAGTTCAAACTCAGTGAGAATGTTGCATTCAGCTCTCTTCAAAAATGAATTGACTTTGTTTAGTAACCATCACATCTCTATATAGATTCCCATTGACTTAAGATCCATTCCTATTATTGCATCATTATAAATTAAAGCAGTCAATCTTAGCTTAAGATTGAGCTTCATAGTTCCATCTACTAACATGCATTCAAACCCTATATCCCATCTTGCTCTTTTTGTCATATGTATATATTTGAGATGCACGCCTAAGTTAAAAATTTTAAAGTTTCAATAACAATTTTTTTAATTATTATTAATTCTTTTTATTCATTATTAGTTCTTTTTTATTAAAGTACATAGGTGTGGCTCAAATATATATATATAGGAGCAAATTACTAACAAAATATAGATTTTTTTTATAAATATTTTATTATACATCATTTTTAAACTTTTTTAAAAGTACTTTTACCTATTAAAATGTATATTTTATAAAATCCAAGATGGAAGATGCAACTGTTAATTGTCCAAAAATAATTAAAGGATTGGAAACACTATTGTTTTAATCTGGGGAAGGTATTTTTAATTAAAGTTTTTACTTAAAATGGGATTAAGATTAAAGATTTTTTTTGTTATAAACATTTTTTTAAAATCTATTTCTAATCTGGAAATAGATTTGAATTTATTTTTGGATGTTATCTAACGTTGCATCTTTCAAAAACAATGGACAAAGAAATGTAAAATTTCTGTTAGATTAAAGATTAGATTTTAAGCTAGAGATAAGAAATGGAAAGCGTTCTTCAAATACCTAGGCAAAAGTATAAAATGGCCAGATTTTAAATCGCCAACAGATTAGCTACTATTGAAAGAACTGCAGTGAACATAAACTATTTGAAAGTTAAAAAAAATAATGATCAAGTAGTAAGCCCATTTCATAAAGATCATCTTCCACTGCTCTAATATCCTGCTGCCTGGAAATGAAGAAAGCCTAAAAAAAAGTCGGAATGCTGATCAGAAGCTGGCTGTCACCAAGAAGAATTCACATGGATCCATTAAATGCTGTACTTTGAAAAATGGACTCTTAAAATGGTGCAAGGTAAATTATTTCAAACTGCCATCATTAAAACTAAATCTAGCTTGCCTAACTAGTCTCAAACTCTACTATTAATTCCTCCTAATGTATAATTTAACTTACTTTCTTTAACTCTGGTGTGGTCATTTATTTATATGTATGTTTTTATTATTAATATGCCAGTCTCAAGCAATCTGACAAGTTGAATTCCTAAAATCTCTTCTTTTAAGTAAACCTTCATGAATCAAGGTTATTAATGACCCCTTAAAATATAATGTTATTAATTAATACACTTGCCAGATTGTTTTTACATCAACATTTTGTTTATGCTTTAGTGTAAAAATTTGTTATTTGTTTAAATCTGGATTCTACCCAGGGTGAATCCAGAATTTAGGCTAATTAATGCTTTAAAATTTAAAAATATTATTTATTCATTTCTGAAAAGGTGATCTACTAGTTGTTTTCTATAACTGCTAGCTTTCTTTTATTTTTCCATACTTTTAAAATATAAGCTTAAATATTCTCAGTTGTAAAATCCATGAAGGTGGGATTGAATTATTTTAAATAGTAGAAGAGGGAAGGGGGTAAATCTTAATGTTTCTTTTACTAAATAAAACCTTCATGTATATTTTATTAAATGAAATCTTCTCTCTATATATATTATAGTGGCATAGCATATTATTTATATACATTATGGCATTCAAACTAGGGTCATTTATTTTTAAAGCAGTAAAACTTATTCAATGTTGTTAGTGACATTTACCATTACTGCGTTATTGACATTGGCCTATCTTCATATATATATATATTACATGCTTCTAATCTGGGGGTTGTGACAAGTTCGAATCCATAGATTTATTTCTCAAGCCTTTTTCGAGGATAGTTGACCTTCCCAGAACTATTTTATGTCGTATAAAAATGCCTCTGGTGGTGATTCCCTAAGTCTGGCACATGCCATACCTATCCACTTTCTTCATACAAAAGGCCTACATGTCGGTGATGTCCACGGCATGCTTTATTCACTTTTCTCTAAACACTGCCCAAGAAGGGGGGCTTAGATTTCATTTTTCATCCAGAAGCATGACCTTATCTTTGAGTTCTCTGCCTATGTTAGTACCACTGCTTATTCATGTTATTTCATTTGCTTATGACCTAATTTTAGTGCTGTAATAATACTAAAATTGTGCTCTGCTCAAAATATATATAGATGCCAAATATTACGAGCTAGATTAATTACTAATATTATTTTAGTTTTATTATACAATCCCATCATTGTAATTTGTTATTTATCTATTTAAAAGTATTTGCCTTGGGGAAAATAAAGCATTCTTCTTACCAGCGCTAATTAAAAGAAGTTTCATTAGGTATTTTGTCATATAATCAAATATGTTTTCAAATGTATTTTATTTATTTTCACAATGGTAGTGGCGTGAAAATAGTTTGTATTATATCTTTAATGAATCTCGAAATGCTCCCCAAAATAATGTTAGTCACCATGTTTCAGAACCGTATATAAAAGCATTAATAGCAATTCTATGTATATTCTTTCTAATACTCGATTGGCATCTTAATATTGGACCCACCATAGATGTGTGTTTATTTATAATATATTACTTAGCTAATAAAAAGCATATCAGAAATAATAGTGTGAATGACATTATGTAATTAGATACCATTTGGTAAACTGCTTGCATTCATGCACATACTAATGTGTGCAGTTAATTCATATATGTAAATTAATAATTTGTCATTATATTAAACTATATTTCTATTGTCTAATTTATTTGAGTAGTTCGAATTCCTTTTTCTCCACTTCCACACATACAGCTATGCGTGTATATATTTTAGTTATGTCATAGTCAATAGATGTCTCATTGTCTTCTCCGCTTTGCTAGTGGGCCGGATTTAAAATTAATTCTCGTGTGCCATAATTGTTATGTTATCCATTAAGTGTTTGATCTGGGACTTAGAGAGTGGATTCAAACACAGGCTGGTTCCTGACCTAAATCTCAGGCTGGACTGAGTTCAAAGTACATTTTGTGAGTTCCAGCTCATGTTAGATGAATAAACATGTTTTGACTGGTACAATATGGAAAAGATGCGTGTGTACACACATATATAGTCAAATAAATTGATAGCTGGGTCTAAGAATGATTCTTATAAACTAGAGACCAGTTTAATTTTAAATCAAATTAACAACTTTTATTAATAACAAATAAAATTTAAAACACATTTAAAATAATAAAAAATGCACTTATAGGTGTCAAGTATGCATTTCTATCATATCATCTACTAAAAGTATCCATTATTCCAACCCATATACATGGTAGAGATACATAACTCAGCACTCACTATTTACAAAGCAAATTGAATTAATAAAAAAAAAATCATGATTACATCGACTTCGAAGCTGACTAACTAATTTATGTTACATGAACATATATATAATAGCCTTGTCCTCAAATTCCAATGATTGATATTCCATATTCTTTGGGATCTCCTGCCTAAGTATGATTAACAGAAAAGAACATCCACACAGAATAAAATATAACAACTGTTAATTAAAATAAATAAACAAACATGAACTCTGACCTGTAATAATGCATCTATTAAATATTGATTAGTAACAAAACTCTTACCTCATTCCATATTTTATGGTGGTGATCCAAATATCAAGACACTGCTGAGGGAATTGATCTAAACTTTATTTACATAAAAAATATTATCTAAGTTAATAATCCCCTCCCCCTGACTAAGTTGCTTTTAAACATATGGACTCTTCCAAGTGTAGGCACTTTGAATTTTTAAGTGCAGAAATGAAATGAGAATAGAATTCTACAAACATATAAAAATATAATACTTAATAAATCAAATTTTCTTCAATCGTCCAGATTAAAGTCCATGAATCTAGCAATAATGTCTCTCATGGACATAGTCTATCACCCTTCTTTTCATTATACTCTAGGTAGTTTTTCTTTGATCATTCAAATTCTTCAGAAACATGCTGGGAACGATGTTTGATGTTTCTTTAGGCATTTTATAGATGAGTGAATTAAATCATTATAGTTCTACAGTTGAGAGAATAGCATTCAGATCCTAGGGTGATGTTATTTTGCCACAATACATTGCTTAGAACTTTATAATAGATTTAATTTTCTTCAATTCATTATTTGGCATTTAGAGAATTATATAAAAAAATTTTACTTTGTCATAAATCTATATAAACTAGTGATGTACTCTGTACTCTATCCTTTTCTCTTCATTTGAATAATAGGCATTTTATTTTTAATTATTAACTCAAAATCAGTTCAATTCATTTGTTAAACAGCTAGAAATTATCAACTTCCCTTATTTCAGAAGTTGATTATGATTTTTTTCAACTTTTTGCAATGTGAAAATTATGCAGCTGATGTAAGATTTTTGAACAAATCATCCATCTTTCCTTGTATTCTAAGATTTGATCTTGAGATATTGGTTGTGTGGTTATCCTATCCTTTGATAAATAACAAATGAACCGGGTTCATTTTTATACCATGCCTAATTTCTGTTGATTAGTATATGAGCTTTTCTATTTCCTCTTTCAATGCTGCATTTGTCTATTGTGTTTACTAAATGATTGTAATTAAAATTACATAATAAAATTCTATTATCATTTTCTAGCACTTGATTAGCTAAGTATTGACTTGACATTAGGTCATCACTATGCATACTAAGTTGAAGTCATAAATCATGATGTCTAATATATTGACAAATACCTTATTGTTAGTATATGTATGAAAGAACTTATTACATGTTTTTTTTTTACTTTACTTTGAAAAATATAAATGAAATAGTCACAACGGAATAATTTAAGGTTTTTAATAAAACAAACTTTTCTCACTTGTGTGTGTATATATGTATGTTTGCATGATAAAACAATTGATAGTGTGCATCCAACTATTTATTATCTAGTTTATGTTTTAAATGGGTTTGATTTGCTGTTATGGATAAATACAGGATTGTCTAGACAGGACTTAAAGTTAACCTTACAACTATCTATATCTTTACAGGGTTAAAAGTTTACGCTGTCATCAAAATTTTAACACTTAAGTGATGTGTGCATTGCTTTCCAGTTGGATTGTTTTTTTTCTTTTTACAGAAGGGTTATAGTATCTATCTATTTTATCTCCTAATATTTTCTCAATTAACTTCATGCTTCTTTACAACTTCTTATTTTACTACTTGCATTACAATAAAGTGAGATTTATATATGGGTCTTCTTTTGTTTTGTTATTATGATGGTTGTATAGTTCAAACTCAACCAGTAATGTGTCTATTGCAGATGGCACATAGTTAAACTCATTAGCTTTCATCCTGTCACTTTTTGAGAACTTACTAGATTTCTCTAAGGATTAAATAAAATATTGGAGTGTCCATCTTTCTATATGGATCAACTTCTAAGTCTTGGTTGGCTCTAAAATATCCCAGTAATTGCTTAGGCACTTACCTGGCCATACTCTCATCATATATCACTGACCCTACCTATACATATTTTTTGATATCATCTCCCTTTCTCTTTTCTTTTCAACTAGCACTCATGCCTATCCATAAAGTTATGTGTAAATAAAGCATGTTAGTTATTTGGTTCCTCTGTTTGATCAAAATATGGCTTTAAAATGCAGGCATTGTAAGTTCTTTAACTTCCCCTTTTACTCTATCCAAAATGCATTTGGACCTGACTGCTTCATGATAGTGAATGACCCTTCATATTGGTGATAAAAATTTTTGGTATCAACCGTCCATTGGTTTATTCAGATGGGGCATTTTGATAAATACTTTTGTTTACTCAGATGGGGCATCTTGATAAATACTTTACCATCAATCTTGAAGTTGTATGTACTCTTTCTCTTGTTTTTGTTCCTTTACTGAGCCTTATCCAATAATTGCTGATACCCTGTATATTTCTTTCTATATCATTTTGTGGGTATTTAATTGAGGGTTGGTACTTGATTATTTTCATTGTACCTTTGAGTTGCTTGGCTGGCCTAATTTCAACATATGGTTGGAAGGCCATATGTGGTGATTTAAGAAAACATGTATGTGCATCTATCTATGCCCTACTCATTTTTGAACATATCTTCCATGTGATCATGATGTTATTAATTATATACTTATATATATATATATTGTACCCTTTTGAATAGGTCCAAATAGATTTACTAAATCAATTTTTGAAAAAATTTAAATTAAAACTTAAATAGTATAACTGCTATATAATATTGATACAATTTTTAAAACTTTGCTAAAGTTGAGAGTTGTAATTATGTAAAAGACTGTTAATATGCTAAAATTATAAGGTAACTCTAAATATTATCATTTTTGTATGGTTGGGAAAACTGGCCATAGTGAAATAATATAGTCTATTAAACAAAGTGCTAAAAGCTAATTTTAAAATAATGGTTTAAAATGAAACAAGCTAATGTATTTTAAATAAAAATTAGATTTAATATTTATATTATAAATTATTTATAAAAGTATAATATTTTATGGTAGACAAATGTATTTAATTTATTATAGTTTAAATAATTTCAAAATTTATCTATTCCAAATTGTATCATTATATATATATTTAATGTAATATTTTGTAATAAAATGTTTAAGAGATTTGCTTTCAAACTGTAATTATAAAAATTGATACATATTGTGTTTTTTAAAAGTCATGTGATCAGCAAATACACATACTTTTGTGCTTACAAGGTTTTTAAAGAAAGTTTCAAAATAATGCTTTAGAATTGTTTTTAAAAATTGAAATTTTTAAAAAAAAAAAAAAAGTAAAAAATATTTAATTGAATAGCTTTAAAATAAGTGTAGTTAGTAAAGTTAAATTTTAAAAATAGATATATTAAAATTAAAATATTGGATAAATTAATAAAGTATTATTTTAAAATAAAGTGTTTAATTTGTTTAAATAAAATTGTAAAATTATTTAGAATTAAATTTTGTAATAGTATTTAATTTTTTAATATAAGTCATGAATTTTATTTTTAAATTTTAATTACATAAAATTGGCAAATATGTAAATTAGATCATAAGTTGAAGATTAAATAACCAATCAAATTGTCAGTTCGATTTGGTATAAAAGTAGATGCTCTCATTTTTTTGATTGCTTAATAACTTAATAACTCTCTTAATAACTTAAAAAATTGTTAACTTATCAATATTATTATCATATATCAACATCGAACTATTACTTACTTTACTTCTTAATATTATTTTTAAAGAAAAGTTTTTGAAGGATTAATAATTTACTAACTTAAAGTAATGAAGCCCTACATTCTAAAAAAATTCTCCACTGGTTATTTTATTGAAGCTTAAGCCAACTTCATGGTAAAATATGGATTTAATACCAACAATAATGTATTCAAAAAAATTAATGATAAGAGTACAGCTGATAAAGGAAAGTATAATTTTAAATATATTATGGAAAAATTTATATCATTATTTATTTTTAATACTCTGGACATTGGCAAGAATGTTGAGTAGAAATATTATTTTTTGAAGGATTAACATTTTTATGCATTAAATTTTAAAGATAAATAACTTTATTTGGAGAACAAAAAGTTATATGGAAAAAATCTTAAATTTTAATATTTTTAAAAAAGTTGAAAATGAATTTAATATTGAACCTAGAATAAAAAGATATCATTTATGCTTACATTAGTAACTACATATATATTTTCTTAAAAAAAAGTTGCAGTGAATATTTTTAAGAAATAGTGACATAAAAAAAAAGTTTATTATAAATCTCTCTTGAAAATTGATTAAAAAGAAAAACCGATATTATTACGGATATAATTAATATGATAGGTCATTATTAAAAAATACCATAAATGATCTAATATTATAAAAACTGTTTTTTTTAATTATTTGTCCACAAAAGAAATAAATAGATAATTAAAAAATATTATCCTGACTAAAAAATATAACATTATAAATGACTTTATTTGAATTACTATAAAATATTTTTGAATGGAATATAAAATATGTATTTTCCATAAATATACATGTTAAGTTTATATCACTGACAATTGATGCAGCTAAAGCCCATAGGATCCAAGTGAACAGGAAAAACTCTGGAGATTATTATTTAAAAAACTTTCCAAGTGATATTACATTAAATATCTGTCATCCTGAGGAAAATACAGATAGGACTGTATTTTTAAAATACTTTCAGAACAGGATGAATAGCTAATTTTCCAAATATTTTTGGATTTAAAAGTTGACTTCATTTATTTTTTATTCGTGAGCAACCATGCGGGGAAAAAAGTTTTTGTTCTAAAGCTTTTGGACAGTAGCATCACTAAGCAACAAATACTGAGGAAAAACATCTATGAAAATATTAGAAGGAAGAAAGAAACTTTTTTAAAATTGAACTTTATGAAGAGTTGGAGTTTTAGTAACTATAGTTTTTATTATCATATTACATACTAATTGTAGTATAAGTTTTATTAGTGTTAGAATAGGAAAGATTACACTTTAGATATTTTTGTTTGATCTAACATAATTAATATTTTAAAGAATAATTAATATTTTTTAAAGTTTTCATAAACATTTTAAGGTGTGATAGTGTTAAGTTGGACGATTGTCGTTATTAATTAATGTCATCTTATATTAAATATTAGACCAGAAAACATCTAAGAGTGACTGACAAGAGTAGTGTCACTAGATAAATCTTATAAAATATATTAATTTTATATGATGTATATTTTATTTTCTAGAATTGCTTGGAATATTTTTTGATATTGCTTTGTCATATGAATATGTGTGCGTGCGTTAATTACACATAAAACTTTGTTATTATTCGAAAGATATAAGCCATGGTTTTTAGAAAGATATGCATGCTATTTTCTTTTATATTACCAATGTAATATAAGTTATTGATACTCATAATTTTTATATGATTCTTTAATGGGTGAACCCTACTTTTAGAAATATTTTGAATATTGATTTTAATATCTTAAACAAAATCATTTGTATTTTATTGCTGAGTTTTAAAAGTGAATAAACCTTTTCTTGTAGTAGTTTTAGATTGTTAAAGTCATACGTGAATTTTGTTTGTTATTTAGAGTAATGCTAGTAATTTTGCAATGTAGATTGTTAAATTTATTGTGAAGTTTTAATCGATAGTGACATTGGGTGTATTGTAAAGAAATCTTTGGATGATTATATGTAGGATCTATGGAGAGAATAGGAAAGTAATCTATATTATTATCTTAGTAGTTTATGCAAGTACAGATAACGTAGCCCTGTATCTTGTATATATTTTCCTTGGATAGTGTCTTTCTTGATATTTTGTATTTTAAAATGTTTGAATGAGCCTGGACATTATTATTATATTTGAGATTATTAGACAGAGAAGTCATACCTCTTCGTTCACACTGTATCCATGTAGATTATCCCATATATTTTATACTACTGAGTGTTTACTCTAGTTAGTTCTTCATGCCTACATATCGTATCGCTATCTTAATTTCAGCAGTTATTGCATCATATAGCATTATATTTTATAAAAGAAAATAATGAATAATTCTGAATTGTAGTATCATTATTTTGGAAAAAGATGAGATAGGTTTTTCTTGTTTTGGTTTAGGCTAAAGTCAAATACAAATGAGGTTGAATGTAAATGCTAACAGTGAATAATAAAGAATTATAGATATTTTTCATGTTTTATTAAACTACTTTTAAAACATAAAAAAGATGATAATTATTCATGAGATTTTTGAATAATTTTGATATTTTCATTTTATGTGTTAATGCATATTTTTCAAAAATAAAACATCCAAAATGAACAACATAAAATAAAATGAGTGCTTGTATTTTATGAATATTATTTTATATTTTAAACATACATGAGACACATATAAGGATTTTTGTTTTAGAGAGTAATACTAAGCAAAAATATGTAAAAGAACATCAATCATATTATTTTATTAAAGTCAATTTATTTATCGAATGAACCAAGATAAATATTTAAAAGAACACTAGCACTATTATATTAGATAAGTTTGATTGATTTATTGTAAAAATATTTGAACACATTTTAAAAATGAATATTATTTAAGTATTTCATATTTTATATTTTTCGTGTACACTTATGAAAACCATATGTTATAGATATAATTAATTAATGGATATTTTATTAAACTATAAGAGTAATTTTAAATTTGTATTATATTTTAAATCAATGTGCCATAGATAGTACATAAGTCAGAGTAAAGGTTTATTAACTTGTTGATTTATTTTTTTAATGTGAAAATATGTAACTTAATATTATTTTCATTAGTTTGATATTTGTTAGGTTTTATTAAACACAATTGTAAATAGTGTATATAGTTTGTTAAATGTATAGGATAATAAAACTTGTTAAATTTATTTTTATAAAACTTTGTGTTATGTTGATTTATTCACCATCATGAATACATGATTGACAGATACCAAAATAAACATAATATTTGCACAGTATAGATATAATTATTTACTTAAAAAAATTACAATGATTTAGAATATAATATACTTGAGAAATTTTTTTTTTGCATTAATATTATTATTATGATCATGATTAATTGCACAACTTGTTGCATATAATTTTAACATTATTTGTTGCCACACATTTTCAGTTTGTACTAGATTATACCACATATTCTATTTAAGATGCCACATGAGAAATAAAAGAATTATATTACTTATTATTATCATTATTTTTAGTTATCATATTAAACAGTGGATAAGATTAATAATTATTTAATGAAGAATAAGATTATTATTTATTTATTGTTATTATTATTAGTTAGAGATAGTTGAGAATGATACAAAATCCCTTATCATACTTGACTACAGGAGATTATAAATTGATTCAACTTATTTTAAAGAACCTGAGATTATTATAATTATATTGTTTTAATAAAAGATTAAATTTATTTAGTAGCATTATATTAAATCTATTGTTATTATGTTACAGTCGTAAGAATGTTATGAATTTATTAGTATTCGAAATAATAGGCAGGATAGTGTTCTTATGCCACTGAAATTGTATCCTATAGGATATTGGTTCAATATAATTCATTACTGCTTGTACTTCACTTCTTGTCTCATGATTTATTAATATTTTATTTATTTAACTTTTCAAAAACTAAACCATTTATTATTTATTAATCAGTTAGAGCTAGTTAAATAGTAGATATTATCATAGCATATCTTTATTGTTGATTATATTAAAATTATATGTATTTTAGCTGAGCGTAATTATTTTTTCTGAGCTAGTCGTATTTTCTTATTATTATATTTCTAGTTAGTAAAAGTACAACGGATATATATTTTAAACACTATATCTATGTATCTTCCTGAAGGGTTGTTTGATTTATGTGTTCCAAATCCCAAATCCTTGAGCTTCCTCCTTTATATTTGCTTTTTAAGCACTAGCATTTAGGTGCCTAATGAATGTGAAGGGACCTTCAGAGGTTTTGCATAATTTATGGAAGTGTTGACCTTCCTGTTTCATGGTTTCTGATGTGTTGTTCAGTATAAATGATCCAATAGGTTCCCTTATTTGCATCGTCTTCTCTATGGTGGAGGTAATTTAAATGTCATATCAGACATGCAAGATGGTCAGACATATGGTCTTCATCTGACCTTCCCAAACTAATGTGGTGGTTGTGACAGCTTTTCGTGGCAGCCTTCTCAGCTGGCATCAATCTGCTATGAAGGCTGCCACTAAATTTGTGAGCTATGGGCTCAGTAAGTTTTGCCTCTTTAATCTATACTTGCTAAGTTATGCTACTTTTATTCTTCCTATAACAATAATTTAAGTCTAATAGTTTTAATAATTTAATTTGGAATATTATGTTATAGTTTGTAAAAAAAATATGGAGATTATTTTTAATAGGCAGATTTTTCTGAATGTCTGTGTGTGCTTGTATTTTACATAAATGGATTTACAGTTACACATATAATAGCTGAAATACATAGGCTTATATATACCTGCATCTATATATGCAATAGACAGGGTATGAGCACAGACCTTCACATGACCCACCACTCTCCACACTATCTCATAACACTGATACACTTGAACACACATATGTTGAAAAGATAACTAATCACCAATATACATATTTCATGCTAAACCAGCAATCATCAGTTGGTCCAGATTACCAGTAAAAGAAAAGTTCTGTTAAAAATATTTTTTTAAAAAAAAAAGGAAATGTGTAAAGAATTAGATTGTGTTAATTAAACTCACAGGTTGGAGTTTCATTTAGCAAGACAGCTAAAAGTCTTTAAAATCAAAGATAATTGGAGAAAAAAGTGATTACATTTATGAGGCTAGTTAATTATCAACAAAATTATTACTCTGGATTATTTTTTTTACCAACAGGAAATTTGAAACAAATGATCAGTTTTAAATAAGACAGGTTAATTAATAAATATCAGATGTTTCTATCTATTGGTTGGATTTCTTATCAACAGTAAATTTGAAGCAGATGATCAGTTTTAATCAGATGGTTTAACTAATAAAAATCATGTTTTCTATCTGGGGGAGTCTGTAAAAAGAGTCAGTAATATAAAAAGGCTGGAAATCACTTAAAAAAAGATATTAAATATTAAAACTCTGACAGGAACAAGTTAAAGTGTGGAAACAGATCAGTTTGAATTACTGTCATTTTTATATATAATTTTGTTTGAAAATATTCATATAGCAATGGCAGGCTAAGTACACATATATGTTTCATCTGTGCTGATCCAGCCATCAGACAATGCATCTGAAGAATCTGAGCCAACAGCATTGCACATATTGTGACTGATTGTGAAAAATAAGATAGAAAACTGATAACTCACCTATATTTTAAAGCTAAAATGAAAATAAGTAAACTACTGAAAAGTGTTAAACCATGCTAGTTCAGTTATGCCAGTGACTGAGTTTAAACCCCAAAAAATTATAAAAATATGAAAAACAACAGATATCCTTAACCCTTTAACTGTCTAATTGTTCATTCGCAGCAGGTGGTATCACTCAAAGCTTTTAATTGGCCGATGCACAAAATAATGTATCAATTTTTCAAAAGTTATTGACCGTTTTTTTAAATATATTCACTTTAGTTTCGTTTTTAAAAAGTATATTAGTAATTTCTCACATTATAAAAATAAACGAAAGTTTGTTCAAAAATAAATTTTGATTTTTAATTTTAAAAATATTTGTTACGGTTGACATGAAAAGAAACGTCAATCATAATTTCACGTTATGATTTTTTTTTCCCGACTTTGCAATAAATAAATAATTCTTGCTAAAATCGTAACTATTTTTGTAAAATAATATTTATTTTTGACATATTATATGAAAATAATTTGTATTTTATTTGTATTTCATCAAAAAATATTTTTAAAATGCTCTAAAACATTCGTTTATCATTTTCAAAATAAAACAAAAGGTTTTTTAATTTTTGGCAGCCATATAAAAATTTTAACAGCCAATAAGATTCAAGAAAAGATGATGAGAAGGCGGAGCTTTTCCATTTTCTTTTGTTTACAAAATTTCAACAGCCAATAAGATTCAAGAAAAGATGTGAAAAGGCAGTGCTTAGTTTTTGTTTGACATAAATCATCAATTAATTGATTTTTTACTTGTAAAATAATTCAATAGATGGCAGTATATTATAAAACTTTTTGCGTTCTAAAAAATGACGTCAAAACCGTAAACGTAGTACAAAAACTAAGCAATTTACAGTGATGTCAAATTTACTCGATTAAAAACGAATATGTATCAAATTGCCTCGATTAAGAACGAGTCAAACAGTTAAAAGGTTAATCTATTAAAATAAGTATGCTGAAAAAAAAGAAAAAATTCCAGTGCCAAATAGTTCCTATGCAAGCAAGTGACTTCACCATCATCATTGTAGTAAAGAAATTACAAGCATCAAGCCAAGAAAAAGAATAAAATTGTTCCAGTAAACCACTGAAATTGGTAATATATGCATATTACATATTTGTGTATGTGATTGCTGCAAAATTTATAAACATTCAACAAGCTGAATTTGAACTTTTGGAAAATGTTGCCTCAAAAAAATAAAAGGACTGGTAATATGAATTTTAATTATATATTTTTTTCTTTTATTATATCAGAGACTATTAACAAAAATTTTAATAACAAATCCTTTATCTTTTATTGTCTCTGAATTTTAAAATCAAAATCGAGTAAAAAGCAGAATTTCAGTAATAATAGCTATAAGCTTTATTAATGATTTTATGTATTCTAAAATTATTATATGTATCCATTTATTGATGTATTTTATTTTGTAAAATATATTATTGTGGGTCAATTCAAAATTATGTAATATGTTTATATATTGAAAGATTTTTTTTGTTTAATGTTTTATTCATAATGGGAATACATACATACACATGTAGTAATATAATTATACTTGCCACATGGATAGCTGTGTTGTATAAATGTTGAAAGTGATAGAAAGGTAGCATTAAAGGAGTTGGATTTTCTTTTTAAAAGTCATGATTAGTGACCTCAATAGCTTAGAGGGGGCAATAAGTAATTTAAAACCTGTTTATGTAAATGCTTTCATCTCTCTAAAATCTAACTAACCATTTTTAATTAAACATTTTACTTTATATGTTAAGTTTAAATGTATAAGGTTATCAAAGTATGTGCGTGCAAAGTGTTTATTTTTTTAATGAATTATTTTCATTTGGATATAAATTTTCAGTCCAAATTGATGCACAAACATTATATTATGACATAAATATTATACTATAATATAAACATTGGATACTGTCATTAAAGGGAAAGAGTTTAATATTATTAATATTATGATTTAAATATAAACAGCTCATAATTGTTATTCATATAAATTTTCATATATATCTTTACATAGTAAGTATATTTTAGTAGTCCAGTAATAAATATTAATTTGTTTTATTAAAAGAGGTCTATACTTTTATTAAGAGTATCAGTTGCCTTATTGATTATGATCATTCATCATCACTGTTGAATATTAAGGGTTAAGTTAAAATATAATATAGTTAGGCGAGTAATTATGAATTTATAAAAGCTAAATATTGTTACATGTTAGTTCTAAAGCTGTGACTAGAAGTACCATTGTCATCATCATGATCATCATCATCACCCTCATCATGTTTTTAAATTAATCTAGGTAAATGTGTTTAATTGCCATAGATAAATAATGATTTTCACTGTATTTGGTTATCATTTGTAAGTCATTATAAGATAATAACCACCATTCTATCATCCACATCATTCAAGGATGAGTGAATTTCCACCATAAATTGAGTGTTTGATATGAGCTAGCAAAACTTTTGAAAATGTTAAAATGCATTTATAATATTAAAATCTACGTGGTAATTTTTGTCTGATGAATTTTATATGCACAACTAAAGCATAAGAATGTTTTTTGTGTTTTCCTTCATGTTAGTGCAAATGTGATATGGTTCTAAAATCCAAAACTACATTATGTTATAAATAAAGTACCAAATGGGTTCAAACCTGGTAATGGTTCAAATAAACTAGTGGTGCCCTGATAGACCACATTCACATAGTATTCACTTAATAAGATAAACTAGAAATAAAAAGTGGGTAAAATACTGTAGAATTTATTTTGAAATATTTGATTTAGATTACAAATGGGTCTCACCCACCACTTGATACTTTTTATTTAGGTTACAATATATATATATATATGTGTGTGTGTAGTATAAATAAAATGTCCATTAATTAAAACAAAATTGTAATTATAATAAAAATAAGAAATGTAACAGTTTACAAACTATTATAAACAATCCTTAAATCTGCAGACTGCAGATTTAAGGATTGTTTATAATAGTTTGTAAACCATTAAATTTATTATTTTTATTATATATATATATATATAACCAAGTAGGATATATTGAAAATTAATCAGATAGCAGTTAATCACTCATAAATTAAAGGAGTTATTATCCAACTTAAAAGTTTTCTGAATGGTTAAAAAGTAGGTCTAGGTTTGGTTGAATCAGATGTATTGGTGATATTTATTATAGTAGGAAATAAATAAAAACCTTAGAGTTGGTTAGGTATCTTTGTTGAAATCTGGATGTTGGTGGTGCTATTGCAAGTTTTATACCAATTGCATTGAGTCAATATAATTCCCACATAATCTAAAGTGATTAAATCCTCATCACACAGTCATGTAACAACTAGAAAAGTTGACATGTGTAGAGTTTTTGTCAGAAAAAATTATAATTTACCTTGTTTGATGCTAAATGAACTTGTAAGGCTCAGATTATTTATGAGCACGGTTTTCAATTATTTTATGAGGATGTGAAGGCACATAGGCTTTACTGAATAGTGGTCATTTGAATGCAATAAATTGAGTATCTTTTGGATGGTTATTTTTGTTCAGTTTGAAGTAATGGTTGTGTGATGAAATAGAATGCAACTTAATAGATCAATTTTCCAGAACTATAAATAAGTTTCCAAAATTTGCTCCATTCAACATGACTCATGATAATACTCCCATGTTAATAAAGTTGGGAAATCACTAAAAAAGAGAATTTATATTGAAAGTGAGGACCATCAAAATGGTTATCATGCATTTCAAAATCCCATCAGAGGACATATTGTGATGGTAACTGATGATAATCAAATCCCCATCACAAGTTTTGATCAGCCAGCACTGTATTCAAGTGTTAGTTGACTCATAAAATGTAAGAGTATAAATATAATTTAAAATCAAAACTGACATTTGTGGTTAATATACATACACACATATTTATATTGTCTGGTAGTCAAATATTTGCATATTTCAACTATTTTTTTTCTTTGTGATATTAATTTTTCTTAATAAATTTTCGGTACTTTTTTGTTACACTGGACAATCTGCTTGATGGTGCTGTTTCTCGGCAGACCGGCAGAATTCCACCATTTACGAGGCCTCAGCAACTTTTTTTGTTACATGGTGCGGTTTCTATGAGAACGCACAGAAAATTCCTGACTGTCTTGTGCTGCAATTATTTATGCAAATTGTGAGAGTTTATATATTGCTATCATGTGATATGATAGCTGGTTGATTTAAAATGTCAGAACTGTGTTATTGTGCATTTTTAAAGTTGTAAACACCAAATTTGTGTACTAATACCTATGGAGAATTATCATGATGTTAAAGGTTGTCCTACAGAGCTAAAAACCCTAGCCCAACTTCAAAAGTGCATGCATGAGTATGCTTTGCAAGAGCTCATGCACAACTATCATGTTCATTTTGAGAACAAGGAAACAAAATGTCTAATGTGCAACATTTTAAATTCTGGTTGTCTAAAGAAATCACTAGTCTTTTCCCTTCATTTGTGTATCAATTTTTGATTAAATGTCTGTTTATTAGTTGTTTTGTTTTAATTCTTATTTGTTGTGCACATTTGTGGATGTGTGTGTGTGTGTGTGCATATGACTCACCTATGAAATGTAATGTGTATAGTTTACGATCAAATTTTTGAAATTCCGTATTTCAAACAAATGAATAGAAAGTAGTACATGTTAGGCTTAGGTATTCACTTCATTAAATCACAAACTAAATATAACAGTAATATTTTTGTTTTACTTTCTTTCATTCCAAAGCAAAAAAAATAACAAAGTAAGAACACAGAAATGAAATCCTGCCCCCCCCTCTCCCAAAAGAAACTAGAAAGCACAATGGTTTAATTTCTCTTTTTCATTTCTTAAATTAAAAAACTGAAAATAACATCAAATGAAAAAGTCAATCAAAAGAGGTGTGTTAATGTTTTTAATTGTATTAAATGTTATGTTTTTTCTCAAAAAAAAAAAAAAAGAACATTTATTAAATGTTATGTTTTTGCTTTCAAAAAGAAGAACAACAAATGCCTGAAATCTAAAAATGTGAAAAAAAAAAGAGTAAAGAAATGTAGGTTTTTAATTAATAATTTATATTTGTAGAAACAGTGTCATCCCCCCACCCCTCCCAAAAGAAACTAGAAAAAGTAATGGTTTAATTTCTTGCTCTTTTTCACTTCTTAAATTAAAAAAAACTAAAAATAACATCAAATAAAAAAGAAAATGAGAAAGTCAAAGGAGGTGTGTTAATGTTTTTAATTGTATTAAATGTTATGATTTTTTCAGATTTCCAAAAAAAAAAGAACAACAAAATGCACAAAATCCAAAAATGTGAAAAAAAAAAAAGAGTAAAGAAATGTAGGTTTGTAAATAATAATTTATATTTATCTTAGAAACAAACTTTATTAAGTCAAAAAAGGTTACACTTTGTAGATAAAAAGGCAATTAATAAAGGAGTAAAAAAATTGACAAACTTAAGTGAAGCTAAACCAATTGTTAATTAATTGATGATTAAAAGCCTTAGGTCAATTGACAATGTCCAAAGTTGGCAATTGTTGTGATAGCCGTTGTACACTTGTGTTTGTCAGGAAGCCTAAACAACTTCCAAGTTTCTTCATATATACATTTTGATATTTGTAGAAACAGAACAACAAATGCACAAAATCCAAAAATGTTTAAAAAAAAAGAGTAAAGAAACGTAGGTTTGTAAATAATAATTTATATTTGTAGAATGCACAGAATGTTATATTTATATTTGTCTTTGTTTACATAAAAACTGTACCATCAAGCAGATTGTCCAGCAGCCTGGAATGTTATATTTGTTTTTGTTTATGTAGAAACAGTGCCAACAAGAGGCTTGTCCAGCGTAATGAAAAAATACCAAATTTTCTTTAATGTGTTTTAAATTTTTTTGTATGACGTCTAAGATAATGAAAAAAATTAAAATGTATGTTAGTTTGTTAAATCAAATTTGTAGATAAAAAAAATATACTAAAAAGATTGCATCAGTTGTCCTTGACTACAAATATTTCATCGAAAATTTTTTAAGTGTTTAATTATATCAGAGTCTAATTAGAGACATTGTTGCATCCAAATTCTTATAATTCCTTTTTGTGGTTAATTAAAGGATTTGTCTTTGATATAATTTTTTTAGATGTGCCAAGATGTGTTATTAAAATTTAATTGGTAAAGGATTTTGTAAAAAAAATTGTCAAAATTTTTTTTTGGTAAAGATTAAAAAGACTCATCTGCAAACTGATTAGAAAAATGAATTAATTTAAATCAAAGATAAAAATTTAAAAAAAATTGTTCTTTGGTGCAAGTATAGTGGTCAGTCAGAGAGAGAAGTCAGCAGAGAAACCCAGTCATCAGAGTTAATGAGCAGTTGGTGATTACACTATAGTACAGAGCTACAAAAAAATCTTGGATAACTCTTGGAATCTATTTTTGATAGACTTAACAATATTAATGCAGCCAGAAGATTTTAGTAAACTAAACAAAATGGAGTAGAAACTTACCAAGTGTACAAGATCTAACGTTCAAATGGTCACTATGTGAAATGTATTGTTATACTGAAATCCTGCCTCAAAGAAATGTAGCTGAATTAAAATCATGTTTATCCTGTTCACTATTGCACATATTGATAGAGCTTTGTAAGTAAGAGTAGGCTAGAGAAATTTCATTTTATATGAGAACAAAGGGAAAATTGCCATCATAGAAACCAGCATTATGTAATGTCTCCTATGAATGAGTATTGCAGATAAATCTTTGAAATATATATAAACATATGGAGGAGGAAATTATTATTAAAAAGAATTGTTTATATTTAAAGTTATCTGTTAGATATGTAGATGATTGTTTATTGGTAGTTGAGAATGATAAATTGAAGGAATTTGTAAATGAGTTTAATTATTTTGATCCTGCTATAAAATATGTGTTAGAAGGAGGGGGGATTAGATTTTGTTAAGTTAAAATTTTTAGATCTTTTGGTGATTAGAAATGTAGAGACTAATTGTTTACTATACAGTCATTTTGTTAAAAGTAGCGAATTAAGGTCTATAATTAAACCTGATAGCTATCAGTCTGTACAATCTCATAAAGTAGCTGCTTTGTCTTGCATTGGTGGTCGAGAGGTCAGTGCGATTGCCTTGCACTAGCAGGCAGTTGCCTGGGTTGTGGGTTCGTGTCCTGGCCGATACTATGACACTTAAAAAAAAGTAGCTGCTTTAAAAAATTATTGTTATAGAAATAAAAAAGTAAATAATTCTAGTGTTGTAGTTTTACTTCAGAAAAGACAATTCTATAAAGATTATTTGAGTGTTGGGTACTCTGATAAATTTTTTAAAAGTATTTTATTTAATAATAATATTTAAAAGGACGTAAAGGATAAAGAAAAATATGATTTTATGTCTTTCCCATTTAAATTGTCTTCTTATAAAATTATAGGTAGGAATAGCAATTTGTTTGGAAATAAGAAAATTGCTTGGAAAAGGGGTATTACATTGAATAATTTATTAAATAATACAAAAGAAATTTTTGAGATGACTATTCCTGGTGTAGTATATTTTATCCCTTGTTTTGTAAGAAGGTCTACATAGGTCAGAGTAGTTTGAGTTTAAATAAAAAAAATAAAGGTTCATAAAAGTAGAGTTAGAAATAGATATCTTAGTTCTGCTTTGTATGTCCATGAAAAAAATACAGGCCACACTATTAATTTTGATGGAGCTAAGGTCGTCGTCTTTGAAAGAAATGAAATCAAAAGAAGAATTAAAGAATCTTTGTTATTGAAAATGTATAATTCTGAAGCAATTAATTTATTTAAGAGTTCTTTTAATATTAAGGGTGGATGGGAAGTAAATGGATTTGTAGGTAATGTTTAATATTATATATATATGGTGTAGTTTTGGTAGTTTTTTTACACTTGAGAAGTCTGCTTGTAGCAGTGAAACTTTGGTTGTGTATTATTATTTCTTGGCTGGTCTGGTTGAATTTGGGTAATTTTAATTATATATTGATTAGTTTAGCTTTATGCTTGTAATGCATAAATAAACATGTATATAGAGAGCAGAAATGAAGTGTAAAACTACTCCCCTAACTTGGTATAAGTAAAAAAAGAACATTTAAATTTTTTTTTTTTTTTTATGTTTCTTTTAAAATATATCGATTTCAGAAATTAACATTTTGATAAATATGTATACGATTGTTTTTTGTATTTATTTGTTAATGTGTAGAAAACATTAAATTTATCTCATGGATATTTTTTTCCTCTGGTATAATATCAACAATCAGCATGGGTATTATATATCTACATTTTTTCATGTGTTTATTATTTTACATATGTGTTCTATATGCCCCCAAAGTTGCGATATGAATGCATACAATAAAAACTAACAGAAGGGAGGGTGTATGCTCTTACTGTGCAGTAATGAATTATAAGAAAGGAGTGTTGTCTTATTAGCATTAATGTATTATAGACTTTTTTTCTTCTTGTGAGATATTTTTACTATAATTACTTTTTTTTTGCTCGTTTGTTTCTTTTAATATTTCCAATTGAGGTTAAGAAATTTTTTTTTTATTGTATTTGATCAAGAAGTAGGGTTCAATATTTTACTCACCTCACTCCATAGTTAATGAATTATATACGTATTTTTTGTACGATAGGCTATTCACTTTGAAAAGTAAGAGAGCTAGCATATGGGATATCCCGTAAAAAAATGTTGGGTATGTCTTTCAATAAGGGACTTGTAGGGCATTTTTATAGGAAAGTGGTGTTTAAAGCTTTTTGATTTGATAAAGCTTGGCGATCCTGGTGGAGATGCTAATCTAAATAAGGATATTAGGAAATACATTTGATAGCTGTCGGTTTAATCCCTTTTCTAATAATAATAAGTAATGAACTTAATTATTTCACTCTGCCTTACAGGGTTTAAACTCAATAATGATAGGTAGGTAATTCCCATTACAATATATATATATATATATTTAAAATTTTAATATTGATTACAATATATATATATATATATTTAAAATTTTCTATATTGAAATGCTTGCCAAAATCTTCAAATAAGAAGAAAACATTTTGTTTAAAAATCCAAATAACCATATTCATATGTCTAAAATTTGGTTTCTTCTTCAAATATTATGGTAAAATAAAACAATTGGAAGTATTTTTAATTAAAAACTTTCAAATTGGCTTCATTGAGACTTTTTGTTTGCATTTATTAAGTATTGTTCAATAAAAACGATGAAAATGAATCAGTGAAAAAAAAAAAAACCTATTTTTTTATTATAATAATAGTAACACCAAAATTAATGTGATTTAAAATGACTAAAATTGGTAAGTACAATTAATTGAACAAAAAAAAAAAACTAAAATATAATTAATTATACTAAATGAAATTGCATTAATCACAGCAAAATGTTGACAAAACAAAATTAAACAAATAAATAAAATTAATCAAATTAGAAAAGCCCAAGTCTTTAATGCAAACAATGAAAACACAAAACTATAAAAATTCTTATTATATAACATTCAAACAATAAAAAAAAAGGATAATATCAAATGTACAACTAAATGGCATTAACTCTTTAAATTCAAATTATAACAATGAATAATTCACATTCAAATGAAAATGGCATACATTAATAATGGCCCTTTTTTTGCAAATCTATTGTAATCAAATTATAATAAATTTATGTTGCGCATAAAATAAGATGATTGTCAAGGAAATGATGTTTTAGGTAACTGATGGAGTTTTTTTTTTTTTGAAAAAAAAATTGAAAACCAATTAGCTTTACAAAATATTTATCACATATATGATATAACGATCAGAATTGTATAATCACGAAACAAAATCCAGACATCTGGCAAAATATACTTAACCTGATCAAGATGAGATACAGGAGTCCCAAATCTAACCATGTTTCAACCTATTTACTGGTGTTCCAGGATTTAACACATTCTATGAATAACACTGCTGAGTTTACCTACAAGTTCCATTTAATTAGCAGCCTTTCCTGAACAGGGAAAGGAATGAAACTCTAAAGTTTATCACACATGCAACACAAATAGTTTAATAACTTAAGATAAAATAATTTCAACTAAGGAGGAAGTAATATCAATAATATAATTATTGTGTAACTTAAATGTAGTTAATTAATAATTTAATTGGATTGAAATGCATTAAGAATGATAATGGAAACTAAGTATATTTAAATAAGTTTATTATAGTTGATAACAAGTAACATAATATCATATAAATTACAGTCAGCTAATGATTAAAATATAGTTAATTGGCTGCTATTAGGTATTATACAATTAGATAGGTCAATTAACATAATACAGTATCAATGATTTATTTTGAGTGAATCTAATAAACTTAATATTTTATGGCTAATTGATGTCCATGCCAGTTAATATGCCAAATGATATTTAATTCTTTTCTCATGGTCTGCCGAATGATGGAGGCTAAGGTGATAACCGAAGACATATGTTATCTGCTACAGCATTTATATTGCTGATTATTCAAGATAAATAAAGCAAGAGTTGAATATATTCATTAATTTCAAAAGATGATGCAAATCAGGATTTATCACACTGGAGCTTCTTATGATTTCGAACAAATGCACAAATCAATATTATAATAGTCGGGGAGATGGTGGAGCTAACAGTCATACTGTATCTTCACTACAAGGGCGCCATCTAGGCATTTGAGCCTAGAAAATTTATAGAGTAGGCAGATACGCGCTGTTAAGATCCCACTTTACTTTATATTTAGACCATTAGCCCAAGTCACTAGCTCAGTGGAGATGCAGAGATAATAATATATATCTTTAATTTATATCTTAAATATAAAAAAAAAAGCCACTGCCAGTAATTAACACACAAACAATATTTATTTATGCACATATATAATCATTTTAAATTTGAGGAATAACATTTATTATTTAGCTTTTAATATTAACTTTTAATTTAAATTATTATTTTAAGATTTTAAATCATCCACACAGATGAATTTTATATTTATTTTAAGATTGTCGAGTATGAATAAACTACATAGATTTGCATTTGAAAAAAAAAAATTCTATCCCTTATTTAACCTTAGGCCAAAAGGTCGCAGTTAAACCGGCGTCAATCCATCTGATACATTGATGTATTCAATGTAGCATGAAAATATGACAGCACAAAAAATACTATACTGTCAGGAATATACATCTAAACAGTATAGTTAGAGAAGACATTGACTCTTGTCCAATACAAGAATGTTACATCTGTATGGCAAGAGGAACAAAAAAAAAACTCCATAGAAAGGGACTGCATTTGTCCGTCTTACTATTCCCTTCCATAGGCAAAAAAAGGTGTGCAGTGTATAATGGGGATCCTGCACGTAGCGAACCTTATATTACATCTACTAATTACACCAATATATCCAATCTATTGACCTAATTTAACTACGAAACAAATAACCTAAGATTATCCTCCCCTAATTAATTAATATAACTTTACAAATCTATATAGCCATTCATGTCCAACTTAATTTTAACATTTATATAAATTCGCACAGATGAATTTTATAAAAGTTTGTTTTTTAATGTTGTGTATAAATTGATTACATAGATTACATGCTCAAAAACATTTCAAAATAAACATAAATGATCAAAATATAAAGTCATTGATGTAATTGCAGAGGGAATTCACAAGAACCCAATGGCATTCATAATAAGATGTCACATTGACACCAATAACTAAAAAGACATCCGGATACATTTTAGATATTCAATGTAAGATATCATTATTTACCGAATGTCTATATATTTTAATCAAATACGATTTCAAAAACATAATTAAACGTGAACGAATCTATGCAAGCGTCTACGCCCAACTTAAATTTAATGCATTTAATAATTTCTACAATAAATATTAATAAATAAAAAAATGGAAATGATTTTTGGCAAACTTAAATAATAAAAAAATTAAACAATAATTGATTTGGAAAAGTCAGATTATAGTTCATTTTACAAAAATTAGATTTAGTTTGTTTATTAAACTTGTCAAATCTTGACGGAAGTTCTTAATTACTTTTAAATTTTAAAATTGTTCAGTTCAATAGCTTACAGTAGAAGAGTCATGTTTCTTGGTGCCAATTCTCGCAATGTCCCCATTGGAAGACCGGTGTGATGTTCTGGAGGTGGCCTTAGCTGGTTCCATTCTGGTATCACAATCATTTCATTTTTAAAATAGAGAGAGGGTGATATGTGTGTCCTATCACACCTCTCAAAAACAATTAAGCTGGAACTGTCTGGCACTGTCCTTAATTTCAATATTTTCCTTTTATAATCATCCTCTGGATTCAATGAACAAAATGTCACTAATCCATCATTTTCATTAGGGTCCAAGCTGAGGTTTGGTGCTTCCATTGGTCAAGCTAATTCTTTTTACTCTCTTATCTATATCTTTCCTCTGACTTTTTAATTATATAAGAGCCCCAAGGGCTAGTTTGCTTTTCAATTAATTTATAAAACAATCATTTCCATTTACAAAAAATATATAAATCTTTTTACAAAAATATTTTATCTTTATGTCTTGTACTTTTTTTTATTAAACAATACGTTCAAACACTCTTTTTTTTTATTAAAAAAAAAAAACCTTTAAAGTTTTGCATCTGCGCGAATATATATATTGAACAACTCTTTAATTTTTTTAGCTTTTAGTTTTTAATAAATTTATTTTTATTTGCGAATTTAAAGTTTTTATTTTAAATTAATGTAACGGCATATTTATATAACATTACAATATATATATATATATGGGAGTAAATGGACTAAATTAGCATCAATTGTAGTTCACTTTCAGCAATTACTAAACTTATCAGGGATTAGGCAGTGCTGATAAGATGTTACTTTCACATATAAGATGTAAGATTTGTTTGAATCAGAAGCTTGCTAATTAATTAATCTGAAATATATGAAAGTTCAGAACTCAGATAGGCTACTCAAAAGTCCTGGGTCTGTATCCCAGTTGTATATTTGGTACTTGTATCCAAACAATTTGGCCCTTGGCAGACTTGTGCTGGTCTTTGCCATTAGCCCATAAGATTTACAAAGGTAAAGATATATCTATACATATATTATAAGTTCTCATCAGCAATGCACTAATATAATATAACAATTATAACACAAATAATTACATTTGCCCATGAAATCATGGGTGAACCCCTGTGATGCCAACATAAGCCCTTCACTAAACAAGCTTTGAAAGTCAATGCTACAATAAAATGGGCTAAGTAACAAATAATAATTCCCGTCCAATAAATGGTTGATCAGTCTCACCAATTATATTTTATATTGGGGTATATATTTTAGGGAGTTAAAATTAATAATTATTAAATACACATTCATAATATATATCTATGGTTAGCATTATGTATTGACTGAAATAACCTTTATATTATACTTTATAGTTTTAGCATTGGCAGACCAGAATATTCATTAAGGACCAAATTTCAAATCAAAGTCAATTATTATAACTAACACAAGACAATCAAGCATCATGACTACGCAACCCAATTTCAAATAGCAAGTAAGATTTAAATAAAAAAGTGTCTTTTGTAATTACTAGAATAAATAAATAAATAAATAAATAAATAAATAAATAAATAAAACTTCTGTAAATAATATAAATATAATATAAAATAACAATTTGTGTCAATTGTTAATACAGAGTTTCTTTAATATAAATAAATAAAATAATAACAAATAATATTACCAAGCACTTTCAACTCTTATGAGTCCTTATCAAGGCAGTGTAAAAAAATTCTATTTTCTCCTTGGTGATGAATTTAACATTTCATTGTATGGGCCAGGAACAATTAATCAGAAAGCTGGTTAGTCATATCTTATACAAAATTCATCTTGTGCTATGAATTTGAAATTAACCAGTTTTCCGATTAGTTGTTTCTGGCCAATACAATGAAATGTTAAATTCATCATCTAGGAGAAAATAGAATTTTTTATAGTGCCTTGATAAGGACTCGTAAAAGTTGAAAGCTCTTGGAAATATTATTTATTATTTTATTTATTTATATTAAAGAAACTCTGTATTAACAATTGACACGAATTGTTATTTTATATTATAATTACTAAAATAATATCTCCAGTACAAACTTATTATATTTAAGACGTTATTTTGAGTGGTATTTGGCATATTATTACATATATAAGAAAATAAAATGTTAATAATTAAGACTTCTAATACATAATAAGTATCACCGCAAGCACGAAAGCAAAAGATAGATTACAATTAATAGTATGATCATTAATTTTCCATTTTTAGTTTAATAAAATAAAAGGTTTTATAGATATTAAAAGTTAATTTACCAAGAGTGAGACAAATAGAAATTGGCAACTTTATAGTTTAATTAAAAGAAAGGTTGTGGAAATTAAATTTACTTTGAATGTTCAGTGGGATTGATATAATAGCTATAGCTTTAAATTTCTAAGTTAACTAGTTTAAGGGACTTGGCACCACGTTGAATTTCTAAAAAACTGACTTAAAGACAATTTTCACAATAACTTCAGTTTAATAATGTTAGAGCAAAGTGCTAAATATTGATAGAAATAGAAAAACTAAGGAAAACAATAAGGCTAAGACAAATAGTGATTACCATTAAAAAAGTAAGAAAAAAAATTTACATCCAAAATAATTATTACTTTATTGTTTGTTCATAATTTTTAATTTGTCATTAAGTTTTAATTCCATCTTCATTGGTAATTTCTTTGTATTCCTCACACAATTCTCATTCAAACCATATATGATACATCTTACTTGAGATCATCCATAGCTTCAGAATTTACAAAAACAGTCATATAAGAATTCTTCATTTTCATCTTGTACCCCACATGGTAACAAATCACAAGGCATCTATAAGAAAAAGATTCATCCTAATAAAAGATACAAAATAAATCATTTGCAAAAGGTGGATATGCAATTGTCATCATAGCAATTGGCTTCTTGTCTATCTAAAACTAGAAAGTATAGGCTATTGTCTGTATCAATGATAAAATGAGTTTCATCTCTTCATTTTATATTTTTTGTGTACACCAATGCACACCAATGATGCTATCTTCTTATATTTATTATCCCACAGAGATATAATTTATTTGCATATAGTCATTTGCTAGCTATAGACTTGAAAATAATGTGATGCAAGATGTGGTAAAATTACTGACTCCACAGCATGGTACTGAGGTATAGGCAAGAATCAGAATTTGATTCTTTGCCTGCATACAATTCCATGTGGTATATACATAACCATTGTGGTTATCACTACACACATACACACCATTTGAAATCTCTCTTTATTGGTTTTAAGTGTTTATATTTTCACATGGTACTATGCCCAGTAAATTTTGTGATTGCTTTACCAACTGCAACTTTTCTGTACATCTGATAATCAGTCTAAAAATTTACATTGCACTGCTCTATAATTTTTATATACAAAAATCATTACTTGTTATACAAACACAGAATACACACGGACATGTAAGTGCAAACATGAACACCCTAATACAAATATAAACACATTAATAAATGATTAAATCTTTTGAGAATCATTATGTCTATAAAATAAGGTTGTTTCAAACTTGGATCAGAACCCCCAAATTATATTGTACATAAATCATTTTTATTATATTTGGGTACAAATACAATTTATATACTACACAAATACACCAATACAAATGCATTAATAAATTACACCATTTATCAAATAATTAAAAAAATAAAATACTATTCAAATAATTGAAAAATTAAAATTCAATACTTATGACCCGATATTCTGATTACGTTTTTAGGAGGATGAAGGCCTTGAAATTAGAATCATCAGCACATTTTTAATCCATTTTAAAAATGACTCTAGCTGATAAAAAAATCCTGCCTTTGTCTTCTTTATGCAATCTAGTAAACTAAACAGAAAAAAAATTAAATGAATCTATTAATAAAAAAATTCAAATTTTGTCAGATTTCAACATGTAATATGTCATTTTAAAAAGGAAGTCAATCAGCAGGGACATCTGGGATTTTTGTAAATGTCATGCATATAGTTTTTCTGCAATTTTTAAAAGAAAAAATTTCAATGAATCAGCTGCTGCTAGTGGCTATCATAGTTCATTTTAGATCTCCTTGCAGTGAGATTAAGGATTTCACCTTTGGCTCAATGGTGGACACGTGTTTGAAGATGCCAGCATTGGTGGGTGGTGAATAAAGCAGAAATAATTATTCGTAGGATGGCAGTATATCTTTCAGGGTGGAAATGTCAGCATGTCAGGTCTGTTAACTTCTTCCATCAATATGGCAGCTGGGTGTTTTCAGCAAGTGGGATGGAGATCACCATTCTCCTTGCTTGGAAAACAAAAACTCCTGCCTCTCTTACTCACACATGTTAAAGATTAAACTAATATGGATTGTTAGCAAATGCTTACAAAACTAGGCAGTATCTATTTTCATAAAAAAAGGTGGCCTATACATACCTACCTTCCTGTAAATTATACACTTTAATAACAAATTTGCCCTCTGGCAAAAAGCCATTCGCATATTAAGTTTTATAATTTTAAGTATCAAAATAACTTCTGTCTTTTGTATAGTTCTTTAGCAGAATGTTTTCAAAAATTTTACTTTTTATTTTCATGTAAGATTTTAGTAATTTAAAAGTTAGTTAAGTGCTTACTTTAGCAATAAAATAGATTTTGCCAAATATCTGTTATTTTAATAACTTTTAACATCACTTATGCCATTCCAAACCAGATTTGAATCGCATATTTTTTTACATTCTAGAAATAAGAGAAATAAGTTTTAGAAAGTACTGTAAATAGCAAAAACAAGATGTACTGGTCGAAAACTGTCTGCTCACTCAACACGACTCAAATCCTAATCAAAAGTACCTCGAATCTGATCATGCTCGAGATACACAGGTCTGGAGCAATCCTGAATTCTAACCTATTTGCCTATTCTTTGAGTCCCTGACTCAATGAACAACAATCCTGATGATACAGCACAATTATTTTAATTCCGGGCCTGGAAGCAAAGCGATAGAGCATAAGATCAGACTGATGATAATGATCGAGATAAGAGTAGCCCAGGAATTACATTTATTACAGTTATTTATTAACGCCAAGTTATTAGTTAAAGAAAATAATTCTAAATATTAACTAGAAAATAATAATTCAAAACAAACCAGGATTTACATGAAATATATATTTAATATACTTTTAAACAAACGCATATATATATATGTAATATATATATATATATATTACAAAATTGTTTCATGCTTGGAGTAACATTATACATTTGCAAAACTTGGGATTTGTTTTTATAAAATCCTCTTCATTAATTATTTAATGAATATAATTTTATGGAGTGGGTTATAACTTGTGCGGGGTTAATATGCCAATTTACAAAGATTTACAAATAAAATGCAGTGGATGTATAAAACAAATATAAAAGATCGTGACAGGTTTAGATGATTAATGATATAAAGGATAGTTTGCAATTTAGTAGTAAATGATTTTGTAAGCAGGCAAAAATATACAATCTTAATCATTTATCTACCTTATGAAAATCATTATATGTGTTTTATTGGCATTGTTTGGGAAAGACATCTTTGGAACATATACATAAGAAACAAACAGTGCTACATTTATGAGAATAAATAAGTTATACAATCATTAATACAAATTGAGTTACGTCTATGGGAATCATAACGATTTTAAACAAAAGCAGTTTAACTCAAAGAACAGAATGTATTTACAAAATGAATCATTATTTTTTTAACATATCATTGCGACTTACTAAAGTTAGACAGACGGTGATCAAACTAAGGAGCAGAGTAATGGTAATAGCATATGATAAAGAAATCCGGCATTCATGGTGATTGTGTATATTTTATCATTTTAAAAGGAATACTCGAAACAAACTTAGGTTTGGTACATCCACGTGTTCGGGTGAATGGTACCGATAAAGAGGCTGGGTTTGAAGGCCCAAAACTGGCATACGTTCATGCACAGCACATCAACCTCATAAACCTCATGTTCCACAGGGAGTAGCGATACCCCTGATTACGAACAAATTTTGAGAAAGTAGAATGGGAGCTTCAGACTTCAGAAGTTCCCAATGACAAAGCAATCAAGAAATGGAAAAGATAAAATATTATAATAAATGAAAATGTATGCCAGCAACGTTATTGGACATGAATATAATCTTTATAATAGAATTTTAACATAATATTATTTTAATGCCTGAAAATGGTCCAACCTCTTCCACAATGACCTGTTTTCAATCCTGAGTCATTTAACAAATCATAATGAATAATAACTTGTTTATTTACAATATTAAACTAGCAAAATTTATATTTAATTTCGATTCCTATATATGCATTAATTGCTAGGATTAGCCCTCAAGGCAACAGCAAGGGATGCAATCTTTCAAAAATGAAATTTTCAAAGACAAATTCAAAACAGTAAATTTAGCAGAATTCATCCACAGTAAAAGTTTTTAATTGACTTCAAGAATTTAAAAAAATGAAACCAAACTAACAAGCAATTTTTATTTAAATAAACAAAACTTTATTGATAGATTTTAAATGAAGCCCCCTCTTCTCTCCAAATTAAACAATTATTTTTCCCCTTTTTTAGACTCACGAGTTTGGGTATTATTGGCATATTAAAGACAATAAATTATAGATATATACATTAAACAAAATAAGTTAAATATTAATGGAGCCGCACAAAGCTATATAACCTAATTAAGCATGAAAGAGCCTAGTTAGAATTACATAATACTAGTAAGGGATTATAGAGAGAGAGTTTAAGAGCAAAATTAGCAGGAACTTATAAATTAATATGCGAATTAAAATACAAAGGTTTAACTACATCTTATTAGAAATTACAAAAGCAATTTATGCATTAAGGCAGCTCTACATTAAGGGAGGTTACCTCAGCATAGCAGGCAGATGAAGTATAAGCAGTCAGCAGACGATCATCTTGTACAGTCGGTCAGATGGATGGAACATGATGGCATCAGGTAGACAGTTTTCCGAGACATCCGGAGAAAAGTGCTTCTTTTCTACTCAAAGTTCATAGAACTGAACTTCTGTTGACTTCTTAAAATTTGAAGGTCTGGAAACACTTCTGAAAATTTATTTTACTAAAAGATGTTCTGAGAGAATTTTCTAACTCAAAGTAACTGACTTCTTTTGTTCATGGGCCCTTTTTATACACTTTTTAATCCCCCCAAGAATGCAATTTCAGTTGCCCATAGCTATCCCTGTAATCTCTTGACTAAAAATATATCTAACTAGTAAAATATTTAATTAGCAAAATTTTTAACACAGATAAGGCTCAAAATACCATTTTAGATATTTTTAAAGATTTGCGAACAAACTAACAAAAGAATTCCTTATGATTTTAATTAAGATGTATAATTTTACTTAGTGAAAATAATCTGAATATAGATAAAGATCATTTCAGTATTTCGAGCCTTCCCCATTTTTCTTTGTTTTTACATTCCAACACTTTAATTAAAATACACATATATAAAAAGATAGTTACAATTATATAAGAAAATGTCTAATTTTCAGCAATAAATATTAATAAAATTATTGCTTTGTTCATATATATATATATATATACATCATGCACACCACTGTTTTACTTTTCTAAATATTTTTAATTTTATTAATTTCTTGGATCATTATGCATAGTGTGTGTGTGAATGGCATATATCTATGGCGAGGTCTGAATAGCGGGCCCCGCAGGACATTACTAAAGATGGTGAAGCATGAAGCTCGATGATGATTAGACATCGACTGCTTCAATATATATATATATATATTATGGTAATACATACAATCCATATATATATATTTGCTATTTTAATAAATTGCATTATATTGAATTATAAATTGTACACCAATTTTAATAAAGCTATCATTATAATTTATATATGACAATTACATTACTAAATGTTAATGCATACACATATATATGTGTATGTACCTATATACTCATATAGACATCTTTTGGGAACTTTGTGGTTTAAATCTAGCAGAGTGGGTTTAAGATGTAACATAGGTGAAACGAATATGGCAAAGCAAATATTTCATTTCATATCCCCTCAGTTACAAATACAACACAAAAAATTTAAAAAAAAAGATTTTACATATATATATAACATAGTAGCAAATATAATCACGGATGGAATGTAGACTACCAAATAATGGTGGGAAAAAGTTTATATAACCAATTTATGCTTAAGTAAATTATTAAATGACACTATATTTCCAAACAATTGTATTTCAATGTGTTAAATTTCTATTCCTACCCTATAGATTTCCTTAGCACACTTATTAGTTTGGCTCATTACTCAGGGTGGTTAGTATGGTTATGTAATATATACAAATGTTAGTGTTCCTGTGGTGTGTTAGTTACATCATGGGTCATAGTCTTACCCATAAATGGTTTGAGATCAACTTACTATTTACATTGGGTCAGGAGATAAATCCAGAAATGGTTTACAAGTGCCTACCCAGTAAAAGTATGCCCACTGTGCAACATATATGCATTGTCATCATATTCCCATTTGATCAGCTATGGATCTTTGTACAATGGAAAACACTTTTTATATTCCTTTAGGTTTTTATTACTACATTATGAGAATTGGAACCCAGATATAGTGTCCTACATGGAAGATGTGTGAGTCCCTTCCTCTACTTATCCTTTGCATGGACATTCTTTCCAAATTGGCCTCAGCCCTACATATATCTCTTTCTCGATCAATGACTATTGTTTCAGAAAAGAGTAGGGTTTTAATTAGGTGTTGGCATGAACTACCATAGTCTAATCATGAGGGAACAAACCTGTAGACTCATTCATAGTATTATAGTGTGAAATAAGTTTTAGAAAGTACTGTATATACATTCGATTTTAAATTGCATTATAAATTGTACATCGATTTTAATAAAGCTATCACTATAATATATACATGGAAGATAGATTACTGATGTTAATGCACACATATATCTATGAGACTGTACTTATATACTTGTAAAGATGTCTCTTGTTGCACTTTTAGGGTGTGAACCTGGCAAAAAGTAGGTTATAGGGTAAAACATAGATGAAACGAACATGGCAAGGCAAACATTTTGTTTCAATGTAAAAAAACTCAATGAAATAAATATATCTTTTGCAAAGAATGAACAGTAATACGTTCCTGCTAAGGATAATAAAGTATTTATTAAAAATAATAAACATTTGGCAGACTAAAATAATTATTTAAAATGTTTTAATATGTAAATACATTTTTCAAAACTGATCATGCAGACTAAATTCAAAGACCACTCATTAATCACATAAAGATAATACTCTCATGGTTTACAGGAATGACACTTCACTCATTTATAGTAAACGGCTGCAATATAATAATGTGATTTAAAATAACTCTATCTGCTATCTAAGAACTTCTAGATATGGTAATTATAACCATCTTTCATTTTCATGATCTAAAGTAAAATCCAAATAAAACTTGTGATAACATCTTGGAAGATAGGCTAAAGAAAAATTAATATAGCTTTTATATATATATTAAATACTTTTTCATTTCACATTAAAGCTGATTATCGAATTTTCTATGATTTAGCAATAAAAGTATTTTTACTATTTTCCTAGTCTTAACAACGTTGATGTTATTGTGAAACTTGCACTAATTAAATATTTTCCAGGAATTAGCTTACTACACAAAAATAAACAAATTCATCTATCTCATTAAACATTTATATTTTGATCTATTTGCTGTATATTTAATTGTACACTTTACGCTTGTAATTTATTTCTTTGGAAAATTATATAAACTTAAGTGCAGTAAAAAAATAATTTTAACATCACAATATGTGCTTTGATTTAAAAAATAAAAGCTAAATATCCTAAAAGAAGAAATGTATTACAAACTTCCACATAATTATTTGGAAAAAAAATTCGCTTTGTATTATGGATTGTAGTAATTTTCCCAGTGGAAAAAAAAAGAGATGAATTAAGATTAATGAAAACATGACCAAAGTAACATGTTAAATTAACTTATATGTTTTGACAAAAAAAAATGTTTGTACAATTAATAATTTATAAACAAATAATTAAAAATATGACAATTTCTCAAAGTATCTAACAATTCATCTCCATCTGATAGAATAAATGTATATATAATTAAGAACAAAAGAAATACCCATAACATTTATTGCAACTTTCAATAACAACATTACCAAACCTCACTTTTATTGAATAATAATGTGAATTACTTTTTATATACAAGAGTAATATTGGCGAATGAAAATACATCATCATCTCCATAAAATAAATAAAATATAGAAGGAATAAATATAAAATATAAATATGAAAGAAAGCATGAGAATCAATATGGACTAACAATATGTAAGTATACTTATAAGTTACAAGTTACAAATTACTGTACATTACAACTTTATAAAGAATCAATATCACAATAATCCTTTATGATAAGATATAAAAAAAGCACAATGTAAACAGGCTAATTATCTAAATACTGCCAAACATAGGGCAAAATATAACACAATCATCTGGATGCACATACCTAAGTGCTAATCTATCAAAAATTCTGGGACATTGATGCATGCTTCTCATTATCAATACTCTCCTAAGTGCTAATCTATCAAAAAATTTTGGGATATTGATACATGCTGCTTATCATTAATACTCTGAACCATATGACACCATTAGTGTTCAGATCAACTATAAAAATTATTCTTCATGTATAAAGTATGATAAAGCGAGTAGCTAAAATTAAAAAAAAAAAATAAAACACAAAAAACTATTTGCCAAGTGCTTTCGGTACCATGTATCAGAATCATGGTAACATATTGGAACTGCAATTCCTCCAATATGTCACCATGATTCTGGCACACAATAGTGAAAGCACTTGGCAAATAGTTTTTTGTGATTAATGTTTTTTGAATTTTAGCTATTCTATTTATCACACTTTATATGTGAAGAATAATTTTCATTATCTGACAGAGTTTTTGTATTATTTATTTAGATCAACTATAAACTAAATTTAACAAAAAAAATAAAATAAAGTTCAGAAAACTAACTGGGTATCCAAATACAAATATGAGTGCTAACATATAAATAACTTAAACATCATTGCTGTCTATAACTAGTTCAAGATCACAAGACCTTAGGAACTGTAACTGTGAGCAAGGGAAAGTATAAATGTATAAATTTGTTCTACATTAATTTGAATAGTTTTATTGGAATAATTTACAAATCCCAAAAACACTATGCTATTATGAAATCAAGTTACACACACTGCCAATTCATAAAAAAGATAGCTGAAGGAATAAAGACATCAGCAATATTATTTTTTAATAATTATTTAATGAATTAACTAATAAATTAAAAAAATTAAAAATGGCATGATAATATGCCTTTCCAAATTAAATACATTTTTATCAGCAAAATATAATTTCATATAGCAAATATGATTAATCAGTTGATTTTTTACTAATTAAATTAATCAATCTTCACTTTCATTAAATTATTTCCTTTTTAATAACTAAAGGTGGAAAACAACCTTTAACAATAAAAAATAAGGAAATTGTCAATTAGCTAAAACACCTTTTTATAATTTTGGTAGGAAAATAATATAATAAAAGAAAACATATTCCAATGAAATAAAAAGAAATACTTAATACATTTTATCAATTACTATCAATTATTACTTGATTTAAAATTTATCTATAAATGTAGACAATGTGCACATTAAAATATCATGGATTTATTTTTCTTTTGAGTCCTTTTTTGTAGTTGTAATTTCCAGTTTTCTTTCTTGTTGGTTTCCATTATAAGCTTCTCCACTAATACATTTTCAGGATAATGTACACAGTCACATATTTCCATGCTTCTATACAGAATAAATTTATCCATTTTTTTAAAAAAAATTCATAATCAGGCCAACACACATAGAGATAAAGACAATCATGCTCTTGGATGAAAACTAGGCTTTTTGAAGTTAGGGATAGTCTTCAACTTTACATTTTTCTAATGAACAGGTTACATGATTGGACTTGATGATGCTTAGCTCCAACATAAGACTACACTAATAATGAGATGAATCTTATTTAAGACTATTAAAATTATTCATCACTGTTTTCTTTACAGCTCAATTGCTTCTGCTTTCTTCAATAGCTGGATCAGGACTAATTGCTGCTACTAACTTCATCAACTTAACCACAAAAACTGTTAATATCTCCATCAGTAGTGGAATCAAGAAAGATGGCTGCTCCTGAATTTGTCAACAGTTAAACTTAAAAAAAGCTACTGTTTCCTTCAACAGCCGAGTCAAGAAAAAAGCCACCACTATTTCCTTCAACAGACAATCAATAATGATTGTTCTTCACAAGACCCTGAGGGCTAATGATTAATCCTTCTGCCAACATTATTTGTGGAACAATCCTGTATCCAGCCTATTGTATCTTGTCTTCCACATGATTAAATAAAATACACTGACCAATTGGATCTATTTGTACAAAAATATTGTTTAGTTATTTCCTTCCTTTTTTTCAATTAAAACAAATTCCCCTGTAGTTGTTTTTCTCTTATGCCAAAAATAAGATAATCTTTTAATTACACTAATCAGATAAACACTCATTGTTTTGGCAAGAGATAAAGAGAGAGAGAGAAAGAAAAAACCAATTAATTAAAATAAATTTTTTTAACAAATGTTAAAACCTTTTTCACTTTTTCTTTTAAAAATCTGATAAAAATAAAATTTTGCCTATTTATCTCATTTATTATCTTTTAAAAGTTACAATTACAATTTTTCAATAAATTTTTCCATAATTTATGAAAGACCCCCCCCCCAGCACTTTGAAAAATCAAATTAAAATTGACAGAGAATTAAAATTATTGAAGAGAATGAAAAATTATTATTGGTTTAATTATTTCTCTCTCTCTTTTACAAATATTTGTAACACATTAAAATAATTTAAATTTTTTTGGAGATTCTCATATTATCATTTAATAAAGAACATATTTAAATACATCAATACCCATTATTATTAAAAAATATGAGAAATTCAAAAATTATTCCCCATTCTAATTTTACTTTAATTTAAAAAGCTTGTAATATTTGACATGGCCTCACTTGGCCACTGTGTACAATATTACAATATATAATAACCATTTTTATTTCTAATCAGTCACTTGTAAATCAGCTTAATATCAACTTAAGTTAGTGAAGATGCTAAGATAACAAAAATAGAAAAGAAAGCTTGAAGAGATAAAAATAAATATACAAAGGCTGTACCTAGCCTTTAACAAGATATGTTATTTTACAAGATATGTTATTTTACAAATATATATATATATATATATATATATATATATATATATATATATATATATATATATATTTTCTCAGTTAGACACTGCTTATTAGTCATTCATGATTAATTCTCACAGCTATCCAACAACTGACAATTATGGACCTTGACAGTAGTCTGAATTCAGCACCTAAAATTATAATACATCTTAAAAATATTGTCACCTTTGATCTAGACTTTGCCATATTTCTATTTAAAACTATTTTACATTTTTACTGTTAAGACACACACACATATATATATAAACAAACTGTGTCATGATATCAGTAATTTATATGTCCAGTTGCATTATATATATATATACAAACACACTATTTGTAGAATTAATTATTTACATTAATTTTAAATACTAACTCATGTTGCACTTGTCTACACATAAATTCATCTTTTAAAAAAATTAATTTTATCTTTTAATTCATCCAACAATCAACATTTCAGTTTCTCCAAAGTAATGCTGAGAATACATTTTATTCGGAAAATGAAATAAAGTTATTTCCTAACCAAACACAACACAAGCATATTTACGGGGTATTTAATTTTAAACCAAACTTGACTGAATTTAATCTTTCATATTTTAAAAGAAGAATAACTTAATTGAAAATTGTCTGATTTTCCTTAATATGTATATTTTACCTATATTAGAAATAAATTCACCTCGTGTAAAAAAATTTAAGTTAGTTGTATTAGTTTAATCTTGTTACATGTCTCTATCTGAAAGTTAATGCGTCAAGACAATAAGATACCATAATTAAGTAATAGTAAATTATTATTAATTACTGATGTACCATATCTTGTGATTTTTTCACATCATTTATTCCAGCATTTCAAATATGATAAATCATTAAAATATAATGATAAATAGTAACATCATTTTTTTCTATTGATTATATACAGCACCAATTGCAAGATGAAATGTCCGCACGCATAAAACCATATGTGTAAATAAAAGATTATTTATTTTTGTAAATAAACAATGATTTCTTCACTTTAATAATATTCCCTTTATAGGAGAAATTTACTCTAGAAACTCACTAGAGAGATCATCCCAAAATTATAGATTAAATTAGAATAGAATTTGTATGCAAGTAAAGCTAGTTGCATACAAATTAGATTGTATATATATTTATCCTCCCCCCCCCCGTAAATGAAGAAGAGGGAGGAAACAACTAAAATGGTAAGACTGGATTCAAGTTGGTGTTAATTTGAAGTGATAACAGATCAGCAGTAAAGAATGGTCAATGATAGACTAGTAGATCAACTAGCAGTGATTAAATCTAAAATGGAATAGTGACAAGCAAGAAGCAGTTAACTTGTTTGTGTATTGAAAAATTCTTACCAGCGAATAGTAATTAACTGAAGCTTAACCAAACCGCAAGAAACAAGAAAAAAACAAACGAAGATGGTTAATATATAACGTATAAAGTGTGTGTACCAATGTATATATTACGAACTTTGATAGTTTGGTACTGTAGTATTAGAGCTGCGACATGAAGAATTATAATCGTTTATTCATTAAATTAATTAGGTTATTAAATCAAAAACATATTTTAAAATCTACATTAAAAAAAAAAACAATTAAAAAAAATATGAAAAGCATTAATGTGAAGAAAAATTAAAGTGGGTGTTTAAATCAAATTGAGTGTATGTTTGCACATGCATATTCTGCATAATCTATTTAAATACATTGTGCAGGCTTACATCTGCATTTATATATGTAATATATGCGGGATTCGAAATCAGACTTTCACACAACCTACAACTCTCAGTGCCACCTTATATTGCTGGCTCACCTGATCACACACATGGTGAAAAGATAAATAATCACCAATACACGTATTTCGTGCTAACCAGCACTCATCATTGGTTCAGATTACCATCTCCACACATATATACAATTAGTACTCAGCTTTATATTAAGATAACCAATCTTCATACTTTAATGAGTGCTGGTTTAGTACGAAATACGTATATTGGTGATTATTTATCTTTTCAACATGTGTGTGTGATCAGATGAGGCAGCAATGTAAGATGGCATTGAGAGTTGTAGGTCGTGTGAAAGTCTGAGTTTGAATCCCGCATATATTACATATATAAATGCAGGTGTAAGCCTATACAATGTATTAAAATAGATTATGCAGAATATGCACGTGCAAACACACACTCAATTTGATTTAAACATGCATTTTAACTATTCTTCACATTAATGCTTTTCCTATTTTTTTTTTGTTAAATTGTTGTTGTTTTTTAATGTAGATTTTAAAATATGTTTTTGATTTAATAACCTAATTAATTTAATGATTAAACGATTATAATTCTAAATGTCGCAGCTCTAATACCACAGTACTGATAGTTTTATCTTATATGTGAAGTTTTATATGCTTAATGGTGTTTCAAGAGATGATTTAAAAACACAAATATATTGACTGAATTACTCCTGATTTAAAAGAAGACTAGTTTCATCTGAGAAAAAGAAATAGTATGTGAATATTAATGGACTACTACCTTTTTATGTTGTTTTGACCACAATTATTATTTGTTATTAAATAAATCTTACATTTATATTGTTTATTTATTTAGCTCCTTGACTAGTCTTTAGACACTCTCAGGACACAGCAATTGTCGCAGTAATGACAGGATTTGATAGAATTACAAGATAACTTCTAACACAAATAAAATATGGTGGTACTAAGTTCTGTAATCCATGAATTTGATATAATTAACATAAACTGATGAAAAAGTTACGTAGAATACATGTGGTATTATATATTTACAAATAAAGTGGAAAATGAGCATCTCAAAGTTATAAAGTGGAAAATGAGCATCTCAAAGTGTTGACCATCTCTATTTTGTAGGTCAAGAGATAATATAGCTTGCAAATAGACTTACTAATCCCAAATATCTTGAGAAGCTTTCATATAATGAAATTGTAGACATTTTAAATGGATATTTTATTCCGAGAAATATCAAAATGGGTTGCATGGCAGAGATTTAGAAACTGAAAACAACTATCAAAAAAAAACGTTTAAAACGAAGTGATTCAGCTCTAATGAAGCTAGGTAAAACTGTGATTTTGGCCAGCAAATAAGCAATGTATTATTGGAACAACTCCTATATGACAAAGAGGATGAAAATTTCCAAAAAGTATTGCTGAGGAACCCTGACCTAAGTTATAAAAGAGCTGTTTGAGAAATGTGTAACACAAGAAGATTTACAAAGTAATGTATTGGAATTTATTGAGCCACAATAATCAGAGAAAATTTCACTAATAAATCAAAAAATAGTGAAATTTGTGTACAGAGCCCTATAATAATAATAAAAAAACAAAAGTGCTATTGTTATAAACCCAAACATTTTAAAAAGTAAGTGAAAACACAGAATTTTTTTTATTATAAAAACTGAGACAAACAAGGTCATTTAGTAATGGTGTGTCATTTTAGGAAGAGCAAACTGGACTATAAATTTGAAGGAAGATTAAATTATGAGAATGTTAGTATAAAAAGACTGAATGACAGAGCATACATAAATGACCATATATTTTTAGATGCAGTTATTTGCAGTCAAATAGTAAAAATGAAAGTGGACAACAGAGCCGGTCTGTCAATGATATTTTACAAAGATTGGATTAAAATTAGCAGTTCAAGACACAGATGTGATGACTATAGATTTAAATGGCAATAAAATTGATATTTGAGGAAAAGCAGTAATGCCTGTAAAATTAATTTCTAGTATGAAATAGCTACCACTTTACATAGTGTTGTGTTTGGTTAGGCTTGCAGGTTTGTTTCCAAACAAACAGATACAAAAAGAACAACTATTCAGCAATTAATATGTACAATTTATTAGTACAAAATATATATACACACGTTAGTTAAACAAATGTACAAATACAGTTGATATGCTTCAATGCGGAGATAGTCGTGCGGAGTAAAGAACTCGCTTCCAGCTAATGATTAGCCTGCATCATGAGTTCTGGCAAGACTCTTCCCAGTCCGTAGGTGGACTTGTCTCACTGGTCGCAATAATGACTAGATAAATACCTTTGCTGATGGCAGAAGGTTTAATGGAGAGCACTTTCTGTCGTTCAGGTTAACAGAAGTAATTGCTCTCTGCCTTGCCTCCAAAAGGCTGACTATTTAAAGACAGATCCCCTACCTTACTGGAAACACGTGGGAGGCTGACTATTTAAAGACAGATCCCCTACCTTACTGGAAACACGTGGATTTGGTGCATGAACTCCAGTGAAGGTTTTAATCCCATTGGATAGCAACTGGGTGCTGGCCAATCAGGCAAGGAATCTGGAATAGTCCATTTCTAAAGCAGGTTCAGACATGACAACCCTCCACTTGGCTGAAATTAGCCTTGGAGGACATAGTCATTGAAATGCACTGGATGACGTTTTGTTGTTCCTGTCTTCATCTTCTGTGCTTGATGAGTTTGTCTTGATAGCTTCTGATGTGTAGTTGATTCTTAGCTGTTTGTAATGGTGATGATGACCATCTTCAGTTTGCACAAGAGTGTAGAGGCCCTTTATTTGCATCACCACTGCTGGTCTCCATCTTGAGGACCCACAGTACATATGACATAGTACTTTTGTTCCTATTTGAAATTTTATTTTGTTTTTATCTTCTAGTTGAAGTTTGGTATAGGTTTCAGCTTTTTATTAAAGACTTCTGATTCATTAGTCTTCAACTTTGATAATGTTGTGAGCTGGTTCACTTTGAACCCTAAATAACTGAACCAGTCATGATCTATTAGATCATTATGGTTACCTAATGCCACTACCAGTGGTAGGTATATAGTTTTGTTAGGCATAGTAATTTTTTCTGTTGTTTGATCCATCAGTTTGATTTTATTCCCTTGGTAGTCTGATATTGACTTACTGCAAGGGTGCAACTTATATTTATTCTTTTTATTAATGACTGTCCAAGTCTTTCTTGAAACTATAGACACTGCTGACCCTGTGTCAAGTTCCATATTAACTGGTGTATCATTTATTATGACAGTGTGTATAAACCCAGACTTGTTATCTCTGATATGATTTATACAGGCAACTTGCTTATGTATCTTATAAGTGCCTTTACTGTCTTTAGGAATAGACTTGGCTGTTTTTTTTTAATTTCAGACATGCTGCCTTTATATGGCCGATACGCTTGCAAAACGTGCATGTTGCTTTGCGGTGTGGACATTCTGTATGCATGTGCTCATTGCATCTATAACAATGCCTTAGACTATTTGATTCTAAATTATTTGAGCTGACTGAGTGCTTTGATGACCCAGTGTTATGCTCAATTCTTTGCACTTCAGACTTTGTCTTTTTAATAGTTTAGCTTGACTAGCTATAGTTTCTGCATTCTAACTTGAGCTACCGCTGTCTCAAAATGTAGGTCTGGAATCATTAACATTTTCAGCCACAAATTGTGATGGTTTATGCCACAAATAAAATGATCATGAAGTGCTTCATTCATGAAGTCTTTGAAATCGCACTTCAAGGCTAATGTACGGTTTTGTGTTGCAAATTCTCTAGCTGTTTCACCCTGTTCTTTTATACTGAGATTAAAATGGTATCTCTGCATTATTGTCAAGGGTTTAGGAGAAAAATACTCTGTGAGAATTGTCAATGCTCAATCAAAATCCACCTCAGCTTGGGTTACAGCCGTAGATTGAGACTTGAGTATTTTGTACGTTTGCAAACCTATTGTGGTCATTAATGTAGCTAACTTTATCTCAGGCTTTTTTATATTGTTAGCCTGTAGATAAAAGATCAAACACTCTTTATAATTTGGCCAGCTCTCAGGTTGAGCCGGATCAAAAAATTCCATAGAGCTGATTGCTTTAGCCATATTTTATTTGTTTATGCTGAGTAACCACTCGTACTTGTTTTTATAGTTATGTTATTGTAACTAAATGAACAAAGCTTTTAAACCAATAGAGCGAGCTTTTATGCTGACTTGCGAATAAAGCTCTCATGGTTGTTTGAAGCTTCAAATTGACATGCCTTTATGTTTACGGAAATTTTATTCAACAATTTTACGTTGTTACTTTTATAAAAAAAAAAATACAACCGTATTGAAATTATGGGAACGTAATTTTTTTCCAAACAAATAGCCACTCGTGTATTTATTTCATATGATAACTGTTGAAACTGGCATATTTTATAATTTTTCCAGCCGTGAGGGAAAATTTTTCTCTGTTACTGCACCAGATCTGTTTAAACTGGCATAGTTTATTCTAATTTTTCCAGACGTGAAGGAAAAATTTCTGTAAGGCTGTACCAAATCTGTTGTGTTTGGTTAGGCTTGCAGGTTCATTTCCAAACCAATAGATACAAAAAAGAACAACTATTCAGCAATTAATATGTACAATTTATTAGTACAAAATATATACACATGTTAGTTAAACAAATGTACAAATACAGTTGATATGCTTCAATGTTGAGATGGTCATGCGGAGTAAGGAACTCGCTTCCAGCTAATGATTAACCTGCATCGTGAGTTCTGGTCAGATTCTTCCAGCTATATAGTTAACTTGCCTCGAGTTGGCTGTAATTCAGACATAGCAGTTTCCAGTTCGGAGGTGGACTTGCCTCACTGCATGGATGTCACAATAATGACTAGATAAATACCTTTGCTGATGGCAGAAGATTTAATGGAGAGCACATTCTGTCATTCAGGTTAACAGAAGTAATTGCTCTCTGCCTTGCCTCCAAAAGGCTGACTATTTAAAGGCAGATCCACTACCTTACTGGAAAAACACGGATTCAGTGCGCGAACCCCAGTGAAGGTTTTAATCCGTTGGATAGCAACTGGGTGCTAGCCAATCAGGCAAGGAATCTGGAATAGTCCACTTCTAAAGGCAGGATCAGATATGACACATAGTAAATAAAAATTTCAGTCCATTGTTAGGAAGAAATTGGTTCCGACCACTTGGGATTCATGTAAATGTAAATAAGTTCTTAAACTCCAGAACGTTCTGGAGTTTAACAACTTATTACTGATTCAAACCAAATCAAAGTAATTGATGATAAACAAGTGTTTGCATGGGAGAAAAATGAAGACAGAATTACTTTAAAAAAAGTTATTCTCAAAATTATGCATAAATGTAAAAGTAAACTTGTCAGATTGTTTACTTTTATATTTAAAGATATAGTAATAAGTTAAGTTCGTATTTCTAGAATAGAGGGAAGAGTGAAATGTCCGCACATATAAAACCCTATATGTAAATAAAATATTATTTTTAACAAGAAATATAGGCTTATTATATATCTGTATCAATATATATAATATATAGGGTACACGAGCACAGACTTTCACATGATCCACCACTCACCACTCTATCTCATATCACTGATACACTTGAACACATACATATATGTCAAAAAGATAAATAATCACCAATATAAGTATTTCATGCTAAACCAGCAATCATCAGTTGGTTCGGATTATCATCTCCACACTTATATGCAATAAGTGCTCAGATATATATTAAGATAGCCAATCTTCATACTTTAATGGACAGGTTTCAATCCACTCCACACTCCAACTCTTCCACTTTCCATCCAATTGAAAATCTGAAGATGGAATGCTCAAAGGCCACCCTGAGGCTGGAGTGTGGAGTGGATTGAAGACTCTCCATTAAAGTATGAAGATTGGTTATCTTAATATATCTCTGAGCACTTATTGCATATATCTGTAGAGATGATAATCTGGACCAACTGATGATTTCTGGTTTAGCATGAAATATGTATATTGGTGATTATTTATCTTCTCGACATATATGTGTTCAGGTATATCAGTGATATAAGATATAATGGTGAGTCGTGTGAAAGTCTTTGCTCATATACCCTATATATTACTTATTTTTGTAAATATGCATAGATTTCTTCACTTTAATAAAATTTCTTTTAATGGAGAAATTTACTCTAGAAAATCACTGGAGAGATCATCCCAAAATTATAGATTAAATTAGAATAGAATTTGTATGTAAATAAAACTGGTTGCATACAAATTAGATCGTATATATTTATCCACCGGTAAATGAAGGAGGAAGCAACTAAAATGATGAGACTCGATTAAAGTTGATGTTAATTTGAAGTGATAATAGATCATCAGTAAAGAATGGTCAATGATAGGCTAGTAGATCGACTAGCAGTGATTAAATCTAAGGTCATTACCAATGAAGAGTAATTAACTGAAGCTTAACCAAACCGCAAAATACAAGGTGGGAATGGGAATGGTTAATATATAACATATAAAGTGTCTGTAATCCCTAATATTGCAAACAAATAGTTCTATTCTATACATGAAGTTATATGTTCAATAATTACTCTTGATGTGAAAGAAGACTTTTTCACCCAAGGAAAATACTGCGTGAATATTAATGGACTATTACCTTTTTATGTTGTTTTTATCATATTATTATTTGTTATTAAATAAATCTTATTATATATATATATATTTCGAAGTATATTGTTTATTTATTTAGCTTCCTTACTGATCTTTAGAGACCTCAGGACGCAGCAAATGAGCTTTCTTCATGTTTGTTCTTTGATAAAATTATTGATACAATGATGCCAAAAAAGATTGCTCTCTCTTCATGTGGTTATATTATTATCAACTTTAATTAACTATCATAATAAAGATCCCATATATTAAACAAATTATTTTTTCAACAACTTTCCGCCTCTTACTTTGATCTTCGCAAAATGCATAGCTATTCATTTTCTTAAGATTTTTTTATCAACTTGGATTTTTTTTATCTTTCTTTATCTTACTTTAATACATTTTCTAAAACATCTTACTGTAATTTTAACGATATACTACTTTCTTCAATAAATAATCACTATTCACTTAGTATTATCAATATTTATACTTTGATAAATGTATATTTTATCTTGTAATCCAAATCTTGTAATCACAATTTTTTCTTTTCTTTTTTCCTATCCAAATGTCAGCTCTATACAATGGTACACATCAATATATATATATAACAATATTCATTCTTAATTCTAATGGTTTTTTGTTTTTTTTGGCTTTAATAAAAACTCATTTAGTTTTTCCAATTCATAATTGAATTTCGTTATCATGAATATGCAATTTTCATCCTGTGACTATATTCATTGATTAGTTTTAACCAACAATGGGTTTCGATGCTGTTTTATAACGTTATTACAACGGATATCTAATACTATTCCAAAGAAAAGTATTCTTATTATAGTTACAAATTTGATTTCTTTTTATTATAAATATTATTTACATTAAATATTATAATATATGTATAAATAAAAAGTACTTTAGTATTTTTTAAGCTATGACGTATTATGCTTAACATGTTTTCTGCTGGTAAGATTTCATTGAAGATTAGATGAACAATGTCAAGGCAACAAAGACACTGGCATGACTAATCCATGGGAACCAGAATTTTTTGATCGTAGTGACCCGTGAAATTTAAAAAGTCAAGAGACCTATGTGAAATTTTGTCATTTCTCTGTCTTTTGTGGTTTTGCTATCGGTGTGAGCACAGTGACTTTTTTGATCATATTGAGAATATTTTCATATATCTCATATTTAATATTGACATTATATTACTATAGAGAGTGAATTTTTAACTGTCAATTTGATGATATTATAGTAATTTTCCATCACCACTATCTATAAGTAATTTCTATTTTGTTTCTTAATAATTAAATATACTACCTTTTAAGATGTTTTTATATGTCACCATTACAGGTTATTTTTTATTTTGTAATGATATTTGTGGTATTATTTTTTAAAACAATTGTATGCATTTCCATATATATTTAATGCTTGTATCTTTTACATTTTATTTATAAATTATTCTTATTTTCACTAAAAAAAATATTTCATAATTTTATATACTATCTTTTAAGACGTTTTTAGATTATTTTTTATTTTGCTTCTTTTGGTTCGTTGTCTTCTTTTCCATTTTCCTTATAAATTATCCTTATTTTCAATAAAAAAAGAGTGCACTTTTAATTTCATAATTTTTTTATAGTACCTTTTAATTAAGACATTTTTTACTCACCATTTCCACTATATGACAGATTTGCACTATATCGAGAAGAGTGTTTCTTTATTGTCTATTTAATTTTAAAATTACAAATATTTTTTATAAATTTTTCTGCAATTATTTTGTAGTCAATTTGAATTTACAATAATTTTAATAAATTACTATTAATATAACCTGTAGATTTATACTTTACGTTTGTCTTCAATATGATAATATTAAATTGTGCTATCACACTTCCAGTGTAAAGCTGTCAACAAATAGAAAACTAAATTAAATGTCTGAGCGCTTTTAAGAAGATGTACTTCTCATATTCATAGCCAGTTATGATTCTTTCTTTGAAATCATTATATAAATAAATACCATATGCAAATTCTATGCAAATGAGTAACTAAGACCATCTTTTAGATATAGCAAAACAAGCATCCTTACAATTAATGCAAAGGAGTCCTCTGCTATAAAGTAAGCTTCTTTTACCTTTCGCCTAATATCATGCCTCTCAGTACAAACTAATTTTGCAGATGCGGGTTCAAACACATGTCCTAAAAGATGGTCTTAGTTACTCATTTGCATATGGTATTTATTTATATAATGATTTCAAAGAAAGAATCATAACTGGCTATGAATATGAGAAGTACATCTTCTTGAAAGTGCTCAGCCATTTAATTTAGTTTTCTACTTGTTGACAGCTTTACGTTGGAAGTGTGATAGCACAATTTAATATTATCATATTAATTTATGTATTTTTTTGGTGCATGTAATTTTTTTTTTGAGAAATGACAAAGATGGCACCATCCAACATTTTTCTTGCTATAAGATGGCTTCTTTAGTATTTTTCTTGCTATGTCTACTGGGTGGCTTCTTTAGTATTATTCTTGCTATGTCTACCGGATGGCTTCTTTAGTATTTTTCTTGCAATGATGTGGCTTCTTTAGTATTATTCTTGCTATGTCTTTAGTATTATTCTTGCTATATCTATCAGATGGCTTTTTTAGTATTATTCTTGTTATGTCTACCGGATGGCTTCTTTAGCATTTTTCTTGCTATGGCAAAGACATACTACTCTAATCATTTGATCTTTAATGTAATGTCTCCGTGTGATCTGCAGACAAAGTTTAGTGATTAACTTTGTCCACAAATCACTAGGAAAAGAACTATCTATTTTTATAAAAAAATACATTAGATTTTTATTACTGTAGGCATTATTTAAAATAAGTGTTATAATAAGTGTATTGCAAAGTAAGAAAAAATAATCACTGATTGCAAATAATGGTATTCCCAACTGGAATATATTGATCTATTTTTATAATAAATAACATTTGATTTTTAATATTGCGAGCATTATTTATATTAAGTATAATAATATTTGTGGAAAAAAAAAATAGAAAAAAAAGAACCATAGATTCCAAAAAACAACGAAATAAAAAGTACTTATATGTAGACTGCAATAGATACCAGTAAATCTCAATAAGTGGCATAAAACTTACACTATACGAGCAAAATTCAAACTAATTTGAATTTTGCAAAATGCAGTCATATTTAGAAAAGTATTGAGAGGGACACCTGTTAAATTTTAAAAGTTCTATGAAATTAAGACATATGAAAATTTCTTATGGTATTATATATACTAGTTGTAGTCATTGACTGTTATGTTCACTTACTTTTCATATCCTATTTCCTACAAATCTTTACCTAAGTTCATCCTTATTATCTGCAAGCACTGATATCTGTAGATAGCATAATAAACATCACTTAATATCAACAGTAACTCTTTTCTTATCACTTAGAAATTTGTATAAATAATAATAAAATAAAAATAGACATCTTTCTGTTATATATATATATTTTTACATTTATTTTTTCATAAAATTCATACATAAATTTAATGAGAAACTTCTCTGCATTCAGTACATTTTATTGCTTTTCAAAATATTCAACAAAATAATGCAATCCTCTCTAGCACAATGTTTTCAAATTCAATGACACAAAAATTATACTTCCTTTTTCAATATATCTCTTAATAACAATTCTTATCACTAATTGCATATCTTATTCCAGTAATGTTTTAAAAATCCAATTCTATTTTTGTATTGTAACTAAAACAAATCTGATAGCAGCTTAAGATGTGATATGTTGGACTATTTCCATCATTTATGAGTGAATGTTGAATGTATAGAAAATTTTAAACTTTATTTAAACTTTCCAAATACAAACAACTTGTTAGTAATAAAACACAAATAGATAATATAGGTTAGTAATTACACAATGTTTCGAGTGGTATTATTCTCCACTCTTCTTCAGATATTGCTGGCCTATATGCACAGTGACAATATTCGCTTAAAGTTGCCTTTTGACAGAACAGCTCAGTTGGTAGAGCGTTTGCCTTAAATTCGATATTCAAGAATCTAAAGATGCGAGTTCAACCTCTAAGTGAATATTATCATTGTGCATATAGGCCAGTGCCACATAAAGAAGAGTAGAGAATAATACTACTCGAAAATGGTGGGTAATTACTAACCTGTATTGTTTATTTGTGTGTTATTATTAACAAGTTGTTTGTATTTGGAAAGTTTAAATAAAGCTTAAAATTTTCTATACATTCAACATTCACTCACAAATGGTGGAAATAGTCCAACATATCACATCTTGTAATATGCCATCATTACAAACCTTCAGACAAATAACAGCAGCTTGATTTACTTATACTAAAAAGCTGCATGAAAAAAAAATTGTTTAATACAGAACTTGTATAAAGTCAGAGATAAATATATAAACTGCCTAAAAAATTAAAAGAAAATTAGTTCATGCATTTAATCATATTATTATATAAAGTTAGTTGATAGTATTAGAAAAACAATAAAATGATAAATTGCACTATATAAATAAAAAAAAAAAAGAATTGTTTTGGTAGAAGAAAGCATTTTAATTATGTAGTTAATAAAAATATAACAAATTTTGGCCTTTTCTCATTTGCTTTTTCTAAGTGGATTTTAATTAAACAATTTGTCAGTTTCTAAAATAAATTTTATGGCAAGTCTAAATATGTTATTTAAAATTATGGGTTATTAAAAATAAGTAAGCCAATCAAACTTTAAAAGTCAGTTACAATTTGTTCTTTCTTCCTATTACTAATTAATGTAATTAATGAGGAGAAAAACTTTTTTTTCTTTTCTTTATTTATATAACAAATCATGATATAATATCCATAAATTTGTTCCTGCAACATATTATGAAGAGATTAAAAAAATGTTTTAAACAGAGATCAAATCTTTTAAGTAGCTGGTGACGAAAACATGTTGAACAACATCAAATTAGGAGAAATAGAACTGAAACAAACAATTCAGGCTAGTGGAATCCTGCAACAGTCCAGGTAGTACAGTCTACTTTAATCTATTTGAAGAACAATCTCAAAAAGCAGTGTTACAGTGATCCAAAGCAGAGTAGAAAAACCGCTGATTAAAACCATTTTCCAACATAACTTGGATACCTGCATTTTGCAGAATTTTTAGCAGTATTTTCCAATCCTCCAGTTATAACAGTATTTCATCTAGAAGAAGACTATCAATCATGTGTGGCTAGACAATAAAAATCCAAACCAGTCAAACACCTGAAAAATACAGTTAGATCCAGAAATTAATGCTGAAATTTGTTAAAATCATCAATTGCCTGTTTTAATAATGATAGGAAAGAAGAAGAGGACACTGTCATAAGAATGGCCCAAGATCTACTGATACTATACCTTATCTAATATCACCAACATACTGGTTATTACAGCATGAATAAAATTAGCATATTGTGGTGAAACAGGCTATAAACATTTGGAATGAGAAATAAGATTAGCAAGTTTGTATAAAAAAATAAATGTACTAACATTTTACTAAAGAAGCAGTAGGAAAGATAATATTTAGTAAATAACAGTACATATATAAAAATAAATAAATATTAAAATGGAGGGATATAACACTATTCTGGAGATGACTTTATAAGAGGGATTGAGACTGATGTATTTGTTTATTGATAGTGCATACATATATATTGTAAGAGGAACTGGGTTCAAACCCTGTTACAAGGGAGAGAGTAAATCAGGCTATGAATGTATGTATGTATGTATGTACATATGTATTGTACCTATATTGATATAGGCACATATAATTTTATCTAAAAAAAATTATTAAAGTAATTTTTCATAAAAGAGAAACATAAAATTAAATGTTGAGTTTATTGCAGCTTGTTTTCGGAAAAGATAAGAATCAAATAGTTTTCTATCATTAATTTCTGAAATAAGAGCTACAAGCAATTAATCAGAAGGGGAGAGGGGTGTTTCAATAGAGAAATTAAACTAAGGGTTATAAAAGGAAGTAAAGAGTTTTTATTAGTATTCGTAAAAATATAATTTAAAAAGTTAAAACATACAAATCTCTTTTCATTCAAGTTTAATTAAAGAAAAAATAATGTTAAAACTAATATATGTGCGATTGTCAACAATAGAATAAATGTTATTATAAATGTAAGTTAAAGAAGATTATCATTAAAAAACATGGCAATGGCTATTAGATATTAATTAATATAAAACAATATGGTTTTGCATGGCTATTACTAATTAAGCAATCTTTCAAAACACATTTATCAAATGATTATCACTGGAATTTCGACAACAGATCTTTGCCGGAGATATTAGAAAGACAACAAGGCGCAGGTATAAATAGACTTTTTATTGGACAGTAGTTCAGTTCACAAAGTAGTTGAGTAGTGCAGTTCAAAAATTAATTGAGTCAATTAACAAACAAAATGCAGTGTTGAGAAGATTTTGGGAATTCATGCCTCTCCACAGCCTAAAAAGTCCGATGAAAACAGCAAGATCTGCCCGTGAAATAATGTCAACGTAACAACTTAGAAAATCTCCGTCAATATCTAATTGTCTCCAATAGTAATAATCGTGAAAATCAGAAAACTCATCAAGGAAAAGTCCCAGCCAGCTGGTAAGCATTTATAATGGAAATTATCCGCACCGAAAGCAGCCTCCAAAGAGAACAAAATTCTACGTCTACATTCAAAAGCCTAGGTAAAAACATTTGCTTATTTCGTTTATACTGTAATAGCCATTGCATTGCCTTAATTCATGTGAATCCTTCAAGAGTCTAATTACATGAACTCGATACATACATAAATGAACTATTGATATGTGTGTTTAAATTTCAAATGCTATGTAATACTTTATTATTATTATTATTATTATTATTATGTGTGTACATGAGGTAATATGTGCGTGATCATTATATCAATATTTATTAATTAATTTAGATAAATAACAGAGTTCTGTTATTAAATCTATAGGAATATTTAAACTATTTAGAAATATTAATTTAAAATATGCGTGTGTTTTATTAGAATTATAAAATGTTTAAATTTAGTAAATAAATGTTAGTTAATAAATTATCTTTAAAATTAAACTTTATTTGGCGGTCAATTCTTTTTACCAAATTCTTTTATCAATTCTTTTTTATAAATTCTTTTTACAATTCTTTTATCAAGTCTTAACCACTAATTATGTATAATCTGTTAGTGATTACAAATAGCTGAGCTAGTCATGGATTTAGGCGTTGAGTTAGTGGCCACTGTTCAAAGTGCGTTGTCTATTCTTTTAGTATTCTTTTAGAATAAACAGCTGGCGCCCGTGGTTATACACAAACAAAAAAGTGCTTTGGACGTGGTGTTGAACTCAACAGCCGAAAAGAAGCTATGTCCTGGAAATGTAATGCTAGCTATATACTTTATAGCTATTGTTTGGGCATACATACTCTCTGAGTATGTTCTTCTCTGCCTAAGAGACCGGTGTTTCGAATGAACATATTCGAACTCGGTTCAGTATGTATGTATGTATGTATGTGTGTGTGTATGTGTGTGTTTTGTGTCATGAGTTGTGTATTTGGAAAGGATCATGCAGCCTACACATATATAGTTATGTAAATAATAATAATAATAATAATAATAATAATAATAATAGCGGTGATGGGTTACTAATATTAATGTACATATTTTACTAAATTTCTTTCACTTATTTTATTATTATTTTATGCCATACATGTATACTGATGAATATTGTGTTGAAGGGGTAAGAAAAATGAATAAAATCAAGAGATTTTCAAATATTTTAAAATATGAAGAAAAAAAAAAGAAAGGAATTTGGTTTACCTTCCACGAATCAATTAGTCAAACGGACTGTATTGTTATTGAAACACATATAGTTAATAGTTGGATGTTTCATTTAAATTAATAAGATTAATATATTATCAAGTTTCGAAACTTTGTGGAAATGATTTTTGTGTTAAGCTAAAAGAAAAGAACCGGCGGAATGTCCATTAAAAAATTAAATTCTTGAGGATCCTATTGTCTAATTATCAAGGTAAACAACAAAGTGTAGTAAAAGGGAGTTTCCAAAAATAGCAAAAGTTAAGACCAAGTTTCTAAGTGGTTTTTCTTTTGTTCTGTTTTTATTATTATTGCAGAGAGAAGGCAGAAGGCAATACGTGGCAAAAAGAAGATAATTATAAAAATCATTTTTGACCAGAAAAGATATTAAAAGGAAACTCCATGAAATGCATGGGGTAAAGTTCTCATCATGCTGGGGGTCTATGTTAGACTCCAGCTCCTACTGTACCTTTGAGGCCATGCAAAATATTAAGAGACAGATTGCCCTAAATATAAAAAAGGAAAGAAAAAAACACACGACGAATGAATACTACGCCTGACATCCGCCATTCCACAGATCTGTCATGGATTGATGAACTTGTTAATTAGAACACTGAATTAGAAGACCAAATGGACTTGCGATTGATCCATGTTAACCCAAGAAAATGGAGTGAAGGTAAAAGAATTAATAACCACAAACAGTGCACTCAGAGACATTTACTTTAATTCAGAAGACTCATCAAAACAGTGGTAAATATATTTGCTATTATTTCCAATCTTTAAATATACAAAAATCAAATAGTGTAATAACTTTTAAATGTGTCAAATAGTGTAATAACTTTTAAATGTATTTAGCTTCATAGATTTTATTCTTTAACTATAACATCCTGTAAAGAGAATATTATGTCATATACATTTGTGTGCCACTTTATAATTTCTTCAAATAAATATAAATAGATTTTAAATTTAACAAAACAAACCTTTTTTTTTTGTTTATTTGTCTCTTTTACATTTTATTATATATATATTTGGAAGATGTATTATATGTTTGAAAATAGATTCCATTATTACTTTCCCAAGGGTGCGTGTTGATATAGGTTTAGTAATTCCAAGAAACAAATGTGTTAGATCAAGGGAAAAGATATCGGAAAGAGTACTATCTAATAAAAGAAAAAAAAGAGGAAAGAGAGATTTTAATTCACCTGCTGTTTCTTCTCTGGCAGTTATGCCACCACCCCTGAGCATAAGATAGTATAAACCAGGCAAAGACATAAAATTTATAGAGTTAGTTAATTATTAGCAAATTGTGTGCCACTTTATAATTTCTTCAAATAAATATAAATAGATTTTAAATTTAACAAAACAAACCTTTTTTTTGTTTATTTGTCTCTTTTACATTTTATTATATATATATATTGGAAGATGTATTATACGTTTGAAAATAGATTCTATTATTACTTTCCTAAGGGTGCATGTTGATATAGGTTTAGTAATTCCAAGAAACATGTGTTAGATCAAGGGAAAAGATCTCGGAAAGAGTACTATCTAATAAAAGAAAAAAAAGGAAAAAGAGAGATTTTAATTCACCTGCTGTTTCTTCTCCGGCAATTATGCCACCACCCCTGAGCATAAACCAGGCAAAGACAAAATTTATTGAGTTAGTTAATTATTAGCAAATTCTGTGATTCTTGTTAAATAGCAAGATTATAGCTTGGGCCATAGCCCATAAACACAGACATTTGTGCAGTGAGTTAGTTAAGTTTGGCAGGGACCGAATTGGATTGGTTTACATATGTCCATGTTTGTATTCAGCAGCCTAATCCTTTTTCTTCACCCTTTGAATGACTGAATATTAGGAAAACTTCACACAAAAGGGATTGATGACTCAGAATATGAAAAAATTTCGTATAGGAAAAGATGGTCAGAGCTGTAAATACTATGAACACGTAGGCATGTCAATTCACCCTCTGGAAAGAAATATACAATCAGAATAAGTCAAATCTCGATAACCAACTGATAATCAATAAATATAAAGTGAAGTAAATGAGGGAAAGTGCATTTTAGATAAAATGGACACCCAATGATGGACTTTTGAAGAATGGACAGTGGTGGGGTGAATACAGCTGAGAGAGATAGAGGGCGCATCGATCAAAAAAAATTTTTTTTAAATACAGAATTCGTCGTTGCTTACATTTTTTTTTTAAAAAGAAGAAACAGAAAAACAAAGAAAATTAATATGGTAAAACAAATAGTGGAGATGTAAAACTTTGAAGTAGAAAAGCAGATAGGGCAAAAAATATATACCATGTGGCAAAATGGTCAAGGAGCTGGGACATTGAACCTGGCATGTATGGTTAATACAAGTAGAAAACAAATAACAAAAAGAAAAATAGTGAAGGGGAAAACAAATGAAAACCATGGCAGTAGAACTGATAAAAATCGAAATATTCAAGGGCAAAGTGGGGGAAATGCTGGTAAGACATGTGGGAAGCTTACAAAGATATTTTAGGATAAATAACATACCAGAAAAGGAAAAGTGATCATAGCTTACAACCACCTAGAAGAACATGCCCTTACATGGTGGAACTCACTAGCAAGTCACCCCAAGAGCTTTGGAAAGTACAGAGCAATGTTAGAGCAGACCTTTTGGTCAGAAGACCAGCAAGAAAGAATAAAATGGCAGGTGATAGGGCAAAAATATCAAGAGCATTGCACTGAAAACTGCATAGTTTTTAGATGGCAGGTGGCTCTGTTGAGAAGCTTAGAAGCATGAAAGATGTCAGAGAAGCAAATAGTAGGGATAGTATGCCGAAATATCGGCTTAACAATGAAGTGATATTGGTAAGAAGTAACAAATCAGCTAAGGATATAGATAAAGTGTTAGGTATGCTTGAGGTAAGCAGTTGTCAGCAGGGTCCCAAAAATAAGGAAGCTAGAGATGTAGGTGGAAGGCAGATGCAATATCATAAGGAAGAGGAAAATAAACTGAAAATTGACAAAAGAAATGGAGCAGATTCAAGCTATGCTGAAAAAGGAGGACAAATAGGGAACCTCATATGTTCATGGGAGAATAGGGTTCCAGAATATGCCCCACAAACATGCCCAAAAATTATGATCACATTTGGGAATATTAAAGTAGCAACACTCATGAATTCAGGGAGCAAGGTTTCTGTGCTGTCAGAGAGGATATACCAATAAATATTAAGGGAACAGCCTGTGAATCCAAGTCCTTCCACTAAAAGAAACCCATGTCATTTTTGGCAAATAATCGCAAGGCAAAGATAGAGACTGACAGGTATGGGCAGAGATGAAGATCAATGAGAAAGTCATTTCACACACCTTTTTGGTTATGAAAGAACTGACACATGAGGCATTATTGTGGTCTGATTTCTCGCACAGGCATAAGTGTAGTCTCAATTACAAGAAAGAACTTGTTATATGAAAACGAAGAGCTGGAATTTGGAACAAGTGTACTGTATGGCTCTATCAGAGTACTCAAAATGGGGGAAGACCCTATAGGAAACACCATTAGAGAAAAGGTCAAGGAAGCCGAAATAGTGAAGGAGTCAGAGTTGAAAAAAATATTGATGAGGCATTGTCAGGTTTTTTCGGATATACCCGGCATGATCCACAGGTTTGAACAAAGAATTAGCTTGAGCCAGGACCAACCTTTCCAATCTAGGTCTTACCCCATGACACATCAGTACAGAGAAGAGGTAAAGAAGCAAATTGATCAAATGATCGAATGGGGGAATAGTGTCAAAATGTTAATCACCCTATTGCAACCCTCTTATGGTGGTAAAAAAAAGATGGAAAATTTTGGTTATGCCTAGATGCCAGACAATTAAATAAAATAACTATACCCGATTGCAATGTCCCTCCACCAATGCAGGAATTTCTGGGAAAGTTCCATAGAAAGAAAATCACATTTGACCTGACAGCCAGCTACTGGCAGATATCGCTACACCCCGAAGATCATAAGTATACTGCTTTCAGATTTGAGGGCTACTCATACCAATTCGATAAGATGCCTTTTGGCCTCATAAACAGTGGGGTCAGGTTATTAAGGTGCCTGGATCATGTGTTATCCCCAGAAGTCAAAGATCTTGTAACCATGTATGTGGATGATGTCTTGATAGCCTAATCCACTATAAAGGATCATCTTAGAGAAATAAAACTTTTCCTAAATGAATGCAAAAAAGGGGAATCAAAGTAAATCTAAAAAAAGTATTGTGTGTAGAAGAAGTCACATTTTTGGGTCACATAGTAGGGTCCCAGGGGATTCAACCCCATCACGATAAAGTCCTTGCCATTAGGGATTATCCAACACCTCAGGCTAGGAAACAAATACGCTCCTTTTTAGGCCTCTGCAATTTTTATCATCATTTCCAGGAGTGATTTGTGGAGAAATCAGAACCACTGTTGAAATTATTAAGAAACCATGTCCCTTGGAAGTGGTCTAGGGAACAGGCCCAGGCATTTGAAGACATTAAAGAAGGTTTTTTAAAATAAGTGATGCTTTTATTCCCTGATTTCCACAAGCCCTTTTTGGTGCAGACAGATAGTAGTGGATATGAGATCAGGGCTACATTATAAAGTCAAATATGATGGCCAAATAGGAGTATTATATTTCATAAGCCGATTACACAAAGGCCCAGAAATGAATTATACCACTACTGAGAAAGAAGCAATAACTATTATATGGACATTTCAGAAGTTCAGACCACTCTTGCTGGGATAGAAAGTGATTGCAATCACCGATCACAAGAGTCTTGAGTTCATCAATCACAGCTACTTCACTAACAGCTGATTAGTACAGCAGAGTTTATTTCTCCAAAAGTATGATTACATGGTGCATTAGTGTAAGGGATCAGAGAATATTGTGGCTGATATTTTGAGTCACAATCCTGCCAGATGCCAGCCTCAACATTTAAAATGTGATGATGTATACATAGTAAGTATCAACTTGGCCATAAATGAAGGCATAGAGAAAGACCTGGAACAGTGGGCCCACAATCAAAGAAGGAATGAGAAGCTGGCACCATTGATAGCCCTATTAGAAACAGGGGAGACAGTCGATATAAATTGGGTAGGAAAGAAGACGGAGAATTATGGAATACATGGCAAAGTCCTTCAATACAAGATTCAAAGTGATGCCGAAGAATGGAGACCATTAATCTCCAGCCATTTAAGAGAAGCAGTCGTTAATCACTTGCGCAAACTATATGGGCATTATGGGACACCAAAAACAGAACACCTGATTAGGAAATGGTTTTATTGGCCAGGCATGCATGGTAACATCATCGGTATCCTGAACAAATGTGAGGTGTGCCAGAGGGCCAAGCCAGTGAACCGAAATTACGCCACACCCATGACCTTCATGATACCAGATGGACCTCAAGAAGTGATGGCCACACATTAATACGGACCACTTCCTCCATTTAACCGAAAACGATATATGGTGGTCATATATGACCTGTTTTCTAAATTTGTGACTGCATACCCTGTAGCCCAGGCAAATGCAAAGGAGACGATTAGAAACCTCGAAAATAAACATTTTCCATTGGCAGGGAGACCGAAAATCATCCTGTCAGACCACGGTACTCCATTTACCTCGGGTGAATGGGAGAGGTGGACACGTAGACATGACATAAAGCATGTATTAACTTCCATTCGTAATCCCCAGTCCAACCTGTGTGAGAAGGTAATGTGGGAGCTGGGGTGGTTATTTAGGACATATACACCTGATAATCACCGGGGTTGTGTCTTCCACAAGTATTGAACTACATCAACTGGTCCATAAATGAATCCACGGGGTTCGCACCAGTGCAATTACATTTAGGGAAACACGTTCCGTGGTTGATTAGGGCAGTGTTGCCAGGAACCAAAGAATGGCCCATAAACCCTGAGGCTGATTGCATGTTGGCCTGCCAACAGATGATCTGAGCAAGCAAGCATCGGAACAGGAGAATCCCGAAGCCTAGTTATTACTTCAAAGTAGGTGATCAGGTCCTAGTAAAAACTCCTCAAGTGAGTGATCCTGGAAAGCTCATATGTAAAAAGTTTTGCAATCTATATGAAGGCCCTTTCATCATTGTGTGGAGTCAAGGCCGGAATGCATTTTGGCTAGATACTGGACAAGGAATCAAGAGTATGTATAACGCCAAGTCGCTAAAGCCTACATAAGGATTATTAGTTAGTATTAGCCTTCAAAACCTGAGGAATCTCACTGTGAAGTCTTTTGAACAGGGGGGGTCATTGTAACAGGAATTGGGTTTGAACCCTGTTACAAAAGACAGAATAAATCAGGCTATGCATGTATGTATGTATGTATGTATGTATGCGTGTGTTTCGTGTCATGAGTTGTGTATTTGGAAAAAACCCCACAGCCTACACATATAAAGTTACGTAAATAATAATAATAATAGCGGTGATGGGTTACTAATATTATTGTACATATTTTACTTTCTTTCTTTCCCTTATTTTATTATTATTTTGTGGCATATGTGTATATTGATGAATATTGTGTAGAAGGGGGTAAGAAAAATGAATAAAATCAAGAGATTTTCAAATATTTTAAAATATGAAAAAAAAAAAGGAATTTTGTTTACCTTCCACGAATCAATTAGTTGAATGGACTGTATTATTATTGAAACGGATATAGTTAATAGTTGGATGTTTCATTTAAATTAATAAGATTAATATATTATCAAGTTTCGAAACTTGGTGGAAATGATTTTTGTGTTTAGCTAAAACAAAAGAACAGGGGAATGTCCATTAAAAAATTAAATTCTTGAGGATCCTATTGTCTAATTATCAAGGTAAACAACAAAGAGTAGTTAGAGGGAGTTTCCAAAAATAGCAAAAGTTAAGACCAAGTTGCTAAGAGATTTTTCTTTTGTTCAGTTTTTATTATTATTGCAGAGAGAAGGCTGAAGGCAATACATGAAAAAAAGAGAATTATAAAAAATTATTTTTGACCAGAAAAGATATTAAAAGGAAACTCCATGAAACACATGGGGTAAAGTTCTCATCGTGCTGGGGATCTATGTTAGACTCCAGCTCCTTCTGTACCTTTGAGGCCACACAAGATATTAAGAGACAGATTGCCCTAAATACAAAAAAAGAAAGAAAAAGGAAAACACACGATGAATGAATCCTACACCTGACATCTGCCATTCCACAGATATCATGGAACAATGAACTTGTTAATTAAAACACTGAATTAGAAGACCAAATGGACTCACAATTGATACATGTTAAGCCAAGGAATTGGAATGAAGGTAAAAGAATTAATAACCACAAAGAGTGCACTCAGAGACATTTACTTTAATTCAGAAGAATCGTCAAAACAGCGGTAAATGTATTTGCTATTATTTTCAATCTTTAAATACACAAAAATCAAATAGTGTAATAACTTTTGTACGTATTTTGCTTCATAGATTTTATTCTTTAACTATAACATCCTGTAAACAGGATATTATGTCATATACATGTGTGTGCACTTTATAATTTCTTCAAATAATTATAAATAGATTTTAGATTTAACAAAACAAACCTTTTTTTTGTTTATTTGTCTCTTTTACATTTTATTATATATATATTTGGAATATGTATTATACATTTGAAAATAGAATCCATTATTACTTTCCTAAGGGTGCATGTTGATATAGGTTTAGTAATTCTGAGAAACAAATATGTTAGATCAAGGGAAAAGATCTCGGAAAGAGTACTATCTAATAAAAGAAAAAAGGGGGGGGGGAGAGAGAAATTTTAAATTCACCTGCCGTTTCTTCTCCGCAGGTTATACCACCACCTCTGAGCATAAGTTAGTATAAACTGGGCAAAAGCTCTAAATTTATTGAGTTAGTTAATTATTAGCGAATTCTGCGATTCTTATTAAATAGCAAGATTTGTGCTTGTCCTGTAGCCCATAAACACAGAAATTTGCACAGTGAGTGAGTTAGTTAAGTTTGGCAGGGACCAAATTGGGTTGGTTTATGTATGTCCATATTTGTATTCAGCAGCCTAATCCTTTTTCCTCACCCTTTGAATAACCAAATATTAGGAAAACTTCACAAAAAAGGGATGGATGACTCAGAATATGGGAAACTTTCGTATGGGTGGGGATGGTCGGAGCTAGAAATACTATGAATATGTAGGCATGTCAATTCACCCTCTGGTAAGAAATGTACAATCAGAATAAGTCAAATCTCGATAACCAACTGATAATCAATAAATATAAAGTGAACGATGGCATGTGTGAATAAATCTGCATAAGGATAATCAACAAGAGCATAATAAAATATTTAGTTTTATATACTGATGATAACATGTTCAATAGCAAGTAGGATGGAAGCACAATTAAGCATGAACCCATGACTAACTCAACAACCAATACATTCAATGGAACCAAAGCCCATTAAGCAAGAAGTCATTCAGACAGTACAAAAGCATTCAGAAGATTAACAATTCACATTTACTATTGAAACACTGAATGCATTTATAAAAAAAATACAACAGGTAAAAAATTGCAACAAAATAAAAGATTCACTCCAGAATAAAGAAAATACTAGATTTTTCAAAGTTATCCCAAATTATATCTCAATCACTAAAGAAATACCTGGAGAGAGGTAAAACTTAATTTTAGAAAAATAAAGAATGGCTTATTCTCTGTTGACTCTGGATCTGTTAAAATGAAAAATGTTTTAAGAAGAAATGAAATTATATAATGAGTTAAAAGATAAAATATATGACATTAATGAAAGTGACAATTAAAAATTAACAAAAAAAATAGAAATTACCAACTTACTAAAAAACAAGAGTGACTTTTATGGATAACATCGATAAAATAAATAAATAAAAATAGTAATCCTTTAACTGTTAAATGATTTTAAATGTCAACAGCTATGAAATATATGACCAGGATGAAAACATTTATTTCTGCAAAAAATGAAAAAAAAAAATTCCATTAGGTTTATTTAGATATATTTTACTTCCAGTAATGTATTGGGATTTGGTCAAGTATGTAAAACATTATATTGTCATGAAATATTCTGAAGCATATGTTGTCTCAGATGCAAATTTTTCCAAGTAGTTTATTGCCCCACCTGTAAGAATCAGAGAAATCGAAGTGCAGTTTAAATATATGTTGAATTTATCAGCTTTTAAGACTTAAACAAGAGCAAGGCTTTATTTTCAAATGTTATATCCATCAGTCTCTAAGATCCAAAAAAGAGCAAGATTTATATTTGATGTGTTGTAAATAGTTTAACAGAGGTCAAACAGAGATGATCCTTCTAGTGTACATGCTTGATCATGCACCTTAATGTCCTATTGTTGAATTTTTGTAAATCATATTCATTCTTTATACAATTTAACATTGATCAAATTAGTAAACAGTGAAATCATAGATATATGTATTCAGTAAAATACTATTTACAAAAAAGATTGAAATACAAAAGTAATTAGAGAAATAAATAAAAGTTAAATTTTTTGCAGTAAGCATAAAAATGAGAAATGAAAAGTTATACTGTCCCATTGGTCCATATTAAAAGGATATTTGTAACTAAAAAAAAATCTGATAACAGTTTGAATTAATTATATTACAAAGGGCATGAAAAAAATGTTTAATAACAAACTTATATAAATTCAGAAATAAATATATAAACTGCCTAAAAAATTAAAAGTTAGTTTATGCACTTAATCATATTATTAAATAATGGTAAATTGCATTATAAAGGAAGAAAAAATTGTTTTGATATGCAAAATAATTTTAATTATGTAATTTATAAAAATGTAAAGCATTTTTGGCCTTTTCACTTATTCTGAATAAATTTTAAATAAACAATGTGTCAGTTTCTAAAGTAAATTTTATTGCAAGTCTAAATATCTTATTTAAAATTATGCATTAAATGAAAATAAATAAGTTATCAATCAAACTTTAAAACTTGGTTACATTTTTTTCTTTCTTTCTATCATTAACTAATGTAAGTAAAGTGAGAGAAAAAATTTTTTTTCTTTCATTCATTTATGTATCAAATCAATATATCTGTAAATTTGTTTCCACAATATGTTGTGAAGAGAATAAAAAAAATCTTTTCTAAAAAAACATATTGTTATAAAGAAACAGAGACCAAATCTTATACTTAGTTGGTAATAAATCTGTTATTTGAAAAACATGTTGTTCAACAATATCAAATAGGGATAAATAGAACTGAAACAAACAATTCAGGCTAGTAAAGATTTGCCCAATCCAGGCAGTTGTCTACTTTTGTTTATTTAAATATTGAGCTGGTATTTTTCTGCCAGCCCATATTCATATATATACACACACATATTTTATTAAAATCGTGTATATGTTATTTAAAATAAAAATTATTTTTTGAAATAGAATTTTAAAAGTTTTTTTTTTGAAAGAAATTAAATTGAAAAAAACAAAAAACAAATTAAGAACTTGCAAGTTTTTTATTTTTATAACAGTTTGTCTTTTGTTTTATTTCTAATTCTTAGAAATTCTTGATTCTAATTCTTAAAGATAGAAGGGTGAAAAAAAAGAAAAGTATAGATTTTTTTCTACAATTAGCTCTATTGTTGAAATTTAGATACTGGACATATTTTTGTGCTATCTACTATGCTTATCAAATTGGAATGTTTACACAGGTTTATAAATAAAATATGACGCAAAAAGAACATATATTAAAGGTGTGAATCCACACTTTGAGGATTAAAAAAAACTATAAATTATGGGATTGCCTTTTGTTTAAATTAATTGGAATTTTGCCAGAGATAGTGATTGATCGATTGGTTTTTGATTCAGCTCGGACTCATCTACAATTTAAATCCTGCAAAGCTAAATTAAACAAATAATATTTTAAAAGTGCAGAGAATATGTTGAGTGGCTAAGAAGTACCAAAACTTTCCCCTTCAAGGAACTTCACTTTCCAACACTACCTGGAACTGCCAATGGAAATGCTGATTTGTGAATGTGAACATGCAGAGTTAGCCATGGAAAATGGACTAAAATAAAACAATCCATGACAATCATAGGATGAAGTACTTTTCCCCACAGTATCAAGAAACTACACTGATCGAGCAGGGTAACTAGACTTTTTTTTAAAAGAAACATTTGTGTGTTAATGTATAATGGCATAATAAAATAATGAAAAGCCTTCACTTCAATATAGATATGTTTCAACAATATAAGGGGGTTTTATGGGTTTGTTAATTACATATATTGTACTAACTTGAATTAACCAATATTATATTATATATTTATTATTTTATTAATTAACTGTACCTTTTTTCCTATTACTGTTAAACTAGTATTATCTAAATAAAGTGTACACACAATCTAAGGGAAGATATGTAAAGAGTTCTGAAATTGGGTTTAACATATTGCAAAAGACGTTTTGAGTGTTGCTATTAAGTGTACTCATTAATAAGTCACCCTTCAGTTCACTCCTAATCTGTATATACCATAATTATTGGTGTCTTTCAATACTCTGGGATTAAGTGACGATGTATGTTCCTTTGACAAAATGTTAAATCAGTATTAGTAATAAATAGATCGACGTGGTTTGGTTAGATAGATGTGAGGAGAGTGAATAAGAAGATAGAAAAAGGGTATAATAAGCATTTCAACATTAATAAAGTATTTGATTTTATTATTATTTAATTAGTTAAGTATTATATTCCTCTTATAGAATTTAAATCTGACACAGATTGTTTTAAAATTGCATTTGGTGATTGCCATTCATAAACAAATAATCAACCACGACTGCAGAAATCTTCGTCATGTGGTTCCAAGTGAAAAAGCTTGTGGTATCCTTGTTCAGCCACCTTATTTTGTAATTTTTTATTAAAACAAATATGCACTATTCAAAATGTTGTGGCACAATATTCAATTCAAAAAGTAGTGTTGCAGCGATCCAATGCAGGGAAACAAAATGACCAGTTAAACCTTTTTTCCATTGTAACTTGGATAGTCATATCTTGTTGACTTTTTTACAATATTTTTTCAATAGTCCAGTTATAACAGAAAGTATGATGATTTTGTCTAGAAGAAGACAATTTACTATGTGTGTCTAGATAACAAAAAGTCATGTCAGTCAACATCTGGAGAATGCAATCAGATCCAGAAAGTAATGCTTAAGATTGCCAAAACAACCAGTGTCTGCTTTAATTAAAACAGGCAACTCTCCATACAGTAGTGCAGACTCAGTGCAAGCCTGTATGGAGAGTCTTGCCTGTTTTAATAACAGTTATGAGCAAGCATAAAAAAGAGTGATCACATGATGTCTGCTTTAATAATGGCATGAAAAAAGAAGTGAACACTGTTGTAAGAACGACCTAAGATCTACAGATACGACACCCTATCTAACAATACAAATGTCACTGTATTTGCTAACTAACATCCCCAGTGCACCAAGAAAATAATTCTCATATTTGGAGAAACTAATGGAGATATCCATAAATATATTAAAAGAATATTTTCAAAAAACCATGGTTTGGAATATTTAAATATTTCATGAGGTAAGATCTAATGATTATATATAGTACCTTAAATTTAAAATATTTCTAATTATTTTATTATTTTTAATATTTTGTAAACCTAGTGATAGTTGAAAATATATAAGCAAGTTTTATATATTCATTGTTAATAAATTGTTATGTGATTTTTTTTTACTAATTTGTTTAGTTTGTGTTTGCTTATCGAATTCAATACAAACATTATACTTTTAATATCCAATATGCTAGTTCTATTCACAACCCTCATGCAGGAATACTGATAATAATTTATAAATGATGATGATCATGTATTAATAAGTTTTCCAAAAGTAAACTTTCTATTTTGAAGCCTTAAAGTTTCACTTTTGGGGACAATCCAAGATAAAAATGATTTGAATGCCTTCTCTTGTAGTAGCATTTATCATAAATAAATAAAAAAAAAGCTTGTTTAGAGCTATTAGCACGCTCTTAATTTTACATATTTGTAAGTGCAAGCTATATATAAGTCATGTGACATCTGACTTGTTATTATTACTATTATTACTGAAACTAGAAAAATTAAAAACACTTTTGGATGCACTTGCACTTAAGTTATAAATTATTACGATCATCACATTGGTTAATATTATTATATATATATTGAATCTTTTTTTTTTTTATAATTTTATTTATCTAGTATAATTTTTTATTTTGGAATTAAAGTTTACTTTTATATATCTATAAATCTTTGATTCAAACCCTAATTTACTATTATAATATATATATAATATACAATTAAATATATTGTTTATCTAAACAAAACATTCACCAATTCTTTAGCTATATAAATATATAAAAATACCCAATTAACAAAAGCTAATTCAATAATCATGAATGCTTATTTTATAATTTCAAAATGGTTCTTATAGATGCACTATATATTATATACTACATAAGTAAAAATCAATTAATTGTGGGAAAAAACACATACGGAGATTTTGAATACTTTGTTCTATTCTGTCTAACCTTGCAATGTTTGAACATTCTATAGCTTCTTAAGCAATTAATTTTGTGTGTGTGTGTTGTTTATGCACGATATGTAATACTGACCAACTTTTTTAATATTTTGAATTCTTAATTGCTAAAAAAAAACTTTAAAATAATGTATAAATGTCTTTTCAAAGGAAATTTTGTTAGGAATTATAAATAACAATGCACTAGTTATAGAATACAATGTAACAAGTAAAGCATATTCAAGGATATGTGTAGATTTATTTCTTCATAAAAATAAAAGTCATTCATACAAATAAGGATTTGTATGACTATAGTGAGACTGAGGAAAAGAGTTTTTTTGTTATTTGAAAGGAGACTTTTTGAGACCTCTTTAAACCCATAAAACAATCGAGCAGGGCAAATATGTTCACTTAAATGCATCAAGCAGCATTGTGAGTTTACTGTTTTTTACCACTGAGATTAAAACCAAAAAAACACTATGGCCTTTCTTCTCAGTTTCCTTATAATTTTTAAATGCCACATTTTCAATTATGATGAGCAAAATCAAATTATGGTCTTATTCCTAGAAGATTATAAAATGATCAGCGAATTCAGGTAGCAGTCAATGACAGAGGCTCATAAAAATTTTCTAATTGCAAATACAGGTTGCCATTCAACAAAGAATTTTTATTTAGCTACCTACAGGTGCACATCACTTTCAAATAAAGAAACATTCTATAAACTAGAAAAATTGTCTAATATCAGATAGGACATTGATGCACTTTGTGGAGTTAGAAAAAAAGGTGATGACAATTGATTTGAAAAGTGGGCATTCATTATTTTACAACCAAGAGACAAATATTGGAAGATTAAGTGGAGTACAATTAATATAGGAATTGATGGTACATCAAATTAAATAGCAAGATTAGCTATTCAGATTAATGCCAGTTACCATATTCAGATAATTCAGGTTTATGTCCCAACAATTATTTATTGTGATTAAGAATAAAAATATTTTTACATAGATATACAAAATGCTTTTAATCAAACAAATATTTTTAAATTGTTATAAGAGATAATGTTAAATTTGAAAATGATTAAAAAATGAGAGTGCTGTGAAAAATTTAGTTAAGATGGTAGAAATAAGACAATATAATGACTAATGAAATTAGCAAATAAAAAATAAAAATTGTATATTATGCATTCTTTCTTTGAGAAAAAAAGCTAATAAAAAAGACTATATTTTGATAATCAAAAAATAAATATTTCAAGATGGTAATGTTTTTAATAGATTGAACACAGGAAGTGATCTCAATTAATACAATGTAAAATACACAATGATGCAAAATTTGAATTGTAAAATATCAAAAAAGACAATATTATCAGTTGACATTTATAACCTTCAGAAACATTCCAACGAATTTAAATTAGAACTTGCTAAAAATTTCAAAATACTGAAGAATTCAAAAATGAGTCAGATTTAACTAAGATAAATAAGAAGATAATTGATACTCAACTAAGAAATGTAACAAATATAGCTGATACAAAAAAGGAGTAATAATTCACCAGCAAATTTTCAAATGAGACAAAACATGTAGAAAACAATATAAAAATATTTAAAAATGATTAAGATTAATTGAATATATATAGTTCTAGAAAATGTTGCTAAAAACACATAATAATGATATAAGAAAACAATAGTGAATTGGACAGGGAATCTATAGAAAAGCATAAGGCTCTAAAAATACAAAATAACGTCTTAGTATAAAAAATTATTTCAGCACTTTAAAGAAAATATGTAACTATTACAAAAAAGAATAACATTATGAAATGTGTGAAAGAGTTCTACAAAAAATTATATAATAAAAATCAACAACAACAAAAAAAAACAAAGTATAATTATTGTATCTAAAGCATTTTAAATGAAGAATAAGACATGCAATTAAATCTATGAAGAAGTAAAAAAGCTCCAAAAAGTAATCAAAATATTATTTATATCTTAAAAGAAGCAGACAAAAATTAGAAAAAATTATTAATAAAACTATATACCATAATAAATATCTAAATGATAAAGATATGCCTAATAATTGGGAGAATGCAGTAGCAATACTGATATTTAAAAAATGTGAAAAGATATTAGGAATTATAGGTCTATCCATCTTCTATCACTTTACATGAGATCTTTACCAAGAGAATTATAACTTGTCTACAGTATATTTGTGATTCAATCAGACCCAGAATATTATTATATACTAAAGAATATATTACAAATGATAGGATTGTTTTTGCAAATAATGACTCAGAGATTCAGAAAAGTTGCAACAGTTTTCAGAAGAAACTGAGAAACTGGAACTAAATATAATTATTAAAAACAATAAAAGCATGCTAAATGGATTCTCTTAGGGGAAAAAAAAATCTTCATAAGAATTAGAAAAAGGTAAACAACTACAAATATCTTGGTTAGATTATTAATACACAATGAAACATATTGAATAAAATAATCATACAGTGCTTGGATGAAATGATTTTGGAAGAAATAATTTAATATTAGAAGGGATTTTTAATAGATGTGTATTACCCGTATTTATTTATATATATGATATTTGAACGCTCAATAGAAAGACAATTCTGAGACTTCAGATCATTCAACAAAATATGGACAGATCTGTGATAAGAATAACAAAAGGAGATCAAAAATAAAATACATGGGCAAGAGAACAATCAGGTAACAATAATATCATTGAAAGAATTAAACAAACTGCTACAAAAGATGATAATAGATGGACTGTTGATGTTTTAAATTAGTTCTCAAAACATTATAAAAGTCCAAAAAGAGACAACATGTAGATAAATGAGCAAGTTTAAGTTTGTTGGCATAATCTTGGGAAGAGAGGCTGAAAATCTGAGAAAATGGATTAAATTAGGAGATACCTTCAATATGCAGTGGATCAATAATGGTTGAAAATAATGATAATTATAGTAATAGATTTTTCTTATAATCTTTCCCGGAATGATTGGTAGATTTATATGCCTATGATCTCTAAAAATAGAAACAAAAACTTTAACAAAAAAATAAATAAATAATAGAATGATTATTATTCAGGAGATCATGTTGCAATCAAACGTCAAAAGTGACTTTAATCCAGGAATCTTTAGATCATGATTCTGTCACAGTTATAATCAGTACAGAATCAAAACTTTAATTAGCAATTATCACAAAAATTGAAAACAAAAAAATCATTAGAATAACATAATCTAGTTACAAGGTTTAATCCAACCTTTTTATAAACCTTCATAAATTAATGACATTTACATATATAAATATACATGTAAGTTTCTTAGCAATGTTACAAAACTACATATAATTTTTATTTTTGTTAAAAATTACTTAACACTGCTCATTGAAAAGTTATGATACTTATTTTTTTATTCTTTAATAATAAATGCATGGTACAAAATGAGCTATTTGGATAGATTCCACTTCTTATTCAATATATATGTATAAATCATTTAAAATAACGATTAATTTTTATTAAATATATATTTTTTAAAATAACATTAGTAAAATTCAATGTTATTTTTAAACAGAAATTGTCTTAAATTTACAATTATTTTATTTACACACTGAATTAGAATTTTAAAAAATTATTAATACACAAGTTCATCAGATAAAACATTAGAATGAAATAAAAAAAGTAAAGTAATCTTTACACTTAATAATTAAGTCTCAACTGAAACTAATAATAGTAATAGTAAAATAATCAACTCAGTGAATTGGGGTAAACTACTTCTATTTTAATAAAATCCACAATAACGGGCAAATGCTTCTGATTTTTGAGTGTTGTATAACACAACACATATCCTATAGACATTTACTGATGGATAAAAGATCAAAACAGAAGAGCTTTCTCTTAAAATCTTTTTGAAAATTTGCTGAAAAAGAGTGGCATAAAGTTCAAGTTTTCCCACATCCTTCTATAATAAATTTTTTGCATATATATATATATATATTATAACGTTTTCCATTTTGCTAGGCCTCTACACGCTAATATAAACTGCGCGTGAGTTGATCAAGCTATGTCGAAAAAAAGAAAGTTGTATTTCTATTTCTAAAAACATAACTATATTTCCTGATCAAACTCGGCCTATTAATTGTTGAGAATTATGCTATTGACGATAATCAGTTTTTAATTTATTTGAAAGGCGCCAGAGTTCTACAAGAACCCACTGAACCATCACATAGCATCTCGCAAATTAAAAAGATATTTTTTTAAATTTATCGGTCTTAGATTTTAAGAATCGGTAATTCTACCGTAAACTAGAATTATCTTTTAATATTATTTTTCCTGTAACCTACAACATATTGGCAAAAGTAAATTACGTTTTAAATCTTCCTAAACTAATAATAAATTTAATAATAAAAAATAATAACTATTATTAATAACACACAAATGAAAATTGGTATTAGAAATATTTTTTATTCTAATAGATTAAAACATAAAATTTGAAAGGCAATTATTTATCAAATAAATTGGAGAGAACACACAAATCAGACGTGAATAAATTAATAAAAAACAATTTTACAATTACAGTTCACTTCCAAATTTCTTCTAGAAAGTTACTTAAAAATGAATGTCTCTTGCACAAGAAATTTAATGTCTCTATCGGGATTGCTTAAACATATTTTTAAGAATTGTTTGCAAATGTTACTTTTGTCACAATCAGGATAATGAAGCATAATTTACCGGTAAGTTTTAGTGAATTCACGATGGTTGTAGATAACTATGCATACTTTTTTGGGGTTAAAATGAGCTCACGGCCTTTGATTATTAGTTGATCTTGCGATCCATTCTCCTAGTCGATCACTAAAGCTTTTCTGGTATACATCTTCAGGCACGATGTCTTCAGAAGCTCCAGTTCACTCCGCCATGCCAAATTACTTCAGCATAGAGCGATCTTGGATATATTATTGTTATCCAAGACCAACTAGAGAAACCAATGAACAAGATGTTCTTCAAACTGACCTCTACCTTTTATACTAGAGGCCCAGTTTTCCAACTTCTGTGCATATCTTTTGTTTGCCAAAATATACGTTGATAATCTTATATATTCTTTATAAAATTTATGTAACAAAGTCTTTATTTTTTTCAGCAAAATTCTGCCATCTTTAATTGCTTGAAGTATTTTTTACTTTCTCTTATCTAGATTGGTAATTTATGTCTTTTGTTCTCTCCAATTCTACTTTTATTTCTAATTACATTAAAAAAATACAAAAAAATAATTTAACTTTCACTGTACGTTATTTTAAAAAAAAAAAATTAGTCAAAAAAAAAAATCTAAATTTACTTTTATTTTTTAGCTTTTACCAAATGCCAATATATTTGCAACGTATATAAATAAACGTTACAATATATATAAAACCTTAACGAATTACAAAGCAAAGGCAAATAATTAAACAGTATTTAATTACAAATTAAATCATTACTGAAATTTTACATAATTCTTATACAAGATTTTTTCTCTATTGTTAATAATATTCTTATGTTTTTCTTCAAAAGCTCAAAAAAGAATTTGAGTATTTTAATTGACAGAGCAAGATTTATATTTTATTAATTAAGAATTATAATAGAAACTTTTTCTTATCTTCAAACTACTCTAACTAGAAAGTCAAAAAATCAGAGCATAGTTATTAATTTTATTATACATGAATATTCTTGAAAATTTATAAAGCTTTGATATGCACATGTAAATGTGTATGAGAGAACATATACACATATTATTAATAAATTTGATATATTTATATTATGAAAGTATAGTATATATATATATATACACACACACAACAAGTTATTTCTAAGTTTTAATAAAAAATACTTTTTCGTAAATAATAAAAATATCAACATTTTTTATACCAATATTTCCAAGCATTATTTGAATTAATGCACTTCTGGGAGTGATTTTTAATAAACCATAAGCTAACAGATTTTCTTAAAATCATGATTCTCATATTTTGCATTTGATAAGATCACTTCATATCTTTAGCTATTTCCATCAATATTCAATATTACTATCATATAAAAATTTGACATTCATAAAAAATGACATGGAAAATCCCAATTCACAAGGAAAAAAACTTAAGAATATAGAAAAATTAAGAAAATTTCCATCATTTTATCTAACTCTGGTATATTTTAAACTTCTCATGGGCTTCATCAAAAACAGTTAATAATGCAATCAAAGCCTTCGATGAAAGAACAGCTGTATATAAAATAATGGTTCTTAAGACTAAAGTTTTAAAAGTAAGTAATACCCAAAGCTCAATCCATATCTTTCATTAGTTACTTATTTTACACTTGTACTTTTTTTTTCTTCCATCAAAAAAAGAATCTAGACAAATTTTGAAATTAGTTTACAGATTTCACTTCATTAAAATAGAAAAAAAAAACACCAAGATGTTATATCTATTGCAAAATCAATCCAGTAACCCTTTGTTTTCCATACATACAAACATATATTATAGTAATATCTAAATACCTATTTAATAATTTATTGTTTGTTTTTTAATTTAAAGTTATAAATTTTATTTTTCTGTTTGGAAGAAATATATAAAATAATAAAAATATATCAAATAGATAAACTGTTTTCTTTTATTATTTGCATAGTAAACTTTATATATTTAATAATGCAATATATTATTGCAAATAAAAGTAACTGATATTCTATATACAGTTACAATATTATAAATTCAGTTCCCTAAAATTTAGAAACTTCTAATATGTAGACATTTTTATGCCTGCTGCCATATTATAAACACTGCAAGTGAACACAAACATCACAATAAAAATGCATCATTCACATACGTGTGTTTTCATTTCCATTATTGTTAACTTCATGTTATTTTATTACAACCATTTAAATGAAAAAATGAATACTAATACACATACAAGATACTGTCAAATTAACTGCAAACATTAGATTTTAAATGATTTATTAAAAAAGTGAATTTTTGACAAAAATTTATGAAGAAAATATTTTCCTGACAGCATTTATTAATCATCATTGTCATTGTTAATCATCATCAATCCACTGCAGGATGAAGGTCTCTCCAAATTCAATTCATCTCTGATCTCTAGCCTCTCTTCTCCACAACATCCCTGCACACTTTCTTATTTCATCCATCCAACTCATGTGTGGTCTCTTTCTGGGTCTTTTATAATATCTTAAAATACAGTTTAAAATTTCAATTGTCTATCTATTATCTTCTCTTCTAGAAATATGTCCAGCCCAACTGCTCTTCAGACTTTTAATTTTTCAATGATGTCAGTAACATGTTTGTTTTCATACCCATATATTGCATTTTCAATATCTTCTTGTTACTCCTAACATGCAACTCTCCATACTTTTTGGAGTGGTCTGAAATTTCTGTATTGCTCTTCTATTAAGTGTCCAAGTCTCAGATCCATAAGTAAGAACTGGTAAAACACATTTATTAAAAACCTCCTTTTCAAACACATAGACATATTTCCTTTTAATATTAAGTTATTTCTACCAAAAGCATTCCAAACAAGTTTAATTCTATGATTAATTTCATCCATTATGTTTCCATCTGTAGTAATAATCTGACCAAGGTATTTGTAACTGTTAACTTCTTCTAACTCATCATTATCAATCTTTATTTTCATCTTTTGAGAAAATCCATTGAACATTACTTTAGTCTTTTTAACATTTACTTTTAATCCTACTTTCTTACTTTCATCTGATAACTCTTGCAATATTTCTTGAAGCTCTAAGCATTATTTGCAAAAAACTACATCATCTGCAAAATCTAAATGACTTAAATAATCTCCATTTACTTTTACTCCCTTAGCTTTCCATTTTAATAGAAAAAATACTTCTTGCAAAACTTCTTTAAAACGTTTTGGAGATATGGAGTCACCCTGTCATATACCCTTCTCAATGTTAATCTTCCTAGTATCATGATGAAATGTAATTGTTGCTGTTGCACTTTTATAAATATTCTTAAGAATGTGACAATATCATGACTCTATACTTTGATGATCCAATGCTTTAATCACTGAAGAAATGCTTATAGAATCAAATGCCTTTTCATAATCTACAAACCCAAAGCATAAAGGCAACTTATATTCATTGATCCTTTCTATAACTTTGCTCAATACTTGGATGTGATCCACTTCACTAAAACCACTTTTAAATCCAGCTTGTTCTTTTGATTGGTTAAAATCTAAAGTTCACTGTAGATGAGTTGTAATTATTTTGGTAAAAATTTTGTATAAAACTAATAAGACTGATAGGTCTGTATTTATAATATCTTCTTTATCACCTTTTTTAAATATTAATATTAGTTCTGCATTCATCTAATTATATGTTACATCTTTATCATTTAGACATTTGGTATATAACTTTGCCAACATGTTTTCTATTTCTTCACCTGCTTCTTTTAAGATATCAATTATAATTTCATCAGTACCAGGAGCTTTTCCTTTCTTCATAAATCTAACTGCATGTCTCACTTCATTTAAAATCATGAACAATTCAGAAGATATAGTAGTTGTAGGAGGATCTTTTCCTTGTTCTTTATTGCTATAAAATTATTGATAGAACTGTTCTACACATTTCATGATGTCATCTCTCTTTTAGTAATAGTTCCATCTTTTTTTCTATTGCAGAAATAAGTTTCCTACCAATACCAAGATGTTGTTTTACACTGTTGAGACTTTTATTCTCTTCTCCTTATTAATTCACAATTATACTTTCTTATATCATTATCAACTCTTTTTCACACCACTTTACAAAATTCAAGATATTCAATGTGTAATTTTTTATATATTTTCATATTCCTTCTTCTCTTCATAAATTTTACTGGTCAATTGCTGCTTTTATGTACCAGCTATCTTGGTTGCAGCTTTTAAAAAGTGTATCAGTTATCTTCCTATGGAATTCATTCAAATTTGAATCATGTTCAAAATATGTTAATATTTGAGAATGATTTGCAAGTTTAATTTAAATTCGTTGGAATATTTCTGAAGATTAAGAATATTAATTGTGAATATTGTTTTTCTTCATAATTTTTCTCTCTCTACTTTTACATTAACATATATCTTACATCTTCCTAACTGATGATGACTTCATGTGTTGAATTTATTAAAAACATTACAATCTTGAAATACATATTTTCTGTTAGTCAAAATAAAATCCAATTCTGCTAGACCTTTATTTGGATGTTTCCATGTTCATTTGTGTTTAACATTTTTCTCAAAAAAAGAATTCATAATATAAAAGTTTATCTTTATCTGAAAACTCCACAAGTCTATGTCCTCTCTCATATCTATCACCATAATCAAATTACCTACAGCACTTCATCTTTTGGTACCAATTCTAGCATTAAAGTCTTCCATGAAAATTTTAAAATATTGTTTAGTCTGATCAAAAGCTTTTTGTACATCCATATAAAAATCCTCTATTTCTTCATCACAATGAGAACTTGTTGGGGCATAAACCTGAATTATCTGCATTTGATATCTACTATTAAGTTGAATAACTAATATTAATACTGTCAAATACATCAACAATCTCCACAATGTAGTTGTTCCACTTTTTCTTTATAATGAATCCTAATTCACTTGTATTTCCAATGTTTCTTCCTTTTGTAATATAGTGCATATCCACTTTTTAAATCAATTGTCTCTTCACCTTTTCTTCTAACTTCACAAAGTCCAATAATGTCCCATTTAATAAGAGACAGTTCTTCCAATTCTTGCATTACTTTCTGACCCATCACTAACATCAGAAGAGTCTATTTTCATAACAAGAATAAAATATAAAAATTTTTTTGATTATTTTCTGGTAAGGAGACATGATGCATAGATGACATATGTAAATAAGTATTCTCTCTTAATTTACTAATCTAGTCTTTTACACTAATATCTTAGTCGATTAAAACAGAAAAAATTGTTGATAAAGTTAATTTCTATGTGAATGTAAGCATTGCAAATAAAGGATGGTTGATTACTGGTTAAATTGCATCATCTCATTCAGACTCTGGTGCCAAGTATAGTGAATATGGTGGTCCATGGTATTTGATTACATAGTGTTATTTGTGTTTAATTTTTGAGAGAATTATAAGGCTTTCTGTATATATAAATAAGAATGTAATTTTGAATACACATGGATATATGCATGTGAAATATTCCTTTATGATGGATTACATTACTGATAAAAAGAAAAAGTTGATATATATGTTATTAATTTAATAATTTTATTATTAATTTCGTTTTTCTTAAAAACTGTGATATTATTATAAGAATTAATAGTGAGAGCATTGGGAGAATTTAGAGATACAGCAATACTGAATGAAAGATTGTTACAAAAATTAAAAAATTGTAATTTATAAAGTGTGCAAACTTTTTTTTTAATATATCATCCACTAGAAATTTATACATTGTATACTTTAAATAACAATTGCTAAAATTTCCCATAGTGGTGACGATTTTCTGATTCTTCTATATGAGTATTAAAATGCTTTGAATTACTAATTCATTTGGTGTTTTTCTGACTTTTTTCATGAAAGATGATGTTCTACAGGTCTTACAAAAACTTGGGAATATTATTTTTAACAGTAATATAGTTAGTTATCCCTTGATCTCACTCATAATTGTTCTAGTAAAAGTACTCCGAATTTAGCCTTTTCCCCATTTCATTTTCTTTTTTTATTACTTATGCTCTGAAAATTCTTGACATTATTTCACTTTTTATCATGTATAACATTAAAGAGATATTTATCAGATTTAAAATTAATATAAACTTTATTAATAATAATAAATAGCTACTCTTAAACAAGAATGAACATTCTAACTACAAGAGAAAAAAAAAACTGGTATAGAAATGAGTTTTGTAATGTCTATACCAAAGGTGGACAAATGCTGTTTTCAGAGTCACATGCGGCTCTTAGTTCAACTGAATGCGGCTCCCATCGAAATTCAATTTTATTTTAAATACAGTATTTCAGAATTTTTTTTAAATGCACAAAAATGAATAATATGATAGAAATTTTAACAAACATTTTTATTACTTATTTTATTACATATTATATCACGTATGTATGTACATACCATTTTCAAATACTCTACATTAATGATATCTACAGAATCTTAAAAAAATTACCACATGTGCATATTTATGATTTGTGAAATTTTATAGTTATATATTTCAATCGTAATTTTCATATCAGCTAAATATCCTATTTCATATTTCCCCCCAAAAATCTGGTAAATAAGACTTTTTATTGAGCAATTTAAATTTGTTTATGATGTGTAATTTTTCCACGGCCAGTTCAAGCTTTCTAATGACATATGTACAAGTCAAAAAAATTCAAGTGTTGCTACACTATCATTCAATTCCCAATTCAAACTACTTTCGTACATATAAATAGCAATGTAACAAACCTTGATCTAAGGTGTATAATTAACTTTGCTATTTAAAAGGTGAGTTATCAGGAAAAATCCCATTAAGTCATGTTCATTTAACAAGGTTTAGAATCTAAGCAAAAGTACCCTAAATCCACTCATGCCCGAGATACACAGGTCAGGAGCAATCATGAATTCTGCCCTATTTGCTCTTCTCTAAAACTATAACATTATAAACAACACTTCTGATGATAACATGAAATTTTATTCATTCTGGTCCCAGAGACACAGCAGAGAAACATGAGATCTAGCATAAATAAATAATGTTAAAACTTGGCTCAATCAATACCTTATGTGAAGGGACAATTTATAAATTTTAAATGAATTGCACACAGCTAGCATTGCAAAAGAAACATGAATTATAAAATAGTATCCATCCAGAATGAGCAAGAACAGAACAATCCAGAGATAAATATCTATTTGAAGTAATCAGTTATAACTTCTAAATAATATTAATATTATTATAAAGACTAAATGGGATTCAATGAGTGAGAGTCAGTAAGACACAACGCATGAGTAATTATTAAAACATAATAATTTAATAAATATAAACAATTTAATTTACATTAGAAACATAGCACAGATTTAATGCGGTTATTAATTTGCATATAAGCAACTGATTTAGTATGCTAATGAGTTATAGTATAATAATAAATTAATGTTATCAATGCGGTGATCATTACTTTAAGTAATGATAAGGACGTTTACAAATTCATCTCTAAAGAGAGATTTACTCTTGAGATGATAATTAATAATTTATCGTTTATGAGCATATTTGGGCCTGTACAAAGGAGGAATGGGTTAGCCTAAATTAGCTTTACCATGACAATCCTAAAATATTCGACTAATGATAAAATGAGTGGTTTATAAATGTCACTGCGCCACGTCTTATAGATAAAATGAGAAATACATATAAAAGAACTCGCAGTGCTAGCTAACTATAATGACAGCGTTTAAAATGGAGAAGATGTCCGTCTTTGGACTGGAAGGCTTTATCACATATATGATTCCGCTTGTATTTATCACAAGGCGATATTCGAAAATATGAGTGGTAAGGATTCCATGGCACGCCCTCCAATGTGTCATATGCAGAGCCTTAATACTCTAATGTTTATCCTGAGATCGGTTATACCAAACCTCATTCCTATACGAGTTACATGAAGAAAATCCGGATTTCGGATGAGTAAATATGATAAAGCAAAATATAATTCTTTAAAATGCTATCATAAGTAAGCAACGTGAATATGGCTTAAGTCTTAAATGACTAATGAAATAATTTAAGCTTAAATAAAGCAATAATAGCATGTGTAACTTTAATAAATTTAGGATGTCGAATATAGAAGAGGGAAAAATATTATTTTTCCTATTTAACAAGCCCAAGCATTCCTAAACGACAATATATTAATTAATTTAACTCTTAATGGTGTATAAGTAATAAATAGTTATTAAAGTATATTAATAATCAAATTTATTAAAAAAAACATAAATTGCATTTAAATATCTATAGTGATATGATTTTTAAACAATCCGCCATTAACCATAATTTCAAAATATTTAACCGAGCGAACAGCGTTCAATAAGAAATTTTATGTTTAAACTATTTAAATATTCCAAAATATCGGAATGATGGTTGAAATAATATAAGTTCACTAGATTAAAACATTAGCACACTAAAACTAATTTAATAAGATATATATTTAAAATAAGTTTTGCCGCATGAAATAAAATAATTAGAGTGTGAAACTTAAAAAAAAAACTAGTACATAATTCTGTGCTTAGCGTTTCAAAGAACACGTTTAAAAACTTAAGAGAGAAAATCACAAACTTAATGATAATTAAGTTTATAATCAGTTATAAAATAAATAAAGATTACATTCTGATTACAATTAAGATTTAGGAAAGAAATGAAGTGAGGAGAATTAAGAGTTCATTCTTCGGCAAAACGAATTACCTTTAGAAGTTATGGTGGCCACTTATAATAACATATACAAAGTTTAGCAAAGCACAATATTAATAAAATAATGGTAGGCATCTTCCAATATTCTTTACAATTAAACATAACAGTTCTCAAGTAGCGATGGCATGGCAGAAGGCAGGACAGAGATGATTTAAGATCAGGGAGGCAAATTCCTTTTACTCACAGTCCATTTTTGTTACCACTCTCTACACAAATACCAGAGAGAAGATAGTGATTTGAACTCCTTTTTCGCGTTCCTAGAACTTCTGCTCCTCCTATACTTGAAATTTAGCAATATTGGAAGATGTAAACAATACGTTCCAGAAAGCAGATTATTTAAACGTATTTTTAAAATTGCAAATAACTTTAAAATATGATTTTTTGGTTCGACTTGAAATGAGAATGACATTTTTAAATTGTAATAATATTTTTTTAGAATTTCTGGCATTGCTTTAGCTCTACATTAATTGTATTTATTTTTATATCTATAATACATATACGCACATACACAATTATCTAAATGAAGGGGATTTACAAGCTTGAAAATAAAATATACTTAAGCTAAAATAATAATTCAACTGGTTACACATAACCTTTTCTTAAATAAACAGGGTGGAAGTGATATGTGTATACGTGTGTGCTTAACATTCCTGGATGACCAAATAAACATATAAACAGGTTCAAACCTACTTTAAAGGTATGTAATGTTATCAGGCAGTGAAGTTAAATATGTACTACAGATTTACCACTTCAGTAGACAAAGAACCTGAAGTGAATGCAGTGACAAGCCATTAAGTCTTGTTGGTCTCTGAACTCTTCTTAAGCTAATAGCAACAGTTTTACCCTTCCACACAAGTCTTAATTGACATTGCAAAAATTCTCACACCTTTACCTCAAATAAAACCAAAGAAACTTCATTATTGGGATGCCTATCTTCTTTTTTTTTTTCAACAATTATCCCAGATCATAACATTCTCACCTGTACAAACTTTGCCATTATAAAGAAATATAAAAGATGTAATCTAGAACCAAAATATTTGGACTTTCTTCTAAAGCTAAATCTCAATGCCCTTCCAACAAGCCACTTTCTTGTGATGTATAGAGGTTTTTCATCTTTGGACCCTGTTTGCTCACTCTGCCATAGGGAGGATGATACCATATTTCACATTTTCAACGATTGTCCCTCTCTTCAGGGCTGTAGAATATTGATTAATCAAATTTATACACAAAAACATCCAATTATCAACACACTCATAGAAGGTTTTGTTTATGGGGATTTTGCAATTATAAGAAGTGCAACTTTCATCACTTTCTGTCTATGGTTTGTTAGATGCTTCCTAATCTTCAAGTCAGTTATACCTGATCCAACATTAATTTTTTTTACAAAAATTAAAAGATATCAAAGAAAGAGATTTGAAGTTAGCTTCTCACTTTATAGTAAATTCCACATGGAATCTTATTAATATTGGACATTAAGTAATTTGATGGTTTATAAATGTATTGCCAAATTTAATGTTATTTTATAATTTTTTTTTTATTGTAAACATAGTTGAATAAACCTGTTTTTGATAAGTTAACTTTATGCTATTTATTTTTCTCAGCAAAATATGTACATCAAACATTAAAGAGATAAAGTCTTCTAAAACATAAAGATAGATTCTTTTGTTCTAAATAGATGAACACTCTTCCCATAAGATCCAATTTTCCCTAAAGGATGAACATCATTTTAATACTGCTCTTAAATTCTAAAAAAATTTCATTATAGGATATTAAATACTGTCAAGTTTTAGCAACCAATAATTTATCAGAATAAATGTTTTCCTTTATGTTTTTTTTTTTCCTCTTATATATAAAATATTCCTACAACAAGGAAGTTCAAACAAATTTCTCACAAAATTGATCCAATTACATTTTCTCCTTCTTGCTTAGATTTAAATTTTCAAAATGAAGCTAGATAGACAAAACAAATTTTACTAATAAACTATTGGTGTCAACAAAAAACCTACAAAATATTATATTTACTTTAACTTATGAAATCATTAATAATGTTTTTTATTTCTTCCTTTTTTTTAAGCAACTAAACCAAAGACCATTCTCAGGAAGTAAATTATGACATATAATCTCATCTAACATAGTTCTTAGTAATTATACATTAATGTTTTACTTGACTAATCACGGAGCATAAAGAAAGTTCAATATAGAGAGATTCCCTTTTTTTTTTTCATTTGCATTGATTAAACATTCATTTTATCAAATTGAACTTCACAAAAGAAATCATTTAACATTATACTTTTAGAATTTATACTTTCCATCTGATTCTTGATGGAATTAGGTTATTATAGCAAGGCTTTAGTTCTACTTTATTTTATTAACTGGAGTTAGCATATTTGTAATTTTTAGTAAATGTTCAAAAGTAATATTTCCCATAGATTTTTAGCTTTAAATTCAATATTAATTTATCATTAAATCAAAATGCAGAAAAGTTAGCAAATATCAAATTTTCTTACAGAAACAGGCTCCAAGATACAAAAACTTTTCCATTTTACTGACAATATAGTATGGATGATAACCAAGAAATTGCAAGATGAATAGTGGTCAGACTGAGGGACTTATTAGTTTCATTCATCCTTATGTTGTGTACAACATGGTATTTGCTAAAATTAATGAAAAAAAAACCTCATCCCTTATTTATAACATTCTATTGGAATTGCATGAGTTTTTAAAAAGAGAGCACATGATATGACAGAAAATTCCATTCCAATTTTGACAGTAATTTATTTATTTTAAAACTATAAACAAAAAAATATGGCTTTCAAAAGTAAATATAAAGATGGCAATTTCTTTGTGAAGATTTCCAAAATTAACTGTATCAAGTCTTAATGCTGCTATTGATATAAGAACATTGTTTTAACTATCAACAAATCATCACTAAAACTTGCAAGGTTACTCCTCCACCCATACCATTCATCTTTTGAAAAAATTGAAAATTAGAGAATTAATACCCACATACACACACACATACAAACAACAATTCTAATCTGAGCTTTCATTTGCATGTGCAATATTTATATTTATATTTCAGTACAAACATTTATGTATTTATTTATTAGTAGATCGGTGTATAGACATAATGGATTAAAATAATTTTCTTTTTATAACTTAAGAATTTTCACTTTATTTTAACCAGAGAATGGTTGCAGTTTTTTTTCCCGAAAAATTCAAAATACTATATTTCATAACGATTTTTTTAAATAATAATACAGACTCATTGATCTTTACAATATATAAATCTTATATAGCAAACTAATTTTACATTAAATACATTTCCTAACATAATTACTATGTTTTTAAATTTAGAAATATATAAATATAATAAAAAAGAGATTCATATGTTCGGACATAAAAAGGAGAGTCATATACAGAGAAGTAAATCTTTAAATTAAAATCCTTTGTTTTCATGCTAAAATGAAGAAGAAGAAAAAAGAATAATGAATTGAAATAATTAAATTTAGAGGAATATATTAATAGTAAATGCTCTTAAAATGGATAACTATTCTACTGTAGAAAAAAAAATCCAACAATGTAAATCTGAACTCTACAGGACATTTTACTAATGACCTAACATCTAAGCTAAAGAGAGTAATTAAAACAGACAGAGAAAAAATAGCAATAAAGGTTTCAGAATCCCTATCACATACATTATCAATAAGAATGTAGTATAAAACTGAAAGAGGTGGCCTGGGAGAGATAAATACTAAATGAATTTGGATCCAAAAAGAAAGACTCTTTCATGTAATATATATATAAAAAAACAAACCATGGATAATGGAATATTAAGTTTCTAGAAAGAAAGTGGATTTGAAACATTTGTCCATTCATATTTTATAAATTATTTCTTTCATTTATATTATTTGTAACATTTATAAAATATTTATAAAATTCTAATAAATAAATAAAATTATTATAAGTTCTTATATTAAACAATCAGTCATTTGAAATGTTTTTAAATGGAAACATTAAAATAAACACACGCACAGTTTATAGATTTATATGTACACAGAAAATAAAAGACCCATTAACCAATGTCATACTACAGATTAATGGAGTTAGTGTGATATTATGCAAATATAAAACTGAGTGAACAAAAAGATATTGCAAGGCAAAAACAAACAAATAATATGATATTTCAACATTTATATTTATGTTAAATCAAAAATTGATACACATGTATTTCTTATGTAAAAATTGTGGGGGAAAAAGTTCACCATTAGTTAGGATAGTTATTTAAAAGATTTCATAAGATGGATTTAAAAATAAATACTAGATATAACAATAAAAATAAGGACATTAATTACATTTTGAAGTTAATGTCAGAAACTTTACAAATAAGTTAGACAAAAAAATTAAATCTCTATTATTAGCAAAAAAAATAATAGATACAAACTAATTCAAACATTGGCAATCTTTTTTAAGCAGCCGAATGTGTGAAACATTTGTCATTATAATTGAATAGTGTTTCTACAAGAAAAATTTCAGAAACATATTTAGTACAAAATATATCAAAACAAAATTCTTTTTAAAAAAAAATCATGTCATTTTTATATAACAAAAATTAGAAAAAAAATTAACAAAAAATAGAAAAGAGATATTTATGAATTTTCGTGATAAGCATTTTTTTTACAAGATCTTCAATATTTACTGGTTTTTAAAAACTTGCAACTTGTAAATTATCTTTAAAATGCTTATTTGTCAATTATGATTTTATTTTTGACTTTATGATTTTCATGTCAGAACAAATTCTTAGCATTCAAAAGCATTAACATGATAGTATATCTTATAATGAAGCATGCACTTTTTGGATAATACAGTGGAGCTGCAAACTGCTATATTTTGTTCCAAATCTCCTTCGTATTCAAAAGAAATAGAGTATAACAGTTCACCTTTTGTTGATAAACATTGATTAGAATAGAATATGTATTCATTTATTGAAATGCAGATATATAGTACTCTTCAAAAAACATATATATTGAACCAGGTCCATCAAAAGAGAGTGAAGTTTATTCTTGTATGTTTAATACCTTTTATAATAATTTTAAAAAAAGCACATGAACGACCGGTCTTTAAGCAGAGAAGTAGAATACCATTGATAGATAAATCATCAAGGGTACCTACAACCAGATGGAGACTATACAAAGCACAATCTATGATTATATTTTCAGGCTATATCACTTCTCGACTGCTAGATTCAAACCCTTGCGATCCAAAGCATTTTATTTGTTTTGAGGATTAACATCAGGCTCCAGCCAACCATATGTTATATTCATAGGCATGCTTTGGACAACAGGCACACAACTCAGCACTTGATATATCCCATGACTAGCTCATACTCTGTCTCAGGGTCTAGCACATTACTTTAAAAAAAAACTCTACATTAATTTACTGGTGATATAGGGACAAGAGAGAGAGAGAGAGAAAATAAACCAAATTACAAGTAAGCAAACATTATTATTTATTTACATACACATATATAGTTAATGTAATAAAATATAAATGACTTTAGACTATAGTTATAATAGACCTTCATTAAAAAGAGTTCATTTCATTTAAAATCAAGTATCTACTTGGTTATTTAAAAGTATCTTTACCTAGGTTTTCATGACTGTCAATTCCCAACTGGTTGGCTTTTTGGTCTCCATTGATGGTTCCTGAGCTTGTTTTCCATTCTTTGTGTTGGCAGTGAGAGAGAGAGTTAGTGGCTGTGTCTATTTACAATCCAGACATTGTTCTAGGTGTTGGTTCAGGTGATGTTTCAGTTGATTTTTTTTTTGTTAAGGGAGGCCTGAAGCCCATCTGAACATCCTATGGCTGTCCAGCAATACCTATTGCTAGATCTGCAGCATTTGCATTGATGATGACTGCAACCATAATTGATTGGCTTACTATGGCATATGCAGTTTCAGAATATCTGGATCTCTGGAGCAATGAATAATCTAAGAATACAAATGAAGACTGTAATGATTCAACCACAAAATGCAGACTAAACTGATTTACTGATTGCAGACCCGACTGTATAGCAATAAAATGAACCCAACTAAAAAACAATAGTTAAGATACAACTTTTATATTACTCTCTCCTTGGTTCTTTTTACCATCTTTAATTAATCATAATTAAAATCTATATTTTTAATTATTTTTTACATTTCCTTAATTAATTGATTTTTACATTTAATATCTTATCATCCAGGAATCTGGCAAATTGAATTGCATCCCAAAGCCAATGAGATATTTTCACAAAAGTTTCACATTTGTTTATTTTTAGGCATTTTATTTAACTATTTTAAAAAGGGTATGCTGAGTTTTAAATCTTGTTACTTTTCCATTAGACTCCCCCCCACCCACTCTTTAATGCTAAAAACTATCTTTTATTTTAAAAAAAAGATGATGCAATACGTTTATTTTAGCAAGTTTGCGTTTCTTAAAAAAAAAACTCTTTAAAAACAAATCCCACAGATATTCCCACCGTAATAAGACTTAGAAACTCTGCCATGATTATATCTTTTCTGGGTGTAAAACCACAGTGCTTCTCCTGTGGTCAAAGAACCCACCTAATAAAAGATTGTCTAGCCAAGATCTGTGACACATGTGGCACAAAAAAACCCGACTACATAGATGCAAGAAAAGCCCCAACAACTCAACAGATATAACAAATCTTCAAAATAAAAAAACCTCTGTACTGTCACCTCAAACCTTTACACATAATATAGAATCAGATCAATCTAAAACAACTGAAAGAAAATCATACAGAATCGAAACTGAGCCCACCCCAACAAATGGTTTATCAGCCAGATCTCTGCCAAAACATACTCAAACCGCTGAAGTGTCAGACAGTCCACAGAACTTATCTTCTCTTAAGGCCCACACCTACAATCCCGAAGTCACAGAAACATCAAAATCTCCAAGAACACAAACACCTTTTATCAACCCTAAGTCATACAGGTCTAAAGATAATTCTAGGGATGATTCATTGCTACAAAACCAACATGGCAGATTGAATCAGGATCACACTACATCCAACCATCCCAAGGGCTCCAAAAACACATCCAGCCATGCAGACACATCTCAGACGCATCATCCTGCTAACCACAGGAATAATAAAGATCACCATATTCCCATTAAAATTTCACCTTCTCCTTCGATCAACTCATCAGACACTGAAACTGAGATGGACCTAACTAGCTATACAACTTCCACTAGGAAAAAATCCACTCGCTTGAATGGATCCAGCTCAGAGGATGAGTATTCATTAACACAGTCATCCAATCATTACCATAACATTAAGTCCAAGGAAACCTCTAAGTCCCATACTTCAAAAAAAAAATGGAAAATTGCTAATTCTATTTTGCCTAACTCTCAAATCTATTCGAAGGATGAGTTTTCTAAAGATGAAATCCTGACCGAGCCTTTGAGATTTAATAACCAAAACAGCGCTCAACTCAAAATTCCTCTGGCGGTAGACTCTGACCAATCCCCAGCTTATGACTAAGGTCTCTTGCCAGATAGCTGGAGTTAATGTCAGAGGCATTAATTCGCTTACACGAGTACATGCCATAAGACATTGGTTTAATTCGTTTACCCCCCACATTATGTTTATGGGCGAAACCAAATATCACCAAAAGTCCAATAGCCTCATTTTAACTGAGCTTAACAAGCTTGGCTATACATATCTAACAGTCAACCTTACAGCTACTGAAGGCGTAGGTATCTTAATAAATAACAAACACCCCCCTAACAAGTTTAAGATCACCTACCAAGATAAGAACCTTATCTGTGCCAACCTAACCTATGGCAATAATATAATCAATGCATTTTATGTCTACACCCCCAATAGCCATGCAATATTCCTTCGGATCATAAACACTATAAATATGATAACAGCCAACAATAACTCCCCAGCACTCCTCTTTGGGGACTTCAACGTCTCCTATGATCACTTTACAAACAAGTATCTTCACTTGCTCAACAGACATTTTATTAATGGCAGGGGCTTCTTTCCTCATAACGCCTATTCTTACTACACCAAAAAGTATCATACATTAATTGATCTGATGTTTTACACCTCTGAACTCCATCATTGTCTGGAAGCTACTCTTCAACCTGTTCCCTTCTCTGACCATCATGCTATTATCACCACACTGCAACTAACCAACTACTCCTCATCCTTTCTCAACCGGTCAATCAGAATGTTAACTAAAGCTTCCATGACTGAAGCCATTGTATCTGAAGCATACATCCTCTTCCACAAAATCAACATACTAAAAAGGCCCCCAGAAGAGGCATGGTTCGCCTTCATTGGGATAATCCATTCCTTGATTGCTCACTATACTAGAAACAACAAAGGGCCATCTACGCTTATGAATGAGCTTGACCAAATCAATAATAAAATAAAGACATGCTCAACTGAACCAGATCATATCAAACACCTTCTATCACTAAAACATCAGTATAAGGAAAAACAGATGGCTATTGTGGAGTATATTTCTATTAAAAGATCACAAAACTTTCTTACTACCCAACACTGCTGGACTCGGGGATATTTGCGATGGGCATTGGGAGCTAGGAAAAAACTTAACACTCCAACCTCCCTTATTGTCAATGGAAACTATGTCACTGGTCATCACATGATTGAACACATTGGTCTTCACTTCAAAAACCGACTTCAAAATAATATTCCAAAGACTATCAGTGAATGGCTGGATCACCCATCTGCTATAAACCATGGCATAACAGCAGCTGATCTTAAAAACCGTCTATCAGCACTTTCTGACAGTGTTCATCCTGGGATGCATGCTATACCAAGATTTTAATTTCCCACCTTGATAACTTTGCTATCCCAATCATGATGAGCATGATCAATTATCTATCCACTAAAAGAAGAAAAATAAATAATCTCTACCCGATTGCCTTAGTGCCATTCATCAAGAAGAACAAAGATCCAACCAACATCCATAACATAAGGCCTATCTCCATTTTAATCAAAGTTATCGAAGGTGTAATTAAAGAGAAAATCCAGCAAAAAATTTTAGACAATATTGTTCAGTCACAATATGCAAGAAAAGGATCTTCAGCCCTAACAGCAATGGGTGAAGTCAAGATTCTCCTTGATCATATTAGATCTAATCGCTTATCAAAACCCATTGCAGTCCAGCTAGACATAACAGAGGCTTTTGACTCGATTAATATTCACACACTTCTTACTCTTCTAAAAGACCTCAACATTCCTTCTCATATTATACAGATTCTGGAGAATCTTCTCTACAATAGGCTAATTCACATCTCCTTAGATGGATTCTACACAGATGGGTTCTCCCCCGACCTGTCTATTCCTCAAGGATCTCCATTGAGTGCCATCCTTTTTATATACTATCTCAACCCCCTATTGAGAGATATAGAAATCTCATTCACCGGAGTATTCATTCCTCGCATCAAAAAATCCTTCAAGTTGTTTGCATATATGGATGATGTCCTCGTAATACTACCATCTCAAAAACATCTCCCAACACTCTACAAGATTTTGGATAAATTTGCCCGTGATTCACAACTCAAATTTAACTCCAACAAATCTTCATCTTGGAAAATTCTATCAGGAAAGAAAGTCTCATCTAGATTTCTAGCTGAGCCCCAGGACTTTCTTGGCTTCCCTATCTCCATGTCTCAAATAGCCATGTCAAAAAAACTACAGAACTCCTTAATCAACTCCACATCCCAGATTATTCAATCCCTTTCCAGGGTGTATCTCTCCATACAGGGAAAAGTAGCGCTACTGAACATGAAAGTCATGTCCAAGATTGCATACTACCTCCCCATCATGACAGCAACAAAAGCCTTTACCAAAAAAATCAATAGTCTATGTGCTAAACTCTTTTGGAAAAACAGTAACGTCTATAAGCATGACAAGGATGCAATACCATCGCAAATCTAATGGGATGTCCTTTCACTCCATCCCCTCAATTATCTTTCAAAAATCTCACACATTAATTCATAACCTCTTACAAAAACATGATTCCTTCAATATTTCAGAGGCCGTTCAACCGACGGACAGACCTCCTCCTCAAAAATGCTGGCTAGACCAGGTTCTCCAGCTTCTCAATCAATTTACATCTAATTTACAAAATCCATATATTACAAAAATCACCATCTGGCAAGCCCACCATAAAATCAACCCTGAAATCAACTCAATGTTGCCAATGCTTGGCATCACTAATCATAGAATTACTTCAATATTCAAGTTCTTAGCATTAGAGCCTAAATTTTTAAACTACCTAGTAAAAGTAAATCTGGGAGCCATGCATACCAACTGGTTCCTCCACCACAAGAGATTTCTTAACAACATTGACCCTATCTGCCCAATCTGCAAGAGGCATGATGAGACATTTGACCACATAATTCGCTCATGTACCGGACTTAGTAGTATCAAATTTTTAATTTTCCAAAACAGTAAAACTGATATTTACAGAATCCTCTCGCTAAAAGAATCTCTACAAAGTAAACAATTTCCAATTATAAGAATGTCAGTATTTCTCACCCACTCTATCTGGAATGTGAGATGCAAATTAGTATTCACAAATCCTCCACCAGACCCAAACAGTCTATTCATTTCTCTCTTAAACAAAATCAAAAATAAAGACATGATCTTTTCCTCCAAATTTTTATTTGAAGAAACCTGGAATCTATTCCAAATTCCAAAGCCCAATACATTTCCAAATAGCTTATGACAACAATCTATAAACCACAGGATTTATTCCATACCCTGGATTAATATTTTCATAAATCATTGACTACCAACCCAGTAGTGACATTATAGACTCTTTTTTTGTCAATGTACTATAAAAAATTACTGTATTAAAAAACCAATATTCTCCCTAAATAAAATTCTTTTAAAACTAAAAACATTATATATTTCTTTCTATTTAAATTTGATCATTTATTTTTAAATGATAACATATGTAATGCAGAATATGTGTTTTTAACATATATATTCACTAGCAGTACCACATATATATAAAAGATAGATGCTTTTTATATGTATATATAAATCAAAATTATAATATAAACAAAATTTTAAAATAATAATAATAATAATAATAAATGAAGAAGATATTTATTTTATTTTACTGAGTATGTGTTCATTCACTCATGCACCTATTGAAGCAATAAGAAGAAAAAATAACTTCAATGTATTTTTAACTTTAAATTAAAGTAAATAGCATAATACATTCTGGGCAATATTTTTTTTTTTTTTACAATAACTTTTTTCTTGTAAAGAAACAACAGTCACTCTTTTTCAAGAAATTACTATCCCTAATTATGTTAATGTTTAACCAATAATATGAAATTTTTTAAAACTTTTACTTCTAGAAAATATTTTAAGCAAATTACTGTACATCAAATTCAAAAAGAATAATAAAAGAAGAAAAAATCTATGTGCTTTCAACATAAACTGAAAATATTTTATTTATATATGTAATCTGTTCATATTCAGCTCAGACAAGAAAAGTATCATCTGAATATTAAAATTTCTTAAATTTTACTGTCTTTTTTTTATTTATTTACATTTTTGTTTGCTTGTTTACATTTTATACTGGATACTCCATAAGTAAAATTGCATAATTAGATACAAACATAGTTCATTGCTTCATTATATTCTTCAACAAGAGCTATATAAAATAATACAAAGATTTATTTTAAAATTTTTGCCATAGAAGTTAATTACTGTCTAGTTCAATTATTTTCCATTGTATTTCTTTTCACCCTATTTTTCAACATAAGCATTAAATGACTGCAAACAAATTAAAATCAATTTCTTTAACTAAAATCTAGAAGTCAGTTTCTTTTTTCAAACTATTTGACTCATCTGCTTAATTAATATATTTAGACACTTGTGATTGTGAAAAAATAGGATGCATAACAAATCCCTGAGTTGAATTCTTCCAAACTTGAAGCTTCATTTGGTAGGTTTTTATATGTCTTTACAATTCATTAATTAACTTAATTTTCCTTTTGTAATATGATCATTTAAAGGCATGACATAATCTTAAAAAATGTGAGACCCCTATGCACTTATTAATACTGAAACAAATTTATCTTTGATCTCCCAGAAATTGTGTACTTCTTTAAGTCTATAAAAATGTTGAAGGATTTTCCTTTTGCTTAAATAATCAGCTATACAAAAGAATATCAGATCTCCATTCTGTTTAAAAATTTAAACTGTTCTTATAAATGCTCAGCATTTTATAAAATTGATGCTAAAAATAATGATATGCAATCATTTATAAATTTCATTGACTTACTCATGTATTTTCTTGATGAAATATCAAATAAAATGTTGCAAAGTCATTGCCTGCCAAATTTAAAAAGCCTAATTTTGAAATAAATCCAATCTTATAGCCTATAATTCAGGAGCCACAACTGTTGAAACACTGACCAAAATTTCAAGAGGGAGATTTCATTTTGTTATTTGTATTTATATATTGGATTATTTTCATCATCTAATATTAAGTATGGTTCGGTTGGTTAGAGCATTATCTTAAAATTCAATACTTAAGAATCTAAGGGTCCAGGTTGGCCCATGCTAGTACTATCATTGGTCAAGCCAGCAACACCTGAAGAAGAAAGAAGAATAATACCTATCAAAATGTTGTGCATATACTAACCTTTGTGCTATTACTAACAGTTAAATGTAATTTGAAAATTTAAATTTTTTGTTTAAACATTTGATACTTAATATTAGATGATGGAAATAGTCCAAAATAACATCATCACAAACCTTCAGGAAAACATTAATTTTGTTATTGTTTTTTTTTTTCTTTTTGTAGATGTCAATTCCTATTTTGATACCTTTCATCGTTTGGAAAGAAAATATTTTTTCAGCAACTTTAAAGATTGAAGCATTGTGTTATATAAAAATTATAAGTTGAACTAAATCTAATATGATAGTATTTTTGTCAATAGCTATAGAAAATGATCTAAATTCAGATAATTTTTTTTTTTGTCTAGCTTACATTCAATATTGACAACAATTTTTTTCAATTCAACTTATTATTTTTCTGTAAGACAAGCTTTTGATTTTTTTGGATCCAAAATTTCAGCAACTTGCAGAAAGCAATTTTTCATAAATTTTGATGTAATAATTTTTAGAATGTTTATTACCTTTTACTCTATTAATGTTACTTACACAATTTTTATAAGCCAATATGCCTTTTAATAAAGAACATACTTAGCAACTGATCTGTTTCATTAAGTTTCAATTTTAAGCTTCCAATATATACAGAATGTTTGGTAGTAATTAATGATACTTAACAAATTCTTTAAATGCAGAGAGAAAATGGAACACATTAAATAAATTAGAAATTTTCTCCTATTCTCAGGAAGCTTCGTTTTTTAAGATTAAATCATAAATTAAGTTTATTATTAAAATAAAAGTTGAAAGTTTAAAACTAGTGAGATGTCAGAATGTTAACGGAGTGCAAGAGAGTTAATAAACAAATAAAAAAAACCTCTATCTAACTATGCATTTCTACTTTTTAAAAATGTGATAAATTGCCCTCAAACTAATGTGCACATGTGAATATTGTTGCTCTTTCTCAGCATTGTATCAAATCATTTATAAATGATAGAAACAGAAATAAAAATTATTAAAATTAAAACATTAACTTTATTGGTGATAATTCAAGAAATTGCTCACTTAATATTAGTGAATGGGTAAGAATCAATGAAACACACAAAAAAATTTAAAAAAATATCATGCTAGTATAATTGGGAATTTTTTTTTTTTTTTTCGAAACAAAATATAATAATTGGGAAGATGTCATAAAAAAGTTATAAAAAGCCAAGTTTAATCCACAAGTAGGCCAAAATTGTCCATAATGATTTATAATACTTGAAATCTAAGAGTGAATAACAAATCTGCCACAATTGACAATATTCATTCAGTCGGGATAAAATTGCTGATAAAATTTGAGAATATTTTTGCTAAATTAAATGAAAAGAGTTAACTAGACAACAAAATTACATATAAAGATATTATATCACTTATGATCATTAGTTATCTCTGAAAAATAGATCCTGCAACACATATAATGATATTATCCAAGTTTGACTTTGGGTCAAAATTTATTGCTATTTATCTTTTAATATTATTGTTCTTTTTTTCTTCTACCTCTTTCATATTATTCACTGATCTTTCCATCAGATTTTCCATAATTTCTCTGCTCTAACTATAGACCCAATCTAATTCCATTTTGTCTTCATGATTTTTTCCAAAACAATTTTTTTTTCATTTATTCTATTCAATATTTCTGTAATGCAGATTTCATTTTTCATGTGTATCTTTTTCATTCTCCTCATTTCTAAAATCAAATTTCTATTTTTTTCCTTCTAACCTTTCTCGATTGTACTATGTTTCTCTACTTTATAAAGCTACCTTCACAAACAAAACATTTAACAAGTTTAAATTCTTTAAATTTAATTTTAATGGTTCAGATCTAACTTCTACTGCTAATAAAAGTTTGTTCATCTAATGTAATTCAGGTTCTACTTTATAAAGCTACCTTCACAAACAAAACATTTAACAAGTTTAAATTCTTTAAATTAAATTTTTATGGTTCAGATCTAACTTCTACTGCTAATAAAAGTTTGTTCATCTAATGTAATTCAGGTTCTAATTTCTTTATTGATACTTCCATTGTCATTAAGTCAATTTATTAAATATTTAAAAGCATTAACTAAATTTATAACTTCATGTCTTTAATCTTCCCTTCTCTCTATCAATTTTCATGACTTTTATTTACATTTAATTTTATCTCAAATTCTGTACAATCTCTGCCAATCCATATAACTATTTACTAACATCACCATTATTTACAAGGACATCATACAATTAGTAAATCTAAAATAATTAATCTTTTTCCAGTGCTAATTCCATTATTAAAGAAATATTGGTATACATAGATGGTAATCAATAAAACAATTGTCTTGCACATTTTATGTCTATTTCTTCTGTAAAAGAATGTTTAATGTTATATAGAAACAAGTTTGCTGTTAATGGAAAAAAAATTCTGATTCCTCTTTGAGACCTTAGAAGGAACTGAGTAGGACAAATTTGTAATGTCCATTTAATACATTTTTGTTGCAGCAGTTCTTATTGCTATATAATTATTCATAAGATATATGAACAATTCATGGGTTGTGTCAAACACAATCAGTGAGCATGGTGAAGCTACTAGCATTTTTTACATCTGAGTTTAATATCAAAAAAACACCATGGTCTTTCATTTTAGTTGCATGATAGTTCTTAACTGAAATGTCAATTAAGTTTTCTTGAAGAAAGAATGAATGTGTGCATGAATAAACTTTCTTTTAATAGATATTTGAAGTCATAATACCAAAACCTAAATTTCCAGAAGACTGTAAAGTTGTCAGACAAGGAAGTGATTGGTAGCCAAAAGTTGAAAGTGCAAAGAATCCCCTGCATACTGACCCAGCCTATTCATTGCCAACCTATATTTAGGTATTATAAGTGAAGATCATTTTCAAATGAAAGAAAATTGCACAAATTGGAGGAAAAAACTGTCAAATATTAAATGGATCATGAATGGATTTTCTGAAGTTAGAAAAAAGTGAAGACCAATTTAAAAAGTTGGCATGTAACATTACTACAAAGACTCAAATACTGGAAGTACAAGTGAAGTGGAATTTTTTATAAATAAAAGTGGAACAACAACAATGAGGAAAATGATGGTGTATGTCAAGACCAGTGTTCAACTTAATAAATGATACCAAATGCAAATAATTCAGGCTTATGCCCAATATGTTTTATACTATGATAAAGGGTAAAAATTATATTGATGCACAAAAGGCTTGTGATCAGTTGAAACAGCACTTCACAAGTGTCATGAGAAAGTTTAATGCTAGGATTGGAAAACAATTGAACGATAAAAGTGCTGGAAATAAATTTCATTACAGAGTTAGAAATAAGAGAGAATATAGAATATGAATTTTGCAAAAAAAAAAAAAACTAAGTTATGAATATTTTTTTCAGAAAAATGCAAAACAAAAATGAACATAAAGGCTCCAAGCAGAATTGAATTATATTTTGACTAATAGAAAATATATATTTCATGATTGTAATGTTCTTAGTAAATTCAACAGATGAATTAATTGTAGACAAAAATTATTAAGGAAAATAATATTCATAGTTGATACTTTTAAACCTTCAGAAACTTTCCAATGAATACAAATTAGAATTTGAAAATCATATTAAAAAATTAACAGCTATTGAAGATAACTCAGATTTGACTGAAATCAATAGAAAAATAACTGTTACACTATTAAGAACTACAACACAGATGAAAAAAAGCAGTAATTTCTACTGAGACAAAACATATGAAGAAAAAAAAGAATATGAAAATATATAAAAATGATCCATTGAAAATAACTGAACATTTAGAATTTTATTAAATGGTATAAGAAGAATTAATAACACTAGAAGAAAATATAATTGTGAATTAGCAAATAAAGTTATGAAAAAGAATAAAAGACTCAAAAGTTTTAAATCAACATCTTTGTATTGGTTGAAAACATTTATACAGTAGAGAAAAAAAGATAGAACTATTAGTAAAAAGAGAGATGACATCATGAAATTTATGGAAGAAATAATTATACAGCAATAAAGAACAAAAAACAAAGTATCCTCTAAAGTTACTGCTTCTAAATTGCCTCACATGTTAAATGAAGAAATGAGATATGCAATTAAATCTATGAAGACAGAAACACAAGTAAATGATGAAATTATTATTGATATCTTAAAAAAAAGGGAAATTGTTGGGAAACTTATATACCAAATAGTTAAATGATAAAGATGTACCAGATGTTTGACAGTAATATTGATATTTAAAAAATGAAATAAAAAAGATATTACAAATTACAGACTTGTAAGTCTTTTTACCAGTTTCACACAAACTTTTTACCAAAATAATTATAACTCATCTACAGTGATGTGATTTTACCATAGTGGATCACATACAAATATTGAGAAAAGTTATAGAAGGAATCAGTGAATATGAGTTGCGATTATGCTTTGGATTTGTAGATTATGAAATGGCATTTCATTCTGTAAGCATTTTTACAGTGATTAAAGCATTGGCCCATCAAGATATAGATCCAGAATATTGATTCTTATGAAAAATATTTATCAAAATGCCACATTAATGATTCCAAATCTCCAAAACTTTTAACAATAGTTTTACAAGATATATTTTGCAGATGATGATATTGTGTTTGCAATTAATGCTACGTAATGTGAAAAAAATGTTGCAAGAATTATCATATAAAAATAAAAAAATAGGTCTGAAAATAAATGTTCAAAAAACAAAACTAATGTTCAAAGGATTTTCTCAAAAAAAAAAAAAAAAGAAAATAAAGATTGATAAGATGAATTGGAGAAAAAATTAACTACTACAAATACCTTAGTCAGATTGTTAATGCAGATGGAAACATAATGGCTGAAATTAATCATATAATTAAACTTGGTGGAGTGCTTTTGATAAAAACAATTTAATATTAAAAGGAAATATACTTATGTTTTAAAAAAAAAAAATTTAATTAAAGTGTTTTACCAATTTGTACTTATGGCCCTGAGACTTGGACGCTTAACAGAAACCAATACAGAGATTTCAGACCATTCAATAAAATATGGAGAGATATATGATAGAAATAACAAGAAAGGATCAAAAATGAAATTTATGAGTAAGAGAACAAACAGTATTACTAACATTATTGAAAGAGTTAAGAGATTAAAGTGGAGTTGGGCAGGACATATTGCTAGAAGAGATTATAATAAATGAACAGATAAAATCTTAAGCGGGATTTCAAGAGATTGTAAAAGACCTAAAAAGAGCCAACATATGAGATGGATAGATGAAAGAAGTTTTGTTAGTGATATGAAAAAAAGAGAGGCTGGATATTGGGAAAACTAGATTAAACTTGGAGACATCCTGCAGTAAATTGATAATAGTTGAAAATGATGTAGATGGTGATATACAAATTATCCATTTAATGTTTTTCTTTTGAATCTATACCTACATCATTCTTCTTTGTCAGAAAATATTTCCTGAAATTACTCAACAGCTCTATAGAAATTATTGATGTGTTATCTGAAATAAAATCTGATATTGCCATTTATATATATATATATATTTTCTATGTAGGCATAAATAATATTAACTATAGCCCACATAAACAGTAATTGCATATAGCAATAAACAATGATTGGCTGTCACAATTATAATTAAGAGGATACATGCCATTGCTGCTAAATATCTTATAGTAAATGCAAAATTATTTTGATTTTTGTTCGCCATTGTTTATTTTAAAGAATAAAAATAAAAAAGGAAAATGAATTGTAAAAATCAAAATCAAAATGATAATGAATAGTGAGATACAGATATAGTAATAAGATTCTAGGTAATAAATTTCACTTTACTATACTGGAATATGTCACTTAATAGTCAATTCTCTTACAAATTGTGGTTCTGCATGAAAACATTGATTATATTCATAATCAATTTACCTTTGTTTACATAGGTTCACTGATTTTTTCTTTAGACTTTAGCTTCATCACTTCAAAAAGATATCACAACATAAAAGGACTCTTCTCTTGACCTAACTAACCAGTTGAATTACAAAAAATTTACTAGACTATATATAAATATATATTACTATATTGCAATGATTCCATGCTATCAATTTTGCAACAATAAAATGGTTTAGATGTAAGTAAATTTGCTATAATAAATTTTTTATAAAGCTACAATATGATTTTACTTTTTAGTGGGCTTAAATTTAATTGAAACATTCAATTGTATAATCTTATTTATAATAAAACAGATTTTGTTTCATTATAATATCCAAATAAATACATTTTGTGCTTAATTTCTTAAAGTAGCTAATAATTTTTAATACAAGTAATTCATATATATTGAACCACCCAACTTCCTTCTTTAATAAGAATAAAGAATATGTATATACTTTCATATTTCCCTTATTAACAGACTTTTCTATTTCTGAAGATTTCTGGTCCCTCAGGTGGAGTGATCAATATCATTGGTAGCAAGCCACCAATAACATAAACAATCTGCTACTAAATTAAAACACTGGCCAACCAAACACTTTATTTATTTTAAGGAGATTTCTTTTGGCGTCAGTTAATCATGGAGTAATTAATGCGTCTGCTCAACCAGCAACGAATCTATTACCTGAAATCCCAGCTTGCTCATCGAATTATAGTAGCTATCATAGGAATATCCTTCCATTCTAAAAATTCTATTTCTTAATATTATATAAAAAAAGTTTACTTTCCACACAATAAAACATTTGCATCATTCAAAATCCTTATTTCAAAAGATACTCCCTATTCTTTTAGCTTCAACTTAAATCACTTCTTAATAATGACTAAATATTTCAATCCTTATAAATTAAACATATTATCTCATAATAAAAGTATATGTTCCTTCTACTAGCATAAATATTTCAATAACACTTTGAATCTCACTCTTTTTTCTGAAATGAGGATTTTATACCATATTAAAAGCATATGATCGTTCTAGTATTAAATATTTGAATACTACTTTAACCTCTGCCATCTTTTTTTTAACATAATCGTTTTGTCTCATAATACAACCACACACACACACTTTTCAGTTAAATAAATAATTAAATACCTTTGACATAAAATAAAATACAAAACATATTTAATTAAGATTCACACACACACACACACAATTAATAATTTTGCACAAAAGTTGGACAATGGAGCTAATATAATTTATACCCTGAAGATAATAGTTCGAGAGAAGTTAAAAGTTTTTTTTTTGTTTTGTTTACTTATCTACCACGGCTTATAAATAAAGAATTGGAGAATAAGAAAATGAAATATTACCTAGGATTTGAATTTGATTTGATGTGAGTATGACAATATGTAGCTTCTGTAATTTGTTGGTTCCAACCGATTGGTGCTAATTCCTCATAGATCTTTCCTTAATTTGTGATATTATATGAATTCTCATGGATCTCAGCATGGACACTCCGTTGTTCCTTAGACTTCACACGAACATGGTTTGTCCTTTGAACTATTTGCTGGTGGTGCCACAGAGAAGGTTCAGGCCGGTGCATGATACAATGGGTTCAGCAACCCATCATTCTCTTCTAATAGTAGCTTCTATAATTTTCTGGAATCAATCAATTTATTATACAGTTTATTTCCAATTAATAATTTTTTGATCCAATTTATATCTGATCAAATTTATTTCTAATTTATTTGATAATCCTTTTTTTTTTATTATATTATTATTATATATTTTAACAATACAAAGTTCTCATTTTTATACCCAGCGCTTCTTATCTTGCAGATCCAGCATACATTCTATTTCACTCTGATTGGACTTCTGTCTCTTTTATTTAAAGTCTCTGACCCTTTCCATTGGTTGTTGGTTTAAGTGAATAGTAATATTTAGTTTATTTGTTGATTTTTCCTTAGTTGTTTAATTAGATTTCCTTTTGTTTTATTACTTAGCTCTCCATTGTCTTTTAAAAATTCCTTTCCTTTTTTCAAAATCTATTTATAGATGCACACATTCAATCTTTTTATTATAAGACAAAATGAACTCCCTTCTTTAGTTTTATTACAAATTAATTAAAAGTTAAATCATTTTTATTTCCACCCCCCCCCTTTTTTTTTTATATTTAACAATACACCCCCTACCCTAATATTTTGTTCTTAAATTTCTTTTTCTTCAAACTTTTAACCTTTTATTTTACTTTAATTTTTTTTTTTTTGTTTAATTTCATTTTTTTTTTAAAAATAAATAAATTTCCTACGTATTTTTAACCTTAAAACACTCTGTAACGACGTACCTCGGTACATTTTCTCCATCCCTCCCCTTGAGACTAAAATATCATTCTGAGTATTTTAGTTTCAAAATCCAAATTCAGAAATACTATAAAATCCCAATGCTTTGTTTTGATTGAAGTTCATTTTCCCGCATTCTTGTGTAGCCATGTTATTTGTTAAATTTTCATTAGTAATTGCAGGGATCGAGCATTGAATGTTCCCTTTTTTTCTGACCCCTGAGCGGCCTCAAATGCATTATTTCTATACTCTTTCATGATTTTATACAGCCCATCATGTATTGGTTGAAATTTTTTGTATATTCCCATCTCCAGATGGCTTACTGGATTTACCCTCACCATAACTTCATCCCCCAACTTAAACATACATTTGACCTTCCCTTGTCTCCTTTGTCTTATCTTGCCCATCCTTCTAAGCTTATGGTGTGCCTTGTCAGCATCTCTTTTCTTGTCAATATATGGTGCTCTGACCGGTAAGATGGTTTTGAATGGTATGGAATATTCTTTCCTTGATGGAGTCCAATGGGCTCGAACCCTGTTGATTCATTCTTTGACCAATTTATCATGTGTGATTCTCATTGCCTCCTTCACGCATCTGCGATGATTATGCTAGAAGTACAAGTAACATAAGCATCCCAACTCCCTCATAATTTGTTTGCAGGGATTGGACTGCTGATTGCGAATTGAAGTGAGGATATGTCTTATCTTGTGACATTATGTCCATCTTTTCCATTCTTCAGATAGAAAAGATGTTCCGTGGTCCGATATTATCTGCTTCAGGATTCCCATGTCTCAAAAATGTTGATGTTGAAGGACCCATATAGTCTGTCTGGCATTAGCTTGCACCACCGAATAGACCGCCACAAACTTGGAGAAAACACCATAGACTACAACAAAATATTTCTTTTGATTAAACTGGGGTAAGGGTCTACAAAAGTCTATTACCAATAAACTGTTGGGCTGATATGCGTATATGGGTCTCAACAATCCTGCATGATGTGTTAGGGGGTTTGGTTTTTGCACATGCAGTACATCCCTCAATGACGTTTAAGACACTCCTATACATTCTTGGCCAATAAAACCAATTGTCTATCCATCTTTCAGTCTTGCTTGCCCATAATGTCCATACTTCTCATGTAAGTACCTGATTATCTGTTTCTGCATGATCATCAGAAGAATGACCTGCGTATGTTTATCATCCCTCATATTGCACGGTAAAAGTCCATCTTTTAGACAATATCATTTCCTTTCTTTCCATAATGTATTGTTTATAGGTCTACTTATAGCTTGATGGCACAAATAAATATATTATTTGTTTACATTCTGCATCCTCCTCTTGCAGTTCCCTTAGCCTTTGCAAACCATATTCTATCTCCTAGTCTTTATGTATTTCTGCCAAGTGCTATGTACACATTGTTACAATTTAAAAGCTGTTGTTGATGTTCTATCAGGTAGTGATTTAAAGCATCTGCTGGCATATTGTCTTTGCCTGGGCAGTACTGTACACTATAATTGAATTTTTGCAAGAATAGGCTCCATCGGATCAGTCTACTATTTGTAAGAAAACTATGATTGAGGAACTCAAGGCTCTGGTGGTCAGTGATCATTATGACCTGCGATCCTATTAAGTATTGCCCAAACTTCTTAAAGGCCCACATGATCGCTAAAGCCTCTCTTTCAGTTACCGTATAATTTTTCTCTGGCCCATTTAATAAGCTACTTACAAAGAAAAGAACCCCATACTTCCCATCATCTTGCACCTGAGATAATGTGGCTCCCAATCCAATTCCACTGCTGTCTGTTTGTACCACAAATGGTTTATTAAAATCTGGGTATGACAACATGACTTCCTTTAAGAAACTTTTTTTCACATTTTCAAAACTGTGCTCTTGTTGCTCTTCCCATACCCATTTTTTGTCTTTCCTTAATAGCTATAACAGAGGCTCCATGACTGAGGAAATTTTTTTATAGAACCAATTAAAGAAATTACACAATCCGAGGAAAGATTTAATGTCTTTCTTCTCCGCTGGTCTTGGAAAATCTTGTATAGCTTAGATTTTCTCTGGATATGGAGATGTTCATTGCTCACTAATATTGTGTCTCAAGAATTTTACCTCTGCAGACATTAAATGGCTTTTGTCCAAATTTATTTTAATTCCCTTATTTTTACATTCATCGAATAGCAGCTTCAAATGTTCAAAGTGTTCTTCCACACTTTCTGAGGCTAAAATGATATCATCCATGTACATTGTAATCAAGCCTTTGATTTTTTCGGACAATACTTGGTCGAGGCATTGTATTAATCCTGCCCCGCTGTTTTTTAAATCAAAGGGAATTCGATTGAAATTATACACCTGTCCGTTATAATGGAAAGCAGTGTATTTCCGGTCCTTAGAATAATGCCTGATATGCCAATAACTGGCCATTAAATCAAAAGTGGAAAATATTCTTTTTTTATGGAAATTTCATTAATAATTCACTTATAGGTGGTGGAGAGTTGGTGTCTAACACTGTTATTTTATTCAATTGTCATGCATCTAGGCATAATGGAATAGACCCGTCCTTTTTCTTTACTGTCACTAGCAGATTATTGTATGGGGAGAAGCACTTACAAATAATTCCCCATTTTAACATATTCTCTAGTTGTTCCTCCATTGCATTTCTGTATTGATATGATATAGGGTATTCTCGAGTTTGATATGGTTGGTCTTCCATAAGCTTTATCCTATGCTCGTATCCTTTGATAACTTCAGGAACCTCTGAAAATACTCTCGTATGTGTCCAACAACTCCTTCAATTGTTCCCTGTCCACATTCCCACATCCATTTCCCTCATCTTTTTCTCTATTTCTATTCCTGCACTTTCTGCACCATGCTCTGCATTACTATCATTTGCCTCACAGACATCAAATGAGATTTCTGCCTTGTTAATCCTCACCTGTCACTTTTCCTAATCTCACATGCATCCTGCTTTACACATAAAGTCTGACCCCAGAATAGCATCATGTATTAGTCCCTCTAAGATCAACATAATGAAGTTGTATTCCTTTCCTGCCATACTCATACTCAACCAAGTTTGTTCCGATGCCAGCTTGGCTCTTTTTCCATTCACCAACATTGCGTAGACATTCTTTAGTGGCAAGGTTTTGATTTTCAAATTGCTCCAACCTATTTCATTAAAGTTTTCTGTGAAATCACTGATAATTGACTTCCTGAGTCAAGCAGTGGGTTAACTGCTGTTCCTTCGATTCTTACTTCTATTTTAGGACATGGCTAAGGTGCCATTCTCAACTCCCTCTCCTCATTTTGTATCAAGTTTTCTACTTGCCCACGAGTATCCTCTGCATTCCCTTCTTTCCCTGATTTTCCTCATACTGTCTATCACTGTCCAACATCATGAGTATCTCTATGGTTTGTTCTATGGTATCCTTCCCCATTATTATCTCTTGAATGTTTTCTGGGAAACCGTGCCTTACTATACTCAGGATCTGTTGTTCAGATAGCTTGTATGCTGTAACTCTTCTTAGTTTCACCACTAGTTTGCGAAAAAGCATACTCAATAACTCCCCTGTTCACCATTTGTCCTGTATTACCTGATGCTTAACAATCTCCTGAATTCCCTCCCCCAATAGCTTGCCAGCAATGCTTGTTTGTATTCCTCAAAGTTTGTTGGTTTTATTCCCATTGACTCCACCAAATTACAGCCTCATCTTGTATGTAGCTACTGGATATACTAACTTTAATCAATTTGCTGAATTCGTTACATAAGAAAAACCGTTCCAAGCTTTCTAAGTGTCTATTTCCTCTGTTTCCCGAGAAAGTCTTTATTTTTATAACCCAGCTCGCTATTTCCATTTCACCACTAATCTATCTAGTTTTATTTAAACACTAAAATTCCTTTTCTCTATTTTAAAACATACATACAACCAACCCTAAGCCTCTTAGTTCTACTTTTGCTCTTCCTGTTTGTCTATCATAATTCGACTGGAGTGTCCCCTTCTCTCTTTTTTTAATGATTATGCCTCCATGTTTTATATGATCATACAAAAATCACTTTTTATTGGTTGTGCCAATTTAACCGGTTCTCTAAAACAATACTATCATGCTCTCTAACTTAAATTGATCACTCTCTAATGTTCCTTCTCACTAACTGTCACTTATGTTAGTTACAACTGACTTTGGCCATGCCATTTGAAATGGCCAGTTACAGCCCATATTGGTCCTGCCATTTGAAACGTACAGTTTCAGCTCACATTGATGTGCCAATTGAACCACCCACCTTTAACAAGAATAAAGAATATGTATATACTTTTGTATTTTCCTTATTAACAAACTTTTCTATCTCTGAAGGTTTCTGGTCCCTCAGGTGGAGTGAACAATATCATTGGTTGCAAGCCACCAATAAGATAAACACTCTGCTACTAAATTAAAACACTGGCCAACCAAACACTTCATTTATTTTAAGAAGATCCCTTTTGGCGCCAGTTAATCACGGAATAATTAATGCATCTGCTTGATCAGCAATGAATCTAGTACCTGAAACCTCAGCTAGCTCATCGAATTGTAGCTGTCTTAGGAATATCCACCCATTCTAAAAATTTTATTTCTTAATATTATAAAAAAAAATTTACTTTCCGCAAAATAAAACATTTGTATCATTCAAAATTCTTATTTCAAAAGATACTCCCTATTCTTTTAGCTTCAACTTAAATCAATTCTTAATAACGACTAAATATTTCAATTCCCGCTCTATTTCCATGAATTAAACATATTATTACATAATAAAGATATATGTTCCTTCTATTAGCATAAATATCTTTGAATCTTGTTCTTTTTTCTAAAATGAGCATTTTATAACATATTAAAAGCATACAATCTGATCATTCTAGTAATAAATATTTCAATACTAATTTAATCCCCACTCTCTTTTTTTAACATAAACATTTTGTCTTGTAATACAACCACACACACACTTTTCAGTTAAATAAATATTTTAATACCTTTGACATAAAATAAAATAAAATACAAAACATATTTAATTAAGATTCGCACACACACAATTAATAATTTTATATAAAAGTTGGACAATGGAGCTAATATAATTTATACTCTGAAGATAATAGTTCGTGATAAGCTAAAAAGTTAAAAGATTTTTTTTGTTTTATTTACTTATTTACCATGGCTTATAAATCAAGAATTGGAGAATGAGAAAATGAAATGTTACCTAAGATTTGAATTTGATTTGATGTGAGTATGAGAAAATGTAGCTTCTGTAATTTGTTGGTTCCAACCGGTTAGTGCTAATTCCTCGTAGATCTTTCCTTAATTTGTGATATTATATGAACTCTTGTGGATTTTCAGCATGGACACTCCATTGTTCCTTAGACTTTACACAAACATGGTTTGTCCTTCAAACTATTGCTGGTGGTGCTGCAGAGAAGGTTCAGACCGGTGCATGATATGATGGGTTCAACAATGCATCATTCTCTTCTAATAATAGCTTCTGTAATTTTCTGGAATCAATCAATTTATTATACAGTTTATTTCTAATTAATAATTTTTGATCCAATTTATTTCCAATCAAATTTATTTCTAATTTAATTGATGATCCTTTTTTACTTTATTATTATATTATTATTATATTTTTTTATACCTGGTGCTTCTTATCTTGTGGATCCATCATACATTCTATTTCACTCTGATTGGACTTCTGTTTCTTTTATTTAAAGTCTCTGATCCTTTCCATTGGTCATTAGTTTAAGTGAATAGTAATATTTAGTTTCTTTGTTAATTTTTCCTTAGCCATTTAATTAGATTTCCTTTTGTTTTATTACATTAGCTCTCCATTGTCTTTTTAAAATTCCTTTCCTTTTTTCAAAATCTATTTATACACGCACACATTCAATCTTTTTATTATAAAACAAAACAAACTCCCTTTTTTAGTTTTATTATGAATTAATTAAAAGTAATATTAAATCATTTTTATTTCAATTTCCCCCTTTTTTTTTTTTTTATTTAACAATAAACCCCCCTGCCCTAATCTTTTGTTCTTAAATTTCTTTTTCTTCAAACTTTTAAATTTTTATTTAACTTTAATTTTTTTTTTTTTTTTGTTTAATTTCGTTTTTTTTTTTTTTAAAAAAAAAAAAGAAATTTCCTAAGTATTCTTACTCTTAAAACACTAAAACACTCTGTAACAATGTACATCAATACAATATATAATGCAAATTTCTTAAATTTTTTTTTTTCATATGTCGACGGGAAAGCAAACCCGGGCCAGCTGCTTGGAAGACAGCTATGCTAATCACTAGGCCACCAATTTTGTTAATAAACAATACTATTTTGCTAGTCACCACTCTTCCATGAGTACAAAAATTTATTCCAATGAGACTGTATGTATAGAGTAGCATAATGTACTAAGGTAATTTAAAACATCACAATGAAAAGATTGTTTCAAAATACATATATTCTTTAATTTTTTTCAATAAAAAATGCAATAAAAATGAGGTTTTTTTTTATTAATTATATTATTAAAAGATCATCAAAAATTGAAAGAAATTTAATCCATTATGCTGCTTTTATATATATTTTAAAAAAATCATAAGATATATATATATATATAACAATAGTAATATATATAATAATAATCATACACATAAGAGTTCTTTTCGGAAATATTAAGTTGTTGTTTTTTTTTGCCTTTTCAATGTGCTTCAACAAATTTATAATCACAATCCACATTGCAAACAGCTCATGCAATACTTTTAAGATATTAAAAAAAACCTGTATAAATGTATATTATATAATTTTCCATTAATTTATCATTAGCCAATTATCAGTTAAATTAATTGATGTTTTATATATATTAATTATAACAAAAATAATTGCATGAAGATATATAAAACATCAATTAATTTAACTAATAATCGATTAATGATAAATGAATGGAAAATTACATAATATACATTTATACAGATTTATGTTTATGCCTTAAAATAAGTTGGAAGAGTATAAAATACAAGTTGAAGAAACCATGGAAGAGTTGGTTGGAGATGAGTATAAGGAATGGTGTGATGAAGTAGAAAAAGTGGCAGAGTTTTCAGAAAAATAAAAGTAATAAAAAATGAGAGTTAGTAAAAGTGTAAAAAAGAAGGGGAAAGCATGCAGAGAATATAAGGGTGCTATTAAGAATAAAGAAAGTGAAAAAGATATTAATGCTAAATAATTTTGGAATTACATTAAAAGGTGAAATGTAGGGGAGAGAGAGAGATAGTATTACTAGATGATGAGGGAATAGATTGTAGCTCTAGAGAAGAATTAGAGAGAATCTTAAATAGATATGGAATGGATATAGAAAAGATGTTAGATATGAAGGATAGAGTGATAGAAAATATAAAAGCATATAGTAATGAGAATATTAGGTTTACAAAAAATGAACTGAATGAGGCAGGGAAGAAATTGAAAAGTGGAAAGTCAAGAGGTTTAGATAGATGGGCAGCAGAGATGGTAATGAATTTAGGGCATAGGGCAAAAGTAAAGCTATTATCATGTTTTAATAAGATGGCACAGAAGAGTTTTTCCGGATAGTTGGAGTAATATACGAGTATGATTATTATTTAAAGGAAAGGGTAAGGATCATAGAAAGTTAAACAATTTTAGACCGATAGCAGTAACCTCAATTTTACATAAAGTTTTCTCATATATGGTGGCTGGAAGAGTTGCAAAATGGATGGAAGAAAATAATGTAGTGGGGGAAATGCAAGGAGATTTTAGATCAGATAGGCATATAGGAGATAGTTTACTTGTAGTTACACAACTTATGGATATGAGTAGGAATTCAGGTAGACAGTTATACATGAGTTTTATAGATATAGAGAAGGCATATGATACAGTAAATAGAAATAGATTATAGGTAAGTTTAGAAAATTTGAGAATGGACGAAGCTTTAGTGGATATTATTAAGAAATTATATGAAAATAATTACTATACATATCAATTAGAAGATATAGAATCAGTTAAAGTTAAAAATGGGATGGGAAACCCATTACATGGCTGTACTTGCCTGCTGTGAGATAAGAGGAATGTTTGATATTAGCAGAATCTATCAGTCTTGTACAGTCATACTTTTATAAAACACTATAATTTGTTTCGTTTGATGTGACAGGTACTTATTTTGATTTAAACTGTAAATATAATTATTTCTTGAGGAGGAAAAAAAATTTTATTTTCTGAATTATTGAAGTATTTACATTTTTAGATAGAATTGTGATATAACAACCATAAGTAAATTTGGAATTTATCATTAACAATCATAAGTAATGCATAAACACTTATTTAAATAAGAAAGCGACTTTTTATTAAAATAAACAGAAATGTACTATATCTATATAGGAGTTAATGCACACTAAATCATTTATTGGAACTCTAAAATTAGTAAGATAAGTTGCCTAGAGAAAATGTAATCTTATAAAATATTGGGTGAATTATGTATTTGAAATTAAATGCATCTTAAAGTGATCAAAATAACTTTGCAAATAATATAATTAACATAATTGTTTTAATATAAATGGTAAACTAAAATATTTGAAATTTAAATGTTGTGTGTGCGTGTGTATGTTATAAAATACATGCACACATAAAGTTAAAGAAATAACTATATAAATTTTAGCAAAAAATAAGTAAAATAAAACTTATCAATATGTAAACAAAAATAATTGAAATTTATAAAAAAGATTAATTATGAACCAGGTAAAACAACTTTATTTAAATTCTTTAAATTCTCAAAAAAGATAGTTAATTCAATACTGATAAAATCTATGTATAACTAATTAATAAAAATCAAAAGTAAAAATCTGACTTGTAAGAAAATAATAACTAATGTTAGCAAGATCCGAATTGATCAATCAATTAAATGTAAAGGAATTATAATAATATTAGTAAGAGTATATAGTCAAGAATTGTTCAATCAAGAGACACTTGCTCATGCAAGGTATGTGTGTGGACATAGACTTACAACACCATGGTATTGGACATCACGTGTTGTTGAAGCTATTTATATATCTATGTGGTTTCTTCTTCTTTGGATGCTTTTGATGGGATTAATAATTTGAAAATGAAAAGTAATTGGGCATTTGGAACATGTATCAATCTGTTAATAGATTAAGGATTATTGGTGTTATAAAACCAATAAAATATTACATGATCAACATTTCCTATGCTTACCCAAGTTATTAAAACAGTAGCAAATTCTCTGTAAAGTAATGCCACCCAGTGCAAATCTTGGTAAACAATGATGCAAGGTTTGTGCATAAAACACCATATCTAGTGCCTACTCATCCAATATAACCAGATTAATTTCTATCTTGTGGCTTTCATCAGTGAGAAGCCTTGGATCTGAAAGCAATGCACCTAAATCTTAGGATTTAATGCAACCCTCCAGCAGCCATCTTTTACCTATTCATATTAACTATATAACTATGAGTACTAAGATGAGAACACAATAATATTTTCAATCCAAGATCATTTGCTTGTGTAATTATAAAAATCTAAACTTTGCCAGTATAAATAATAATGATAATATAAATAATTAGTGTTACCTATAAATTTTGGTGTCTTATCAAAAACACCAAACTGTCAAGATACTAAACTGGGTTCAGTGAGCTTGAATTGAAAACATTATTGTGTTTTTATCTTGGACTCATAGCTTTAGAGTTAACTGAATAATAAAAGATAACTGCTGGAGGGTTGCATTATATCCTAAGATCTAAGCGCAGTGCTCCCAAATTCAAGATTTCTCACTGATGAAAGCTAAAAACTAGACACTAATCTGTAGATATTGAATGAGTAGGTACTAGATAGGAATTTTATGCACAAACCTTTTTGCATCCATTTACTACTAAGATTTGCATTGGGTGGCACTACTGTATGGAGAGAGTGTGTTAATTCAAAATGGGTTTTTGTCTAAGAATAAAATTAAAGTTATTTAAGATTTGCTATTATTATTGAATGATTCAATGTATTTTCCTTATAATAATAATTTTTATATGATTAGCAAAGAGTGGATGTGAATAACATATATTGGTTGAGACTAATCATCCCATTGAAAAGCACTTGCAAGAACACATACTAATGGTTAGAAGAGAGAAAACAGATGTATCTAAAATAACACAGCATATAAGTACCAATGGACATATGTTCAATTGGGAAAATACAAAAATATTGAATAGAGAAGAAAATATACAAATAAGAAAATTTAAAGAAGCTGCTCACATGACAATGGTGAACAACCAATAAGTCAACCTAGTATGACTATACATAATGAATGGATACCACTAATCAACTTTGCTGCTAAAAAAAAGTGGAAAAAATCAGGAGGAATCTCATAGATAAGTATATGAAATTTTTACTGACTGTTGCCTTTGTCAGGATGGCTCAGTTGGTTAGGGCATTAACTTAAAATTCAATAATCAAGAATCTAAGGATCCAGACTCAATTTCCATGCTAGTACTGTCACTGGTCAAGCCAGCAACACCTGAAGAAGGATAGAATAATACCTCTTGAAATGTCAAGCATGTACTAGCACCTATGAGTTATTACTAACAGATGAATGTATTTGGAATATTTAAATAAAGTTACATTTTTTTAAAGACATTTAATACTTATATTAGATTATGGAAATAGTCCAGTATATAAATATAGCTAAAATATCATAATCACAAACCTTCAGAAAAACACTAGGTTATATCATCTCTCCTTTAGTTTGTTCAGTTTATATTATTTGGAAGAGAAAATATTTGTATATATTTAAATTTATTTGTTAGATATGCTGAAGATTGTTTGGTTATAGGTGAAAATGATAAATTCAGAGTTGTTAAATATGTTTAATTGTTTTGATCCTTCTATAAAATATGTTGTAGAAAGTGGGAGTTAGATTTTTTTAAATTATAATTTTTAGATTTATTAGTGATAATAATTGCAAAGAGTAATTGTTTGGTATATAGTCACTATGTTAAGAGTAACAATTTAAGATCTATAATTAAACTGATAACTATCAATCTATCACCCATAAAATAGCTGCTTTAAGAAATTATTGCTATAGAAATCAAGAAATTAAATAGTTCTAATAAGAAATATGTATGCTTTGTTTCAATTTTATAAAGGTTATTTAAGTGTTGGCTACTCTGATAAATTTGTTAAAAGTATTTAATACTAATTATGGGGTTGTTAATAATTGTAATAATGTGAAAAATAAAGAAAAATATGATTTTATTTCTTTCCACGATAAAAATTATGATTTTATTTCTTTGTCTTTTAAATTATCTTCTTACAGAATTGAAAATAAAAATATTAATTTGTTGGAAAATAATTCATTGGAAGAGGGTCTTACTTTCAATAATTTATTAATATTGCAAAGGAAATTTTTGATAGGAAGACTATTCTTGGAGTTGTGCTTATTCCCCCTTATTTTTATGCAAAGTTATTTATATATAGGTCAGAGTAGTTTGAATTTAAATGAAAAAATAAAAGTACATACAAGAAGGATTAGAAAAAAGCATCTTAGTTCTGCTTTATATATCAATAAAAAAGATATAAGCCACACTATTAGTTTTGATGAGACTAAGGTTGTCTTCTTTGAAAAAAATGAAATTAAAAAAAAAAATAAAGGATCTCTATTATTAAAATTTTATGATTCTGAAGCAATTAGTTTGTTTAAGAGTTCTTTAATATTAAGGATATGTGGTATGTAATCAGGAATTGTGGGTAATTGCATATATTTGCTATGTTTTTAATCCTTTGCATTAGAAAAGTCTGCATTGAGAGGGAAACCAATGGTAGCATATTACAATTTATTTTCTTTGGCTACTCATGTTTAATTTTGAATTTGCATAATTTTAATAATATTAAATAATAATCACTTACTAGTGGCTGTAGCATTATTAGTTTTTTACTAGGGAATACTTTTATAACCATATGTCTGTTTTGAAATGTAATGATCACTCAGAGACACAGCAATTGGCACAGTTTCAATTTGAACCTTGCAATAGGCTAGTGGGTGGAAACTATCAGATATTATATAATCAGCAATTGGTGAATTTTATGCTAGTGACATAAGTAATTGATCTTTCTACATCCAACATGTAGAGAAATAAATCTCTTAATAAAATTAAAGATGATAAATTTTTTCAAGTAGAATTGTTGTTATGTTTCGCAGGTAAAGAAGTAATAGAGATTGCTAATAAGGTCTGTGAACATAATACTCCTTAAAATTATTTTTTCAATCAAGTAAGTAAATTATTTTCAAATTATTTTAGCCCATAGCCCTCTATTGAGTCAAAAATGAAAACATTAAAAATTGCATCTATGCTTCATTTTATTGATGACATTCCTGGAGCAATTTCTGTGGGGGAATGAGCAGTAACAGTTTAAGGCAAAAGTTCTTAGCTGATAGCAAGATAAAATATAATGAAGCTATAAAATGTGGTATAGTGCATGAATTGGTTCTTGAGCAATCAAGAGAATTTGTGAAGATAGAAATCAAAGATAATGTGCAAATGATGTTTATAAAACATATAAACTTGAGAGAAAAATATTTAAAAACATAAAAGAAAATAATAATAGTAATAAAACCTTCATTTATTTTTGCTGTGGAAAAATTGACCATAAATCTGGAAATTGTTTTCACAAAAAGGAGCATTGTAAACTCTGAATAAAAAGGAACTTATTGAAATAATGTGAAATAAAAAAATTGGTGAATCTGGACAGAACTGCAATGGTCATAAAGGTGTATTAAATAGAGAAGATAATCAGTTCACCAGTATAAAAAAATATATCAACTACTGAATGTAATGAAATTATGATAAGAGTAAGAATTGTGTGGCAAACTTGTATTCATGAAGGCCAGTAATAGAAATGGTATATTTTTCATTTGGGTGCATGAATAGACTTGTCAGATGTAAAAAACTGCCAATAATTGAAAAAACTGAGCTAAAAACCTCAGATACAAATAGCAATGCACTTAAAATTAGAGGTATAGTTAAAGCTCCTGTTAATATAAAAAATAGTAAAACTTACCATTTGTATCTTTATGCAATTTATATTATAATAAACCCACTAAATTAGTCATGATTGGTTTAAACAATTGGGGGGGGGGGCATTCAATTTTCATTTGTTAAAAAGTTTAAAATTAAGAAGGAATAAAAAAATCGTAAATTGTTTAATGGGAGCCTGAAAAAATAAAAAACTACCCATGTATGTTTAGATTTATCTCTTGAGGCAATATCTATTATATACAAACTGCACAAGTTCCATTCATTCAAAAAGGATTGAGATGGCAACTAATGAATTGGCTAAAATGGCATTTTAGAACTTACAGAGAAATCTGATTGGGCTACACCATTAACATTCATTACTAAATCTAATGGTCAAAGTTGTTTGTGCAGTGATTATCACATATCTGTAAATAAAGTGATTAATAAACATGGATTCTCTGATTCTAATGCTAGAGAAATAATTGCTTTATTGCAGAAATCTATTTTCTTCATAAAATTGAATCTAAATGCAGCATTACACCAGATATTGGGACAAATAGTTTCAAAAATACTAACATTATGCACTTACATAGGGTTATGACTTCCATTTTGCATATCTTCTGCACCTAGTATTTTCCAGTCTAAAATTGAGACATTCCTTAATAGATTTGAGAGCATAACAACATATCCAACTCAAACCTGATCTCTTTTTGTATCTTTCCAATCTTTAGGATCTACTTTAAGTTTTCAAATGGCTACTAGTTTTTATTTCTTCTAGCATAAATATCCTACCCATATTCAGTTTAAGTCTTCAATTGGCTAACAGTTGTCATATTTTTTAGCAACATATCCCACCAATATCGATTTCAAACCTTAATTCTTTCATTACTATCAATAATATTAATCTGTTTTCTTACACATATATTTTGCTTTCATCCTTGTTACTAACAACATACATCTTAATATACTTTGTAGGGGAATCTAAAATTTTCTTCAATGCTCTTCTATTAATTATCTTTGCTCTTATTCATATGTAAATGCTAGTAAAACACATTTATTAAAAGCTTTCCTTTTAAACAATAGGCAAAACAAGTCTCTCCAAGTTAAATTATATAAATTATTTCATTTGTCATGTTTATATGTGTATCAATAATCTTTTACATTATTTTTTTTTTATATTTCTTAGAGGTATTGGGCATTATTTTGATCTTTTCCACATATATCTTTAATCAGGCATTCTTGTTTTTGTCTGATAGCTCTTACATTTCCTAAAATTCTGAAGCATTATTTGAAAAAACAAAAACAACACTTGCTAAATATAGATGGCTTTATGTAATCTTCATTTAATTTTTACTCCCTTAGCTCCTCATTTTTACACAAAATGCATATCATACAATTGCTATAAAAAGTTCTAAAAATATGGAAACACTCCTGATGTACATACATTCTTATTAGTATTAATTTTTTTTTATTGTCACCACAAAATATAATAACTGTTGTTGCATTTACACCCTCTATTAATATTAATATGTGATGTAATATGTTATAACTACTTTTAAATCTGGTTTAAACTTTTGATAGATTTGAATTGCAATGATCTTCATAAAAATACTGTATATAGCTGATGAAAAAATGATGACTTTAATTTCTAATAATATATTTTTTTAATTTTTCTTAAATATCATTGGTGCATTATTCCAATTCTTCAATACATTTTTATCATTTAAATATATTGCTAACAATTTTTCTATTTCTTCATTGATTTCTTTCAAGAAATTGATAATAATTCTATCATTTCTTGGAGCTTTTTATATTTTTCAGATGCACATGTATATATCATCTCTTCCTTTAAAATACTTAATATTTAAAAAAATGTCACAATTATAGGGATAATTTTATTGTGTTATTCTTAATTCATATATAGATCTTTGCAGAATTGTTTCAAATACTTTATAATATCATCTTTTCTTCTTACTGCTGTAGTAAATTTCCGTCCTATACAAAGATGTTATTTACTTGAGAAATTTTTTTTCTACAGCTTTATGTAACAACATATTTACAGGAATATTTCCTCATTTCATGACTAATTATTTTTTGTAATTGTTCTTAGTATACTAACAATTATCTTCTTATAGAAATCATTCAAGTCTAACTACTTATCGAAGTCTGTTAATAATTTAAAATAATTTACAAACTCTAGCTTAGATTCTTTGAAGTATTTCTGATGGTTAAAAATATCAGCTACTAAAGTTATCTTTTATAGTATCTTAGATCTCTATATCTTTGCCTTATATCTCACTAATCAATCTTCATTTGCTATATCAAATTTATTAAGTACACCAACAATTTTGAAATACATATTACCTATTAGTCAAAGTATAATACAAATCTGCTGTACCTTCATTTCCAATTTAAATTTTTCTAAAAAAACATATCACAATACAGATTTTCTTTTTGATAAATTCCACAAGCTTATGCCCTCTTTCATTTCCCTTGTCATATCTAAATTTATCCATAGCACTTCATCTTTCAATCTTTTTTTTTTCTATTCTAGCATTAACTTCACCCATGACAATTTTAAAATGTTTTCAGCCTCACTAAAGAATTCCATACATCTATAACAGGTTCTACTTCATCATCAAAATAACTTTATGGAACAGAAATCTCAATAATATCTGCATTAAGCATCATCCATTAAATTTGCCACTCTATTTGATTTACATTCAATCTCTAAAATATTGTTCTTCCATTTATTTATAATGAATCCTATTCCATTAACAACTAATATTGTGCTTTTATAATAAAGTAGTGACCACTTTCCAAATCAAATGCTTCTTCATCTTTTATTTCTATATTCACAAGATTTAATATTGTTCACATAATATTAAGATTAGTTTTTCTTCCAATATGTGAAATCATACTTCTTTTAAAAATGATCTTCAGTTATAATTACTAAAATAAGATCATCACTGAATTGCAACCTAGATTCACAATGCAATAATTATCATTCTCTCTTTTGAGTCACTATATCCTGTTTTCAATAAAACCTAACAAATATTTCAGTTAAAAATGATTAGACAATTGATTAAAAAGACTATGGTGTTTCTTGATCTTAAACACAGAGATTAAAAACCAATAAGCACACCATGCTAGTTGACGCATATTGTGAAGGAAATCATCCAAATTCATTTAGTTATATAAAAAATCACAGAGAAATAACAGGTATTGTGATACGTATGTATATGCATGGGTGCATATAAATATTATATATTCTGCCCTCCTCCTCCGTCCACGTCCTCCATAACATAATTATTACGCATAAATATTATTACGCATATATATTCCGGGTTCTAGCTCAGTTTAACAAATGAATAAATCAAATCTTCAGCATTAATTAAAATGATTGCTGGTTCTAATCTTTCAAAATACAAGTACAGTTATATTTGTAAATGAATTAATAAATATTTATTATTTTCATGAGACATGGAGTGACGACACGGGGAACGAGACAGACTACATTGAGATATTATCCACATGATACTATCTCAATGGCATAAGAACACTATTCCCCCTTTTACTATACTAAATAACTAACTTATAGTATTCTTACGACTTTCTAAGCTCTTTTCATTACGATTAAAATAATAATCATGTCTTAATATTTTTTGTAATAATAATCTAGCTCAATTAAATAAGATTAAGTAAATAAATAGAATAAATAAAATAAAATAAAATGTCAGGTTCATAAATTGTACTCTAACTGATTTAAAATTACGGTAGTAAACTATGAAAAGGGAATTTTATGTCATAATTCACTACGCAGCAACTAACAATAATAAATAATAATAATAAGAATAATAGTATAATATAATCTTATTACTTCCTACATGAAATAAATAATTACGTACGTGGCAGTATTTTAATAATCTGACAACAGAATACGTGTGGTAACATTAGCATATAATTTATTTTAATATTGTGGCAACCAACTTATGACCAATAAATGATATAATTATGATCTTTTAATTTTATCATCCAAATAAATTTTCAAAATTATTATAACACTTTTATGTTTACCGATTTTGTGCAAAACTATATGTCTGTTTCAATTATAAATGTGTATTGTGATATCATGCATCCATGTGGAGAAATAATAACGGAGACACAAAGCTTTATAATAAATTTACAACAAAGTTTATTAATAACATAAACAAATAACACTATTTTACATTATGTACATTGGATATCCTTACTATCCTATCACAAAATTATTTTACTAGTTTATACAATAAAACCAAACTTCTACTTATTTTTCTAGTTAATTCTTATCTTTTAAATACTTAAGAAAGTACAGTATTATTATTATTGGATTTCTTATTTTAGTTTAGCTTGTTACAAAATGTATTTATTTATAATTATCACTAATACTTTGTATCCCTACTATTTTTTAAAATTATATTTTTATAAAATTACATTCGTAGTAAACATTCTACCAAAATCATAAAACTCTAATTTTATATTAGTTATATGGAATCCTACAGATTCAAAAAACATTCCTCTACATTTGATATTACGTTTATTGTTCATTATACAATGCTTATTAATCTAATATACTCATTCAAGCCTTGCTTCGGATGGTAATTACAATTATTAACACACCATGCACAAATATATGTGTCTATTACACTTTATTGAATTATTCTCTTAACAAACATGCAATATTTATTTTTTTAAATATTATTATAAAATTATTCAAATTTTATTATCACTTAAAAAAAAAAACTTTGTTTTAGATTTCTCTTTTAAAAAATCTTATATTCGTTTCCAAATTGGTTTTAAACTGTCTTATATGATTCTTTCTCTCTTTATGATTTTTGTACTTTCACTTTTAAAATTACACAATTCTAACACATTCCAGTAAATAAACTATTCTTACTTAAACTATAACATACCCTCAGTTCTATTTTATTCATTATTTCTATAAAAAATATCTTTCTGACGATGCAGATTCATGAAAACAAGGATAGCGAAAATAGATGCACAGGATCAAAATAACTAGAATATTATCCGTCATAAACCTTGACAATAATGGCACAGTGAATTCAAAGACACTATAGAGGAGCGACCTTTGTCTGTCTACCCACCTCTATTATAGGAGTGATGCTAAAGCTATTTCTTCAGCTTTATATAACATCAAAGAGTTTAAAAGATACATAAAGACACTGTCCAAAATATATGTGTTCAGTGATAGGGCTTAGTTAGCTATACTGAAATCACACAAACTAACTATGATCCAAATACTTTATTTTTCTTATTTCTTAGCAAAACATCATCTTGGTTTCCTCTACACTAGTACTACCAAGTCACTATCCGATCTTATTTCTCTAGATTTTTCTATACAGTACATCGACAAATTCTTATCTACATTTCTAACAATAATAAAATTCATTTTATTTCAAAACTATACAACTGTTCTCTAAGAAAATCTTTTACTACTTTTCTCGTATATTTATCATATACAAACTATTTTAAAATATCTAATACTTTGTTACATGAAAGTTCAAAAGAATCACACAATTGTTTTGACAACTTATACTATTAATTATACTTGAAATAACTTATTGCATGCATATTTAAAATTATTCTTATCTCAGAATATGTTTTAATGTTGTATAAAATGTGTACTTATAATTTTAAAACTTTCACACATCATTCTTAATCAATAGATGATCTGAAAAAAATACATTATGCATTATAAATAAATGTCAAAATTACCAAAACGATCTTGATCTTCTCGATCGTGTTCTGTAGGCTTCACCATTCCATTAATTCTCATAGATATAAAAATTCCATACATACTTTTTATTTTTAAAACAATATTTCTATCATTCTATTAAGCTATTATATTTAAATCTCATTATTATTAAATTTATGTTTATATGTTTTCCCTAATCTAATATAGCATTTTATATTTTAAAATAAATTAATAAAACATTTAAATTATATTTACGATACTTCTTCATCAGACTTTCTTGAACCATTCATATTTAAGCTAAAAAAAATATATATTTTATTTCTTCTTCAGTCACTTAATGTTCTATTTTGAAGTAAAACAATTACTACTCTGTTTAATAAATATTCATAGACGACAATCCTTGGTTTTCACAATATTGTATATAATTATTAATTCATGACATTCTCTTTTACTCTTGTCTGCTAATATTTTCCCGCGCGACTTTTCCGATGCATCTTGTACGTACTTTTATTTAAATCTTCAATAAAATTTCTATTTCCATGGATCCATTTTCATTAAGTCATTTAATTTTATATTTCTTTTAAGCTCAAGCATTTCTTCCATTGAATACTTTATAATATTTTTAAATTAGATAAAGTTTTCGGCTCCTTTTCTATCAAATACATAATAACACTTTCATATTGTTCTATTGCTTTTTCTTTATCTCAAAATTCTTGTACTATATTTTTAATAATGTTTTTCCTTTGAAAGATAAACACTCTTTCTTCATCATTATTTTCTTTATAATAAAACGCATATTAAATTTTTTCCATAGAGAAGTATAACCTAACTTTAAAGTAGCCTTATAATTTCTGTGCGTCATAATTTTTTCCTGACGGCATGTAACTTCTCTTTTAAATTTTCATATAACGTCCCATTTATATTTCCTTGAGTTATAACAATCAGTTTCTGGTTAAGCATAAATAAAGCTGTATTAAGGTACTCTCCCAATATTTTTCCTTCGGTAATAAATTTAAGTATTTTCCCTTGTACTTCCATCTCTACTGTAGGTTTTTGGTTAAATTCGAATAAATTTCCCTGGTAAGATAACTTTTAAAATTAGCAATCCATATCGATACAATCAAAATATATTATATGTTATAGAAGAACTTTTTTTAAAATAAATACAAAATTTTAAATTTATATCACTTTTCCAGCTACGGTGTTATCAGCTACAAAAATGTGTTACTTTCTCTTTCACTTACACATTCCTTCTCCCCGCTCTGTATATATCTTATATTTTTGTCTGCCAATTTACCCCCGTTGATTGGTTAATAACTTTATTTTAGCGCGAACAAATTTATCCATTTTAGTTTTATAACAGAATAGACGTTTAAAATAAAGAATTGATGACGTAATGTCTCAAATATTATTTAGACTAGTACTTTTTAAATTCAATTTTAATTTTACCAAAATTATTTAAACTTTTAAAACAATTATTAAAACAATATTTAATATTTTAAACTTTCACTTTAATGATCGATGGCAATTATATCTAGTTTTAAATTCACAAACTTTATTATTATTTTAACAAGCGTGTGTGTGAAGGTATATAATATACAGTCACGTGTTTACTACTTTTATCAAATGATTTTTTATTTACGTCTCGGTCTAAATTACCAAAACTAATATATTTTTATAAAAAATTTGGAAAATAATTTTAAACTTGTAGAACTAAATACAATTCTCATCATTCCACAGTTTATTAATAAAATATACTCTATTAATTTTGATTATTAAATACAATTATAACATTGCATATAGCATTTATTTAATTTATTAGTTTTAAATATTATACTCAAATTATTAATATGCTTTTAACTATTCATAGCTGTATTATTTTATATGGCCAGCTTTTACAACCATAAGCAATGATATATTTAAGCTTTATTTAACTGTTTTCTTTTAAAATAATCTATTACATTTTTATATACCAGGTATTTTCAGCTTTAAATTGTACTATAAAATATAATTATCCTACTATTATTTATATATCATACAGATATAACTTAAAATTTAAAATTTTTTTAGTAATTGACCCTTCTACCTTATTATGACCTACAGACAAGGGCACAATATATATATATCAAAATGTGTGTGTGTTCATATAAATGTTTTCACAAGGTACAGATATAAAAGTCATATTTTGGGGTTTTATCCATATAAGATTTCAATTAGATATCCAGCATTTTGACTGGGCTTGTGAGATCAAGTCAAAACATTGGAATATCTAATTAAAATCTTACATGGATGAACCCGTAAAATGTCTTTTATACATATATGATATAGTGAGGATCTTCATGGCTAAAAGATGAAATTAAAATAGGCTTTGGGAATACAATATACAATTCATAAAAAATTTCTCATGGTGAAAAAATGTAGCTGCAAATCTTTAAAAAAGTTCACAGATTCAAGCAGCAATGTTCATCAAAAATTAAGTCTTTGTAAGTTTAGTGATGACTTCAGAAATAATAGCAAGAGTGTCAGGCCTTTATAACATTTTCATTCATTTATTCCTATTTTTTATCAAAATTTTGACTAATCGAAAAAACTACAAACAAATTTATTAATAGTCTTTAATTACTTCTTATCTAATTAACTGTGTAAATTATTATAGTGGGTGTAGAAAAGACAAAGTCTTCATAACATAGGAGATCTATATTCATTCTCTTCTATTGCTCACTGCAATTAATTTTACTACATTGTTCAAAAAATAATCAGTGACAATTTACAAATTTTCATTCAATTTTTTTCATTTAGGATTAGTTAAAATTTTGATAACAAAACAACAACATAAATCAATAAATGAAAAAAATATAGATACACTCATTGTTCTTTTAAAAACCATTACAACTGCTCTCAAGAATATATCAGATCTGAGGAGGAGGCAAATGACTTCATCAAAATGTTGACTGCCCAATTCTTTGATGACGTTTTTATGACTGTGCATCAGTTTTTTCAAAGACTTGCAACCACCTTGATCTATTTTACTGTTATCTTAAAAAAAATATCCCAATTGTTGAAATTTTCCACAGAGTATTCCCAAAACTTGTTTCAATTTATTTTAATATAAAAGATTGAAGCTAATTAATTCCCTTTAGATATCGTTGAATACACAAATCTATCTCCTTTACATAAGCAAACTATAAAAATAAAATGAATCCATCTATTCTTTACAATTTTGATAGTATTAAGTTAAGTTTGTGAATTATATTGAAATACAAATAAAAATATTTAAGTCAGATGTAAATAAAACATTAATTATGAAATCAGAATTAAGAAGAGGGTATACAATATCTCATTTTATATTATTAATTATGAAATCATAATTAAAAGATAGATAGTATCTTATATTTAGCAAACTTTGCATTAATAATCAATTAGATGTCAAATAATCATAAATATTAATCTTAAATAAACATGACATTAACGTATATAAAATAGAATTGGAAATAAACCTAATACCTATCAGAAAGTTATAAGGCAAAGAACAACACCTATTCTTTGCACTTTTGAAGGTAATAAGACTAGTTTACTAACAGTGCTGAAATTTTGGACAGGAAATAATATTTAAGTGTTCCCGGAAAAAAATTACTTTCTTATAAATTTTGAGGTATTTAGGGTGTTATAAATATTGATACTATTACTTTTGGCTTTTCTTTAGTATTTTTTAGTTATCTATAACATTAATTTACTATATCCATTTTTCTTACATAAAAATCATTACTAAAACTAGTTTAGAAAAAAATCTGACTGAAGATGTCAGTATCATAAAGACCTTATAGAAATTTAAATATAAAAATAAGTCAGCAATGTCCTAATTGATTGTATCATAATACAAAACACTATCAGCACCACTGATTGATAGATTATTTGGTCCCATGCATTTTCAGAATGTGTTTTATTGTTTTGGTGTTTCCAAAAAAAATGTAATTTTCAGAAATTTATTTACATATTTAAGCTTATTTGTGCATCATATTTTTAAAATATTTATTTTAAATCCCAAAAACTATGTGATTACAGTTGATTTTATCTGAAAATATTTGTTTTTAAAAATAGAAGTCATAAAAATGTAATTGTGATTAAGCAAAAACTGCTTTTACTGACTAACAAAAGTTGCTTTCATAAATATCAGTAACAAAAATGTTTGTGAAATTTTAATAATGTTTTATTTTGAATTTTAAGATGTATTTTCATTCTTTTACAATATCTCAACAAAAATTACATTTGATTTTAAAAATGTAAATCAAATAAGATTAATTTATTCAATAATTTTTATGAATAGACAACATTATGATCAAGTAAGAAAATAATAAATATGACTAAAATTTCACTACAGTCTTTCAAATAAGAGTGGGATAAGTTAGATTTACTTAAACAAAGGTTAACAATCTTTGTATTGATAATCAATTAGAAGTCAAATAATTATAAGTATTAAATCTTAAATAAGGAGACCATTAATGTGTATGAAATAGAATTTGAACTGACTAAGCTCCCCCTAAATGTGAATAAATATACAAACCTATTATCTTTAGGTCATTAAATTATAAAGAACAAATTTGGTATTTAATTGCAGCTAGGGAGAGATTGATTAACTTCAATTCTATTTCATACATGTTAATGTTGTGCTTATTTATGACTTCATATGTGTATGTAAAGCAAAAAATTAACATTTTTTAATTATCTTAAAAAAAAGAAATTAAAAAGATTATTTAATGAGAAAAAAAAAGATAAAGGAATTATGTCAAACATGTTGGAAAAGAGTATGAAAATGAGTAGATAGATAAAGTTAAGAAAAATTTTAACAAGAAAAGAAAGTGATAAAAGGCTTGTAAAATGGTACTAATTGGTACATCAGGCCAGCTATGCCAGGACAGCTGCTTGGTGGCATTGTTTCTCTGCTAAAAACACAGAATTACATTGATCCAGGGCTGACTATGCTTAAATTATTTTTACATTTTCCCCGACTTTTATTAAAATATTTTTACATTTTCTCCGCCTTTTTTAAAAATATTTTTACATTTGATATGACTTTTTTATTAATATTTTGACATATTTTGAGATTTGATACGACTTTTTTTTTAAACCAATATTTTGACATTCTTGTAAATAATTTACGATACGAGATTTTATTCAAATATTTGTACATTTTCTTTTCAAAAATGGCAAAATAGACATCGTGTAATACAAATAAAGCCAACAAAAAAAATCACTATATAGTTGCCGTATTTTAAAAACAAAAAAGAAAATGAAAGTTGATAAAATCAAAAGTTTTGATCTTATTTTATTTATTTATTTATTTTTTTTGGGGGGGGAGATAGGGAGAACTATTTTGTCATCACTGAGACAAAAGATAGAAACAAAAGTTATTTTTGGCTTGTGTTTATTTTTTAAAAAAGGTATTAAAAATTGGTTTTAAAAAGAAAAGTTTTAGTATATCTGTGGTATACAAATAAAGGCAAAACAAAAATCGCCATATAGCCAAAAAAAAAAAGTTGCCATATTTTTTAACAAAAAAAAAAAAGACAACGAAAGTTGAAAAGGTCAAAAGTTTTGATCTTATTTTAATTTCTTTGGGGGAGATGGGGAGAAATACTTTGTCGTCACTGAGACAAAAGTTATTTTGGGTTTGTTTTTATTTTTTAAAAAAAGGTAAAAAAAAAATTGGTTTTAAAAAGAAAAGTTTTAGTATATCAGCCAAGGCAAACAAAAGTCACCATATAACCAAGAAAAAAAAAGTCATCGTATTTTTTTTTTTAAAAAAAAAAAAAGGTTAAAAAAAATCAAAAGTTTTGATCTTATTTTAATGTTTTTTGGGGGGGTTGGGTAGGTTTGACAACTAATTTGTCATCACTGATCAAACCAAGCTTATGATTTCCAAAACTACATGCAACCTCAGACATTTTATTCGTCCCATAATTTACGTGACTTTTCACGAGTTCTGGGAAAAGGTGCTTGGCCATCACATTTTGCACTTTTTTTCACCTTCCACATTTGGAGGGAAGCCTGGCGATGGTCTCATAATTATCAGTATCAAATACTACATTGGGTAGGATGTAAAATCTTTAATTCGGATGCATATTACAACAGTTGTGGCCAGTTGAATTCCCTACACCCTCACATCATACGATAGCTATCTATTAAGTGTGTGTATTTGCATAGTGTCATGAAGCACATTATCTGGCAACTAATATGAACAGGACTGTTCTTCTATAGTTGTAAGTTTCTCTGCAAAAGCAGAGAAATATTGGGCCGTGTAAACGATATATTTCTGGGTTTTTAGCTGAGAAACAACGGCACCAAGCAGCTGGCCTGGCATATCGATTAGTACCCTGTAAAAAATATTTAAACAAAATTTTGTTCCTGTAGTTTGACAGAATATTTATAATGATATTAACCAGTAAGAATTTTTTAATTATAATATGTATATATTTATGGTAGTGGTATTAAGTTTTCCCTTTGTTTGTATTTATAATTCAAATTTACAAAAATGTTTTTGTTGATCTGCATAATGAAGTAGTTTCTTTCTTCCTTATATCATAAATCTGAATGCACTTTCAATGAAGATCACCATAATTATAGCTCTCTTAAATTAATTATTGTTGCTACTTTATTGATACTCTAAAGTATTTATGCTTGGATTTTTTATTTAAATTAATCCATTTAAATAATTCATTTGCTAGATAATTGGATGCTGTTTTATCTTATGTTTATTATATTTTTATGGTTGACAATAAATCAAGCCTCTTTGCCCTTTCTTTTTCTGTCATCACACACTATATATATTAGATTGATTGTCTGTGGATTAGAGCTATGATCAAATTGTTTTTCATGGTCAAAAAGAGTTATATGCCAGGTTATATTATAGTAGCAGCCACTGAAAGAGTCACTCAAAAATTACCTTTAGAAGAAGCAGTAAAATTACACTGGAGAATTAAAAAAAACACTTGAGAAGCAACAAAAATTGAACTCAAACACATCCTATGGTGAGAAGAAAGCAATTAAATCTCTCAAAGTAGATAAATCTATAATTATTCTCCTTGCTGACAAAGGCAATGCAACAGTTGTAATGGATACAACTGACTATGACAACAAAATACAAAAAATTCCTCACAGCAGGCCAATAAAGAAAAGTGGCAAAAAAATCCAATACCAGGTATGGAAACAAAGTTACAAGCATTACTCAAAAAGAATAGCAAGTACTTCACTGATTCAGAAAAAAGTAAAATAACATCATATTAAAATTCCTCATCTTTATGGTCTACCTAAAATCCATAAGGATCATGTTCCATTAAGACCTATTATTAATTCTAGAGATTCATCTTGCCAAAATTTGGCAAGATTTCTTCTCAATGCTCTAAGTCCTTTGGCATACACGATCCAGTCCTTTGTCAGGGATTCTAGACACTTTGTAGAATTAAGCAAGAACATGAAAATTTGAAAGATCTGACTTACTGGTAAGTTTTGATGTGGAAAGTTTATTCACGAATGCACCATGTGAAGAAGCATTGTCTATTGTAAGGAAAAGATTAAATGGTGATAATAGTTTACAACCCAGAACAGTTCTTCCTATTGATAGTATAATGGAACTATTAACATTCTGCATCAAAATAACCTTCTTTCAATATAACACAGAATTTCTTCCAACAAAATCAAGGAATGGCTATGGGCTCACTATTGTCTCCCCTGATTAGCAATATTTACATGAAAGAACTTGAAACTTTAGCTATAAAAACTACTCCACATCCACCTAAAGTTTAGCTTCACTGTGTGGATGATACATTTGTTGTATGGCCACATAGTGAAGCACTGCTACAAACTTTCTGGAAACACATCAACAACATATTTTCAATTAAATTCACAATAGAATCAGAACAAGAACAAAAATTGGCATTGTTAGATGTTCTTGTGACAAGACTCCCTCATGGCAAGATCAAAACTACAGTTTACTGAAAACCTACACATACAGAAAAATACCTAGCTTATACATCCAATCACACCAGAAACACAAAACATAGAGTTATACTATCACTATGGAACAGAGCAAAAGAAGTTTGTTCAGAAACCAGCAATTTGGAAAAAGAAAAGATCTATATAGAACAAACTCTTATGAAAAATGGTTATCCATCAGCTGTTATTAAGAAAATGTTAAATAGACAACAAAAAGAACCATCAAGAGAAAAGACAATTATTGGTACTGTAGTGTACCCATACATTCCAAAAATAGCAGACAAATTAAGGAAAATCTGCAATCAGTATAACATCAGAACAGCTTTCCAGAGCCATACCACACTATGAGGAATTCTAACATCTACAAAGCCTAAACTTGAAATGCTGAAAAGAAAAAAACTGCATCTATGAAATACCATGTGAATGTGGAAGAATATATATTGGTGAGACCAGTCCTCCCATTGAAAAGCACTTGCAAGAACACAAACTGATGATTAGAAGAGAGAAAACAGATGTGTCTAAGGTAGCAGACCATGTATGTGCCAATGAACATATGTTCAATTGGGAAAATACAAAAATATTGGATAGAGAAGAAAAGGTACAAAGAAGAAAATTTAAAGAAGCTGCTCACATGACAATGGCAAAAAATCCCATAAGCCAACCTAGTGTGACTATACATAATGTATGGAAACCACTAATCAACTTTGCTCTTAGGAAAAAGTAAAGAAATCAGGGGGAACCTCATAGATAAGTATATGAAATTTCTACAGACTGTTGCCTTTGGTAGAATGGCTCAGTTGGTTAGAGTGTTACCTTAAAATTCAATATTCAAATATCTAAGGGTCCAGGTTCAAATCCCATGCTAGTACTGTCACTGGTCAGGGCAGAAGCACCCGAAGAAGAGGGGAGAATAATACCTCTCAAAACATTATACTAACCTGTTTGATGTGCTATTATTAACAGTTGAATATATTTGAAATATTTAAATAAAGTTAATTTTTTCTAAAGACATTCAATACACATATATTAAATTATGGAAATAGTCCAATATAAAAATGCAATTAGAATGCCATCATCACAAATCTTCAGGAAAACATTATACGCCAGGTTGTTTTTAGCAGGCATATATATAAGTATTTTTGTATTGTTAATCAACCCATTATTATTGGGGAAAGTACAGAAACTAACTTTGAAAGTTGGCTTGCAGATCTTTTTTATTTTGTTCATTAACCCTGGAATACAAGTCATGCTAACCCATAATTTATTTTCAACTTGCAGTTTTAAATTTCATTTCATATCTCCATGAAATTATTTAATAACATTTGTCAGAATGTTTTTGTTATACCTATAATACATAGATTTCTAACATAGTCATCTATGTTAGTTTTTTTTTATCTGCTTCATATTTACAAACTATCACATTTTTCTTAAAAAATGCTTTAAATCCTGCAAATTTATGAGCCATTGGTGTTTTAGATTATGGATGGATAATGCATCTAAATTCAAGTGACTTTACCACCATTTTATAATCCAACCTCTTTTTATTTATTTGGATTAAATGTCTAAATATTTTATGCTGTGTGTGTTATTTTCATGTTTGAAAGTCCATGTTAAAACTGATTCTTTCAACAATAATTCATACACACATATAACTTAAAGTATTCAGATATGTTAATCCAAAGAAACAAAAAGAGGCTGGCTTATAAAATGATGGTAAAACCATTTGAAATTAAAGGCACTATCCATCCACAATCTAAAACACCAATGGTTCATAAAATAGCAGGATTTCTTAAGAAAAATATGACATTTTGTAAATACAAAGCAGACAGAAGAACCACCAAAGATGGATACCTTAAAAAAATCTATGTAGTATAGGTTAGTGCAAAAACATTCTGATGATATTAAACAATTCCTAAGAAATATATAGCAAACTTTAAAAACACAAACTGAAACTAAATCATGGGTTAGTATGCTTTATATTCTGAGATTAACAAACAAAATAAAAAAGATTTGCAAGCCAGTTTTCAAAATTTATGTATTCCCTCTAATTTTAATAGATTATTTAATAACACAAAAGGACACACGACTGCATATTATGGGGAATCTAGAGATAAGAACTAGATTAGTGCAGCACAATTATTTATATAGGATGCTAAAAACAAACCCAGAGTATAAATCTGTTTCCTGGAACCACAAACTATTTCCTCATAGCTTTAACCCACAATGAGTCAATCTAGTGTGTATGGAATGCAGTGATAGAAGAAGAAAGGTCAAGAAGGCATGGTTTATTGCAAACCATAGAAATGTAATAAATAAAATAGTGTCAAATTATCTACCACAATATATGGAACACTTAAATGGACTAATTTAAATAAAATGCATGCACAATTACATTATAATATAAATAAAGCAACAACAATAATTAATTAAAGAGAGCTATAATCATTATGAACTTCACCAAAAGAGCACTCAGCTTTAGATTATAAAGAAAAAAGAAATTTATTATGAAGACAAACAAACATATGCAAATTTGAATTACAATTTCTTTAAATATATATTTAAAAATATATAAATTACTGACTAACTATAATCAGTATTGCCTAAGTTTTCAAACCTAACTCGTAATAAAAAATGTCCTGAATACATGCCTTTTGTTTAATTTATTATTTGCTTCATCATTATTAAAAGTTATTATTTTAAAATTAATATAAAATTGTATTAATTTTGAACATACACCATAATTTAATAACAACTTGATTATTAAAAAAAATTATTACAAATTGTTTATGATTTTTATAAATTGCAAAAAAATATACATATGTTTAAGATTCAAAATGTTAGAGTCAAGCTGAAACTTCGAATTTAAATTTTAACTCAAAATGTTAACATTAGAGGGCAACACTGTTAAAGCACAATTGTGATATAAATTTTATCATGTATTGCAATTCTAATTGATTTACGTTCATATTAATAGTTACATCAATGACAAATATTTTTTTTTCTTTTAATAGTTCTTATACGGAGGAAAGATTCATCTTAACCTTTCTTAATTTCCTAAATGCATATAATCTTTATTATGATTACAATGAATTGTAAAAAATAATACACAAAAAAGTGGAAGTTAAGATAAAATGTGAGAGAAAAGGAAATAAAAAAGAGTAAACAAAAGAATAGCATTAAATATTTACTCAGAATTGTGCTAGATTTTTGAAAATGGAAATTATGATACAATGAAATTTATTATAATGATATGAAGTTATATACTTAAGACAATTATCTTCAAGCTATTTAATGATATTTAGCATTACTTCATTTAATGCAAAGAATTTGAAAAAACAAACAATTAAAATCATGCAACTATCATTATATATATATATTTGTGCTTGTCTGTTTACAAATGTCGCATTTGGTATGCAGAGATAAAGGGTGTAGTAATGTATATGCGCATTTACTCTTTGGAGATAAGCTAGGCAAAGAAAGGAAAGGTTAAAGCCATTTAAATGTAAGAATAAAAAAGCATTTTAAAAAGCAAACAGTTCATGACACTGAGTTAGGGATGTTTTATTTTGTGCATATGTGTGTATAATATTTATTATTTACACATTCATAATAATACATATATTTTAAGTCATTTTTAAAATAATCTATACAGTAATTTTTAACATGTGTAAAGTGATTTTAAACTTAATTATTAAAAAGATAATAATAATATATGATTATTAACATATTTATAAAACAATCAATAAAAGATTATTCTTTTACATATGGGCATTGCCCTATATTATAATTAACATTATTTTAAAAAAATAATTTTAAAAGAAAACAAAACACATCCGAAAGGAATTTTATCATCTGCTGGGTATTTTAAAACCTTATAGGAGAATTAGATCATCTGCAGTTTCTCAAATCTCCATAACTAAAATGTCTAACAAAATTTTAGGTTCAATGGCAGGCTGAAATTAACAAGATACTTCTTAGAAATATGAACTAACTTCATGCAGAAATATCATAAATTGTCGTATCCTTAAACAACTTGATAAATAAAATAAGGAAATACATACAGAAGGAATCATCAATATTAAATCTTATAAATAGAATAAAGAATTAAACAATAAAAGAAATAAAGTTTGCAATCGACATCCACAATACAAATACCACAGCTCTGAAATAAATAATTAGAAAATAATTTATATTTATGACTACAAACTAAATTAGAGCTAGACATTATACAGACATCTCTATTTGTGTGTAAGGTACTTGTACACTGTATAAATAAACTTTAATATACACTGTCGAAATTTAAGAAAGAATTTTAAGATGTAAATATTACAAATATTATATTATTTATTGGTATTTCATATAACATGTAAAAATGTTTTATAAGTAATGCATATTTTATAATAATAATTGGATAATTTTGAATATTTAAAGTTTAAATAATATTTTAGGGTTATTTTAAAAATAAGAACAGCTTCACATGGGTTTATGGATGATGAACATAGTTAAAAAAATAAATTATTTATCAGCCAGTTAAATGATTTATCAGAGTTTAAAATATAGACAAGTTTAGTTTGAATGTCATAAATTGTAATAAAATAAATGAATATAGAGCAAGATTGAATGACCAATTGAGATCATTGGATAATGCAGATAACTTGAATTTAAATAATTTTTGAACTTCATTTTATATATGTTGAATGATTATGTATTAAATGTTTGCTATAACTTTATAAAATCTTGTAATAAAATGATATATCAATTTAGGTAATTTGAAAATAAGAATTTATTCATTCCTTATTTATGGAGATGTTGGGTTTGAAATGTGTATAATCAATATTAGTAACAAACATGAAAATGTTGAAAAAAAAGTTAAAGTTTGAAATAAAAGTTCTATTATGTAAATATTTATCTGTCTCAAGAATATAAATTCAGATGTGTATTTTTGCTTACTTATATAGAAATAATGATGAGCATGCTTGCAGATTTGTATTCCTGCTTTTATATTGAAAATAATTATATGCATGCCCATTGTTTATTTATAGTTTGATATTCTATACTGGCAATGAAAATTCTGATGTCTGATAATTAGTTTGTCACATATTAGTGTGTATTGACATTATTAATGGGTATTGATATAATATTTTAAGGTCACAGATATTGATGCATGCACTTTTTGTAAACAGAACTATTAAGAAATATAAATCATTGTTATAATACCAATAATTATGCACTTTTAACGCTTGTTAGAAAAGTTATATCTATTAATAATTTATTTAATGCTTAGCGCTTTCAAAGCTCCATGGCTTCATACTCATAGCTGCATGCAGTTGATAGTGATGAGGGGGAATATTCTAATTTATGTTAATTAGTTAGGTGTTTCGGTATTTTATTTAAATATTGTTTGGATTAGTTTGTCCATCTTTTTGAAATGGCGAAACAGGTGTCTTTTCTATTAATTGATTGTCATTGTTTATGAAATATGCCTCCTTTATTTTGCACCTATGGTCATTTCTCTCTTTCCACATTATTCTGGGGTTGGTGGATTCAAATCTGTGTCCAGTAGCTTTTTCATGTTCCAAGAATGCTCATGTAAACTCCTTGTTATTCAGTGCTCTTTTATACATATATATGTACTGGGATGCTCTGTTTGTAATGGCAGTTTTTGTTTCCCCATAATATGAGGCTCTGCATTCGGTCTGAGGGCATTGTATTTGATACACCACTTGAGATGTTGATTTGGGATCAAGTTTATCTTTTGAATTGTTTATTAGTCTATTGGTGTTCCAATCACATTTTCCTAATCATACTTTAAATGTTGTGATTTATGATAGCATATTTATCACATATATCTTATATTTGCTTCTTTATGGAGAACTGATTGTAATATAAAATAACAAGTCATAATATTACAGTTGGAAAGGTTACTAATATTACAGATAACATATATAATATGACAAAAAACATCATGCACACTACAACTTCATGCTTAAATCCTGTTTGAAGATCCCATATTTATTTAAATTTATATGATCCTTATGATATTATGCACAATCACTTTTGCATGATACATTAAAGTAATAATGTCATAGAGCAGGGGTCAGCAACCTATAGCACCCATGCCATGCTTGGCACGTCAACAATTATCAATGGCACTCGGAATAAATTGAAATAGTAAAAATATATATTTTAATTACAGCGTCTTTTTTTTTTTTTTACATTCAACATTGAATTTATGATTAAATCATTATTTATCAGAAAATAATACACTTGACTTCATTTAAAAAATATTTTTGTTTGCAAGTGAAACAAATTTTACATATTCACATTTTACTTCTGATAATATTAAAAAATGAGATTGTAATCCAAAAAAAAAAAAAACTTTATTACGTTATCAATTCTAGAAAGCTATTTTCAGTAGTTGAATGGTAAATAATTGATGCTCATTGGTGGTGCTTCTTTCAAAAAAGAGATTCTCAAGGTATATACTGACTGAGATTCTCAAAATGTCCCACAAAAGACAAAAACATGGTATTCACTCTTTTCAAGACTCTTGGACAAATGAATATGGATTTGTACAGCAAAAAGATCGTGCTGTGTGTACATTATGCTGTGAAAGTATTGTGTGTCGTACCTCAAGTGTACAAAGACATTATCAAACTAAACATGTGTTCATGTTTAAAAACTCAGATGAGAAAAGTGAAGCTATAAAAAGAGCTGTTTCTGCCTTTAAGAAACAAACTACTTATTTTAATCAAATAATTGGAACCCAAAATAAAGTCACTGAATGTAGTTATACAATTGCTCATTGTGTGGCTTTGCATGGACAGTTCATCAAAGAAACATTTTGAAAAGTGCTGAAATCTTATTCAGTGATCTACCAAATAAACAAACGATACTGTCTCGAATTCGAGAAATACCAGCTTCTGCAAGATCAATTCAAAGAAGAATAACTGACATGGCCAAAGATGTAACAACAAAACAGAAAACCAGTTTACAACAAGCTGTTGCATTCAGTGTTGCTGTTGATGAAAGCACTGATGTAAATGATGTGGTGTGCCTAGCAATAGTTGCACGATATTGTGACAACAATCATATTTATGAAGAATTGTGTTGCTTGATTCCTCTTACTGGTACAACAAAGGGACATGATATTTTCACTGCATTTTTCAATTATTTTGAAAATCAGAAAATTAACATAAATAAAATATTTAGTGTTACTACTGATGCCAGCCGTGCAATGGTCGGAAAGGAAAAGGGATTTGTTAAACTTCTTGAAAATCATATTAAACATCGAATATTGAGTTTCCACTGCATTATACACCAGGAAAATTTAGTTGCAAAAATCTCATCACAATGCTTGAATTCTGTAATGGACACTGTCATTAAAATAATTAATTTCATAGTTTCTTGTTCTTCATTAACCATACATAGGCAATTTAAATCCCTTTTACAAAAAATGAATAGTTCATATATAGACCTCCCACACATAGGCAATTTAAATCCCTTTTGAAAGAAATGAATAGTGCATATATAACCTCCCTCTATACAGCAATGTTTGTTGGATTAGTCAAGATAATGTCTTGAACAGGTTTGTATCATATCTGAAAGAAATCAAGATGTTTCTTGATGAAAAAAAAAACATCTGGAAATAAATGATGAAGACTGGTTATGCAAATTGATGTTTCTGCCTGATATAACTCAATACCTGAATGAGTTAAACTTGTATTTGCAAGGGAAGGGTCAAACAGTACTAGAACTTTTTGAATATTGGAAAGGATTTGCATCAAAATTAGATATATTTTGCCATGATATTACCACTAACACCTACAAGTACTTTCCAAATGTAAAGGCCCATGCAAATCAATTTAATGTTAATAAAGATGAACTTCAAAAATACATTGAAGCTCTCAGAGAAGAATTTTCCAAATGATGTGAAAACTTCCAAACACACACACCCATATTTTCTTTTCTCATCAAACCTGACTTAATTGATTTAAAGATGACTTCATTTGATTTATCTTTTTTTGAGTGGATGAATATTGATAGTTTTGAAATGGAATTAATCGAATTAATGTTATCAGAATTATGGAAAACTAAATTTGTAGAATTGTGGAAAACTCTTGAAGGGAACTGTCTAGACAAGTCAGCTGTCATTCTCAATTGTTGGATATGATTACTTGGAAGATTTAATTCTTTGAAAAAAACTGCTTGTGCTCTGCTTTTGGCATTTGGTTCAACTTACTTATGTGAACAAATTTTCTCACATATGAAAAATATTTTGAGTTCACAAAAAAGTTGCCTAACACCTGAACATTCAGAAGCATGCATGAAGCTAAAAGTGACCAATTACATACCTGACATTGAGCAATTGAGCAAAGAGGTACAAGGGCAAGGTTCACATTAATTTATTTTAATAATAAAAAATGGCTAATCATATTAGAATTCATGATATTTTTTTCTTATTTAAATTATATATTTTGTATAGGTAAAAAGTTGTAATTTATAATTTGTAATATAATTTTTAATAAGCATGTTAAAAATTACAAATTAAAAAAAAGTACTTTTCACATGATTCTAAGTATTTTAAATACTGAATGACCAATAATATAAGATCCAGTTATAATGAACTTCAAAAGTATATATTATATAGTAGTATATATTATATACTATAATATTATATATAACTTTGAAGCCCATTATAACTGAACCAATTTTGATAATATAATATAATAAGATTGGTAAAATCATGTTGGCACGCGGAATAATATTCCCTGTTATAGAGTTTAAATAATAATAAGCAATATTATCAGTATAGTAATAAGATGACACATAATGAAATTAATATAAACTAGACATGAAAGTCTTTATGACAAAATAACTAATAGAGTCTCATAGAATTATATTTGAGCAATTATAAAAATTTGATATTTGGCTTTATAATTTGTTGGATGTATCATGAGCACTCTTCTTACTTTTTAATTTATTCTAACTTTAGTATTTACAATGTGAGGAATTAATTAGATGACATTTTCTTTTCAAATAGTGATGAGAAGTTAAATACTTAGATAATTATTTTCAAGCTATCCAATGATATTTCGCACTACTTTATTTAATTAATGCAAATAATAAAAAATCAATTAAAATCATGCAACTGACATTACATATATTTATGCTAGTCTATATACAGATACAAGTATGTTGCAGGACATGTCATTTATCTAGCAAGTCCAAGAAAGAGAGATTATCATATACTATTGCTAATCTTTTCTTTCTGTAGCAAAATTACAAATCAAACTTTAATCTAATACTAATTTATTATTCATAAGTATTTCTTACCAAAGCATTATGTGAGTATATACATGCACATGTGTACTTTTTTATATACACTGTTCAAGCACATACTCTACATAGAAAAAATAAACAAAGCGGCATCAAATCAGAAATGTCAGCAAAACTATAGTGATATAACTATGATAATGTTTGATGAAGTTCACTATTGCAGTATATTATAATACCAAAGATACGATCGTTTTAATTATGACTGGATGAAAACACATCAATGAAATATAAATATATTCAAGTACAACAATTATTTATTGACCATTTTTTAATATCAAATCATAAAAAGTTTTATTAAAAAAAAAAAACTGTAGCTTTAAATCTTATTAATTATATGATGTTTTATTTTGATGTAGAAATGAGCTATATATGACAATCGACCCTCCTCTTTTCAAATCATTCAAACAATGAATGTTTTTAAAAAAATCCTTATTTCATTAACCAGCAAACTAAACTTTTGTCTACTGCAAAATATTATTAATACTTATCATATAAATTTCATAAATAAAACTAAGCTGTTTTAAATAATAAACATTATAAAACATTTCAAGGATAATCATAGACTTTTCCAAATGTGAATGTTTAAAGAAACATCATCATCATTATTATTATACTATTATTACTATAAACAAATATTTATTTTGAAATAAAAATTCAGGTGTTTGCTATACCCATGAATTTATCAATGACTGAACATAAGCATTATAATGAAAAAGGTTCAAATGATATACCATAATATGTTATATATAGAGCTTGTAAATAAGGGATATTGTGCACAGCTTGTTTAAGAGCATAAAATTGTGAGCTCTATGTTTAACATTTGTAACACAAACTTGTTAAATTAGATCATGTGACATATGACTTGATTTCTTTGTAACCATAATATGTTAATGCCAACACTATGCATATATTATAATCTATGTATAGATTGTTTAATTAATACATCAAATTGATTATATGTATTATGCTCCAAGAATAAATGAATGTATATGGCAATAATAGTTGTGAGAAAGCTACAGCAGCAGAGGATATTGATAGGCAGAAATCACCTCAGAGGGATTAGAATAATTGTTTTCAGATAATGACTGTCACAAACTATGCAAAAATTATTACAATGAAAAGGAGATATTGCAAATGATTTCCCCATAGAAATGAGAAGAGTGAATTTAAAACTGGCAGATTCTCATGGATTATTAATAATCCTTGTAGCAAAGCATTGCCAAATAGATTAGTGTCAGAGATATAAAGCAACAATAATGACACTGTATATTGATAAAAATTATATCTATGTCTATTAATTTATTCGTAGGATTAATTAAGCTACACATAAATGGCAGCCTACTCCTCAATCAGATACTCATGTGCAAGGTATTTATAAGCTACAATAGTTCATCAACACTACTAACCATGAACAAATATTAAATTCAAAATTCTTTAGTCTGAGATATTATCTTTTTTTGCTTGGTAATCATGAATCATTTTCAATCAGAAGAATATCTGACTATGTATTCCCAAAATCTCTTAAGTATATCCACAATTTCAGATATTGACTTAGATAACTTGTTTTTAAAATCTAATATTTAAACATAATGTATAGGCTTACTACATGATGCCTACAATGGCCCACATTACAATATAGATAATTTAGTCCATATACATATTTTTTTTTATTGTTAGTCTATATTAAATAATACCATAAAAATATTATTATTTTTACCTTTTTTAATTTCTAGACCACTTTGTTTCTTTCAAAAAAAAAAGCATTTCATTTAGAAGAGATTTGTAAAATATTTCACAAACTGGTCATTCTCATTTTAATCCACAAAATACTTTTTGTAAAGCTGTAGTAAAATCTTTCAGAGATAAGAAATGGCCCACTTATACTCCCTTCTTAATGTTAATCTTCTTACTTTCAGCACGTAATCTAAACATAGCTGCTATATTTTGATACACATTTTAAAATATATTCTGCAACTACATACATCTTGATGATTGAATGCTTTAGAAATGCTTATAGAATCAAACAGTTTTCCATAATCTACAAATCCAAAGCATAAAGGCAATTTATATTTAGTGGTTCCTTGTATAACTTCTCTCAATACTTGAATATGATCTACTGTGTTAAAACCACTTTTAAATCAGTTGTTTTTTTTTGGTTGGTGAAAATCCAAAGTTCTCTGAAAATGAGTATTAATTATCTTGGTAAAGATTTTAAAAAGAACTGATAGAACACTGATAGATCTGTAAATCATAATATCTTCTTTATCACCTATTTTAAATATTAATATTACTATTGCATTCTTTCAATCATCTGGTATATTTTTAATGTTTAGACATTTGATATATAACTTTGCCAACAATTTTTCCATTTCTTCACCTGCTTCTTTTACCATTATTTCCAGGAGCTTTCTCTATCTTCGTCAATTTAATTTCATGTCTCACTTCTTCATTTAAAATTCTTGGGAATTCAAAAAATATAATAATTGTAGTGGTTATTTTTTCTTTATTTCTATATATTTCTTTATAGAAAATAGCCTTACCTTTTTTTTTTATTTAAAAAATAACTTTTATTCTCTTTTATAACTTTCAGTACTAACTCACAATTATATTTTCTTATATTGTTATCAATTCTTTTTTATACTATTTTACATAACTTTAGATATTCAATTCTTAAAGTTATCATTTTATATATTTTCATGTTCCTTCTTTTCTTCAAATATCTTGTCTCAGTAAGAAATTTATTAGTAAATTGTTGCTTTTTTTATACTGGCTATCTTTGTTGCAGTTCTTAATAGTGTATTAGTTATCTTCTTATTGATTTCATTCAAATCTAAATTATCTTCAAAATCTGTCAATATTTTAAAACAATCTGAAAGTTCTAATTTAAATTCATTGGAATGTTTCTGAAGATAAAGAATATTAATTTTTAATACAGCTTTTCTTCATAATTTTTGTTCCTCAAGTTTAGAATTACCAGGCAACTTACATCTCATTAATCAATAATCATTTCCTGAGTTAAATTTAGCAAGACTATTATTACTATCTTAAAATACATATTTTATGTTACTTAAAATATGAACAAATTCTGCTGCTCCTTCATTTGGATCCTTCCACTATCCATTTAGTATTTTTTTCAAAAAAAGTATTCATAATATGCAGTCTTCTTTTTCTGTGAACTCCACAAGTCTGCATTCTCTTTAATTTCTATCACTATAACCAAATTTGCCAACAGCACTCTTATCTTCCACTTGTTTACAAATTGTAGCATTAAAGTTTCCCATGACAATTTTAGAATATTGTTCAGTCTGATCAAAAACATTTTGTGTATTTGTATAAAAATTCTCTATTTCTTCATTACAATAATTTGTTGGGGCATAAACCTGAACTATTTGCATTTGGTATCTTCCATTAAATTGAATAACTTATCTTGCCACTCCATATACCATTAATCTCCACAAAGTTACTCTTCCAGTTTTTATTTACAATGAATTCCACTCCACTTGTGTTTTCAATTATTTGTGCCTTTGTAGTAAAGTACATATCCATTTTTAAAATCAACTATCTCTTAACCTTTTCTTCTAATTTTACAAAATCCAACAACTCATTTAATATTACACAGTTCTTCATCCAATTTATGCAATCTTCCTTTACTAGAAAGCAATCTGTAGTTGTAGATATATAAATAACAGGTTGACATAGAACGATACTTATAAAATTAAAATAATTTAAATTTTTGACATATAAGTATTCAAAATTTCGTTATTGATTGCTAACTGCACCAAAATTTATTTACTTTATCTCAGTCATCTCAGTTTTCATATTATCATAAAATAAAGTTTTATAAAACAGATTTATTTATTTTCAAAATTTGATTTGTTTTTATTTATTAAACTTTTTAATTAAAAAAAAAGAGCTTCTAATATGTATATATATAAATACAATGTTTTTATCTTACTTAAATAATAATATTTTCATGTAAATTTTTGACAATTTTATTTTCTCTTTCATTTTCATCAATAAACACTAAAAGATGAATCTAAATACATCCCATAATCATAAAAAATATTAAAAATGAGAATGTTAATTATCCAAAAATTATGTTTCTGGATGAGTCTTGTCTATTATCAAGAAATATATAGCATACACACTAGCTTTTAACAATTAAAAAATGTCCTCTTAATTTCTTTTTAAATAAAAGTACACAGTCTCCATTAGGCTTGCCACAATAAATTAGCAGCTAGAATACTTGTTTTTTTTTTTAAAGGAAGTTTAGCTAATCACTTTATGAATAATATATTAACCATTTATCATGATTAAAAATAAGCAATTTTTTCTTATTCAAACATTTATTTTGATATCTAAGCATAGGTAAAATTTAGAAAAAAATATGTATGATGAAAATAATGTGCATTTCACAACTATCCAAACTACATAACAGTCTATTGTCAATATATTTAATTTTCGTATAAGAATAGTTTATTCAATGAATAGAACTATCAAAACTACATAAGTCTATTATCAACAAACATGCTTCACTTTCAAATAAGGATTGTTCAATGAAAAGACTGAATACAAATGACTATTAATGAAAATAAGTTAAAAATTAAAGAGACTTTTTATTTATTTATTTATTTATTTATTCTTTCATTTTCAATATTTTTCAAAATGAAGCAGTGGGACTTCATCTCAATATCATGCTAATTCAATCACTGCTTTTTGAAAGGAAACATAACCTGTATTTTTTTTTTTTTTTTGGTAATACTCTAAAAAATTATATGCATGAGGATTTCTAAAATGATTCCTTAGCTAAAATAGATGTAGTGATGATTTTCTGATCCATTGTAATTATCCTGCTATTTTCCTCTAAGATTTATAATGTTTTCTTTTTCTACAAAATGGAATTAAAAAAAAAAAAAAAAACTGTAAATCAAGATATGCTGTAATTCAATCTTCTAATTTCTTCCTGTTGCTATGATTTCTTCCTTAAATATTACTGTGATATGATAAGCCTTTTGTAAAGTACCAGTTTCTGTCTATTTATAACAATTGTTTTCTGAAATTTCTAAACCCATTACATTCTTCTTTAGTAAATTCATATATAAAGACCGGGAAGTATATGATTTTATGCTATGACATCTCAGGGTCATTTGGATACGGGAAAGGAGTTAATCACAACACTGGAAAAACAATGCACTATGTTTAAACTAATATTAGGGAATATATTCATTTTAATGGTAAAAAGGAGAGCAGTAATAATGTTCACAAGAAGATTATGTTTTAGAAATATGTATATATATTAATTATTTATAAATATAATAAACTGACTAAAAATTACAGTATGTTTAAATAGCAATATTTTTCTTATCATTTTTATAAGAAACTTTTCAATTTTTTTAAAATAACATTAATTATTAGAGATTCATAATATATATTGTATAAAAAATATAGCTTTCAGAATTATATAAATATTATAATAATATATTAAAACTTTTTCATTTTTGTTTAATAAACTTAATCTAGAAATATTTAATATTATTTAGTCATAAAACTTTATTGAATATTATCAAATGATTTCAATAAACTTCACATTAAAATGATTAACTCGCCAACACACACACACACACACAAACAAATTTCAGAAGTGCACTAATAAAAACAAAGCTCTAAAACATAGTTATATAAATGCAAAATTAAAATTATTAACAATTTGTAAAACAAACAAGATATGTTAAAAATAAATCCACTAGATGGCAGCATTTTTTAATGAATTATATTAAATGATTTTTAAGATACAAATACACATTTATTATAATTATATATATTCAATTTATTCATTTATACAACGAAACGTAAAATCTGAATATCAGTTATGTATATGTATGTGTTATCAATGATTTTATATCACTGAAGTTAAATATTGGATTTACTATATAACACCAGATGGCAGAAGTGTGCAGGTAATATTTTTATTAGTTAAAAATAAAGACGATACAAATAAAGTATTTCGGTAGATTTACAATATATGGATATAAAATACTTTTTTGATGACACTAATGAATGTTAATCAAATTTAAAAAGCAAAATTAATTTATAATAAAATTAAGATTATACACACAAATAAATTTAAAAACAAAGCTTTCATTTGAAAGCAATGGAAACTTGTTATCAACAATAATTAAACAATTTTTAATAGTTTTTATTTAAATAATTTTTCTAAATTAATAATTTGATTAACATTTGTTCATCTATAATCCAAAATATTATGCAAATGCATCAAATGATAATGAATGTATGAATCATTATTGAATCATTGGGAAATTTTTTTTTTTGATATTTTGCACGTACGCATATATATATGAATATAGAAGGAATATGTTTTTAGAGTTAACATGCTAAGTGGTAATGTGTATTTAAGTCAATTGTTTCACGACGCCAAGTAAAATATTTTATTTTACGTAAAACTCAATTTATAATACAGTATATTGTTGATCACTTAAAAAAAATTTAATTTATAAGAAAACTTGTAAATTAACATCCAAGCGACATTATAAAATAACCTCTAATGTTCCTTCAGATCAGAGACACAAAAAATTAATTTTTGCTTCAACTAAAGTATTTCATTTAAAAATATATATATAAGTGATATGTTTGGAAAGTAAACTTATATATATTAACGACTCATTATCAATAATATTTCGGTATTTCTGTCAACTTAACATCAGTAAAATTTCCTGTTTATATGTAGAAACTAAATTTATATAAATACTACTTAGTTAAACTAAATTAATAATTAATTCTGTATTGATTTATTACAAACAAAATGTGGGTGTTTGATATTAAAAATTAATAAATAGATTAATAGTTACTTATTTATATTATCAATATTATCTAATTATCATAAAAACATGCTAAAATAATGATAAATGATTTGTAGCATGCCCTAGGCTGTCATTAGTATTTATGAAATGTGGGATACCATGATAGATTAGCTGCTATTATCTTAGCTCACAAATTACCCATGAACAGATTCTGATGCACTTGGATTAGAAAACAACTTGAATATAGAAACAATATTATTGAGTAATGTCAATTTTTCCTATATGCCTGTCACTTTTTAAACAGTATTTTTCCATCCAAGCACATGGTTCAATGTTACAAATTAATATTTTTGCCAACATATGTACATGCTCATTGGAACCCTTTTATACTACTAATTAATGAGCAGACAAAATAATACCTCACTTACTTTAGAAAGTGAGACATAACCTATTGAAAATATTAATGATTTATATTTTTGTGAAAAAAGTAATGCTCATTAAGTTTAATTTTCTAGCGAGGCTATTCATTACTCAGTGATTAAAGATGCCACTGAGTCTTATTTCAATAATTATCTAAGTTGTCTTCAGCTGATGTTTGATATCACTTGCTTATAGATTGACAAGTGTCAATGGTTGATATTCTTTTGGAATTACATTTCTGTGTCTTGAAAGCAATGCCCTGATTTCCCTCATAACCAAACTTTTTTAAAATTGTTTCAGCCCAGACTTCTTGATTTACAATAAATTTAAAAGAGATATTAACTTTCTCTGACACTGGATTAAGGATTTTTAAAAAAGCAAATTCTTAAGTATGTTCTTATAAATATTTCTGATAGATTCCCATATTGCTACTGAAGAAGTTAGGTGTTGGAGCAAAATTGGTGAAAATATTACTTCATATCATATTTGATATAGTCACTTTATTTAACATTTTTTCTCACAATGTCTGTTCACTATATAAAACTACATAATGTCTTTTTATTGATAATATATCTATTTTCCAGTTTTATTCGTAAATAAAATCTTTGAATGGTTCATTCATTGAAAGGAATTTAATTATCAGTATAGTAAATTCCAATGCACTTATTATTCATAAATAATATTGCTGACAACTACAATATGGTAAGAAAGCATTAAAACAAATTTATTGACCTAAATCAAGCATGACAACTTTTTTTGGAACAGCAACTCTCTTAAGATATTGCCTACTTAATTTTATTTACATGCCATTAAAATATTAATTATGTTATCAATATTTACAAAAACACACATAGCTTAAACTTTTAATATAAAAAATGAACAACATTATCAAAAAATGAATATAGAAGTTATATCGAAAATTATATTTATCTATATGTACACAAATATATAAATTTACAAATATTAATTATACTTGTATTAACTAAATAGGAATAAACTGTTTTTAATTTACAGTAAAGAAAAAGTACTCTAAATTAATCTTGACAATAAGTATGCCACACAAAAATTCACAAAGAAACAAAAGATCATGAACCATAGGTTACCTATGTCTGATTTAAAGCAGTGATATGTTAAGACTTAATGCAACAGTATGCTTTGCTAATTTAAAAGTTTTATCTTCTAATCTTTATAGGAGCAGAAAACATAGCTCTTGAAAAAACTTCTGAAAATGTATTTTCTCAGATAACTTGATACAATATCCTCTTTTATAAGTGTATGTTCTTCTCTCCTGACCATCATTTAAAATTATGTAAATGAATTTGATAAATCCACTATTACAATCCTTCATAATTAGTCAATATTTTACTAGACAGTGTCACAATGATAAAAGTAAATTATAAGAAAATATACTATGTATCTAAAATTATTAATCTAACAATATATAGTCATATGTTGCATTCAATTTTACAGAACATGTATTACAATATGGCATTGCTAATACTATCCAAATTCTAAATATCACCAAAGAATTAATTTCTATAATTTATTTATGAGATCATTTTCAATTTCTATCAATATTCATTGGATGAAAATACTGTTTGGGCATAACACATTTTAGTATAATGTTAGTAATGGATATGAATGTAATAAAGTTGACAAAATTAATAACATATATAGTAAAATCTCAACTATCAATATATATATATATACTAGTATTGTAACTAGTGATTTTCCATCAACTCTAAAAAAAAAATCTCAGATTGACTAACTAGCTAACCTACTTGGCTATCAATTTCTATCAGTTATGATTGTATAAATCAAACAAAAGCTTAAAACTTTTTAGAATTGCAATCAATCAGATTTTAAATTAAGTTTGTGTGATTATGCATGTATGGGATGCATCATTATTTCATGATGTATTTTTTCTCTATGATAAAATTTACATTTTTTTTATGTTTTTCTAAAAAAGGATTTAATTTTTTTTCTTTATTTCTTATTATTTTAGATTTCATAGATAAAAATTAATGTGGATTTATGTCACTGCACATATAGATTATAAATTTGATATGTTCATATATATAGATTATAAATTTGATATGTTCATATATATATATATATGACTCAAAAAGGCTTGAATCAACAGCAAACTTATGAAGACTCCAGGATAAAGTTTTCTACCAACTGAGAATGTATGATATTTATCTTTGTTGATATAAAATTGTATAAATAATTTATATTGCTTTATAATAATGGACTGTTTTGTGTGACATGTAATTTTATTTTTACATTTTGTCAATCTATGGCTTTTTTCTACTTTCTTATACAAATATTATATTTTTTGTAAGTAAATTTTATAATAAAAAAAAAAATCAAATTTATTCCATTACAATAAATGATTGTAATTTTCCTAAAATAAAGAAAGCCAACTGCTTAGTAAGCTATAGGCATTTCCATAATATAAAAGGTAGGACAGATAATAAAGAGCATCAATATTGTATTTTCATTAATAATTTTTATATTTCACTAAATGGGGGGGGGATTCCTGTTCAGTTATTCCAATATGTAAAGATGGTATATGTATTGTACCCTTTACAATTGGTACAGATAGTAATTTACTTTAGGAAATAGCAATATTTTAAAAAAAAAAACATTCCCCCTACCGTATTTAGTTATTTCTGACGTTTTTCTTTGTCTCACATGTTTACATAAAATATATTATAAAATGATTATTACTTATCAGAAAGTAACAAATTTAACTTCATTTGATAGATATTCTTGTTTACTACTGAAAAAATTTTAAATGTTCACATTTTGTTTCTGTAAATATTAAAAAAATGAGAATGTAATCAAAACAAACACTTTATACATCATCGTTTCTAGAAAAATTATTTTCAGTTTATGTCAATGTAAAATATATGATAAAATGATTATTACTTATCAGAAAATTAACAAATTTGACTTACTTTATAGATATTCTCATTTACTACTGAAAAAATGTTAAATGTTCACATTTTGTTTCTGTAAATATTTAAAAAAATGAGACCATAATCAAAACAAAGAGACGTTATACATCATTGTTTCTAGAAAGATTATTTTCAGTTTATAAAATCAACAAAATCTGCTTTGTTTCTGAATATTTTTAAAAACTTGAATGAACAATTATTTATTTCTCTAATATCTAATGAATTACATTTTAAAAGGTTAAATTTTTTAAATTTTTATTGCAAAATTGCGATTATTTTCTTCCTCGTAAATATAAGTAGATTCTTTACATCATAGCAAGTCTCCAAATTTGCTTCAGGCCATATTTACTTTAGTTGCTAATATAATGTTATATTTTTGAAAATAAAGTATTTCAAGTCAAAATAAGTTATTAATAATTTATATTTGTTGATATCTAATAAATATAGTGTAAACTATTTTTTAAAAAAAACAACTAAAACCATAATAAATTAGCAAATAAACATGTTTTTGTGCCATTGGAAATTTCAATGTTATAAAACACCGAACGTTTTACAGCCTTGGCAACACATAATGGCTGATTATGTCAGAGCGGAGCTTATGTCTATTGTTAAAGCAGGAATTTTGAATTTCACTGTTTTTTTTTACAGAAAGTTCGGGCAAAAAAATTATTATAATAAAATATACCATTTTACACACATTTTCATGTATAATACTTATAGGAAAATTCACCAGGGGGCGAATTGGCCAAAAGATATTTCTCTGTCATTTGAAGTATAAGTGGGTTAAATTTAAGTGCTTTTATTATATATAATTTGTATGTTCTGAATAGTAGGGGTTCAAACTCAGTAGGTAAGAGTTTATGAAGATAGATTTAGAAGTTTGGGCTCATTGTTAGGTGAATTTAATACAAAATGATATAATAAAATGTTTAAAATATATTATTTTTTATTTATTCTAGTTTTTAAAATACAACAGAGATAGGGTAGGTTTAAATTAGTAGTAAATATTTTATATTATATGCTTTAAATAATTAGTTTTGCCTAAAATATTAATTAAAAAATGTCAAATTAATTTAATATTATTTTAAAAGCGTGCTGAAAGAATCACATGACTAGGTTTGTGTGCGAATATGTGTGCTTTCAGAAAGTTAGGGAAATAAAACTTTAATTTAGCTTGCTGACTAATGTTTGATACAATAAAATGTTGCAAAATTATCAGACTAAAAATATTATTTGAAAAGTAATATTTAAAATTGTTATTATTTTTATTTAATTGTAATAATATATTTTGAAAATTAATTCTAAGTTATTAAAATGTTTTAATATTATTTAAATAAGAATATTAAATTTTTAGGTGAAAATATTTGATAATTGAAGTATTAAATAAATTAAAAATTATTTAATATTGATGACCTATAGTTTTTAAAACTTAATTTTTAAAAATCATTTTGTGCAAATATATAAATTAGTAATTTTGTTCTAGCAGTATTGACCAATGAAATTGTGGGATCAGATAGGTATAAATACTAAGGTTGAAGTCTGTCTAGACTCTCTTATACTCTTATTTATAATTCTTATAGCACTTATACTTCACTTCTCAATTGTTTTTCTACAATCTACAAATTTTATAGTGATTTTTTTTATAATTTTTATTATTTTATTTTAAAAGTATAGTGAAAATTTTAATTAGAATAGTTATATTTTAAATGTATCACTAAACACAAAAGTTTTCCTATCGGTTTTTATATACCTGAACTTAACTCAAGACCTTCAGAATGATGCAGAATATGATAGTAACTATTTGAATACCTCAGAACATGAATGTCAATTGCAAGAAAAATTATTACAACAAAGCTGGAGTAAAATTACATAAGAAATATATAAATTTTATTAATTGTGTGTGTGAAAGAACTGACTGTTTATTTAAGAAGAATTTTTACATTATAATGCAGTTGGTTTATTTGAAATGAAAGACAGGAACTAGATGTTTATTAAGAATTTCATTTTAAAAAGTGTTTCTAAAAGAAGAAAATGAAGACTCTGCATTTGTATTTTACAATTAAGCTTTAAATATCTGTGGAATGATGAATGCCTGTTTTGTTTTATAATATAATTTATATTACTAACTTTATTTGATTTGTCTTTAAAAAGTCCAATGAAGTGATATTTTTAAAAAGACATGGATTTAGAGACAAATTTAAAAAAATATACTTTGAACTTTGTTTACATGTTTTAAAACTATTGGCTATTTAAATCAATAAATGGAATATATTATGGTATAATACATTTGGAAATCATAAAACTGAATTTGTTTTTCAAGAGGATTTAAATTATATTTGTAATAATACCAAACTGATACAATTATTTATATGCCAAATTGATACAATTATTTATACCTGAAAAATATACACCTAAAAGTTAAAATTAAAAAAAAAAAAATGATTATTTTTTAAAAATGAGATAATTACCCGAATTCCTGACTAAATATCTGCTATATAATACATAAAATAAATGTATTAAATTATATAATGACTACTGATATACTATAACATCTGCTATAATAATTTTATCATTGGAAATGCGAACATTATTACTATCATATTTGTTGTAATAAGTGCTTATTTTATACAACTTACTTAAGGATTATTTCTTTAAATAATGAATTTTAAACTTATTCAATATGGATTAAATCTTTTGGATAAAATTTCAGAAAGGACTGAATAGACATTTTATCATAAAGGATTGAATATTCTGCCATGGATTACTGTAGATTTTAATGGATTTAAATGTTGATATTTGTACTTTTTTTTACATGATGCCAGGAGATGAAAAAAAAAAATTGTGCATGAATACTATTCAACCTAGCAACAGAGGAGATTCATAAATTGCAAATTCTAGAATGCAATTTACTTTATGGACAAGAAAAAAAGACTTATTATAACTTTAATCTTGATTATTTATTTATTTTTAGTATTAAGCTAATATAATACTTTGAAAGTTTATCATTATTGATTTTAGTATTAAGTTATGGTTAGGAAATAGTTTTAAGATATAATAATAATTATTATTCTTTTTTATAAAAATATTCAGAAAGTGATTTTAATCATAACATTTATATCAATAAATGATTATGAAGAAGCGGAATGCCATGAATAATCTTTGTAACATTATGAGATCATTGGTAACTTTATTATTATAATTGCTTGAAGATTTATTTCTTTTCTTATATTTAAGAAAAAATACATTTTTATTATAATTTATTCTAAATTATAGTATGCATTGCTTGAATTTAACATTAATAATGGAAAAATGAATCATGAGAAAATTATTGTATGTATTTGTGTAAGTGTTGATAAATGCATATAAATGTTTTTATAAAACCTATAAGGATATTTTCCTTACTTTACTCTTTAGCTAAAATGTGAACACTTTGAATATGCGCAATTATATGGCATTGTTTAATGTTGAAATGTTACTTTAATGAATATTATATAAAAATATAATATTGATCTCTACATTATTCCTTAATAAATGAATAAAATGTATAGCATTTTATGAATGATTGTCGATATCATTTGAGAATGAAAGCTTTTTAAAAAAACATCTTGGGTGAATTTAGATCATTGTTGTTTCCTATAGTATTGTTTTTTAGGAATTATTTTTAGAATGTTGTTAGTTTATTATTTTGTGATGTTGAATGAATTATATAGTGGGACAAATATTGATAGTGATTGGGAAAGTAATGATATTTTTGTGAAATCCTGATGCTGGTATCATGTTGAAAGTTGTAATTGGAGAATTGTAGTTTCATGTATTTTAAATTTTATTGAAGTACATATATAATGTAAGATTATATATTTATTTTATAGACAGTTGCATTTCTTCTATATCTATAAATACTATGATAATGCCCTGACTTAATCATAGGTACCTGATGAATATGGACCTACTTCATTGATTTGCACTGTGCCCATATTGATATTATTTTCTTTTCAGAATATTCTCAATTATTATTCCATGCCCTACACATATTTGCTATTCGTTTCCACAAGTATCATCATAAAAGGTAGCTTAAGTTGGAAAATAATGACTGAATTATTTTGAAGTAGTTATTTTTGAGAAGGCAAGATGTAGTATGCAAAGATTTTTCTTCAAATGATATTGAGATGCTTAGTGAATTTTGTAATGTGCAATATAAGAATAAAATAAGTAAGATCTATATGAAAATATTAAAGATCACTTGTTAGTCAATGCATATTCAAATGAATGAATGTGGGTAAAATGAAAATGAGATTGGAAATGATATGATGTGTAAAAGAACATCAAGATGTTTTTATTAAGGTATTTTCTGAAAATTAATTATTGAAATATTAAAAAAATTTAAAATAATGTTCTTCAATATTTTATTTGTATTTTAAAGATGTTGTTAAAATGTAAACATGAATTGGAATATTTATATTTTAAATAGGTTATCCCATGGTAAAATAAAAGTTTTCATGTTATTGTAATATATTTTTGAAAAATGGCCAGAGCAAAGGTTATCTCTAATTTTAAATTTTATATTCTTGTGTCATCTTATTGTAAATATTTTTCTTTAATTTATGCTAAGTAATGCAAATATACTTATCTTTGTAAATATTTTTATTTATTATATTATACAATTTATTAACTTGTTAATAAATTTGTTAATTGTTTTTTTTATTAAAATTACTGTAGTCCAGTTGTGATTTATTTGCATGTTAATTATTGATTTATCACATTGTATGCATGATCCACAGGAATTAATAATCAGTTCTATATTATTTATTCAGCACATGAATTATAAGGATTTTTTCTTAAACATTATTTAATCATATCTGATTTAGTAACCAAATATATTTTATTATCATCTGAAAGGATCTAATCATTATTAATTATTTTGAGTTGATACAATATCTATGAGTAATGCTTGATATTGCTATAATATTAGGATATTATATTTTTCTTTAAGAATGCCACATTAAACATGGGAAAATTACATCTACTTAAAATTTATTATATTTTATTATTTTATTTCTGAATTTTAACCATTAGGTAGATTATTGTATTGAGAGTCATGAGGATATTTAGTTGCTTATTGTAGTTATTATTTATAGGAATAATTAAATATCATATAAAATCCCTTATCATATTTAACTACAGGGTATTAACACATTTATTTGTTTTATTAATTTGTTAAGAGATGAACCTGAGGTGATTATCATTATTATTCATATTATCATGATTATTATTAGTATTATGATTTCTTTTATTACAATTAATTGTTAGTGTTATTTTGGGAGATTGTTATTAATTAATATTTTAGGAAAGGAATATTAAATAATTTGTTAGTATTTTGTAAGTAATTCATAAATTACATTTAGGATTATTACAGGTGTATTTTAAAGACATGAGAGATAGTTTTATTAGATGAATTTGGTGGGGTAATGCTCTTATGCCATTGATGATATATCTTTTATGATGCATTCTCAATGTTTTATCTAGTGTACCTTACTGAATGTCTCATGTTAGGAATTTTATAATTATATTTACTATTTTGGCAGAACCTTTTATTGGTTACAATAGTGAGTTAGGTATAAATTAGATTTCTTTGTAAATGAGTAGATTAAGTAGTATAGTTTAGAACTCTAATTAGTTATTTAAGAACTAAGTGCTATGATATTTTTATTATTTAAGATTGTCTTGAATTACTAAGTGAAAAATATTACTTTATTAGATATTATATTTTGAGCTAATCTTTATGATGTATTATTTTAATAGTTAGCATTTCTGCAACTTAATTACAATACATTGTTGTTATCCCAGTTAGCTGAATTATTGTTCAGTAGTATTCCGTTAAGGAAGGGTACAGCATATATATATATATATCTTGAAAAATGTTTTTAGACTTTCATCATGCCAATTTTTCTATTTACTCTTTTAGATTATATATACATATTTTTAATTATTGTTTTAAAATAATTTTTATTTTTTGATAAATTATAATTTATTACATCTTTCTTTCCATAATATTTAATGTACAATAATTATTGTTAAATATTAATATTTATTAGGAAGAAACATATTTCAAGAAAAGGTCTGCAAGCACTAAGGATTGATGAAACTGCTAGTAAAAATAAAATTGGTGAAGACCAGTAATAAGTAACATTGTAAAGTAAAGAATTATCTCAGGTAAGTGATGTTATATAATATTTTATTAAGAATTTAAAAAATAATGTAATGCATTAAAAATATAAGTTTAAAATTTAACTTCCGAGATTTAAAATTTGTGATAAAATAAGAATTTAAAAAAAATGTTGAAATTTGGTATTTTTTAAAATTGATAATTATATTTTCTCTGCCTCATGGGAATTTCTTGATATTTGCTCTTTCTAAACATAAATATAATTTTATTATTAATGTGTTAAAGCTGAAAATTAGTGTACAATTTATATCTCAGACTAATTCTCTAAAATCTAATGTAGTGGCTTTTATGACTGATGTATGTTCAATCTTATTTCAGTCTTAACCATTTGACTTCACATCTTATTCATTCAATGGCTTCAATAAAAATTAATTAGAATTGCTGCATTTTATCTTCATAATTGTCACATCGCTGCTTTACAATCTGGCACCTAGTTAATTTGTTTAGAATCCAATATCAGTCTTTAGTAAGTGCCAAATCATGTTTTAAAAGTCTACTAACATGTCATCTGATAATATACAGAATTTTCAAAAGAACTTTAAATGTATCCAAATCACTATTTCACTTGCTTATTTCAATATCTAGTAGACAAAATGTTTTTATGCATATTTAATCCAACAATGATTTGATTATACAAAGTAAACTCTATAGTATCACATGCAGTAAGTCTAATGTATTTTTAAAATATTATAAACCATCCTTAAATAATGTTATCATGCTTTTATTTTACAATGATAAAGGTCCAAATCTCAATTCCAAAGAATAAATAGGGTAAAATAATGGCTCTATCTACAACTCACTTAGTGGTAATAAGTTATATCACTGTGATGAAATACCCCCCCCCCTTGTTGTTTGCACACTGGAGTCTATGTTGAACTGCAAGAAATCTATGTCTGACATCCTTAAGTTGATAACTATCCAAGCTAAAAAATGCTGAAGACTTTCTTCTGTCAATGGATGATAAAGAAAGTCTTTATATATATATACAAATAAAATTATATATATGTTGCAAATAATAAAATAAAGAATATAATTTAATACTTATAAATAATATTCAGATAGTTTTATAAACTTAAAAACTGAAAAAATTTTTAGACTACCCTCTCCTATTTAATTTTTTTTTTTTAATTTCATATATATATTGTCAAACAAAATTAATAAAGTATCCTGCTTACAACAAATAAGTAGAAAATAATTTTTACAAATTTTATTTTAAAAAATCATACTTTTAAAATCAAAATAATTATTTAATTTTTTTTCCTATATATATAACTAAATTAACATATCAGAAATACTTTATTCTTATTTATTTTAAATAATTTCACAACATATAAATTAAAATAATGCTACTATTATTATTTTTTCCATTTAACTATTTCAATGTCAAGTTCGAAGTCTTTTTTTTTTTTTTTTACAAATAAATTACCTTACAACCCTATTAGCAATCAATTATGAGCAAATGAAGTAAATGATCATACACCCAACAATTTTTAAATTTCAAAACCAAAATAAATAAATGCAAAACTACTTATTTTGTTTTCTTCAATAAAAACTGACACCTTAGTATCTCTTATGCTTTAATGTATTTTCAAAATTCATTTACTATTTTTAAAGACACATTTTTATTTTATTTTTGCTAATCAATTAAATATTCTTGAAAGATCGTTTATAAAAAAAAAAAAAGAACTTCAGTTCAAAATAATAGTATCCAGCAAATGCATGAAGTAAATCACTCAAATTCTAGTTTAAAAAAATTACAACAAAACTTGATATTAAAATCTATATTTGTTGGTGATATATATTATAATGGTATGGATATAGTTGGGCATATGGGAGATGACAATTATCATCATTCCCAAATATAAAAGAAGCATGAGAGAATCGGCATAGAATAAAATAAGTAATTATAATAATAATAAGTTATATCACCAGCATTAAGCAAGAATAATTAATAGGCATCCTTTGTGAATGGATCTAAAAGAGATTCATTATCAAGATATAAGCTAATAATCTAGTCAATGCCAAACATATGGTATAATATAAAAACAATCATCTGCAAGCACACACTGAAGTGCTAAACTATTTATTATAATTACAAAAAAAATGGAATCCTGTTACATTCTGATCATCATCAATACTCTGGCCATATAGTACTATGAATGTACAAACCATTTATAAATTAATTTTAAATCTGTATACATAAAAAAGGATTTTAAAGGTGATCTTTATCTTTGCACTATCCAGAACTATCTGGATGTGCAAACACAAACATATACCCCATATATATTATATTTAATGTTTTCATGGTTGTATAATGTAAAATAAATGATTTTTTGGATAAAACCGTGTATTATTTTGTATTACATACCGATATTTTGATGAACTAGCATCTGCCATTGTTAAAATAAACTCTTGAAAGAAAATTTGTTTGATCTCAAATTGTAACATGACTGAGTGCGAGATGAAGCATGAGAATCAGTTTGAAATAGTTTAGTATTCACAATATGAGGTTTATCAATATGTATATTTCTCTTAGTTTTACCATGCATTAATTTAAAGTCAATGTTAGAGGACCTAAATAAAATAAGTAGTTTCTATATGGCTGTAATATGTTGTGCTTCATCAGCCCTATTTAAACCAGTAGGTATCTTTAATATTTCAATTGACTCTCATAGTTCTCAAATCATATCTCTCCAAATTAGCAAGCATTTTTGCATTGTCAAAGCCAGATTTGTGACCAATTTCTAAAAAATGGGAAGTAAAAACTGATGTATTAATTTTTTGATTAAAAGCATTTTTATGTTTTTTAATTCTGACATTTATTCATCTATTAGACTGACCTACATAGTTTCTTGAGCATGGCAAACTTGGAATTTCATAAACTCCTTGGTGTTCCAAAAATATTCTGTCTTTAAGTTTATGTAAAAAATCACCATTTTTTTTGCCAGTAGAAAAAGTCGTCTTTATATTAAAACAAGATAGTCTTCTATTGATTTTATCAGTAACCCCTTTAATATAAGATAAAATTACTCTATTAAAAGATGAATTGTCAATTCTATCCCCTTTTTTCCTTTTAGTATCAAGTCTTACATATGATGTTTTTATTATAATCATTAGAAAGTAGAATATTTTTTTATAAGTTCTACTTCTTGAGCAAGATGTTCTTTATCAAATAAATTATAAGCTCTAGTCAAAATATTTTTTGTTACAGAAAAAAATTGAGCAGGATGATGATGAGAATTAAAATTAAGATATATGTTTGTATGGGTGGATTTTCTGTAAACTGATATTGATAATGTTTCATCACATTTTCTTATAATTAAAACATCTAGAAAAGAAAGCGATCTGTTATTTCCCACTTTCATAGTAAATTTAATATTTGGATGCCAATTATTTATAAAAACAAAAAAAGAATTTATGTCATCAATGCCCTGAGTCCATATAACAAATGTATCATCTACATATCTAAGCCAAAAAGGTTTTTTAGTAGCTGTGTTGGCTCGATATTTAACCCAATGCTTACAACCATGGCCAGACAAGATTCCATCAAGAATTAAAAATTCAAGTCATTTTATTTCTATAATTAAAAACTTAAAACTAACTAAAACTGATTTATTGGTTAGTTTTGATGTTTCTTCTATGTTTCACTAATATTCCTGTTAAAGAAGCATTATGTATAATAGCACAATATAATGATTTACCTGATTTTATTATTCCATTAGTGAAGCATTGCCTTGAAAATACATTTTTTGTTCATAATTCTCAAAGGTTTAAAAAAATTAAAGAACTTTCCATGGGATCTCCACTGTCACCTGTAATTGCTGATCTTTTCATGGATAATTTGGAAAGTCAAATATTATGTACAACTACTAAAAAACATTCTTTTTGGCTTAGATATGTGGATGATAGATTTGTTATATGGCCTCATGGCACTGATGCCTTAAATTATTTTCTTGTTTTTATAAATAATTGGCATCCAAATATTAAATTTACTATGGAAGTGAAAAAAAACAGATCAATTTCTTTTCTAGATATTTTAATTACAACAAAATGTGATGAAACATTATCAATATCAGTTTACAGAAAATCTACCAATACACACAGATATCTTAATTTTAATTCTCATCATCATCCTGCTCAAATTTTTTCTATAGCAAAAAAATCTTTTGACTAGAGCTTATAATTTATCTGATAAAGAACATCTTGCTCAAGAAATAGAACTTACAAAAAATATTCTACTTTCTAATGATTATAATAAAAACATCATATTTAATGCTTTACATAGCATTAATACTAAAAAGAAAAAAGAGGATAGAATTGACAATTCATCTTTTAATAAAGTAATTTTACCTTATATTAAAGGGGTTACTGATAAAATCAGTAGAAGACTATCTTGTTTTAATATAAAAACTATTTTTTCTACTGGCAAAAAAATTGGTGAGTTTTTACATAAACCTAAACACAGAATATTTTTGGAACACCAAGGAGTTTATGAAATTCCATGTTTGCACTGCTCAAGAATCTGTGTATGTCAATCTAATAGATGAATAAATGTCAGAATTAAGGAACATAAAAATGTGTTTAATCAAAAAATTAACACATCAGTTTTTAATTCCCATTTTCCAGAAATTGGTCACAAACCTGACTTTGACAATGCAAAAATGCTTGCTAATTTGGAGATATGATTTGAAAACCATGAGTGAGTCAATTGAAATATTAAAGATACCTACTGGTTTAAATAGGGCTGATGAAGCTCAATGTATTCCAGCCATATAGAAAAACTCTCATTTTATCTGTCTTTTAATATTGACTTTAAATTAATGGGTAGTAAGACAAAGAGAAATATACATTTTGATAAACTTCATATTCTGAATACTAAACTATTTCAAATTGATTCTCATGCTTCATCTCGCACTTAGTCACATTACAATTTGAGATCGAATAAATTTTCTTTCAAGAGTTTACCTTGACAATGGCGGATGCTAGTTCATCAAAATATTAGTATATAATACAAAATAATACACGGTTTTACCCAAGAAATCATTTATTTATAAATATAAATTATCCATTATTGCTCTAGAGCTAGGTCAAGATCATAAATATCATAGTGACTGTAAACAAGACAAAATATAAATGTATATGCTTAATCTACCTTAATTTCAATAGTCTTATAGGATTTATTTATGAATCTCTTAAAGCACAATGCTATGATAAAAATCAGGTCACACACACTGCTAATTCATAGAATAGACGGTTGAGAAATGAAAGACATTAACACAAAAAAAATAATAATTTCAGGAATCATTATTTTTTAACAATTATTTAATAAGATTAACTAATGAATAATAGATACAAAAAATTCAGCAAAGACATAATAATATGACAATTCCAAATCTAACATTATTTTCTATAAAATATATAACTTCATATAGCAAATAAGATTAACCTATGATTCTTATTACTATATTTAATTAACCTTTACTTTAACAAAGTTATTTATCTTTTTATGGATTAAAGCTGAAAAACAACATTTCACGATTAAAAATAAGGGATAATGAAAAATATTAAATTTAAGAAGGGTATAAAACAAATAGTTGCATGAATATTCATTGTTCAAAATAAAATGCCTATAAACTAAAATAGATTAACAACATTTTGATGTTAAATAAAAAATTATATAAAGCAGAATAAGTAAAAAAATATTCAATATTAATGTAAGATGAATATAAAAAACAATAAGCAAATAAGTAGTCAATATTAAAAATAAATGCAAAACAGAAAAAGTCAATTTCAACATACTCTGCTATTTTTTTTTTTTAAAAAAAAAAGATTATTCCGTTGTAATTTTAAACATCTTAGCACTGTGTAATTTTTTACATAAAAGTATTTACAAATTTGCTGTTGCTGCTGTTATACTACTGTTACTTATATAAAAAACATGTAAAGTTAATATGCATAAATTATTTGAGTGAGAAAAGCCATGTGCCATTTTATATCATCCTCATCATACTTCCCATTACAACATATACATCCACAGAAAGAGTTAATAATATATACAAGATTCAATAAACAATAAATATTTGTTACTGAATTGTAGTCATTAAAAATAATCATTTTTGAAAACTTGTTTATAATTTTTTTATATTTTTTTAAATTTAATTAAATTTATATATACATTTTATAAACCTATAGAATTATAATATAAATGTAGTTTCATTAATTCTAATAATGATAACTTAGATAAATGATGTCACAACATATTCCACCATAACCAATATTCTTTGAATGTTTTAGAGGAAATTATGTCACTCACAATTTCTTTCAGTTTATCTTTTCATTGGCTTTGATTACTTGTCTTTTACATGTATATGCATTTAAATTCCCATCTTAAAAAATGGTTAGTTATTTATGACATAGGATGAATAATTTTCATTATTATGACAATTAAAATATATTTTATACTTAATTATTTCATTTTGATTTTTATTAAAACAGAATCAGACTTAATACAACTATAAATTTTATTTGCTTTTTAATTGTTTAATATTTAGTGAAAAAAAAAAAATTAATTAGCTCAAATGTCACAATTTTAAGACTATCATCAATAAATAAGGCACTCTCTCATAAGATCTTCTATAATGAATGTAACTCTTTCCAGAAGATATCCTCTCATTTAACTTAATTGAAATATATGTATTTGGTCATAATATATTCCATACTCACAACCTATAGGAAGCCAGTTAATTAGAATTTATTTGTTAATCACAGTATGCTTTTAAGTAGATCTTCTCCCCCCCCCTTCTTATTCATTTTGTGACAGAAATGTTGCATATAAAATGGAATCTTGCTTAGTTTTATGTATTTAATGAACTGATGAAAAATTTAGTTGATGTTTACAATTACTTATTTCCTCTAAAAATCTTTTTTTTAAAAAAAAAAAAACAATGTCAGTGCAATACCAAAAATCTCACTAATAATTATATTTTTGAATTTTGTTTCTATTTCATTATAAATATTCACATTTTGATATGTTGAATAAATACTGGATCTAGATTCTAACAATGTATTTTCCCCACAGTATAAATAAGTGACTCACAAGATCATTCTACTAAAAAATGAAATTCACATTTATTTAAAAAAACAAACAAACAGTGGAGTAGTTTGATTTTGAGCAACACCGTCACTTAAAACAACTATTTAAATTGGAAAAAATACAAATTCAAAAATATAAATGTAAAAATACATATTAAATTAATATTGCTGCATATATTATATTGTCCTAAAAAAAAAGTTATAAATAAATTTATTAACCATAAGAAAACTTTACTGACCATTGATTTAGCCAAATTATATTCAAAACATTTGCTTTCTTGCATTGAACTTTTAATTTCTTGACAATTCATTCTAACTCCTACTTTCTGACTTATAATAACTAAAATCAATCTTTTAAATGTTATAAACAAATTTATGCTAATAAAATTTACTTCTGTTTTTCTATGTAAAATTTTTTGTTCTTATTCTGTTTGTCTGACATTATTATAATAATGAAGTCAAAGTTTTAAAAGCATAAATAAACTTACACCAATAAAAATCATTTTACTTTGCTTCATTTGAAAATTATTTCATTTTTGATGAAGTTAATCAGCATTCTAATTCTGCTTTTTAAAAACTGTGAAATAATTTGCAGCCATGCATCCTATGACAGCCAGTAGCATTTATCTTAGCATTTGAGTTTGTTGAAACTTTTACAAATTTTCTGTTTGGATTTTTTTTCCCACAACAATATAAATGTCATCAACTCCTGCCTTTCCTTGCATAGAAATACCATCTTCAACCTCCAAGAATCCATAGAAACAGGGGTCTTTGCAGCTATTAGACTGTCATTTTTTCTCATCTATGCTCTCTGGTTGCTCCGATGTGCCATCATCCTTGACCAGAGAGTACATTCAGTCAATCAAAAGCTCTTGGACCTAATTCACACTCTCAAAACCCGAGATACCAAACTAGCCCCAACTCCACTCCTCACAGACACTTGGGCAATCCTCTAACTCCCATCCTCTCAGCCTCTGTCATAGGACTCAATCACAAAGATATGCTTTTCTAACCAGCCTGAACTAGACACCATTTCCCCTATCCACTTCCCATTCCCTTTTTACATCTATCCTCCCCCTCTTACCATTTTGTTCCTGAAATTTCATTTGTTTCACTGTATCTGTTTTTTTTTTTTTTATGAATAAACATCTCATCACTGAGAAAAAAAAAACAATATAAATCAGTTGTCTATCTGATTTTCAAGATTATGGCTAAAATTATTATATTTATGCAGTAGAATTAAACAAATTAAGTACAATACATTTTCATTATTAAAGATACAAAGAAAAAATATTTGTTGTACAATTTATTAATAGTAGAGGTCTTCACGATAGAAGACTTCATTGTATTTCATTTCCAACCATTCTTCCTTTTAAATATGTAATAAATATATAAATAAATAATTACAATAGTATTTTTTTACTTTTTTTTCTCTTTCTATTTTCTATATAGATTTATAATTTATCTCTTCCAGAAATATACCATGAACTTTCAAGAAAGTATATTTATTTTTTATAAATAAAAAAAGGACATTATTCAGTTAATGAACTATGAAATAATAATTTCATTTAGCTACTGTTCTATTCTAATGGTTTATTATTTTCTTAGCCTTTTGATTATAAACATCTATATACAACATATATTTACAACTTTGATTAAAATTTGTGAATTTGAACTCATCTATTGGATAAATTTATACTGAAACAATTTCCAAAAAAATCTATAGACATTCAATGCAATCATCATCAGTTACATAATATCCACTTACTCCAACTATAAAAGCATCACTGTTAGCCACTGAAATGTTGTGTGTGCTTCAAAAAAAGAAATCACAGATGAAATTGGGAAATCTAAAAATTGTACTGCCATAGTCAATTTAATAGTGTGAAAAATTTTCATTAAGGGACTAATATACATGAAAATCCAATGTGGCAGGTAAAGAAATATGAACTTGAAAGATAAGTAAAATATAATTTTGGTGTGATAACTCTTTTTTTTATTTTATTTAAGAGGTAAAAAAGAAAAATTAATCCAAAAAAAGATAAGGGCTAAGCATGCATGTATATTAAATCAATGATCATATTAACACTTCACAGTAACCAAATAATAGTTAATTAATCAAAAACCAATTACACCTGGGCCTCATTTTATGCAGTAGATAGGTTCCTCAGAAAATGTGCACAAAAGAAATCGCACAAAAATAGACTTAATTTAACTTGAAAAATGGGGGAAACGTACTGTAATTTTCAAAAATCACGTAAAAGCAAAGCAACAATCTAAAATTACTTTAAAATTCGCATAAAAAAATAAGAAAACAAAATATGACTGATAAAAAATTTCAAATTTGAAAAAAAATTGATACTACAAGACAAACTTTTTTTACTTTTTTTATTAACCATAGTATTTAATTTTATTCAAAACAATATATTTTTATGCATAATTTACAGTATTTTACATTTGTTCATACATGTACAGTATTTTAATCATTATCGCTATTTGACGATATGCAGGTTCGTTTGTGAAATAGTAAGACATCATATTTGTCACAAGAAGAAATACAACTAGTGCCAACTTCATTTTTTTAATTGCTCTTATAGTGAACTTGCACAAACTAAAATGTTTTCCAATCGCGGTTGATCCTTCCATTTCGCTAAGCGATCTAAAATTGAAATTTGTTTCCAAAGAAATTCATTTTCTTGGGTGTTTTTCCCTCTCCATCAGGGTAAACTATAAGTTTAAAATAAAAATAAGGACTTATAATAATAAAAAGACACCTATTCACCACTGTTGGCCAAAATTTAATTAAAACTAACAATTAAAAATTAAATTCTCATTTTGGTCTTAACTTTTAATTTTCAATTCCATTTAAAAATCAAATTTCATTACTTCACATCACATTAATTTCAGATCACATTACATAATTTTTAAATTGATAATTACAATTAAAAATTAGATTTTAACTTTTAATTGTCAAATTTAATTGTGCCCACCGCTGTTACTCATCTTTTAAAAATTAACTTGTGGACACTTAATAATTAATTGATTATGTACTCTTTTTTTAAAAAAAGTAAAAATAGAATGTGATTTAAAATGCAAAAACAACAACATGCATAGTATAGACATCTATAATGTTTGAACAGATTTACATTATAATCTTGTAAAATTTAATGTGTGTATATAAAATGGGAAAATCCTGATTTTAAGTGAATTATGAACTTCTTCATTGCATAAAATATATTACAGTACTATTATAAAGTACTGAAAATATTGAAATTATTAGATGGAAGTCGAACTCTGATAATGCACTATTACTTTAAATATGTTGTGTGAGTGTGCAAAATTTATAATATTTAAAGTAATAATGAATTATCGGAGCTCGACTTCTGATCTAATAATTTTTATTGCATAAAAGAAAACCGCATACAAAGATATTAAGAAGCAACATGAATCGCATAACTTCAAAAATGCATTAAAATAATCTGCATAAAATGATACCCAGGTGTATTTCTTTTACTTTCCTAACCTCTAGACCACATTTATTGAGGATTATTAGCTGCCTATCATTATGGATGCCTTTTTATGTGGAGGGGGGAGTAAAATTATGTATGCATGTATACAATTTAATACTTAAGTTAATTACTTTAATCATTTTATAAAAATTATCAAACATTTTATAAATTTGTTAAATACAATAATACTATTAAATTCATCATCTTTTCATAGCTCAATTACAAGTGACATTTCATTTTTTTATGACAACCCTCCCCCTTATTTAAAATATCTCATATAGATCAAATTAAAATTATTGCTTAGCTCAGTGTTTTCCAAACTGTGCAGCATGATACCCTAAGGAGACATGAGACTATTGCAAGGGGGTGCACAACTTTTACCAAACATATAAATTCAAATCAGTGTTTTAAAAAAATTACTCATTAATGCTTAATGAACTTTTGCCCCATTACTACTAATGATATGTGAGTTTGTTTTCTAAGAAAATGATCCAAAAATGCACAAGCCCTCAGTAGCTCCCAGTCCTGCTAACAACATGAGCAAGATGAGTGTTATGTAATGTATTTGATACAACATACATAAAATTGTTTTTTTTTTTTAATATTACATGATATTCTTAATAATTACTGAGGTAAATGTGAAAGCTGGGAATAATATTTTTTAACTGTTTAAAATAATGCTTATCCCTTTTAGATGGATAAATATGTAATGAGATTGAAATGAAAAGCATATGAAGAAGATGAAATTGATACCAGCAAAAGTTGTTTAATCTGCACAAATACAGCAATGAAAAATAGTAATGTTAATCTTGAAAATATGCCCACTATACTTAATATTGGAATTCACAAGTACCATTATTAATGAACAAGAAGAACCAATGTATTTAATTTTTAAAAATATTTTAGTTACAGAAAGCATGAAACCTAATAAGTTGAATCTTCATCTTGAAAAACTACAAGTAAGCAACATTGGCAAGTCAAGAGAATTTTTTCAAAGGAAATAAGATGTTTTGAATAAACAACGAAATACGTTTTTAAAAACCATATCTGTAACATTAAAAGCATGATTGCATTGTATAAAATTTCTTATAGAATTGATAAATGTAAAAAAACCACATTCAATAGGAAAAACTTTAATACTCTCTGTGGCTACTGACATGGTAAAAACAATGCTCAATGAATCATGTGCTAACTAACTTGAAAAATTCCACTTGCAAATAATATGGTACAAAGAAGAGTTTTTGATATATCTGAAGTTCTTCACGATCAATTAATAGAAAAACTAAAATTGCCGAATTATGCATTGCAGTTAGATGAAGTAACAGATATACTTAAAGATGCTCATTTGATTTCATATGTAAGATATGCTGTAGAAACTGATATTAAAGAATATTTATTATTCTAGAAACCTATTGAAAATAATGCCACAACAAAAGAAGTTTTCAAGGTGACATACTTTTTTAAATGAAAATGAGAGAATTGTGTTGAGATATGTACATCTGGAATCTGATCTATGGCAGAGTGACATATTACTTTACAAGTTCTAGGTCAAAAAGTAGCTTCTCATGCAATTTAGACACATTGTATAATACATAGACAATCACTCATTCAAAAAGTATGAATGAAGATTTATTAACAGTATTTGAAATTATTTCAAAAATTGCAAACTATTAGAAAATGCCCATTAAAAGCCTGTTCACACAATTGAGTGTAATGAGCTCTTTTATATTATAGTGAAACACATTGGTTTTCTCAGTTCAATGTACTTCAAAGAGTGTTTGAACTAAAAGAAGAAATTGCCATATTCCTGACTGATAATAGAGATGAAGCAAAACTGTTTTATGATCCAAAATTCCTTTGAAAAGCTTGCTTATTTAATGGATATTTTTGAAAAACTTAGTATTTTAAATAAATCAATGCAAGAGCCTCTATCTAATGCTTTGATGCAGAAAAATTGTTACTACTGCATTTAAGAAAAAAGTGGAGCTGTGGATGATTAATTTGAAAAATATTACTTTGGATATGTTTCCAATTTTAAAAGCACTTGTTCAGCAAATTAAATAAAAGTAATTTTTTTATTAATAATCATTTGGACCATCTACAGAAACAATTCTCATTTTATTTTAAGGATCATAACATATCAAAATATGAATGCTTAAGAAACCTATTTTCAATTTAAACATATGATGTATTTGGTCTTTTGACATCAGAACAAGAAATGTTGATTGACTTAAATTGGAGATAGCACATTAAAACAAATGTTTAAACAAAAAAAAATTACTAGATTCTAGCTATGAGTGAAGAAACAGTTTCCTACTTCAATAAACAAAGCTTTAGAAATTTTATTCCCATTTGTAGCATCTTACTTATGCGAAACTGGCTTTTCAACTGTTGCTGTTTTAAAAACAAAACATCGATCTCATTTAGTGATAGAAAAACAATTAAGAATAGCCCTATCTTCAATAATACCCAGATTTAGCAAACTTATTTTTAATAAACATGCTCATTCATCACACTAAATATCATTATAATTTTAATCAACCAATGTTATTTTAATTTTAATTAATGTTCTTTTGTTTTTTTTGTAAAATTTACTTGATTGTATTAAAAAGTATTACATCATAAAAAGAAACTTTTATATAAGACCTATATCTATACTAAGTAGGGTGTATTACTTTATAATCTAATGAAATGAAATTGTAAATAGGACAGTATTTATAAAATTAAAATGTTCTAAAAATTAGAGGGGGACAACTTTTTTTCCAGAAAAAAGGGGACCCAGACATAAAAACTTTGGAAACCACTGGCTTAGCTAATTAGAAAAATCAAGAGTTGTGCTTGGTTAATATGCTAAGATTGTTTTGAAAAAAATAAGGATTAACATTCTTAAATTTTTTATAAAAAAAATAATTTGAAAAAGATCTATCTGGAAAGGAAATAACTAGATCTGAAGTGGTTTCTTGATACCTGTTAAATCTTACTATCTCATTAATAATGTAAGTAATGCTGATGCAGTACTAATTAAAACAAAATCCCCCCCCCCCAAAAAAAAAAACTTTATTGTCATTTTTATTATTCTAGAAAGCAAATGCTTAAAAATCATCATATATAGAATAAGTACTTCTCTAAAAAAAACAAATTCACTAAAAGGAAAAAGGAAACCTATATAATTAGCATTTAAGTGCAAAGTTGGATAAAAGATATATCAACGAAATTTACCCAATTTTGGTTAAATTTATTGAAAATAGAAAAGCACATTGGTCCATCATGTCTAAAATAAAACGTCCAAATTAACTATAGTTTAATCTTCATTAAAGTAAAAATTATATAAATTGAGGAAGCTTACTTTGAAATAAACTAGAAATAAAAATAGTATATGAGGGGGGACCTAAAATAATCAGAATCATCCTCTGGTTTGCACACCTATTGTAGTATATACTTTTTCTGTTACACACTTCATGCAGGAACCTTTCTGCATCAATCTCCCAAATGACATCACCATATAAAGTTGTGGGACCATGTAGCACATACTTTTGTAAACTGCATTTCATACATTTATCATTTTTTTTATAATGGCTGAAATGTTCAAATAATGTAAAATTCTGTTTTCATTTACAGAAAATGGCAAGCAAAAAAGTTGTAATGCTTAAAACAGACTATAAGCAAGCTTATCTCATAAAAACACAAGTTTATGAATGGTTTAATTGAAATATTACATTTATCATGTTCCCTAAAAAACATCACAAGTAAAGTCCAAAATCAAAACAGCACTGATTTTTTTTTTCAGCAAACACCATTTTTCTCTCATATTTAATTCGTAATGGTCAAGCATTTGATCTGCAAGTTTTGAAACATTTACATGATGCAGTAAAAGATAAATATCTTATTTTGTGATAACGAAAACTGTAAACTCTACCCCAACAAAATGCTATGTCGAAAAGACTTCAGAGTAACACACTTTTTAATTAAATTCAGCTTGACCCAGATTTTCTATCAGCTATATTCATTCAATCTTGCTTCATGCAATTTTTTTTTAATTTCTCAAAAGAAAACAAATGTCTCAATTTTTTTTGCAGACTTAGAACTGGAGGGTGACAAAGGTGTTAAAATATACCACTTTGAGTTTTCCCAACTATCTTGAAAAGTGACAAATAGGTTTAGATAGATGCATTGCATTAAATAAACTACACTTTTTAAAGCAATTCAATTTGCAACACCTAAAAATTAATATGTAATTTTTTATTACAAAATTCCAGTTATTTTTGGATCACCACCACCCCTTGTATAAACAACAGAACTCCCAGTGGAATTTTTAAATAATCCTTTAGCCTAAAATTATAGGAATAAAAATGTGAAAGTAATCCTATTTAAATGGATATTTCAATAATACCTATTTACATTTAAAATCTTTCAATCTAAAGAAAAGTCGTAACATAATATTTCAAAAAGAAAAATTTAATCTTCTTACATACCATTTTGTCAAATAATTCTGTAAATTAATGTAGTTGTATTTTATGTTTGTATTATTATAGAAAATAATAATGCAATGCACAGGGCAATATTTTTTTTATAAAAGGAGGTGTTGTGCATGAATTAAATAGCAGTGTATATGTGTGCAAATAAAGGAGATGCTATATGAGATTTTTTTTTACATTTATTGTAAGTAACAATTTTCATAATATCCTCAAATTATTTTATGCTGATGTATTATATACTACCATAAAGGTAATATAATTATAAAATGCAATAAACCTGAAAAAAATGTAGTAACTATTATAAAAAAAATTCAATTCTTTTTAAATTTAAAAATGTAAACATTAAAAAAAAATTATTAATTTTATATTTATTTATAAATTGTGAATTTTGATAGATAAATCATTAAATTAAACTTCTGATAACTGTTTTATTACATTTCTCATAAAATTACAATTAAACTTATGTATACAAAGTCTTAAATACAGTATTTCATGTCACTACAAATCTAAAAATAAAAACATTCTCAAACTTCTACTGCTAAAAAAAAATATTGATTTATATATATAGCACTTATAATAAAAATAAAATAGGTGTATATGAAGTTACTCAATTTAAATAATTGGATTATTAAAAACAGTCATTGTATTAAAACTTTATTGAACAACAGCAATTAGATAAATAATGTTTGTTAAATAACATGTGAGATGATTATATACAAAGACAAACTGATGAGAAAATGATTATAAATCTAAAGACAACTAACTTTTGACTATGCTATGAAAATAAAAAAAAATACTTGTTATATCAGTCTAAGACATGCAATGTTACCTGGACCATAATATATTTTATAAAGTTCATACTATTTATCTACTACAAATAATAATACATAAGCAACGATCAATGTTAGTATTTATTTTATTAGATTTGAAAAATCAAACAATTTGGAAGTTGCAACTAAACAATTTCTTAATTAAATACTTTTATTTATATTTAAAATTTTATTGGATATATGTAAGACTTCTTGCTCTCTCCAAGAAAACAAAAAAAAAAAAAAACCTTTGATAAAATTATTGTATACGGATTAAAAATAATCATTGATAAATTACAATTATTAAAAATAAACATATATAAATCACATATTTATATATATCTACACAAACACATATGAATAGATGTAGACTGTTGACATGCTTGTATTTTTTTATGATGGCAATTATTTTTTTACCTATTAAAAACTAAAATAATAAAGTCATGTACAATATAAATTTTCAAGCATAGATATATTAATAATTTGCAATATATTTATACATATGAAAAAATCCAAGTGCATATCACTAGCTAAAACTTCAAATATAAAAATATCAAATCACACTCCTGCATATCACTAGCTAAAAATTCAAATATAAAAATATCAAATCACCCTCCCAAAAGTTAAAAAAGTCCACAATGCTCTCAATAAATTTGGGGAGTGATTTGGCATTTATATATTGAGACAGTTATGTGTATCATGGCATAAAACATCATAATAGTGTGTGTGTGCACATATATATAAAGTTGAAAGAAAAAATAGAAATAAACACAGACAAAAATTTTTGTAGATATTTTCTATATTACACTGGAATAACAGTTAACGATTAAATAATTTTGAATTAAAAAAAAAAATTATAATTAAACATTTAAAAAAATAAAATAAATATTTTATTAATTCTGATTTTTTAATTAAAACAAGCCTGTTTTTTATATTGCAATACAGATACTGGTAATTATAAAATTCCACTATCTATTTTGATTAGCAAATTTTTTTGTAATTAATGTTTGTATAACATATTTTGATAAAATTCCTTGAAGTTGTTTTTCAGAGGATTAAGTTGAATTTAAAAAGTCATTAACGTTTTTCAATTAATATAGAAAAAACTTATTTTTAATTACTGTATTTTTTTCTTCCAACACTGACTATAAAAGGTTGGGGAAAAAATTACAGGGGAGTTTTTAGTTTTACAGATGGTAACAGCATAACTACAATGAAAATCTAACTGAAGGCAAAACAGTGGATCCAGATGCTGCTACTAGTTTGTTACAGTAGTTTGGATTTACATGGAAGCAAGAACCAGATTCTATGTATTCATAGCCCATATTAGACAGCATAGTGACTGAAGGGAGCTCACTGCAGGCCAAAAGTTACCTGAATTATACCTTTCCTAAAAATGACATTAAGTCAGTCTATTGTTTATAAGGGGCCAGCTTACCCAGAGAGATCATCACCTTGAAGAATTATACATATGCTGTTTTATCTATATGCAGAGAACCACAGATAAATGTGCTGTGTTGTATATATATATAAAGTGGCACTGGTGAATTACTTTAAATAGTTTCTTTAGTGAAAATGACATTTAAAATCTATGATTTGAAAGTAAACAAGTGAATAATTCTAGTTTGAATAAAAAGTCTAAAAAAACAAATGATTGATTCATATACAATTTTATTTTGAAAAAGAAAGTAAACTCCAAAAATCTTTCTAGATTGGATAACAAAAACTTGCTGGACTATTTTTTAGAAGATGTTTATAACTAATCAAGAGTAACCTGTCTAAGATGTAACATTACTTTTTTTTAAAAAAAAAAAAACTTTTATGAATGCTCATTAAAAAATTAATATTACTTTTTTTTTAAAAAAAAAAAAAACTTTTTTATTTACTATTAGATAATGAATTAATTAATAACTGGCTCATATTATTTTTAGATATCCGCATGTGTGAATTTTATTTGTGCTTTCAACATGAAATTGTGAAAAATATATTTTAATATTATTATTTTGACAAATTAAAATATCACATGGCAGGGTTTGCACACATTTCCATGTGCACAAACATATATGTTAAATCAGTCACTATTTATGTATTACTAAAATGTGATAACTTATTTTTTTATTATTATAAGACAATTCCCATACGTTACAGCATGTCTATGTGCTTATATGGATACATGTCAGATAGACACATATATGTTAAAAATTAATCATATTTTTTTATTATTATATTACAATTCAAATATGTTTATAAATTATTATACTGCATGTCTGTGTGCTTACATATAAGTGTGTTTTATGTAAAAATATTGAGATATTTGTAAATCACAATGTGATAGCTAATTGCATATTAATCAAAATCAGAATGTCGAATTTATATTTATTACAAACTCAGCAGATATTAATTTCAATTTAATTATTAATAAATTGATATTTCATTGGTGAATTTACTGTCCTAAATAGTTTTAGAATATTATATGTTGTATTATATCTCTATATCTCTTGCTCACAATAAGTTAGAGCTTTTGTTCTCTAAACTATATCGATGAATAACAGTCTGTTATATAAAAGGGGGTTATATTTAGTATGTATGGATATCCAATTGAGAAGAATCCTGAACTGATGCAAAGAGGATACCCTTTAAAATCCAAGTACTACATTTTATTTAGTTTGGTATTTATTAGAAATTAAGTTCATAGTTATCCAGTACATTAATGGTACTAAATGGCAAAAGCATTGATAATCAGCATGTTTTAGTATCCTAGCATTATTGTTTTTATTGTTTTATATTCTGATGGATTAGCACATAAGTTTTTGTATCCAAATTATTGTGTAAATAATCTGCCCCAAACTGGCAATGGCTAAATAATTAACCTGGTCTACAGTAGACCCATTTCAATTCCAGTCACAAGATTAACTGTTGATTTATTTTTATTTTTAATCATTCATGATGGTGAATGATAATTGTTTTTGGGTAATGCTTGTGAACCTAGAATTAGTTACTTGGTTGTTTTGATCTCTCAAGCTCATTTCTCATGATTGTTTTATATTTAATTTTAAATTTTATTTACTTGTGGTTGATGATGATTTTTCATCACCCCAGATTCACACTCCAAATCGGTACCATTACAAATGGCTACCAATTGTGGACCAATGATGATCATGTACTGATGGCCATCACAACAAAATTGCCATTCAACTTTATCTCAAATAACAACATTGGAGAAAAAAAAGTATGCATTTTATGCAGAATTAATTTTAAAGTATTATTGTGAAATATGTGACAATAGTATTGATAATTATAAATTATAAAGTAGTACTTATAAATGTATATTTAAAAATTCATGTTTATTGTAATAAATTAAGCACTCAAGATGCATGTATTGAGGTTAGAGCCTTATTTAAGTATTACATACAGACATTGCACTTAATAAGAATTAAAATTTAGAGTTGAATAAAAAATCTATGATGTTGGAGATTGGATTGGATTTTTGATTGTTGGAGTTTGTTTAGTTGTACTTTCGGTTTTGATGATGAATGGAGGTTTTTATCATTGACTTGAGAATATGTTTTCATGCAACTGAGGTATTTTCTATCTCAGGCATTGCTCCAACACAACTTTCTGATTTCCTATTGTTTATCATGGTGCAGTTAATTTAGTCCTGCTATGATTTCCAAACTCTAAGTCTCCAAAAAAAGGGGCATGGCATAGTTCTGTTTTTCAGCCCATAAAACTCAAACAAGCATGGCATAATTTTGTATTTTCCAGATCCTAGGACTCAAAAGAGCAGGGCTTGGCAAAGATTTTTGCATTTTTATTTCATATCAAGGATTGTAATAGCTTTTAGTGAGTGAATGAGGTAGCCACCTTGGTGCTCAGGATGCATTGTATACAAGTCTGAATTCTTTATGTATCTCAGAATTGAAGGTCACTATTCATTCTGTTAGCTATCAAATGTCTGTTAAATATCTAAAAAATGATGAATACATAATTTGAGGATTGAACTTTGTATTGATTATACATGTATAGTATGTAAAATATATTAGACAAATATTTCATTTCTATTTTCCTCCTTGGCATGGGTTATATGAAAGTTACGTGTCTCAGGGCATACAACAACATAGTAGTGTGTGTGTGTATATATATATATATATATATTGTAACTATATATTTTAGTATAAAATATATTATTTGGTGTAACTAGTATAAAAATTTCTCTTTCTTCTTTTGGTGATTTGATTGGCTTGAGCTGCATTTTGAACAGATCACTCTATTATATTATTTTAATAAATTTAAATTTGCTTCGTTCCATATACTAATTCATATCAGAATGTTTAACTTTTTAAAATTTTGACAACAAATAAAAATTTGGTAAAATATTATTAAAAATAATATTTTGTTTTGTTTGTTTAAAATGATCTTAAATTATTATTTCCATTGAATTAAAAAACCATTTGTTCAATTAAAATTAATTATTAAAAATAAATACAGTAATTACATATGCGTCTCAATGTAAAAAAGAAAAGAGCGCGAATTTAAAGGAACATCGTCTGTTAGTTTGCTTTTGGAGGGAGAGAGAAAGAAAACAAAATGGTAAAGGCAAATGGTGTAAATTTGATAAGCTTATTTTAAAATAGTTTATAAGTAAACGGATTACCACAAAACTTGCTATAAACGTAAATATAACATAGTGGTAATTAATTATAAGATGAATTGCTAAATTTAAAAGTCTGTTCAAGTCGGCTGGCCAAGTGGATCGAATCACCGGTAATAATTTCAATATTACATTTTAAAATGTCGGAGCTTCCCAGCTTAAGTTTGAAAGAATTAAATACAAGATTTTGGTATGTTTTGAAATATTTATTATTCTACAATTTGGAAAAATTAAATAAGTATTTTAATTACAGAAGTTTTATGAATATGAAAATTTGTTTTTTAAAAAAAGAATAATTTTAAGTTAAAGTAAAACATTAAAGTTATCAAAATATTTTAATATTTCCGTTTTTTAATTCTAATAAAATATAATATTGATTGATATTTACTTTACAATGCCAGTAATATTTGCTAGTTAATTTGTTTAACATTTGGATAATAAACAATCTTCAAATAATTAATCAAAGCTATTTTATAATTTTATCGTCGGTTTAAAATGAATAAATTAATTGCTATAATTAGTATTCCTGGATTAATGCGTGGATAAATAAATACCTGCATGGATGTGATAAACTTGGAACATTTTTTAATAGAGAAATGTAGAGATTAATAACTTTATGAAAAACATTTTCATTTAAATTCTGCGTATCATGTTTTAAAATTGTTTCATGTTTGGGGAGCCACGCAAAATCGTTAATCTAATGTTGCTTATAATAACTAATCAAATGGATAGAATTGCATGTATGGAATTTAACTACAGTTATAGCTATTACCTCGTATACCTATTATTCTACACATCATACATGGATTCCACGGATCACATTAGGAGTTATAAAATGCTATACAATTCAATTTGTGATACACGCATCTGCTAAAATTCATGTATTGAACTATAAATGCTATACATTTAGTTTTATCACGCACACACCGTTAAATTTTATGTATTTGGTGAATAATGTATTGTTTAATTTTATCGTTATATGAACTTGCATGTGAAGTTCAAAAGTTATATTTATTAAGTTTAAATTAATAAGGGTTGAATAAAATATTTATTCAAGAGAATAGCGCTTGCGGAAAAGCTTAAACAGTATTAAATGAATTCATGAGATATATCAATCTTTGTGAAGTGTTTTGTGAGTCTTTCCAGATTTATATTCCTATGCCAATATTACTTATATTATATTACACATGTTTATTTTAAGCAAGATAAGTAGTACATTAGTTGTCCTGATTAGCGTAACATTTTATTATGCAAGAACCCACATTTGCTAAAGTGTTAGTGTATTCTGAATAGTCAGAAGAACTGAGGAGGATGATTTTGCACTTTAATGTGAAGTAAATAATAATGTTGTTTTAGAATGTTAAAGGGCTTTAATCTGTGCTGGTGGTTAATCCGCAGATTATTTTAATTGCCATTTTTGTATTTTACACACATTCCTGCGCTGGTGGTTAATCCACGGAATTGTGTGATTATACGTATTACTTTATGATGGTGTTTAAATACACAAAACGTTTAGTATTATTTAATTCCTACGTGTAGATGAATGCATCCACAGGAATATGTTTTGCTTCACAGATATAAGTTGGGCAAAGTATTTTAGTTAATCTGCTAAATCATCTTCTTCATTTGTAAGCATAATTTATCGGTTAGATTATTAAATGGTAGCAGGACATTCTATTCAAGTACTTCATAATAATTAACTGTTGGTTGATTATTATTTACCGGAACGTAAGTTTAAATTGTCACTTTAATTAATGATTACATTATAGCTAAATCATACAGACATCATATTATTTATTATATTATTATAGGTGTACAGTAGGGATTTATTGAATCTGGAAATGACGTTAAATATTTCATGAGCTTGATGCTGAATTTCTTATAATCTCATCAATATTCATTATATTAGATTGAAATAAGGTATGATTAGGTTTTTAAAACTGTACCTATGAGATGTTATTGAAGAAAGTCAATGGAATTATCATTTATTTATTTTATTTGTTTATTTATGTTTATTTAGAATATTGAAATTAATTACTTATTGTTCATAAATTTGTAAATAAACGTTGATTTATAATTAAACTTACTGTGCCGTTGCTATGTGTCATTCATAACATCAGAAATCATAAATTTTGGATAGAGCATACATTATAGAGCATACATTGAATTACATATTATCGTCAACATGATATAAGAGTTTATAAATATTTTTTTTTGAAAACATTTAGATGCTTTTCGTCTTTGGTAGTTTATGATGAGTAAGGTACAATAAAATCCCATTTACCTTTTCCATCATTGTGGCTTTGCGTAGTTGATTCTAGTATAAAATACAGATTAATTATTAAACTTGTGAACAGATTTACCAAGTAATGATATGATTAAATATATTTACTTAATGTTTTTAAATTGTCATTTGTCAGTATAATAAGAGTCTCGATAATATGATAAACTATAAAATCAGAACCCAAGTATTTATGTTTATTTATTGCAAAGCTTTACCTGGACTAGCATTTGTATTAAAAATCATATAGATGGTTTAAAATTTCCTCATCTTATGTAATTCCACAAATTATGCCATCTTGTACATGGTCGGCTATAGGGTCGCATACCATAAAAATCGCAAATTAAGGTTTAAAAGTAATAACATTGCACTTATAATTTGTTTAATGTGTTTTATAATAATACTATGATAGGTCTTCGCGGTATACCCTGGCTGCGATCAAATAAATTGTAAAAAGTTTGTTAGATCATTAGTTTGGTCTATGGTAAGTTGCTCCAGATGTTGATTGTGGTCTTTGGTGCATTAAATAGATAGTATGATATGTTTTTTTGGTTACAGCTCTTAATAGCTGATAATGTGCAAAGGGAATTGATCTGTGATCGAAGTTAAGATTCTTAGTGCACTTACGTTACGTAGTTGGGACCACACAATTTGCGGTTACAATTTATAATGCCGCAACGTGTTCATACACGATAGGTAGTTGAGAGGGCAATGGCCTTCGAGGGCCATTAGCTGGACATCAAGAATTCACGGTTACAATATATATATATATATAAAGTTGAAAGGAAAAATAGAATAAACACAGGTTTTTTTTTACATATTTACTTTATTACACTGAAATAACACGTAAGGATTAAATAATTTTGAATTAAAAAAATTATTATATATTAAACATTTAAAAAGGTCTAATTAATATTTTATTAATTCTGATTTTGAAATTAAAACAAGCATGTTTTTATATTACTATAAAATTTCACTATCTATTTTGAATAGCAAATTTTTTTGTAATTAATGCCTGTATAACATATTTCGATAAAATTCTACCACATTGTTTTTCAATGGATTAAGTTGAATTGAAAAAGAGTCATTAACTTTTTTCAACCAAAATAAAAAAAAATATTTTTAATTCTGTATTTTTTTCTTCCCATACTGAAAATAAAAGGTTGAAAAAATATTAGAGGGGAGTTTTTACACTTTTACAGATGGTGATACTATAACTACTATGAAGATATAACTGAAGGCAAGACAGTGAATTCAGATGCTGCTATTACTTCACTATGGTACTTTGGATTTACATGGAAACAAGACCCAGCCGCTATGTGTTCATAGCCTATATTAAACAGCATAAAGACTGAAGGCAGTTCACTGCAGGTTCACTGCAGGTCACCAGTTACCTGGATTATTCCTTTCACAAAAATGACAATAAGCCAATCTACTGTTTAGAGGAACCAGTTTACCCAGAGAGGCCATCACCTTGAAGAATTAGTTATACATATCCTGTTTTATCTATATGCAGAGAACCAAGATGAATTTGCTGTGTTATATGTATATAAAATGCCACCAGTAAGTTACTTTAAATAATTTCTTTAGTGAAAATGACATTTAAAATCTAAAAGTAAACAAGTAAATATTTTTTGTTTGCATAAAAAGTCTAAAAAATAAATGAATGATTCATAGACAATTTTATTTTGAAAAAAGAAAGTAAACTCCAAAAATCTTTCTAGACTGAAAAATAAAAAACTTACTGGAGTATTTTTTAGATGTTTATAATTAATCAAGAGTAACCTGTCAAAGATGTGATATTATTTTTTTTAAAAAAGAAAGCTTTTATAAAGGACCATCAAGAAATAATTTTTTTTTTTAAAAAAAGTAAAAAAATAACTTTTTTATCATTAGCTAAAGAATGAATTAATGACTTTGATTCATTGTGTTATTTTTATATGTAAATACTCACATATGCATTTATATCTTATTATTAAAAATAAACTGAATTTTTATAAATCTATGACAAGTCAAATATGTTCATAAATTATTATAACACACATCTGTATGCTTATATATGTGTGCATTTTATGTTTTTTGACACTGAATATGATTTATTAGGTTTATATATTTTTTATAAATGCCAGCATATACAGACATTTACATTCCCACACATGTGTTAAGTTAATAATTATATATTATAAAAATGAATTTCATTTATAGATGTATGATAATTCAAATATACCACACATCTGTGTGCTGATATATATATATGTTTTATGCAAACCCATTATGAGGCATTTGTAAATCACAATGTGAAAGTTAATTGTATTAATCAAAATCAGAATGCTTAATTGATATGTATGGCATACTCAGCAGACCTTAATTCCACTTTAATTGTTATTAATAAATTGATATTTCATTGTTAAAATTATTCGAGTGAATTTACTTAATTCTAAAATATTATGTTGTATTATATCTCTTGTTCCCAGTAACAATTATAGAACTTTTCATCCTGAACTAGATTCATGCATAACAGTCTGTTATATATAAAAGGGGTTTATTAATCAAGCACGAGTGTGTGTGCGGTGCAACTGTTCCCAAAAGCTATTAATATAAAATAGATAACTAAAAATAATAAACTAGCTGATCGCTTTCAAAGGATCTTGCCATGCTAATTCCATTTTTTCGATAAAGCATAGCACATGTCCTTTCTATTTATGGCATCACTGTCTCGTGAGATGAATAAGGCCTCTTTGAAGGCAAGATCCTTTGAAAGCGCTCAGCCAGTTTATTATTTTTAGTTATCTATTTTATATTAATAGCTTTTGGGAACAGTTGCACCACAAACGCACTCGTGCTTGATTACATATATTTCCCAAAAGTAAAAAATTATTTGACTTAAAAGGTATTTATATTTAGTGTTTATGAACATTCAGTTGATGATGATCCTGGATTGACACAAATGGGATATCCTTTAAAGTCTATATACTACATTTTATTTAGTTTAGTATTTACTAGAAATTAAGATCATAGTTGGCCAGTACATTAATGGTACTAAATGGCCAGAGCATTTATGATGATCAGCATGTTTAGCATCCCAGAATTATTTTATTGCTATATATATTCTGATGGATTAGCCCTTAAGTTTTTAGATCCAAATTAATGTTTAAATAATTTGCCCCAAGCTGACAAGGGTTAAATAGTTAGCCTGTTCTATATAATAGACCTATTTTATATCCAGTCACAAGATTGACTGTTGATTTATTATATTTTTGATCATTCTTGATGATCAATGATTATTACTTTTGTGTAATGCTGGTGAATTTATAGATAATATAATATAGTTAGCTTTTCAATCTTTCATGCTCCTCATATTCATTCCTCATTGTCATTATCTCATTTATTTTATAGTAAATTTTATATTTTATTTAGCTGGGGTTGATGATGATGAGAGTGGATCACTCCAGGTTCCTCCCAGATCTCTACTATTACAATATATATGTATAAATAGACATTATTGTTTTTATATCCATTAACTAATATAAATTTATATATAAATATTCAAATAGCAAATACTAATTTCTAGTGTTTGTATATATATATAACCATTAAAAACCAGTTGACACTTAACAGTCAACAATTTCAAACTGTTGTTAAGGCAATCTCCTTTTAACAATGAAGGTGGAATCCACCTTTATTTATGGTCCCATATATTTATATAGACACTAAAGATTGCAACTTGATCACAGAAACTGAAATTATTGATACTTAGATGAAATCCACCTTTATATTTATGGTTACTTATTATTACACTTATTATTTAAATAATACTTTGGGTGCAATTTGAAAATTATAATTGCAATGTGTAATGCTATAATTGACTATTTATTTGTCTGCATTCAGAACAGAATATAGTTACCTGTTTAAGGAGGTTTATTTAAACTTCTTTGTATCAATAATTTCAATCTCTGTGGTCAAGTTACTCAAGGCTAAATGGATTTATAAGTAACCATTAGAAACCACTCAACACTTAGACAATCCCAATATAGATAATCAACAATTTCAAACTGTTATCAAGGCAATCTCTCTTTAACAATAAAAGTGGAATCCACATTTATTTATGGTCCCATATGTTTATATAGACAGTAAAGATAGTTGTAAGAATAACTCAGAATTTAGGAAACATTGGTTTACATTTAAGATAGAAACCAGATTACATAAGCACATTACATTCAAATATCAGCCTTTCAAGCTAATTGAGCAAGCGCATTCTGAGAGTGTTAAATAAATGAATACTTTCCTCTTCAATCCAAGATATAGTATTTATGCAGGAATAAAAAGGATCATCTTATTCCTACGACTCAAATTCTTTTATATGAACAAATCTGAAGAACTGTTGAGGAGAGCATGAGTAGAATTCTCACTTTAAATTACTATTTACGATGTTTTTTGGCTGAATGACGTCGGTGAAATTGCTTAGAATTTACTAAACGTCATTTTTACTGAAACTTAATTTTGAGTAAATAAGCAATTATTTGATCTAGTGCCGTGTTTACAATTATATTACATTCAAATATCAGCCTTTCAAGCTAATTGAGCACATTATAAAAATTAAATCAAATGGAAAAGTATGACTAAATTTTAAAGAATAAATGTCCATTAAACTTTAAGCCAGAAGTTCCAAGAAAAATATCTGTATTAATTCACTTTAGTTAGTTAGTTAGTTAGTTAGTTAGTTAGTTAGTTAGTTAGTTAGTTAGTTAGTGAGTGAGTGAGTGAGTGAGTGAGTGAGTGAGTGAGTGAGTGAGTGAGTGAGTGAGTGAGTGAGTGAGTGAGTGAGTGAGTGAGTGAGTGAGTGAGTGAGTGAGTGAGTGAGTGAGTGAGTGAGAGAGAGAGCGAGAGAGAGAGAGAGAGTGCATATATTCCATCAAAACTATCTACAATTCATTTGTTCTCCACTTAATAATATATTCTAAGTCTTCAAATACTGCATATATTATCATCATCATTTTCTATCATTATCAAACCACTACAGAATGAAGACCTATTTCAATTTAGTCTAATTTCTCTTATATCAAATCTCTTTTCTGCACATTTCACCAGCAAACTTTCATATTTCAACCATCCATCTCATATGTGGTCACTTTCTGAATCTTTTTAATCTCTTGGGATATAATTTAAAAGTATGACTTTCCACCAATTATTATCTCTTAGTAATATGTCTTGCCCAACTTCATTTCTCTTCTTTCAATAATATGAGAGATATTTGTTTGTTTTCCACTACTTCATTGAGTGATATGTTTCTGTACTGTTCTTCTATTAAGTGTCATAGTTTCAGATTTACAAGCAAGAACTGGTAAAACACATCTTCAAAGTTTGTTAATATTTTAAAATAATTTCTAAAAAGTTCTAATTTAAATTCAGGTTAGGTATATCAACTATTAATACTGTTTTTCTTCATAGTTTTTTGCATTAAGACATATCATAATCTGATTAATCAATGATCATTTCCTGTGCTGAATCTATTTAAAACATTACAATCTGGAAATATATATTTTCTATTAGTTAAACATAATCTACTTGTGTTATATTTTCATTTGGACGCTTATTAATATCCATTTAATAATTTTCTCAAAGAAAGAATTCATAATTTTTTTTTCCATTTCTGTCATCATAACCAAATCTCCCCTCAGCATTTTCATCTTTCATTTATTTACTAATTCTAATATTAAAGACCCCTATGATAATTTTAAAAAGGTTGTTTGTACTTATCAAAAGCATTTAGTATATCCATATAAGAATCTTCTAGTTCTTCAACATAATGAGAACTTGTTAGTGCATAAATCTGAATTTAATATCTTTCACTAATTTGAATTAGTCTTGTAACTCTGTTAGATATACTACCAATATCCAAAATGCTGCCATTCCAATTTTTGTTTATAATGAATTCCATTTCATTTGTGCATCCAGTATTCATGCTCTTATAATAAAATACAAGTCCATTTTTAAAATTGTCTCTTCATCTTCAATTCGTGCAATCTTCCATCAGTTAAAAGTGTGGCTGCAGTTGTAAGTACATAAATAAAAGATTGTCAATAAATAGAAGCCTGGGTCCACAATAAAGGGATTTTTAGCACTGTCTGTCTTTGGCAGCCAAGTGCCTTAGCTGGTGACTTTATAGCTTCTTAAAATAATAGCCATAATTTACTTTTCTCATAATTGTAAATATCTATTTAAAAAAAGAAGTAAATTATTCACACATTCATCTTGTCTTCAAAAAAACTCAACTAATATTTTAGTTAAGAGCTATCATGCAACTGAGAAGAAAAATATTACATTCAGAGGTAACAGCAAGCAGTCCATCTGTCTTTATTTATGATAATAATAATCCTGTGATAATAATAATTGTAACAATAAAAATGTATGGAATGGACATTAAGAATTTGTTTTGCTTGATTCTTTTAAGGTCTCAAAAAAAAAAAAGGATTTCTTTTTAGTTCCCACCAAACTCTCTTCTGCAATACTACATACTACCATTTGAACATGTAAATACTTCTCCATTAAGATTACTAAATCTAATATTTTCTCAGAACTTTATTCTCTTAGAGATATGATTAACACATTTGTGGACAAATGCAATACTTCAATACAATCAATACCTAAAATTATTCCATGTTTTAATATCTCTAATAAAAACAAATGTATGCCTATATAAACGGTTATTTTAAAAGCACACTTATGCAGTTGTCAAACATTTGTTTGCAATCCTCATAAAAATATTTTTTTGATCATCCACTAGAACTTTCTTGACTATCTATCCATATTAATACAGGTTTTAAAATATTAATCAATTATATTTCATTCTCGTCATGGAAACCATAACACAATTTCTTATTTTAATAAATGTGTTATTCAAATTCTCATTCATTTTATTATTTTTGATTCATATTTCTACGCATTAAAATCTGCTCCATAAAGATTTCTACTTGTATTCAAATTTTTTTTATTTATTTAAATATACTTCTAATATCACCCATTTCTACCAAATACAACATTTAATACAGACCACTTTATGTTTACAATTTCAGAGATTTTCTATCCATATAGATTGATCCAATCATCATTAAGTCATAATCACTAATAAATTAATGGAATATTTGTAAAATTTTGAGTTATTCTCATTTATATTATTTTTTTATTTACAAAATTATCATTAAATTACTCATAATTTCTTCATTTCACATACATACATTTATTTTATAACCAAATTTGCAGCCAATATTCTAAATTATAGTTACTCTAGACATTTCTTCATTCTTGTAAATTTAAATCTTTCCAAGATCTTGTTAGTATTAACATCAAATGTGTCATCAATGATTATTTAACAATAACTTTTAGCTCACTCATAAATACTATTTAAGGTTTTTTCAATAAAACTGATAAATTAAGATCACTTTTCTACTGCTTCTAGGAGCGAATCAAAAAATTAATTTTCAACAACTTTGCTAGTATTGTTACAGTTATATTACAGTTATTCCCAAATGGAAAGCTGCCTGAATCTAGCTCAGAAAAATAAGCTCAACTTCACCATCGTGACTATCAAATAAATTATTGTTACATCTATAAGTTACAATCATTTCTTTTAATCTATTCATAATTATTTCAATGTATTTTATTTTGTATTTATTTTTTCAAACAACTTAAATGAACTTCCATTTTCCACATAACAATTTTCAAAAATATATCTTTAAATGTCTGGTGAACTTTTTATCTCCTATTCTTATTAATTCTCCAATTTCTTTCTCTTTATCTTTCTATATTAAAAAAAAAGAAGAAGATATATTTGTAGTTATAATTTGGACTACTTCTATCATCTAGTTTTAATTGTTAAACCACTAAATATGAAAGAACAGAGGAGCCAATTGTCATTTTCAATAAATATTATCACTAGACTTTAATTAACTTTTATAATAAAAATATCTGTTTTACATTTCAACAGTTGAATAACACTATCTGGTGACATACAATATACTCTATCCCAAAAAGAAAATGTAGAAATGTAAAACCAGAGTAATTAAATGAATAATCAAGATTGTGGTGCAGGGAAAATAAAAGAAATATAAAGTAAACAAAAACAACATTTAATTAATTAAAAAAACAATATTAACAATTGGCTATAACTTCGGTATTTATAATTGGGATATATGAATAAAAAATTATATTTTCTTTAATTAACAATTTTAATTATCATTAGTGTATCTTGGCAAGAAGAGACCTATCATCCAACTACTACAGGGGTCCCCAACCTTTTTGCACTTAAGAGCACATTCTATAATACCGGCCAGGTGGCGGGCACCATTTATTTTTTCAATATAAATTTATAGTTGGATATTGTTAATAATACACATAATGTACAAAAAAATATTTATTTCAAAAATAAAATTTTAACATATAATTAATGTTTATATTTTACGCTGTAAAAGTATAGTATGCCCTACAATTTGATTACAATATAATACAATAATTTATAAGAAATTTTAAAAATTAAATTTATTTATATCAGATAAATAATTTTTTATCGTGTTCAGATAACGGCGGGCACACGTAAAATGGTCTGCGGGCACCGTGGTGCCTGCGAGCATAGGATTGGGGACTCCTGAACTACTAGATTTATAAAATTAAATTAAGCTTTTATATTATCATCTAATACTTCTAATAATGATTAAACAAATCAATACTTGTGATAACACTCTGATATTATGTTTATTACTGTATTATAAATTTTTTACAGAAAAATTATTTGATATAAGTCATTTTTAAGAATTTTTATAAGTTTTAGTTGAAAATGGAAAAAAAAAATGCATGTCAAATGTAAATTCAAAAATAATAGTATGCAACCTAAAAAATAATAATAATGAATGAAGTAAAAAATAAATAAATAATAATAATGATAATAATAAAAACAAAAGTGTTTTTTTTTTTTTTAATATATATATATCTTTTTTTCTTCTTATGCATCTATTTATCTATGTAATTCTCTACTTATAAATGTTTTAATTGAGCTGGATAAGTAGTTACAATGCTATTTATTATTTAAACTCTAAGTAAAACATATATTTAAAAGCAGTTGTTTTCATGTGATTTCTGAACTCAGGCTATTGATGTGTCTCCATGTGATGGATGCTGGATTAACCATCAGATACGAGTGCTAACTGTAGATAAGTGATCTCTAATCAAAAATATTTCCTGCATTCATATAAAAAAAAGCATCGGATGATTAATAGCTTACTTTTTGTGCTCTACTTCATATTCTCTTTATTTTTATTGCCTTGCCATTTTAATCACTTATATTGGTGTAGTACTCAGTCATATGAACTTTTCATCCCATTAGTCATCTCCTCACACTAATTTTGACAATTGGATTGTGTAACTATATTTTCATATTTTAATTTTATACAAAACAATTTAAACTATAATCTTATTTCTTTTTTTTTCTTTGTGTTGAAAATGCAATGATAAAATATATTTAGCAAACCATGAGTCTCTAGTTTGTGATCTTGCATGAGACACTATAATCAATATCTTTGAAATTAAATTTAAAATGTGTTTCACTTGACAAATGATAGTATATTGGGGCAACCTGATTTAGAGGTCCCCCAGAACAAAAGTGGAAAGACTTTATAAAAGTAATCTAAAAATGGCTTATTATGTGATCACTATGTCTTATGGGTTGCTTATAAAAGCAATAGAAAAGCTTATAAAAACAATAATAGTAATGATGTTAAAGCAGGAGAAAGAATATTAATAAGGAAACTATTTTTATTTTTAATATAGGTATATAAAATATGTGAACTTTTCTTGATATGGTTAATCTACTGAAAAAAAGATTACATGGTAATGGATTCATGTTAGATGTTATTTAGTGAATTCTATTCTTAAAATTTCATATGTATCAATAAAAGACTAATGACATTAAAAATTGTTTTGCACAATAGTACTATACTTATTTTATCAATGCTTATGCTCAAACATAAAATTCACAAAGTTCAGAAAAATAAACATTTGTTGTTTTGCTAAATAATATTACTGGAAAAATCATTAAAAGGCCAAAATTTTATCCTAGTAGACTTTTATGTATTATTGGTAGAAACAGTAAATTTTGGCCCAAAGTTATTAAAAAATAAAAGTATTAGATTCATAAACTCAAACAATTAGCTGTCTTTGAATTTTTGCATATCTCATGAACTGACTATCATAAAGATATTGTTCAGACAAAAAAATTGTTATAAAAGATTTTTTATTTACACCTGTTTAAAACAATAAATAGTATAGCCTTAATAAACTGCTAAGGTTATAAATCTTTGCATTATTAAAATATAAATATACACAACCAAAGTGATAGATTATTTTAATTAAAGAAATCATTAAACATTTGCAACAATAATCAAAAATATAATAAAATAGTGACTGTATAAGAACATAATATTTTTAGTAATAACAAAAATGTATTGTCTAAATAAAAGATAATTTAAATTTCCTATGTAATTAAAAAAAAATCATTAAACATTTGCATATATAATCAAAAATGTAAAACATAATGATTGTATAAAAACAGTGTTTTTGTTTATTAGTCCAATATAACTTGATTTTTGTGATAACCTTTCCGACGATTTCAATTGTTTCCATTTAGGTCTCTTGCACAAACTTCGGTATACAAATTTTTTTTTGAGACCAATTATCTTTAATAGTAGACTTCCAATCCTTTAAAGACACGAGGGAAACCCCAGATCCACTATCTATTTCCATTTTACAACCTTTTCCTTTAATGCACACTGTTTGTTTAAATTCTGATTCCAAATTTTTCAGTGTTTTGATCTCGGAAGTCTCATAGAATTGACTTTCTGAGTTGTTTTTCATACGTTTCTTGCTAGGTTCCTCATTTTTCATATGATTGTTTAAAACTGCGTTCAACATGTCTGGTTTTTTTGCAGTGGAAACATACATGGTTATAGCTACAATCCTTATCTTGTTAAGCAGTTTTCTGAATTGAACGGTAAAGGATACAATGCAACTCATTATTCATTTATTCTTTAGCCTGCCTGATTACAAGTATGTGAGCTATTCTTTTTTTAATGGCCTCTTTATAAGTTATGTTTAAGTCCGCAAGTAATTGTTCATGAAATTTTGTGTCATATAATCCAAGTAACAACTGTTTTAGGAGTGCTTCTTCTAAATATTGTCCATAAACACAATCTTTTGCTAATTCATGAAGGGCTGAATCATATTCCTTGATGGTTTCATTTTTTGTCTGATGTCATAAATGAACGTGCAGTCTAGCGATATGTTTTGATGGTAGAGGGCAGAGCTCTGAAGTCAATCTTTCAACCATGTCATCATATTGTAAGGTTTCTGATTCAACAAGTTAACATAAATGATGAGCTATTTCTAAAATCTTGATCCCTGTGAAACCTAAAAGTGTGACAATTTTAATGTCATTTTCCTTAACACTGTTTATCAAAAAATGTTTTTCTACCAGTTTTAGTTATAATGGCCATTTACAGGGACTTTCAACATTTAATTCTCCTATTCACAGTTGTATTATGGTGGCCATTTTACATTCCAAACTGCTCTTCAGAGATCCTGTTGAACTGTGCCAATTTGATGTGTATGTGTCAATTTAAATCAATTCTCCAACAGATTTGGTAAGCAAAACTGGGTTTATTAACAACTTAATACAAAAAAATAATGTATAACTATTAGTTATACTCTAAGACAGTTTTTTTAATTTAACTAAACTCTTCTACTGGCTACAAGTTCGCATGTTCATAAATAAGTTCATGTTCTTAATTAGTCAACTTGATTAGCAATGGCAGTGACATTAGAGAAAGAGAGTGATTTATTTGAGAAAAAGGAAAACATTCTGAGGCTAAGAGTGAAAAACACACGTTTATCTATTGCCACTGAAAGAAAGTAAGGTTTTTTTTTTTCCTTTTGAATAAAAAAGTTTGAAGAGTAGGAGAGGAAGCATGATAAATACAGAGGGAACTTGAAAAATAAAAAATATTGATTGTATTTGTATCTCACAATGTATAATGGTCAGAAAGAAATTAAGCATGCTGTGGTAGAGTGTAATCATATAGGAGGAGGTTTATCATTTGAAATGCTTAAATAAGACTAGGAAAGATGTAACAGATTTATGGTTATGTGACAGTGTGTAAAAGTAATAAAAGAGGTGAAAAAGTGGTTTTTCAGTGTAGATAGTTTGAAGAGAAAGTCAGAAAGAAGAAAGTAAAATGCAGTTGTGGAAGATAAAGTATGTTTTTAGTGAAGTGACAAGAGATATGGATGAAAAATTAAGTAGTACAATGGAGATGGTTAGCCAAAAAATAAGTAAGATAGAGGAAGAGGTAAAGGATGTAGAAGCAAAACTAAAATCATTAGAGACAAAATATAAGCAGATAAAGAAATTCTTGAATAGGAATTATAAGGAAAAAGTAGATAAGGCAGTTTAGAAGGTGGAAGAGAATGATACGGATGAAGTAAGGAAAATAAACTATGAAAAGTATTGATAGAAGATTTGTTAATTAGAGAATGTAGAGGTGTAATTGCAGAAAACAATAGAAACAGGTAAGTAAGAATATGTTTGCCTGGAGGTAAAATTAGGGATGTTACAGATAAGATAAAGAAACAAGAGAATAGAGATGTGTATGTTATGGTAGAAACAAATAATTTGTCAGAGACATCAGAGAAAGTAATGGATGAGTACATAGAATTGATTAGTAATTTGAGAAAGAATAAAAGAAGAGTAGGAATAGTTAGATTATTACCAAGATTTGACAATAGGTATCTGTTAAATAAGGCATGTGTGGGATTTTTTTATTAGTAAGAGAGAGTTATATAGTAAAGATGGATTGCACTTAGTAAAATAAGAAAGTGAAGTTTTAGGGAGTTTGATTTATAAAGAATATAACTTAAAAAACTTAGGGAGTAGGGTTTTAAATTGCAGTATTATCAGAAAAAAGAAGAATGGACAGGATGTAAAAAATAAACAAAGGGTGGCTGATTTAGATATAAGTGTAGATGTGGAGAGGGAATGGGATTGCAAAATTAATGGTAAGCAAGTTATTTATAAATGTAATGGAGAAAAAACAGTCAAAAGAATTTATAAGAGTAGTAAGGAAAGAAGAAGTTGTTAAAATTGGATATTTGAAAATGCAAGATGGTAGGAGATCAGATAAGTGGCTGCAATTAAACAAAGCAGTTGAAAATGAAGAGCTCAAAAAACTAGCAGTAGTAGAAACACATCTAAGAGAAGAAGAACACATACTGGAAGACTTGATATAGCAGGGTATAAATAAAAAAAGAGATGGTATGACAAAAAAAAATTACTGTTAAATGTCAAGAACATTTGTCGTTTGAGATAAGATTAGGAAGGCAAGAATGGATGGTGCCTATAGTGAATATAGCCACTGGAGATAGTCAAATTATAACAGAGTGGAACAGTAGCATATATGAATGTCTAGCTAAGGACATGGAGAGTTTAAAAAAAAGGGGGGGGGAGAGAATAATGGTTATAGGAGACATAATAGGCATATTGAAGAGATTGATGATGTAGATTACAAGAATGGGCAGCTTTTAAAGAATTTTTATCAGAGAGTGAATTTGAGCATTGGGAATTTTATCAAATATTTATGAGGGACAATACACATGGACTAGAAATAATATATTTCACACAATCGATTATATATTAGTAGAGAAAGAGGGAATGAATAAAATATAGAAAATTAAAGTGTCTGATAATGAAGAGAGAGGATGTAATAGTGATCATAATTTCTTTATAATAGAAATGGTTAGTAATATGATGGGAAATAGTGATAAAATTAGAAAGCATAGAGAAAAATGTGGATGGAGAGTGAATGGTAAGAATAAGTTAGAAGAATATAAAATAAAAGTTGAAGAAATTATGGAAGAGTTGTTTGAGGGTGAATATAAAAATTGATGTGGTGAAGTAGAAAAAGTGGCAATTGGAGTTTACATGAAAATATTCAAAAGAATAAAAGTAATAAAAAAAGTGAGAGTTAGTAAAAGTATAAAAGAGAGAGGAAAGCATGCAGAGAATATAAGTGTACTATTAAGAACAAAGAAACTGAAAAAGAAGTTAATGTTAAATGAGAAAAGTATTTTTTAAAAAAGAAGTTCACTAAAATAGATAAATTAGAGAGAGAGAGAGAGAGAGAGAGAGAGGGAGAGAGGGAGAGAGCTGGAGGGAGGGAGGGAGGGAGAGAGAGAGAGAGAGAGAGAGAGAGAGAGAGAGAGAGAGAGAATGAAGTTAAATAGTAAAATGTTGGAGGATATTAATAAACATGGAAGAGATGGGTGTAAAAATTTTTGATAAATACATTAAAAGAAAGAATGTAGGGGAGAGAGAAATAATATTATGAAATGATGACAGAATAGAGTGTAGCTCTAGAGAAGAATTAGAGACGATCTTGAATAAGTATGTAATGGATATAGAAAAGATATTAAATGTAAACGACATAATGATAACAAATATAAAAGCATATAGTAATGGAAATAATAGTTTTACAGAAAATGAACTGAATGAGGCAGGAAAAAAATTTAAAAGTGGAAAGCAAGAAATTTAGATGGATGGGCAGCAGAGATGATAATGAATTTAGAATATAGGATAACATTACATTTATTCTTATATGTTTTAATATGGTAGCATAGAATATAGATTTTCTGGATAGTTGGAATAATACAAGAGTAAGGTTACTATTTAAAGAAAAGAGTAAGGATCACAGAAAGTTAAACAATTATAGACTGATAGCAGTAACATCAGTGTTATATAGTTTTCAAATATATGGTGCCTAGAAGGATCACAAAATAGATGGAATGAAATAATATAGTGGGAGAAATGCAAAGAGATTTTCAATCAGATAGGCATATAAGAGATAGTTTATTTGTAGTTACACAACTTATAGATATGAATAGAAATACAAGTAGACAGTTATATATGATTTTTATAGATATAGAGAAGACTTATGACAGAGGAAATAGAAATGGATTATGGGTAAGTTTAATAAATTTTGGAATGGGTGGAACTTTAATGGATCTTATTAAGAAATTGTACGAAATTAATTATTATACATTTCAATTAGAGAATACAGAATCAGTTAAAATTAAAAAGGGGGTAGGACTAAGGCAAGAATGCCCTATGTCATCTATTTCGTTTTTGTTATACTTGAGGGAAATGGAGAGACTAGAAAGAATAGGAAGAGGGATAGAGATACCACAAATAGATGTTTAGGGAGTATATACATTATAGAGTCTTTTATTTGCTGATATCTTCTTGTGCACAGAAAATAGAAAAGATATGGAAATTATGCTGAAGACATACATAAGGATGGGTAAAGATATGGGGATTAAATTTAGTGGAGAAAAATCAAAAGTAATGATTAATACTGGGGAAAGAGAAGAGAAAGAATTTTTATTGGGGGATATAAAGTTAAGTGTGGTAAATAGGTATAATTATTTGGGAATCATTTTAAGTAATCAGAGAAATGGCTTGAATGAATGGGAAAAAAAAAATTAATAAATGAAGCAAAGAAAAGAAAGGGATTGATAAGAAAATGAAATGTTTTCATATAATAAATATGATGTAACTAGAATTGTATAGAAGGTCGTGGCAATATCAGGATTAACATATGGTAATGATGCATCAGGTGTTAATAAAGAGGTGTTAGATTACTTAGAAAAAGTACAAAGAAAAATAGGACAACATGCATTAGATGCAGATGTGTGGACAGCAAAGGAGACAATTCAAGGAGAAATGTGATGGTCAAGTTTTATATGAGGGATGCAAAAAGCAAAATGAAAATATTCAGTAGATTTAAATTTATGAATAATAAGAGAATAGCCAAAATGTTATTTAATTGGGTTATGAATAAAGGGAAGGCAACAAGATGGGTGAGAAAGGTAGTACAGTATACAAAAGATTTGGATAAAGCATTTATGTCAATATACTTAGACAAAGGTTAGGGTGATAGTGTTAGAATAATTATTGAGTGTTATAATGGCAAAGAATGGGATAAAAGAACAGATGCATTAATAAAGAATAGGAAGTTGGAGAGATGGAGAACTAGTATGGAGAGTAAAAAGAATTAAATATTTATAGAAGTAAACAGAATATTGGGAGCGAGTTAATTTATGATAAAGCAAGAAAAGTAGTTTACTATTTAAGGCTTAAACAGGATATTTAGCAATAAGGGAATATACACATAAATGAAAAAATGTGGGTGATTTAGCCTGCAAGTTATGTAAGGAAGGCATAGAAAATATTAGGCATCTGTTAACTGAATGCAAATGCCTGCAAGCAGAAAGAGTACAAATAATGAAGGTGTGAAAGAATAAATATAAACAAAGTGATTATACAGAAAGTGGGTTATTGTTTTTATGCTGGGTTTGGGAAAAGATAAAGGGGATTTAGATATAAAGGCCATATAGATGACAAAGCTTATGTTGTGAAAATGGGATGGAACAGGACAGAGAAGAATATGGAAAGCTTGGGGTGGTGAATGGAAAGAGAAAGTAAAGTGGCTAACAAGTTTCTCTGAGCATAGTGGCTGAGAAATTCCTGACTCTGAATAAAGAGAAGTCACCGCGCATCGCAGCAGCTCAATGTTGTTATTGCCAACAAAATCTACAATAGTCTTTTAAATATAGACAAGCTCATTTCAGAGCCGTAAATTTTGAAATCTGAATTAGATATTTGGAATTCAATTTGCACCTGTCAAAATGCTAAAAATTTTTAGCTCAAACACTACTAATAACATCAATAACATTAAAGTAAAAAATATCTCGCTAAACGAACACTCAAAAAATAAACTCAGTTAATGAGGTGGTTAAAACAATGTCATTTATATTGTGCTCATTAAATGTTTAGCATAAGTCTTTTAGCGATGACAATTCGCAATAAAAGATAAAATCTACATATGTTGACATTTTAAAAAATTATGGTGAACAGACTATAACAATTAATAATGATAATATTACAGATTGTTTTATCACTGATTACCAAGAATTTGAACAAATAAAAATATCTATTGATAATTTAAATAAACGAACAGAGACTAATACTAATGATTATGATCAAATTATTGAAAAAATTCTTTCAAACAATCCCATTAAGTTTTAAAATGATTTCGGAATTTAATACTAATAAAACATTAATCACCACTCTTACTGAGAGCAATATTTCCAAATTACAATTCCCAACCAATGAATTATGTCAATTTTTAACAAAGAAAAAGTTATGGGGATTTGTTTTCAAAATCCTAACTCACCCAAATAATCACTATTTGGGTTTCAAATTTTACAGCACAGTGCAAAAACAAATCTTCTAAAAACATATATAATTCATAAACAATAAATATATTATATAGATGTTAATAGAAGGATAAATCTAGTAAGTCAAATTAAAAATTTTCATGAAGAATTTACAAATCAAGACTTGCAAAACACTAAATTCATATGGGAAAATTACTAATTCAGATACTTGCTGGAAAAAAGAGCATCAGTACCAGTACTGATAAACACAGCCTTTTTTAACATGATCTTAAATAAATGTATACAACCATATGATATACCTACACTTGATGCCTCAGACTCTTCACCACTGATAATAACTTTTAAAGGAATATCACCACAATGTTTTTACTGTAAATCCCAAAATCATTTAATAAAAGACTGTAATGAGCACTTTTGTGGTAAATGTGATTTTAAAAAATCTAAGTCACTGCAATAAATCACTAGATTATCCATCTATGAACAAAACCTTAATCAAGAAATGAATGATAGTTTGGGATATTCAGATCCCACAAAAACACAGAACATCAACCCTGAAGATAAGCCAATTGACTTCCAAACAGAAGATGAAATATCTAAATCTGCAACTCATACAAACTTCACTGAGGATTATACTACTGACTCATCAAATGAATCTGATATGGATCAAACAACAAATAATGATAATAAAAATCATCATCTGAAAATGAAGAAGACTTTAAAACAGTCATAAAGGAAAAAACTTTTTGAAATAAGAATGAAACAGCATTTGATAACATCAGTATAAACGATTTGCAGATGATAATATAATATAAAGCAAATACCAGATTTTAAAAAAATCTGATTCATTAAAATGTGTACCCTCTACTAAAAAAAAAACTAAACTACTTAACATATCAACAAAAAATACTTCAGGTAACAACTCACAATCCATACATTGGGCAAGACAACAAAATAACGATTTTCCACTGGTTTCTGAATATAATGGAGTTGGACAACCAGAGTAAAGAAAAGTTACAATGCCAAAGAAATCAACATAACAAAAGAACAAACCTCAACTGGTATTCACCTATTAAAATTCACCTATTGAAATCATGCAACAAAAGCAGCACAAATGCTAAAGGATCAATAATAAAACAATTAATTAAAAATTACATTTGCTTTTTTCTTCTAAAATTTATGATGGATTAGATATCAGGTATTGTATACGATTTAATACAACCAAAATTACATTTAGAACTCTACTTACAAACTGCTCAATTAAATCTACACATTTTGCAATAAGGAATTCTTGGAGTTTAAAAATAATGTAATACTCACTTTGCTATCACAATTTATTTATTATATACCCTCTAATTTCTATATTACAATTAATAATTTCTACATATACTGCTAATTCTAAAGCTTTCATCTTCAACCTATACAAACCTAATGCATATTAAAATTACAGCTGTTAATGTCAAGGTAATAAATTCCCCTCAAAAATTATTTGCAATTAAGAATTGGTTAACACAATTTACACTATACCTATTATTTATCACAGAGACCAAACACACAACACATACAAAAATAGACCCCCTGAAATAGCTTGGTAAATTAGGTTTTTAAAAAATTTTCTCCATCAAATACTGCTGCAGCTCGGATTACAGGTCCCATTTCCTATTGCTCAAAATATTTTATCTTGACCAACATGTGAATGTAGTAATTTTCAAACATAATACTTTTACCATTAAGGTAATCATGCTTTACCTATACAACAAAACAGATCTAATAAAGCAATTAATTAATCAAATAAACCTTTACCTATAAATCCTTATCCTACAATACTAATGGGTGACTTTAACATGTCTTATGCACAATTTGTCTTCAAATTGCTACACTGCATTAAAAGACTACTTATAAGTGCAGAAGACTTCTCTCAAAACTATCTCATTCTATACAAGAAAACACTCCTCTCTAATTGATCTCTTTTATTCTCCTAACTCCATTTTATCATTCAGTCTTCCTTAACTCCCTATCCCTTTCTCTGATCATTTTGTGCTCTATACTGTACTTAAGGTCAATCTTATAGACTCTCCTATACTTCCCTATAGCAACATTGTTAGGTACTTCTCAAAATGGCTACCATAGAAGCGATCTTCTCTGAGACATACACATATTTTCAAAAGATCAACATCATGACACTTATTTCAGTAGAAACTTGGTTTTCTTTAATCAACATTATTAACTCAGTTATCAATTTTTAAACACACAAAAATAAATCACCAAGAAACAATCCACCAAAAATTACAACTCACATTATGTGATCTTAAAACAATCCCCTGCATTTTAATACCCCAAAAAAATTAGTTGACTATATTTCCATGAAAAGAGTTAAAATATTTCTAGCCCAACTATACAATTGGTCCAAAGAGTATATACAATGGGCTCTGAGTTATAGAATAAACAGGTCCATCACCCTCTTCCATTACTAAAAATGCACAACTTATTGCTGGTGAAAATATGCTACCTCATATCTTTTATCATTTTAAAAATAGATTTCAATCCTTTCAAGCTTCTAATATACCAACTTATTTGTTTGGTATGACAATCATGAAATTCATAAATACCAAATCACAATCAAAATAATCTCTTTGCCAGATAGTACACATCTAGGTTCACACAGAATCCCTAAATTTGTTCTCAGTCATCCCAGACATTTTACCATTCACATTATTTACAATTTTTTAAATCATCTCTCCGCACAAATTCACAAAACTGATCAATTGTACCCAATTTCACTGGTACAGTTTTTAAAAGAAAACATTACATCATGCCCCCTGAAAACTTTACGATCAATCTCGATCATACCATGAATGATTAAAGTTATAGAAAGCCTAATTAAGGACAAAATAAAACCAATCCTGCTCCCTAATATATTAGCTTACCAATTTTCTAAAAAAGGGACCACTACTGTGGCAGTGATGCCCTAAATTTGTTCTCAGTCATCCCAGACATTTTACCATCCACATTATTTACAATTTTTTTAAATCATCTCTCCGCACAAATTCACAAAACTGATCAGTTGTACCCAATTTCACTGGTACAGTTTTTAAAAGAAAACATTACATCATCCCCCCTGAAAACTTTACGATCAATCTCGATCATACCATGAATGATTAAAGTTATAGAAAGCCTAATTAAGGACAAAATAAAACCAATCCTGCTCCCTAATATATTAGCTTACCAATTTTCTAAAAAAGGAACCACTACTGTGGCAGTGATGCTCCTTAGAATAATCATTGATTAATCAGGTAAACTAGAAGAGCTGGACCTGTTGCAATACTGCTGGATATCAGATCAGCTTATGACTTGTTCTAAAAGATAAGCTCCTGCAACAACTCAAACATTCCTACACCAATTCTATACTAGTAATCCTCTTTTATAATAGAGATTCACATAACTCTAAATGATAAAATAACACCTGGTTTCACTCCTTATAACTCAATACCTCAAGGATCTCCTTTAAGTGCCTTGATCTTTATTACATATTGTAACACGAGTGAGATATATATTACAAAACAAACATATATACAAGTGGTACATAATTATAATTTAAAAATAAATAATTAAATTATTACTAAAAATGAAAACAGAAAGTATAATATGTTTTTCAAACTACTTTTAAGAGACACAAATTTGCAAAAGCAAAAATCGCATCATATATTTTTTTTCTCTCTCTTTTAAAATAGAAATTTTTAGTATTGTGAGTGGGGAAAAAAAATCTAAAATAAAAAGATTTAAAACTCATTCTCTCCTTTTTATTAATTAAAATTAAAAGAGTAAAATGTATAAAAATAAGTAAATATGGAAAGTTGGAATAAAATTAGTTTGAATTAGTTTAAAAGATTACTGGCTGATTAAAAAAAAAAAAAAGATGAAATTGATAATTGAATTAATTAAAAAAAAAAAAGTAAACTATCTCATAAAAGTGATATTATATTAATCTAAGAAAACGATTAGATAACATGCAATGTAAAAATAAATTAAAAACAGATTTAAGCTAAGATCAAAATTTAAAAAACTATGATAAGGAATTAAAACAATGGGAGAGAAAACAATATAAAAACGTCGCAACAATCATTTTGGTCTTCATTTTGTGCTGTTACATTATTAATTGCTCCAGAGATTCAGAGATCTAAGGACAGAATAGAGCCAGTCATTACTACTACAGAAAATATTATTGCAGAAGCTGCAGAACTAGCAACATATATTGCTAGATCGTCTTAGAAGTGTTTGACTGGGCCTGATGCCCAAAGTCCTCTGCAAATCAACTGTCCTGCCTGAACCCTTGCTGAAAACTGATACCAAAATGGTGAAATAGATGCTGCCACAAAACTCCCTATCTGTCTCCCATTGTCAAGACAAAATGGAAAACAAGCAATGGAACGATCGATGGAGGCTAAAACCAACTGGTTGGAAATTAACAATCATAAAAACCCGGGTAAGTATATTTTGATCACTGTCTGTATTATACCAGTCAGAATTGTGTGTTCATCTAACAAGATTCAGAATCTAGGCAAAAGTACGTTAAATCCACCCATGCCTGAGATACACAGGTTAGGAGCAATCATGGATTCTGCCCTGTTTACCTTTCTCTAAAACTATATATAATATTATGAATCACATTTCTGATGATAGCAGATGAAATTTATTGATTCTGGTCCCAAAGACACAGCAGAGAAACAAGAGATCTACAGGGAAATACTGGTGCTACATGATCTTGAACCCCCAACAGGATGTGCTGGCTTCTAATTATACTACTATTTCATTAAGAATCATTAATAAATGTAAGAGACTGGTTTAAAACCAATGGAATCTGAATCATATATAATGCAATCTAATTAACAATATGTGCACTTAAAACATGAGACAAAGAATAACTAAAGAAAAATTTGTTATGAAATGTTAATAATTTATTAATAATAATTCATTAGAAATTGAGTAAACAACAAATGATTAAATAATTTAATAAATATACTGGTGAATCTATTTACATGTCATAATTAATAGCATCTGGGTTTCACATAGTCATTAGCAGTGATATGCATATTCTAATAGATTACATATTAGAAAATAGATTAATGATTAAAGAATACGAAAATACAAGTTACATATGTGAATAAAAGTTAATAGATTATCATGACGATGCGGCTTAATATGCTAATGGAGGGAGATAGCAAATTTACAGTGATTTTATAGTTTGAATGCTATGAAGATAGTATGCTCTGAAGCCAATGACTGCAAAAGAAAAATCAAAGAGGCATATTTTATTATCAGTGATAATAATGCCATCAATAGATGTGACACATGTTTTTCTATCTCAAAAAAATGGACAAATTAATTTGCATTCGCATTTGCATATTTTATTAGTTAGCAACATTTACATCAATGATTTATAACTTATGTTGGTCATGAATATGAGGGAAAACCTCGAAAGTACTCAGCCGATTTAATTGTTTAGGTTTTTGCACAGCTTCGTCAGCGGGTAAATTGCTTTTATATGCTATGATTAATTCAATAAAAGATAAATGACTTTAACAAATACAGATAAATGGAATTTAATTTACAGAACTCTATTCATTGTGATTTATTCTAACCATACAGTAAAACATATTTATATAAATTACAAAGTTTATTCAGTCATTAATTATACTTCATCAATCATTTTAAAAAAAACGGTTATTTACACATCATTTATCAAATCATTTTGATTTGACAGAATTTACTGAAAGTTATTGATTAACGTATCTAAAGATCATTTAATGAGAGGGTGGATAGCTTAAATAAGCTTTAAAATGACATTTCTAACTTATAAAGCATATAAAAGGAAAGAATAGGATGGTTTACAAAATCCCAGCATTATGACTTATAGATTAATACACAGGCAATATAAATATTAATTACTAATGGCAATACTGACCTATATAATAATGCCAGAAAGATTAAATCCATTTAGGATGAGAAGCTTCATCAGATTTATGAATGTGAGAAACTCGCCTGCACTTGTGACAAGATGATATCTGACGAAATGGTTGGTAGGGATATCATGGTTCAGATTTCCGATGTTATCCCATGCAGAGCCTAACTACAACCTGACATGATCCCGGAGTCAGTGCTTCCAAACTCCATTTAGAAATATGCCTTATGAAATGATCCAAGACCTCCAGGTATTATTTTGACAAAGCAATATATATGAATTTTATAATGTTATCAAGGCTAAACAACACTAATAGCAATCATGTCCATAATGACATTGATATGTTAACTAAAGCCCTCACAAATGAATGAAATCTAGTGTAATGACATGACAAAATTTAACCCATCTTTAAAGGTACGCAATTGACCTTAAATATTAGTTAGAAAGTCAAAACTAGAAAAGAGAGGAAATATGTAGTTTCCTTCATTAAACAAATATTAGTACACTTAACGAGTAGAAAATTACATAATGGATTATCATGCTGGATGGTGTGGGATGCAAATGATTCGATTATAAGTAAAGGTAAGGTCAATAAACTTTACTTTATATAATAATAAAATTCACTAAATCAATAGCATTAATATAATAATAAATTGATATCTTAAATATGACAGTGTATAATCTGCCATTAAACACATAAAACAATTTAGTAATATTATCCAATTGAGTGAACTTTGAGTTTGATAAGAAAACTTACATTTAATTATTTAAAATCCCATAATGTCGGGATGGAGAAATAAAATAAGATTGGTTCACTAGATTGAATTATTAGCATATTAAGTAAAATATAATCAGACAAAAATTAAAATAAGTTTTGCCACATTTAAAATAATAAGACAGAAAAAGTGAAACCCATCAAATACATTTAGAGAATAAAATTAATAGATTCATGCATTATATTTTACAATGAAAAAGAAAAAGTCATTAATTCATTAGATTTATGGTAATCAGCACTACATCACTGATTATTAAATAGACAAAGAGTTACATTATGTTTTAAATAAATTACAAATTACATAAATGGAGGTTTTAAGAGTTCATATTAGTGGCAGATACAGGATTACCTTCTGAAGTTTACTGACTTGATGGCCGTACGGGTTGATATGCGTATGGAAAAATAAACATGGGAAAACACAGTCACAATGCAGATTTTGGAAAAATAATGGTTGGCATCATTGTAGAGTTAAATTAACATTTAATTAGGATAGTCTTTAAATGGTGATGGCATAGCAGCTTAGCAGTATGGAGACGATCTTGAAAAGATTGGAAAAGCAAATTCCTTCCCTCTATTCAGAAGTCATATTTAAAAATTTGAGTGGCTAGATTTGTACTGTAACACCTTCTGAAATAAAAGCAAAGAGAGCCTAGCACATAATTTGGGCTGTATTTATATGCCACCAAAACCTTTTAGAAACTTCTATTACCTAGCTGCTGGTGAGGTCTGGATGTGCATTAACTGGCCTGACTGCACTTACCCTTTGCTAACATTTACATTTTAAAGATGACAATGAGATAAATTCCAGAGAGCATTGTTGTATCTATTTCAAGTTTGGAAATAGATTCACAAGATATATTTTCCATTAATGTTAGGATTTTTAAAATAAATCTACTTTACAATGACATTTTAAAATTAAACAAGGTGCGTTCTTTTGTTTATGAATCTAAGTTATGCTAATTACTCTTTAGAACTTTCTCTGGTATTATGTCTGCTTAATAAAATACATGAATTATAAATAAGAAAATATAAAATATTTAATAAAATGTAATTATAATTTACAATATTTTTAGCTATCTGTGATACATACACACACATGCATGACAATTTACAGTAGTGGAAATTTAAATATTTCCGAATTAACCTTTTAACCACTAATTATATTATTGCTCATGTGAGGTAAAAATCAAAGCTTTTAGTTGGCCAACTCACAAACTGAAGACAAAGTCAATTGTCAAAATATATTCACCTTTAATATCATATTCACTTTAGATTCGTTTATTAAAAGTATATTAATAATTTGTCAGGTTATGAAAGTGAACGAAAGTTCTTTCAAAAATAAATTTCTATTTATTTATTATAAAATATTCAATTTCGGCAAATTTAAAAGTGAACATAGTAACGAATTAAAAAGAGTTGCTGACGTAAATTTTTTTATTTCAGTTTTACGTTACAGAAAAGTAAATATTTTTTTTGCTAAAATATTTTTACTAAAATCTTCAATATTTTTCTAAAATAATTTTGTTTTTTAGCATATTTTATGAAAATGATTTGGAATTTCTCAAAAAATACTTTTATAATAGTTTAAAACATTTGTTTATCATATTCGAAATGAAAATCTCAGCGTTTTTCTTTATTTTCTTTGATTAGGCGGTTTCTTTGTTCTTTCCAGCCAATCAGAATGTCTTTGACGGATGAGAGCCAATCACCAACAAGCTTTCTTCTTTGTTTAGCTTTACAGACCATTTGTGTCTTTGACGGATGAGAGCCAATCACCGACAAGCTTTCTTCTTTGTTTAGCTTTACAGACCATTTTATTGATTTTTTACTTGTAAAATAATTCAAGAGAGAGCAGCATCTTACAGAACTTTTAAAAATCTAACTAATGACTATAAAGCGGCTATACTAGCATTAAAAATAACGGAATTAGAGTGATGTCAATCGTCAACGAAAGGTCTCATAAGCATCATCAGAAAGGTTAAAATAATATTCTTTAATCAAAATAATGTTTAACTAGCTAGAGGAAAAAAATTGCATGTATAAGTGTACTTGCACTCCCTAGTGATTAACACATATAAAATGGGTTTGAACCTTTGGTTGAAGGTTTCTCAGATCACCAGACAGTGAAGCAAAATATGTATAACAGATTTTATTGCTTCAGTATACATTTTATATTTTGTAAATGAACGAGCTTTAACAAAGGACTATTATAAAATTTAGCCTGAGTAATCACTTATATATTTATTTTTATATGTAAATTTCCACACTATTATGTTATCGTAAATATGTGTGCATGAATAAATATTAATGTTTGCTTTATTATTTGGTCTATTTTCTCTCTCTTGTCACTGCATCATCATTTATTTAAAGATATAAATGTTTATATGTATTAAGTTAATATGCTGGACCCCTGATTAAGAGTAGGAGCTAGCTTGGGATATTTCAAGTGCTGGATTGTATGCCTGTCATCCAAAGCATGCTGGCTATATAACATATGCTTGACTGGTGCCCGAGTTTGAGTCTCAAACAAATTAAATGCTTTGGATGGCAACACTTTGTTCCAGAAATCAAGGTGGGCAATAGTCAGGAAATGTGATCATGATATGCTTTATATATAGCCTGATTTGACTGTGGATATCATTGATGACTATGCTATCAAAGATATTTTTCCCAACTCCTTGAAATGCCAGTCTGTTCCAATAAGATTTAGAGATATTAAAGTAAATGTTAAAAACTTTTTAAAATTTAAAGCCAAAAGATGTTAAAGATATTCAAACCTAGCAAGAATGAGAATTTATTCAGAGGGACTTGATACAATATATTAAACTTCTTCAATTTCAAATTGAAAACAAAGAGTCTTCCTGGTATCCATATACAATCCATAAACCAATATATCAAATATACCTCTTTCATAAATGGTGTTTACATACTATAATTTAAAAAAAAAATTATTAACAAAGTTTACATAGTTTCATGATGCTGTTTTCATACATGGTATACTGCATAGCTGATTGCAAAAGTTCATAAGATCAAATGCTTGGTAGATCAATCCTGGACCAAGTCTCTTTGTATAACAATTCTGGTGCAAGCAGCTGGTCCCTGGCACTTATGCTCTTGACAAGACCTATAAAGGTCTCTATGACTGAAGAGCCTGAATGACCGAAAACACATTTGCATCTGGTCAACCAGACTGCAAAGGTAAGGAAAACAGAGTATCTGATATGAGAAAAAATTCCTGTCTGGATGGCATTCTGGATATTTAATGCTTGTCTGATGTCAGATGTAACTTTCTCTGTGATGAAGGTTCTGATTTGGGAAAGAAACAGACAATTATAAAGTAAATGCTGGATGGTTTCATTGGCAGTATTACATAGCTGGCATTGAGGATGGATTTTGGTGAACCCTCTTTTCCATACTAAAAATGGTTAGTGGGTCAGGGTGAGATGTTGAGCTTTAAGATAAAGTTTATGTATTTTGGTTCAACAAACGAGTTCTTCAATTTTTTTAACAATGATTTATTGTCTATGGTCAATGTGGTCAGGAGGGCAGTCTGGTTTTAAAATCTGAGGTTATAGGCCTGCCAATGGGTTGTTTTACCTTCAAGGGAGGTTTTAGATAGATTTGTCAGCTTGGTGACATGTGACTAAATAATTGTGGCCCATCTGCTAGCAAAAGGTGGCGGTCTGTCTGTAGGTTCCACTGGAATGGCTAGGTTTAGTTCCGGCTGTTTTAAGTGAATTGTATGTAGAACTGCAATTGCCTTCTATAGATAGATTGTTGAAACAGAATGCAATCCAAGTCCATTTAACTCTCTGGGCATCTGCATCTTACAGAAGCTGATGGCAACAATCTTTCCATTCCACATGAGCTTTGAACACAGTGAGTTCATTGATGACTGAAATGCTTGAGTATGTTTAATTATGGGTAGATAATAATTCAATCTCGGAAACACCAGCATGTTTAGAAGGGCTACTTTGCCCGGCAGGGAAAGTGAGATTCGGGATAAAGATCGAACCACTGGAGTGTTGGATGTCTTTTGCCATAGCAAGTCTGGACTTGGCCATAGGAAAACCGAGGAAGAGCTGCAGCTCAGCTGTAAAGACTGATGGAATCACTGTGCCAGTGCTGATTTTCCACATGGAGGACTTGCTATAGTTGATGTTCAGATTTAGTTTCTTTGAATATTTATCCAATGATTTGTGTGAGTGTTGGAAAGTGGGTTTTATCAGGGAGGAAGATGGTGATGTCATCAACATAGGCTATATGTTGTACATGATGTTTCAGGGCTGGCATAAAGATTCCAGGGAGTCTGCGCTCTATCTCTCTGAGCATAGGATTTATATAGGTGATAAAGCAGAGAGTGGTGAGTGGAGATCCCTGGGGAATGGAAAGATGAGGTCTGAAACCATTGGACAGTCTTCCATCCAGTGATGTAAAGATAGATCTGTTCAAAAGCAGATTACCAATAATTCTGGCATAGATGCCAGGGAGTTGATAGTCAAAAAGAGTCTGGAGTAGGACAGAAAGCCAAGGCAAAGTCAAGTTGAATGACTATAGGCTTGGATTTTCTGTGCAGTCTGAGGTGTTCTACTAGAAGAAAATGCTGTACAGCATCCATGGTGGAAGAGCCCTTACATGCAAATTGATATGGCATGATGTTTGTGTAGAGTTGATCTTGGATTTTGTCTTTAACTATGGCCTCAATGATCTTGATTAGGAGGGGAATCATGGAAATGGGCCTTATGTTAAAAAGGGTAAAGGGATTGATGGGCTTTTTAGGAAAGGAACAAGGGCCACAGGGTACAGGTCTGGGATATTTTAAAACTCTCCTGCCAGAACATCTATCATCTGCAGTACAATGGGGACTGAGACATTTCTCAGGTGGATGAGTACAAATCTTGGAATTCCGTGGAGTCCCAGTGAACACTCTCAGGATAGGCCATGAGCTTTTGGATTATCTGATTTTCACTGATGTCATGAGCAACCCCATCTTCCAAGTGATTCCAGATGTTTCCAACCTCAAATTTATAATTCTGTAGCCTGCCCTCAAAGTGCTCATGAATCTTTGCAAACATTGCTGGGCCACTGAGGCAACCCTGATCAATTGACAATGAAGTAGGTGTGGGTCTGGTCACTGAACCAATTTCCCAGCAAATGTAGCTGCAGGTCCAGCTATGCTGGTTGGCCAAGAAGACTTTGGACCTTTTAGTAGCAATGTAATGCGTGAGGACCTTTTGTTTGCTATGGTATTGAGTTTTTAGCTCCAAAATATCTTGGAAAAGAATGTCAATATGGTGTAGAGATTTTAACCTGTTGTTTATGGCATCCAAATCTTTTTAATAATTGATTTGGACCTTTGGTTTTCTTTGTGTACACATCTATAAGTGAGCTCAATATACCGGTGAAAGTTGACCAAGCCTGTAGTGGAGGCAAGGTAAGAATTTTGATTTTTTGGAACAAGACATAGGCTTCAGAGAATATGAGTTTCGGAGTAGCTGCTTTATTGAGTAGTCTAATGGTAGGTGTATAATCTATATGAACTGTGGTGGTGGGATCTATGTGAAGTGAAAGTAAAAGAGCCAAATGATCAGTGAAGGGAACCAATTGAAGCTTGGCGCATATTTCAAAGTAAAGTTCGGGTGAATAATAGAGGTCAATTAGAGATTTCTTTTGCAGTGTGTAGAATGAGAAGAATCCAGAAGGGAAACCCCCTCTCCACACAACAGGACTCTATTGATTAAATGAAGATATTTTTTGCTGAAGTTATCGTAACTCATGTTGAAGTCACCAAAGAAACTATAGGGGAGGCATCTGAAGAGAGAAGAGAATTGATTTTATTGATTACTACTTGTGATGAATAAGAATCATCTCTGATGTACAAGTAAATGATATTTATTGCCATATTTCCAAAAGTGATCTTAATGACTAATAGATCATTGCTAAGGTGTAATGTTCTGAAAGAGCTGTAGGTCAGGTTCTTATTGATTAAAAAAGCAACTCCAAAAGATGTTGTGTTTGAGGATACATAATGAAATAGACCATATTGTTGCATCAGTTGAGTTATTTGATAATTTGAGTTTATTATGTATTTTAGTTTTGGAAAGACAGACTATGTGGAGGTCTGTTTTGTCTAGCCATCTTTTAAGTGCGAAACATGGCCTAGAGAGTTAAAACCCCTTATAATTATTCTGGCCAATTTAATAAGCATGTTAAGTTGTTACAGAAATTTGTAGGTTATGTTTACTAAGCTGTGATAAGTACATCACATAGAAGAGATTATTGACATAAATTTTGATTTTCACTAAGTGGTTTGTCAGGGTCATGTGACACAGTAGCCAGTTGAGTTGGAACAGGTATTTTGGAGCTTAAGTAGAGGTTGGAATTGTGTTTATCTTCATTGTGATCATTTTCAATAGCTATGTTTTGGGAAGAGCTGCTTTCTTGTGTGCTGAGTGATTGAACTAGTTTAGTTCTTTTTTCTTTTTTTTTTCTCAAGCTAGTAGCATGGCTTGCTGCTTGTTTGGTGTTTTTGTCATCATTGTCCGAGTCAGCCATAGATAAGTTGATCTCTACTGGCTGCGAGCTGGATGAGTCTTGGGTTTTTCTTTTGTTGTTTGAAATGGTATGTTCTTGTTGAGACTTCGTGACTAGAAGAGTTTGTTTTGTTGATAGTGGTTCACTGTCAGGAGCTTGTATTGGATAATCTTGCTTTGAGTGAGTTTTCAATGCTTCTTGTATCTTCTGGGATGTCATGTTGATAGTTGATGTTTGTTGTTTTGGGTTCATATGGGTGATAGTGTGATTTTGTGTCTCCTGTTGTAGAATGGAAAGCCGGAGTTGTCTGGAAGGTGTGTAATCATTAGATGAGTTGGTTGAAGTGTGATGGTCCATTTCTCGATAGTTTGCCAAAGGTAAGACAATGTTGGAGTCTTCTATCTGCCCTTTTATGTGATCCTCTGTGTTAATGGATGAAGAATGTGATAGCTGAATTAAGTTTTGCATATTTTTTAAGCATTTATGATTTTTGCTTTTCCTACTGTTGCAGTCATCACAAATTCTGTTTGGGCAAGATTTTACCAGAGGTGATCGGTCTTGGGGTTGTATACCTTGAATAGCTGTATAAATTGGACATTTTTCCTCTTCCAGAGTTGAAGGAATATCTGATGGAGTGAAGCCTTGATTGAGCTTGAGATCTAGAAGACAGTGCTGTTGGATGGAAGCTCAATATTTGCCCTTCTCTCTGTGAGGTACTTGAAACTAGTTAACACGGCATATCTAGTAAGCAGCCTCTGTAGATTAGTGTCAGTGAAGTTAAAGTAGCAGTTATGTGCTATTCCATAGGCTGTTCTTGGTTTATTCATATCTATTTTGATGAGATATTGGTCTTTTAAGAACAGTTGTTGTCTTTTAAAGAGTTCTTTCTGTAGTAGATTCTGAAACTCAATAATGAAGTAGAGTCTGTTAGGATGGTGATAGACCCTGCAAATAGATTCTGTTAACTGAAGACTTTTAAGAAGCATAAAGAAGTCATCTGTTGGAAAGGTAAATAACTGACAGAGGTCATTAGTGTGGTTAGAATCAATGTGTTATCGCTGTGGTAGTTGAGGAAAGAGTTAAACAACATTGAAGGAATTCTAGAATTAAATTCTTGGCTTATGGCTTCATAGTTGTTCATGTAGGACTGGGAAAGTTGGTATGGTTGTGTGTTGATCTCATCATTGATTAACATAAAGTTATCATCCTCAATGAAGTCCATAACATTGTGTTGAATGTCTTGCTAAGTTGCTTCTTGAATATGGGCTTTAGGTTTATTGTTTCCCAATACTGTAGCATAGCTTCGGTTTTTTGTTGGGTTGGAATTGACATTTGTATTTGATGTTGAAGGTTGAAAGCCTGTAGTATGATTAGCTGCTAAATTGTAGTCAGAGAACACGTTATTGTTTTGAAAATTGGTGTTAATGCATGAGAAATCTGTTTCAATAAAGTTTATTTCAGTCAGTGATACTAGCGATTTTTCAAAATTTATTATTGGATCGAAATACGAATTGCGCATTTTGCTATTGGATTTTGAATCAAATTTTTCTCTTAAATTTTGTTTTACGGGTATAAAACCATTAGATTGTGGCTGGGACTGTGTATTTTTACTTATTTCTCCTTTATGGGCTTTTAATTTTGTTTGTAAAGTGATTTTTGTTTCATTTAAAGGTTCGTTACAGAAATCTATAGCTGCTACCGGTGACACGCCAACTTCATTTAAAAACTTTTCAAAACTTGTTGTGCCGAAATCTCCAAAATGTTTTTCTGCTAGATTTGGGCTATTTTTGGACATATGACATTGTTTTGGGTGTTTAATATGTGGGTTTTCAGGTGCATTGATAGGTTTAGATAGGTCTTGTGAGATATTAGTGAGAATTTCTAATTTTTTGAGATTTACGGTCAAATTTACCGTAACAACTTTTTGTATTTTAGAAGTCGCGGTCATGTTATTTTTGTTTGCATTCACAAAAGTTTCTTTTGATTGCTGAATGCTTTTACTTTTTTTTTTTTTTATTAAGAAGGTCAAGGCCTTCCTGCTTTGTATCATCCGATTTAGAGTAATCTTGATAGCTTATATTATTTTTTTTTGCATTAGGGCTTATGTTAAGCATGGAAATAGATTGCTTTACGTTAGTATCGCTGTGCGATCTTGTTAGCCAGGTTGACCTGACATTTTCCCTTTCTAGGAGACTATAACTATGACTCATTTTTGTAAATAGAATATTATAACACAAAAATAAAGCTTACCTGCTCGATGAGCAGCTTGGATTAAAAGACTTTTTTGATTTAATATATTTAATAAACTTTTTAAAAGGATTAGATGTGAAGAGATCAGAGCAAATTGGTGCCATCTAGAGGAATAATACAATACTATAATTAACTTCTCTACTTGAACAATATACTAAAAATTATTCCTTAAATTTCAATATGTCAAAATCAGCAGCCTGGAACATCCTGTCTGGGAAAAGGATTGCATCCCCTTTCACAGCATCTCCTCATAAATTCCTTGGCTATCCAATATATCTTTCAGTCAATGAAATGAGAAACTGTATCCAGAAAAAGGTCTTAACTTCCATAGAAGACACTTTTAATTTATTCTCTCAAGCTTATTCTATCAATCCATGTCAAAATCTTATTTATTAACCTGTTCATTTCCCCAAAAAGTACCTTCTATTCCTTATTATTAAATTCACTAAAGTATTTATTAAGAAAATAAATTCCCTATACACTAAATTTATCTGGGATAAGAGGGTTGTTGCTATTAGTATAAGAACATGCAAAAATCTTCAAAAATTAATGGGCTACCTGTTTTCAATCTACAAAGGGCAATAAATAAAATTGTAAAGATTCTTGACTTTTTACCTTATACTCAAAATTTCATACCTGTCAACCTGACTGACACTCCATTACCAACCAATAGTAATTCTAGACAATTTATTCAAATCAATCATTCCTCTTACTCCTATAAATCATATAATATTTAAGAAAAACATTTACTATTGGGATGCATACAACTTACTAAATAAAAATCAGAATGATAATATTATAAAACATATACTAAATTTCACAAATAAATATATTATTTGAAAATTTAAACATTGGTATCTTGGACCTAAATATCTGGATTTCACATTTAATATAAACCTGAATTCACTGCCCACAAATAGTTTTTTGGCCATAAGATTTTCCAATGCTAATATAGATGATTGTGCCATAGAGATGAAAAACTATTAAGCACATTCTCAGTGCCCTACAAACATATCGTACACTCATTAGCACAATTACATACCATCACTCTCTTTCCCTTTCAGCCCTCATGTACAGAGGACTCTTCCCTAATATCAGAATATTTACTTTTATAATTTTCACTCTGTGGTTTCTGAGGTGCCACTTTTGCTTTAATCCTACATCTAGTAAACTTTGCTCACTCTTTTATGGCAAATTGAGTAAAATTAAAATCAGAGATGAGGCTTTAACACCTACAGACATATTTGCAGTGACCAGAGCTTGATAACATTTCCTGCACCCACAGTAGGTATTACACAACCAATATATTCCTTTTACAATAGCCAAGGTTTTATGTACCAATCTTGTAATGATGTCAGGTTGAATTTTAATTGTTTTTTATTGATGAGTTACCTATAAACAAAAATGTATGTCTCATTGTTTCATGTAGTGGAATCTCATTGCAACTAATATGACAATAAACTTTTTTTTAAATAAATATTTTAAAGCAATCAATTAAAAGATAATAATTTGAGGTGACAGGGAACATCCTGGTAAAACGTCTACCTACAAATTAAATTTATTTCTGGTTAGACAACTACCCAAAAAAATGTTGTGGAGACATTTTAAAAAAATGTAAATAGTCATTTCATGTGAAAAACTTAGTATTTCAAAATATCCTGTTAATAATTCACTAATGAGGCTAAAGTTGCTCAATTAAAATGATTGGATAAGCTATATTAAATATATAAAAATCATATTAACTCAAAATGCTTCTCATATCAAAAATTATTTTATATAATTAAAAACCCAACAAAAAACAATAAATTCATAGTAATTCAGAAAAAATAATAATAATAACAATAATGCTTATAAAATTAATAAAAGAAATAAAAAAAACTACATTACCTTATTTAAACACTGAACTATATGTGCCATATCAATCCATGGCCTTCCATCTTCTGTAACTTGATGAAATAAATAGTCTCTAAATAACTTCAGCAAATACCGGTCTCCTGTTTCTGACCATTGTGGATCCATATTAAATCTATTATTATATATAAATAATAAATAATGTTCTCACAAAGAAAAAAAATAAGAAAAATTTAAATAAACAGACATATATTAAAAGGCTTCTTTTTTTATTTTTATTTTACTAATCTAAATATCTATTGTCTATTTAAAAATAAATATCACTTAAGATAATGTCAATATATTTTATAAGTATTTTTATTAGTCCTACAATCTGACAAACCAATATCTGTAAAAGAAGAGGCAAAATCATTGGCATAGTCAACAGGTGTCACTTTTCACACATGATTCAGGCTATATTGTAATCAATTTATGACAATCTATACCATTCAAAGCAACTGAAATTTTTTATTATAAGATACCGCAATTTAATATCAATATTCTTCTAAATGTAATTATACGTAATTTTCCTTAAGAGAAATATATATTGCTTATTAAAAAGGTATTTCATTATTTAATATAGTTAAATAAAAATAAAATAATATTGTAGCCAATATACATATATACACAGTGAGTGTGCAATTAAATATATATATATAAACAGCGGTAAAGAATGTACTAACAATTATATAATAGCGATACTACCAATTTAATATTATTGACTATTACTTCTGTATAATAAATATTATTTCTAATATTTAATCCTAAACAAAGTCCATCAATTGCTATGAGTAAAATCAAATAGCTCAATGAGCATAGCAATGTATAAATGTATGTTTCAGAATATGGGTATATGCACATATATATATAGTATTTCTTTAAATTTAACAAAATGAACAGAAATATATTTGCAATGCCAAACATAGTCCTTGATAACAGTATCAATTTTTGGAAATTAACATTAAATGGCATCAGGAGACACAGCTGCAAGCAAGCATGGCTGCAGTCAGATCATTTGCCTCTAGTCATGACAACTCCTAATAAAAACCACTGGGTGGTAAAGCTCCTTCAAAAATAGAGGGATTTTGCTGAGCTTTTAGTCTTGATTGAGAAATTTGCTACTACCATCCCCCAATGATTCTTTAACAGGACGTAGTCCAAACAATCTAAATAAAAGAGGGAAGGCAGGTATAAATTTAAAAATTAAAAGGAGCAAATCACATTAATTTTTCACTATTAAAATTCATCTCTAGAAATATAACAGAAGGTGTTCAGACATTATCCCTTGAGCAATTGTTCCACCAGCATTCTACATTAACACTATTTCTCTTAGCAGTCAATCCTAAGTAAAACTACCAGCTTTAAAAACCGATTCTGTCAAATCTGATCAATTGCTTCAATTAAAACAACAAATGGATACAATGCAAAATATTTCTTATTGATTATAATTTAGACCAAGATGTCTTATTTAATACAAATTGATTTTAATAACAAGTAACAAACAAAATCTTAGTCTTGTGTGTGTGTATATATATATGTATGTGAAAGCGCATGAGATTACATACAAATATATATATGCATAAGAGATTAAATATTTTAGGTCTTCCAAAAATAGGTTAAAGATCCCTTCTAAGTTCATTTAAAATAAAAATAAAACATGAATTTCATTATCAACAATAGTTTTCTGCCAAAAAGAAAATCCTTTGCATCATTCTAGAACGCTTTTTCCTTGATTTTCTTTACCCTATTACTCTTAAAACTCTTCACAACTATCTCTTATCTAAAAATCTTAAAAACAATCTCTTTCTTTACCTAATGTTCTGTTTTTTATTCTTCTTAATCACATATAGTGTTTTAATTTAACGACATTGCAAATCAATTCATCACTAACTTTTTAAATACTATCAGTAATTAACAATTAACATTAGGTCATTTGTGATAATATCTTGAACTATTTCCATCGTCTATCATTAATTGTTGAATGATTAGAAAATTTTAAACTTCATTTAAACTTTTCAAATACAAACAACTTGTTAGTAATAACACACAAACAAACAACACAAATTAGTAATTACACAATGCTTCAAGGAGTATTATTCTCCACTCTTCTTCAAGTATTGCTATCCTGATCAGTGACAATATTAGCATAGGAGTTGAACTTACACCTTTAGATTCGAAATAATGAATTTTAAGGCAAGGCTCTAACCAAATGAGCTATTCTGTCAAATGCAACAAATAATAAAAATTTCATAATAGTTATCTATGAGGGTTGGTTCAAATCCTCCTGAGTCAGAATAGCTCATTTGGTTATAGTGTTGCCTTAAAATTTGATATTCAAGAATCTAAAGGTATAAGTTCAACTGCTATACTAATATTGTTTCTGATCATATTCACCTGAAGAAGAGTGAAGAATAATACTACTCAAAATGTTATGTAATTACTAACCTACTATGCCTATTTGTGTTTGTTTGTATTTGAAAAGTTTATTCTTCAAAATAACTTTATTAGGTCTAATATATGTTTACAGATATAGTAGGTAAAAAAAAAAAAAGGAGGTTATATTTAAAACTTTAATAAGCAACCTACAGTTAACTCAAAATAATATAGTGACACATGGTAATAATTAGACATGTATACACATCATATCTTAGATAAGTGGATCTTAACTTGGAAACTGAAACAGTGGTTCCGAGTCTCCTTGTACAAGAATTTTATTGCAAGAGTTCTATCTATGTCCTTTAGTTTTTTTAATTGCTTGAAGGAAAAAATAGCAAGAGTTCTATCTCTGTCTTTTAGTTTTTTAATTGCTTGAAGGAAAAAAATATCCATGTCTGGCTGTGGACAAGTAAATTGTATCTTGCATCTGGAAAACCTAACAGAATATGTCAAGAATATTGACAGTCTGATAGTTGGAATGTCTTTAGAAAGCAAGCAGTGCTTAATGGAGAAAATTCAGTAATAGTCCACTTTTGAGTTCTGATATATAATCATTTTCATTTTTCCAAGACCGGTGCAGGAGTAAATGATATGATCAAACATTTCATCTTGTCTGAGACAGTTAGGTCACAATGGATCAATATTATTGATTTGCCTTTTACAATTGAGAAACCAATTTGTAGACATGGCCTCTAAATTTATTTTAATCAGATAATCCAAGAATTTTGGTTCTAATGCCCAGAATTTGAATAGCACAACTAGTTTTTGATTGGAAAGACCTAGTTTTGGCCTTATAATGCTGACTTGTGGATTAATTAGCTGATTTGCTTCCCAGGGTGTGAGTTTGCTCTTGAATGGGTCCTGTGTGATGTTGTTAAATTTGTGTAGATCATAGAGCAAAAGGTCAAGCCAGCATCTTTTAGTAAGTGGAGGGCTATCGGTTGGTTGTACTGTTTCAGCAATCTGAGCATAACCATAGTTTTGAATAAGGTTATAAACAAGTGAGTGTGATTTTTGGAAATAGATTGCTGGAATCAAGTGGAAAGACATACTATTCGCCTTCGTATGTTGTTGCATCCTGGAAATACTAATGGAAGCCAAACGGCCCTTCCAGAAAGCTTTTCACACATCGCAATGATTTTCCTGAAAAATGATTTAGTAACTGTGATTATAGGTAAGTAGTAAGCAATTTTCGACATGATTTTCATATTAAAAAGGGCAATCTTTCCTTGTAAAGAAAGATATACCTTGGAAAGGGTCTTGATGATCTGGCCAGTTGATTGGATTATTGTCTGTTGTACTTCTTTGGACATAGCAGATTGTGATTTGTGCATCAAGAATCTCAGGAATTTTTGCAGATCAGCTAGGTAATCAGGAACTTTTGCAGACCAGCTAGGTAATCAGATGTAATTTTCTTATCAGAGCAAATGCTCCAGATTGAGGACTTTTCTGATTAAGTTGGGATGTATTTGTGAAGTTATTAACTATTTGATAGAGGCCTTTTAAATATATTTGGAAGGTAGGACTACCAGTACATCATCCATCTAGGCTATTGAATTGATTGATCTCTTCAGACAAAGGACAAAAAACCCTTGGGATCTTATTGTTAATATCTTTTAAAAGAGGATTTATGTAACTGATGAATAGGAGGACACGGAGAGGGAAACCTTGAGAAATAAATGTTAGGGTTAAAACCTTGTCTAAGACCCGTTTAGAGATATATAAATCTCCCTATTGTAAAGAAGGTTGTCCAAAATCTGGATAATTTCTGTAGATATGTTGAAATCTTTTAATTGGTTTAACAGACTGTTAATGTTCATGGTATCGAGTTGGACAGCAACTGGTTTAGAGAGTGTCTGTTCATTCGAATATAAGTAAACAGTATCTTAAAACAGGCAAAACTCTCCATACAGTAGTGATACTCAGTGCCAACCAGGTAATCAATGGATGCCAGAAGGCTTGTGCATAAAATCCCCATCTAGTGCCTACTCATTCAATATCCCCAGACTAGTTTCTGACTTGTGGCCTTCATCAGTGAAGAGTTTTGAATATGAGAGCACTTCTCTTAGATCTTAGAATCTAATGCAACCCTCTAGTAGTCACCTTTTATCTCTACTTAATTACAAAACTATGAGGATAAAATTAAAAACACAATAATATTTTCAATCTAAGCTCAATAGCTTATACAGTCATATGGGTCTGAACCCAATTCAGTATCCATACATTTTGGTGTCTTTGTCTCTTTAACAACCTAAGATCTAAGTGTAGTGCTTTCACATCCAAAGCTCCTCACTGACAAAGGCCACAGGTCAGAAACTAGCTTGGGGATATTGGATGAGTAGGCACTAGAAAAGGACCTTATGCAAAACTTTCTGTCATCCATTGATTATTCTGGTTGGCACTGAGTGTTACTACTGTATGGAGAGTTTTGCCTGTTTTAATAAGTTATGTGCTAGCCTAAGGAATAGTGATCATGTGATGTTTAATGGTTAAACAGTATATTAACTTCTCCAATGGCTGTCAAAGATGATGAGCCTTTTTTTTTGCATATTGGGTTTGTACTATTTTATCCAGAATTTTTCTTTGGATTTTCTCCTTAATAACACCTTCTATTATTTTGATTAGTATTGGTGACATAGAGATCAGTCTGATGTTCTTAATATCAGTAGGATCACAGTTCTTTTTGATAAATGGCACCAATGCTATGGGGTAAAGGTTTTGAATATCTCTCTTTTGTTTTGATAAGTAATTGATCATATTCATTATGATTGGGACAGTGAAGTTGCTAAGATGAGATAGGAAGAGCTTAGGAATGCCATGCATGCCTGGGTGAACACCATCTGGCAGTTATGTAAGCCTATCTTTAATGTCAGCTGCAGTAATGCCATGACTCTCAATGCCATCTGGCTTTTTCCAGTCACGATGATCTACTGGATAGTTTCTTCACAACAAACCTTCATAATGAGTTGCAATATGCTGGATCTTGTACTGTCCAGAGGACATGGAACCATTGATGTCAAGTACTGATGGGATCTCTTGTTTTCTCCTAACTCCCAGTGCCCATCTAAGATATCCTCTGGTTCAGCAGTGCTGGGTAGTGAGATATATCTTAGCCCTCTTAATGGCAAGGTAGTCAGCAAGTGCAGCTTGTTTTGATGTATACTGGGATTTTAAGATAAGTAGTGTTTCGATGGGAGAGTTTTCAGTGGAGAATTCCTTAAATTTTATTGTTAATAGAATCCAAGTCATTAATAAGTTTAATTGGACCTTTTAATTTACAGGTGTGGTAGTTTATCAGAGATTTCAGGATTTGTATAAATGAGAACCAAGCTTCCTCCGGAGGTCTGGATAGCATGTTGATCTCGTACTCCGGAGGTCTGGATAACATGTTGATATTGTGAAACAAGATTGTGCCTCTGAGGGGATGGCCTCAGTTATTGTGGCTTTGGTAATCATCCCGATAGACCTATTGAGCTTAATTGGATTGCAGTTATCTATCTCAAGATAAGCTATTATCTCATGATACTCAGAGAAGGCCACAGGTTATAGAGTGGCTTCCAGATGTATAAAACATAAGGTCTATCAGAGACTGATGTATTTTCATATAATATGAGAAGGCTCTTGATAGAAAATATTCTTTGCCACTTATAAAACATCTGTTGGGTAAGTGAATGTATTTATCAATGAAGACTTCATAGGTGGTATTGAAGTCTCCAATGAGTATTGATGGAAAACTATTGTTAGCTGTGATCATATTTATAGTATTAATGATACACAGATAGAAGGCAGGATTTCTTAGAGTGTATACATAGAAAGCATTAATTGTGGTGCTAGAATATGTAAGATTAATTGAAATAATGTTATTGTCAGCATATATTTTAAAATTTTTGCAGAGAAGCTTATGATTAATTAAGATGCCTACTCCTCCAGCAGCTGAATGAATGATTGTATGTAAGATGAATAAATCCATGTTCATTGAGTACAATGAGAATTTTGCTGCTAGAATTCAGATGGAACTTTGTCTCTCCCATAAACAAAACATGAGTGTCTGATAGCTTGTGCATGCATAAGCAAGTTTAGATCCCTGACATTCAGACCAACTATCTGGCATTTCATACTAGACATTGTCGATTGGTAAGTCACCGTCAACTGCCTGCCTATCTTCAGTAGATTGAGTTGGTTGCGATTCTTTATAAACCCAGTAGTCTTACGAATCTTCAGAGACTTTGATTGGTATAAGCTGAACCAGTTCAGTTGGTTGGACTGCCTGCCTATCTTCAGTAGATTGAGTTGGTTGCGATTCTTTATAAACCCAGTAGTCTTACGAATCTTCAGAGACTTTGATTGGTATAAGCTGAACCAGCTCAGTTGGTTGGACCTCTTCTAGATCAACTTGATTAATATTAGAACTGGGAATTGCTGTTTTGTGTTTTTTCTCTATTTTCTGACTTGACTCTTGGACTGCTGCAGCTACTTGTGATTTCGAGGTATGACTTTGAATTAATCATAGTTTCCTGTTGTCATCCTCATCTGAACTAGTATTGAGTATCCCAGATGATTTCCTTTTTTTATTAATTGTAGTCAGATTGTCATATTCCATTTCAGATTGATAATCTGATTTATAAGCTTCATCCAATTTTTTTTGCATATTAGAAGCATGCTGATACACCAGCCTGTCATAGGAGTGGTTTAAACTATTCCTTGGGTTAGAATTCTCAGACATTTTAATATCTGTTTGGCATAAATGATCATCACTTTTTGTATTTAAGGATGAGTGGTGATGTAGGTCTAGATGGTTATTATTCATCCCAGAATTTCCACCTTTAGCATTTTTATTTATAGGTCTGCTTGTAGTTATACTTGTTTTTGTAGATCATTTGTTGATAGTTGAATAATTGAAATTTTGCTGTCTGACTTTAATATTGCCAGAGCTTTATTGAATATAAGGGTCTTTCTATGGTTTTGTTCTGTTTTGCAATGTCTCAACTCTTGGTAAATTCTTCTGAGTAAGTTGAAGTTCAGTCTTTTTTGTATTTTTTAGTAACTTAGAGATGGTCCAAGTCTAATCTGGACAGTTGAAAAGATGAATGTTCTGTGTCTATTTGATTACTGATTCCAACAGAGGCACTTGATGAGCTAGCAGATTTTATACTTCATTTGTGGAACTTGTTTTTCCTATCCCCACATTGGCTGCACTCTTGTCATGCAATCCTTGATCAAATGTGTCCTTTGGTCACAGTAGAAGAACTGAGGCCTAACACCAAGAAAAGACATGATCATAGGACAACTTTAGTACTTGAAGATTGTGGGGATGTCAGTTTCATTGAGCCCTGCTTAAGGTGAAGATTGAATATGGCAGCATTTGAAAGGATTTGAAGGTCTGTCTGCTCCTCTGGCAGGTATTTAAAACTATTAACCTTCCCAAATTGGCTCAAGAAGTCCTGAAGCTGAGCATATTCAAACCCATAAATACAATTTTTAATCCTTCCGGAAAGGGCTGTTAATCTATTGAGGTCTATATAGCAAATGAAATTACACTCAAGTGTTTTATATGTGCTCTTAAAATTGTTTCTATTGGCCCAATTTGTAAATTCTACTGCTATGTAATGATTGTTAGGGTGAGAGAGAATTCGATGGATCCCTTCTCCTATATTCTCACCTTTGATCATCGCATACAAAGCATCAATTGGAAACTTTAAGAATGATCACTTAGCATCAGTAATGGCCATAATGACACTTCTGTCACCATTATAATGAGAAAGTGACTTAAGTAGGCTGATTGGAATTGTCTTATTGAACCTATATGTAAGGTCTTGATACTGATCTTCATTATAATTTTGGGTAGTGAATGTATCCATGGAATAACTAAATTGTAAGTTATTAATTACCGGGTCACTATCTGGCTCAATTATATGCATTAAGAGAGAGTTGGGTGCATCTATGTTTGATAGATCTGGCTTGTAAGCTTTGTTATTAAACATACTAATAATATTGAGAATTTATGGACTCTCTTTAACCTGTTGTTTTGTACCAATTTTCATTATATTTGCATAGGTTGGCTTATCTTGAGGTATATTACCTATCTGAGACTTGTTTATTTTTAGCATAACTGCTTGTGTGATTTGTGTTAGATTCTAGTCCATTAGAAAGTTTTTTGCTATCTTCGCTAATATTAGCAGTTTTGCTAAGGCTTCCATTTAGCGCCTCTAGTGGGAGGTTGGGGTTTTTGGAAGCAGAGTTGTTTATTTTTGCTGCTTAAGTTACGGATCACTTTTCTCTATTATTTTTAAGTTTTTGTGGATTTTTTTTTTTGGGGGGAATGCCTGTTTGTAAACTTGGATGGATTAATTCTGAGTTATAATCTGTTTCACAGTTTTCATGAGTTCCAGTATCAGTATCGCTAAACTGTGAATATGCAGAATGGTTGTTTTTATTTTCTGTGTGACTGGAATTAAACTGTTTGAATATAATTATGATTAGATTTTGGTTATAAATTGCTTTTTATGTTTAATCTAGAAGATATTGTGCCATCTACAAGTCATCTGTAGATGACTGATACTCACTGCTGTAAGGCTCTTTACCGTAGATGCTATCTGAGGCATTGATACTGCTCGACCTTTTTTTTTATTGTATGTTTTTATTTACAGTAATATGGTAGTTTGAGGCATTATTGGTTAATGATTGTTCATTTTTTCCTTCAATGATGCTATTATTTGAGCTATTATTTATTTACAGTAATATGGTAGTTTGAGGCATTATTGGTTAATGATTGTTCATTTTTTCCTTCAATGATGCTATTATTTGAGCTATTATTGCCTTTGATGTTAGAATACTTTTGTATGTCATTATATGAAATGATTTCATTGTTATGACTGAGGTCCCTTTATTCAGATTCATCAAATCCAGTCATAACATCTTGTGTATGTTGTGCTATTGTTGAATCTGTTTGTAAATTTAGTAATAGGCTATTATTTTCAACCATTTCTTTGCAAATGTATTTGTTTTGAGTGTCATAGCTATGATTCAGAATCTCTTTGCTTCAGAGTCTTCCGTGTCTGATGAGACTGTAGCACAGTCTAATCAGTAATTTTGTTTTTGGGCTACACTTATTTTGTTCTTTTTATTTTTATTACTAGATATTATAGTATCATATGTTGATTCTATAGTGGTTTTTTTTTTAAAAATTTGGACTTGTATGTTGACTTAAGTTTGTTCTAACAAAACATAGTTTCCCCAATGTTGGGTGTTATACTCAGGGCTCTGGACTGCTGTATTTTCTGAATTCTTTATTATTTAAAGTGTTATCATAGGAGTGGTGTAATTTGGGTTTTTATTTGTATTATTATCTGATTTATTATTTGATTTGTGTTGTTTATGTTCTAATTCTGGGTTTAGATCCAAGACAGCCTTATATAGTTCATCTTCCAGTTCGGATTCTAAGCTGAGACATCGGGAATTTTCTTTATTAGTACCTAAGGTAAGCTTTCTTTTGAGATTGAGATTTTTCTGAGTTACAATTTGATTTTTTGAATTAGTAGAAGAGTATATTTCAGGTTGGCTTCTATCTGGCTGCTTGTTCTTGATTTGAGTGCTTGATTTTCCAGATTCTAGCTTACTTATTAGCGTGTGAACTGAAGAAATATTATCTCCTATTTGACTAGCATTGATGTTTGGGCTTCAGACATTTTATTTTCCAATTCTGTATTAACTATGATTTTTTTGATTTGTTATGTATTATTATGTGTTTTTTTAATATAAAATTGTGATGGATGCTTTTTAATAATATACTCATGTGTTTCAGGGTTTGAGTCTTCTGACTGAAATTGGACGACTGACTGACAGTCATCGCAGTCTGATGAAGCTGAACTGTCATCACTTTCAGAGGTAAGATTTCTAATTTTATTTTTTCTAACTCTGGGGATCACACATTTTGGGGAGGTAATACTATTACACTTTGTGTTTTTGAGAAATAATATTATAATTTACAAATTCAGGGGGCTCTAAAGTTACAACACCAATATTCTGTGTTTCGAGTTGTGTTGCAGCTTGTTCAGCATTATATGTCAGGCTCTGCATTCGGGTTGGATTTATTTGATCCATCGAAACCTGATTTAATTGATTATTTTTTCCATTTTTGGGCATATAATGATTTGAACTGATTTAATAGATGATGATGATGGATTTATTTGATCCATCGAAACCTGATTTATTTGATTATTTTTTCCATTTTCGGGCATATATTGATTTGAACTGATTTAGTAGATGATGATGATGATGATGATGATAATGATGATGATGATGATGATGATGATAATAATAGTACATCAAAATAATTTCAATGAGGAGATCCCATCAATACTAGAAATAGGAAAATAATATCTGATCAAGCAATGCAAAAGATGGCAACTAGAACCTAAGTTCCTAGATTTTATAATCAAAATAAATTTGAATACTTTACCTACTAAATATTTTTTACATCACATAAAAATGTACAGGTCAGTTGATCCATTCTGTGGCCTTTGCCATATGGATGAGGAGACTTTACAGCACATTTCAACTGCAAGGTCATGGAGCAGACTAGATGCATTCCGCAGGGGAAATACAGAAAACAAAATACTACAATGATGCAAATTATGCCAACTTACAAAGGTAGGTCTGTGCCAGACATAAGGGCCTCAATGTTTGTCTTATATGCACTTTGGTGCACTAGGTGTGCTTTCTTATTGGGTAATAACCCCAGAAGGCATCCAGCCACATTTGAGGATAAGTTGATTAAAATTTAAATTAGAGACAAGCATATCCCCAGCCCCGATATTTATGTGGCTACTTGGTCCCTGCTCAGACAAGCAGCAAAGTTATAAAGAATGAAGTTGCTGGTTTATGGATAAACTAAGTTTTTCATGATCACAAATATGATCATGGGACTTTGGGTTTGAAGGAAAACTAGAATATAAAGGCTGTAAGATAAAGTCTTCCATGATACCATGAGATTTGAAATCAAAAAACCATGATGAAATTAATCTCCTATTTCCTAGGAATTAAAGAAAGTATGGTCCAGATTATGCTCCTATTGGACAATAATGTGCTTAATTGACATTTCTAAAATGGATAGAATCATGTATAAATGCTTATATAGATATGTACTTTTAACAAAAATGAATATTGTAACACTCGAAATTGAACTGACAATAATAAGTTTAAACATGTATCTTGCTACAATTAAGTGGCATTTTAATACAATGAACTAAAAGGATTAATAAAGTTTATTATTGTTGAAACTTAATAATAATAATAATAATAATAATGATGATGATGATGATGATGATGATGAAACAAACAATAAATGTATAATACAGTGATATAAATTCCATGCAAGAAAAATCTTGAGTGAGGAATTTAAATGTAACAACTAAAAACATTAATAAAATACAAAAAAAAAAAAATATAAATATAACATAAAATATTAAAATCATACAGATATTACATTTGGCAATTCAATCACAGTAGTAAATAATTACAACATAACATACAGTATAAACAAAAAATAAAACTAATGCTTAGCATAATATAACCAATGCCATAAATGTTTTTTAAAAATCAAATAATTAGTGTTCATTATATTCACAGAACAATCTCTTATAAACATATTAAATACTTTAGGACCATTATAACTAAATTGCTTCCTACTGCATGTTTTAAGAAAATTAGGTAATGCTAGCTGATATTTAGTAGATAAATGCGTATTTACAACAGAAGAAGTAGTATCCAAATGAAGATTTGTACAATAAATATCAAGAATCACTCTATATTTAAACAAATGAAAAATATCTAGTATATTAAATGTCTCTTGATCTAACAAAAATGATACACATTGTATAATTCTGTAAAACAGACAGAGTAGTCATTGCAAAAGTAGAACAGTTCCCCCAAACTGAAATATTATAACATAATAAGCTTTGAGCAGAAGAAATATATAAAATAGTCAAAGCTGACCAAGGAAAAAAATTAGATAAGTAAAAAAACATATAATTTAATTTATGTAAACAAAAAACAAAGAACGTCAATATAGTTTGACCAGGATAGTCAGGAATCAATAAAAACATCTAGATAGCAAATATTATCAACAAATGAAATGTTAGCATAAGTACAAGTGCTATTATTAATGCCAAAAATATTCATTACAAATAGTAATGTTAAGCGAATGAATATTTGACTTATGAGAAAAATTAATAGCTTTTGTTTTACTCAGATTAATTGATAAATTATTAAACGCTAACCATTTACTACTTAGGATTAAATCATCATTAATGATTTTTTCAACAAAATTATATGAAACTACATCATAAGATAAAGCAATATCATCTGCAAAACCATAAATCTTAGATTCTAAAGGTAAAGAAAATAAATCATTTATATAATTTATAAATAAAATGAGACCCAAAACTGAACCTTGTGGTACACCATGGTTAACTGTTATAAAAGAGCTTACAACACCAGAAATATTTGTTGCTTGTTTCCTATCCTTTACGTAACTCGCAAACCATGAAATAAATCCACCACGAAAACCATATGAATATAAACGCTTAAGTAAAATTTTGTGAGATACATAGTCAAATGCCTTAGATAAGTCTAAATAAATAGCAACAGTTTTAAAATCCTTATCTAGTGAAGTTGTCAAATTGTTTACATGACTATAGAAAGTGTCCAGTGTACTTCTACCAGAAATAAATCCATATTGATGTTCAGATAAAATATTATTTTTAGATAAAAATGACATCATTTTCTCTTTAACCACCATCTCCAACAATTTGGATATTACAAATATAATAGAAATTGGTCTATAATTGTCAAGCTGTGCAGGATCACCCTTTTTAAAAACAGGTGTAATAAAACCAACTTTCAAACAAGTAGGAAACAAACCAGCATTTAAAGAAAGATTAAATAAATAAACAAGAACACGTATGAAAGCTGATTTATTGTCCTTAAGAATCTTTGGTGTTAATCTATCTAGACCAGCTAAACGAACATTCTTTAAGAGATCAATTTTACCAGACAAATCCAAATCAGTAACATCTGTACACAAAAAAGAATTTAGACAAGAATTAGCAAAAGACAATTTTTAGTACTGGTGTTCTATTGACAGATCTGAAAAAAAAATTATTAAACAAGTCAGCAACATATTTTGCATTATTTTCTACTTCAATCAAATTATCATTGTGTTTTATAAATTTAAATTGATTTGACAAAGGTTTCTTTACAAGAGAATTTATCAATTTCCATTTTAAAGAAATATTTTTATCATTAAAATATTTTTGATAATATTAAAATTTTAATTTCTGAATATCAGATTTAATCTCGGTATTTAATTTCTTCAAACTCATCAAATCTCCACCCAAACATTTTAAATTATTTCTTTGATTAATTTTTTCAATCAAATCATTCCTTATCCAGACAGCATTTGCGCTTTTTGCTAGACAATATAAAACCAACCATAGATTTTGTAATTAAAGATTTACAAATATCCTGAAATTTTAAAAATGCTGAATCAACATCATGCAGAGCAAAAACATAATCCCAATTCTGATCAGATAATAACATTTTTATTTTATTATGTGATAACTTATTAACATATAACTGAGTATTTACATGTCTACAATTTAGCAACTTCAACACAGTTGCAAAATGAGCCAAAATAAAAATATTTAGTACAGACGACCTTTGATTTTGGTTTAATCTGACAAATATATAATCCAAAATGGATTGACAAGATTTAGTAATATGAGTAGGTGAAAAAATAGCTTGATTAAAACCATAACTATAAAGCAAATTCAAATACCATACAGTAGGCCCATGTAGATTATTACATAAATGTATATTCAAATCTCCCATAAGAATTACTGAAGTAGTATGTAAATCAGACAATAAAACATCAAGTTCAGCTATAAAATCCAAAATGATACTTGTACACAATCTATATAAATCAATAATAGTTAAGACAAAACAAGGTAAATTCAAATAAATCAAAACACATTCTGCAGAGACAAGAAATGGATTATGATACGTAAATTTAATGTTTTCTTTCACAAAAACGAATACACCACCTGTACGTGAAGGCGCACGAGGAGAAAGAATATTTGAATAGCCATCCAGAACATATAAATGCCGTTCTTCAACAGAAATCCAAGATTCAGTTAAAATTATAACATCATAAAAATTGGCAGGAAAACCATTTAAATATACAACAAATTCATCAAAATTAGATCTAACACTTCATATATTCATATGAAAAATATTTAAATTAGACAAAGTTTCACCATGAGGGTGATGATGATGATGATGATGATAATAATAAATTAGTAAGTAATCTAAATAATTATTTAAAAAAATAACTTGTTTTTTTTTTTTTTTTGTAAGAAGGGCATTTAAGTTTACAAATTTTGTAATGATCACCTCTCCTACTTATATTCTTTTATTCCTCAAAATATTGCATAAAAAATATAGGTGAATCAATGGAAAATCTTTTTAAGAACAGTGAAACAAACGTTGACATTTATTTACACTTTGCACATAATCCTTTAAAATGATGATGATATCCTTCTCACATAATATTGGCCTGGGCTCTTTTTCTATTAAGTGTTTAATTTAACAATATATACATTCATGCATATAGCCCATACTCATTACTTACAGATTTATTCTTAAATTTGTTATTTACAAAAATAGAATGCAGAAAAATAAAAATTTAATAAAATATTTGTTATGAAAATAAATTTCAATTACATGGATATATAACTATACATATTGTATCTGTCAACATTGTACAATCAGATAAGAAGACTAAAAGGCCAAGCAGGGACTCTCAACTGGTAGACACAGGGTTACCCCAGCACCCAGTTTAAACCCTACCTAGGCTTCCTAATCTCAACCACCCGATCAACATCCTTGCAATCACACAGCTTCCCTTCTTACTACAGCACAACCTAGCTCAAGGTACAAACAGAAACTCTCTCTCAGGATTCTTCTCACAACTTAGGTTCAGTTAGCTTTACCCTCTCCCTTTATACAGATTGGGATTACATTATTACTGGTAAACTTTACTTAAATATACTATCAAATCAAATTTATTACTAGATTGGTGGATTACACAAGATTTTCAGTAGCTTGTGTTCAAAGCTCAGACTGCTCAAATTAATATTGAAACAGTAAGATTCGTATTCGAATCTTAAGTTTCACCTTTTTCTGTCGTCTCTCACTGACAGGTCTATCGTGCCCAAATTTAAACTTTTTGGTATCGAATTGTGTGTGTAGCAATATTAAAAATGTATAAATATATGTAGAATTCAGCATAAACACGCACACATTTCGATCTCAAATTAAAGGCAATAAATAGGGACAAAATAATATAATTTAGATTTCTTTTAGTTATATAATTTTGTATAATTTTAATCATTTATTTTGGATTATAAAGTCCGTATTTATTGCTTTGTTTAAATTTCATTTAATAATAATTCTAAAAAAATCTTATGTAATATTTAATTAAAAGTTAAAATAATCTTATGTTCCCTTTTTGTCTTTGAAATTTAAAAGCATCGGTCAGTGATAGATAATAGATTAATTAAAGAAAAATTCCCCAAAATGTAATTAGTAAATGTAAAATGTAAACAATAGAACGGCAGCTTTCTTTAATTAAAACCAACAAAATGCATTGATTATCCTCAGGGCAGATTAAGTAGAACCTAAAAATACCTTAACAAAAATGTGAAAGATCAAGATAAGAAAAGAGGCCATCTTAGACTTGCTGGAGACATTCACTTAAACTTTAGCTCCGCTCTCGATCACTGAGAGTCTCCAAAATATAAAAATAAATTGTTCCTGCCAAGGTATGACCGAGTAAAAGCACCTAGATTATTCTCCATCGGGAGATGGCCTATCGGATGCCGAACTTTCCATTGCCCGTCATAAATTCACCATGAAGATCTGCTGCCTGAAATAAATGAGAAAGCTGCTGCTGCTGTGAAAGTAAATGAAATATCTAAATACAAGAAAGAATTGCCACTCGTGAACTTTTTGCTGCTAAACTAATGGAATCAGAAAACTTCTTATAAAACAGGTACCTGTCTGTGTTCAAACTCTAGAGTACTCTAATAACATGCTATAGCTCTTCTTCATATTACTTATCTAAATTATAAAATGTAAAAACTATCATTTGTATAACTAAAATTGAATAATTAATGTAATGTGTAAATGTCTCTAATAATCTAGCTTACCTCACTCTATCTTTCTTGGGTGCGTATTTCTATAATCTACATTTTTATCTATAGTTATTATTTAATTATTGCATGCTCATAATTGTCTCAATTTTTAAAGTTTAAATCTATGATCGCTTAAAACAGTGAATGCGTGTCAAATTTTCATTAATATTTACTTTCCTAAATAACTTAACTTTCATATAAATCGACACACATTCAATGCATTATTTATTGTAATGCAGGGTCTACTACTTCGCAAATGGCTGGCATATTAGTTGTAATAACTCCCAGTTTATATAGGTTTTGTATTTATTAAATCTTAATGAATAATTCTAGAAAATTACATTTCTTTGAGAGTCGCCAACGTTCTTTAGTAAATGTTGATAATGTAGGGCCGAGTTAAAAATCTATTTAAATCTCTCATAATCGCTTATACATTATACATGTGTTATGTTTTAGAGATGCGATGACCCATTCCGCCGTGAAATTTCCGGATTCTTCAGGGTTGAAATTAACCCCAGTCATCCTACACAAGCGGGCATAATGGGTGCTCCCGTAGGACTTGACAACATCATGCAGCCAGCCGGCAAACTGCGACACGGACTGCTTGTCCCTGGTTATGCTTATGTGACACCTTACTTCGTCGGGCCGATGGCAGAGACCAGCCCGACATTCTTATAAACCCATTCGCGGCATTGCAGTTTCGATATACTGCCATTCCATATCGCCTTTCTAAAGCGTACCACGTGTTCCTTTACTTAATTTTATTATTCTATATATCACTCTGCCTCTGCATTATCTTCGTAATTCACTCTCAAATAAATGTTTGCCCTTAGTCATAAAATAAATATTTTAATTAAATAAATATATGTCCGCCGCTACTCTTAAATCTTACTTTAGACTCTTGCATTGCAAAGGTATAAATTCCCCAAGGCATGCATTAGAAATACTTACTCAAGAATTTTAGATAGCTAGATTACGCCTTCAAATAAATGAATTCTTTTTGTAAACATTACAGTATCGGAAATACCGTTACTGAGGTCCTCAAGATAAAATAAGGTCAAAACAAATAAATGTATTCCTTTTGTAAACATTACAGTATCGGAAACACTGCTACTGAAGTCCTCAATATAAAATAATGTATAAATAAATAAATGTATTCTTTAAAATATAATAGTATTGCAAATCCTGCTAATGAAGCTTTGAATCCATAAAATATTATTTAGTAAATGATTTTCTTATTAAAATGTGTGAATAAATAATTTTAAACTATACGTCTGCAGTTGCGTTTCATTTATTCGATACCCATTCTATATAATATTTCCTCGATTATGTAAATATAAATGTTTAATTAATATTATTTTGATTATTGGCTAACTCGAGAATAAAATCATGAATCTCTTGCATATCCCTGACCACCGTGCCTAAGGAAATATTTACTAATGTCGCATCAAATGCATTGTTTCATAGATTGTATTGTGGAACCGATAAACTATGTTCGAACACAGTAACACGGGTGGTTTCGCTACCTCGATGGTGCTGCTGTTCTGTGTGGTGGTCGAATTCTGCACTATGTTTACGAGTCACACGTTTTATGACTGTTACAATATTCAACAAATGCTTAAATTTAGGTCATTAGCTTATGGTTCCAAGGTATAGAGGACATGCTCCAAATTATTCATGATAATAAGTTTATTATAATATTGAATTGAATGAAAAGGTGGCATACAAGTTAATTTACAAATGAACAATTTCACTCGTCTTTAAAGAATTATGGGTCGAAGTAATGGCAGTTTACATGTCAGTGTGTACCTAAATTACACAATGATTAATTAAATGATTAAACAATGAATAATCTTAATAAACAACTATCAGTCATTATGGCTTTCGACATACTAATCAATTAAAAGGTATTACAATAGGGGCTACTGGGTAAAGGTCAAAACAAAGGACTAATATAAAATATTGCAATTCTAGTCTCATTATAATTGGTGTTCATGCTCATACTATATGTAAATAAGATTTAAGATTGACTCGGCAATCAAGTGGTATGATTTCACTGCTGAAAAGTGAATGTCCTTGGCCGAGAGGTACATATGTTTCTAAGCAGGAGTGCATTCCAGTAGAGAAAGCAAACTGTGCTAAATCTAGGATTTGGGTTCGCAAGAGTCTCCGGCTGCTGCATGACCTAGACGGACACTAATCCATGAATTAGAAACCCAGGCACATGGTGTCTACTCTGCCCTTGTGAAGTTTACCCATATGATGCATGAACCATACAAGATCTACCTGGGAATAAAGCTATAATATGATGTTGAACCAAGACAGCAAAACTACAGCGCAGGAATGCAGAATGTCCAGTATAATAGTAATAATTATATAAACCTTCCACGCACACACATATTATTAATTCATTTTATCTTTTAAAGTTTCCCTGGACAAGTATATAAAAAACTTGGATGAAATTCAGAACCCATTCACAAATAATATAATCAACAATTTTAACTAAACAATTAAATATTATAATGGAGATTACATAGGGTATTAATCACTCATAATCCCACTGATCGTTTGTGGTTTGTGCTCACATTATCGATATACGACAAGTGTTGCATTTACATATATAGAATATACAGATAATACTATACAGACACACACATATATATATATACATAATGTTACAATAATGCCTCCATGTGATAGACTCTGGACATCATAATAGTGGAAATTATTAAATTTATTTTCTTCATAAATACAAATCAAGAATATTAGATTATCATTATTCTACCATGTGAGGTAAGGTGGGCATAACTACATTAATATATATATAATCTCTTAACATATAGATTTAAATATAAACTGATTTTAGATTAATCATAATCGGCCAACACAGTCTCTAAATCTTGCATATATATATATATATATATATTGTACCAACATTGTATTGGCACATAATAATTCTGTCTAAAATTAATAAAATAAAAAATTATTCGTTAAAAGAGAATAATATTTAAAACTTAAGAGTTCTTTTTTATTGCTGTCGAAAACATAAAATTAAAAGTACGAGTTTTTTTAAATAAAAAGTTACAATTAATTAATTAGAAGGGGAGGGGGTTTGTTTAGAAGCATCAAGTTTAAAAGTTTTATAAAAGAAGTAAAGAGTTTTTTCTTATTAGTATTTGTTAAAATAAATAGTTAAGAGTTTAAAAATATAAATCTCTTTCTATTTAAGTAAAGAAAAGGTTCATCTTAAAATTAAATAGAGAATGGATCTTAAATTATATATGTATATGCGACTGTAAATGTAATAAATGTATGTGATTGTAAATATAAATGTGTGCATGTTAAAATGAATTAAAGAAATATTATATTTAAAAAAAAACACGGCGATGACTACTAATCAAAAGAATGTAAAAACAACATGTTTGCATGGCTACTAAATAAAAGTATACAACAACAAGTTCAGCGATGGCTATTAATGAAAATATAAAACAACAGGATTAAAAAGCTTATCTCCAAAAACACATAGTTAAAGGATTATCAAAGGAATTTTGACAAAAGATATTGCTGGGGGACATCAAGGCAACAACAGGTCTCATGTATAAATAGTCAATTTTTATCGGTCAGTACAGTTGAGTTTGAGACAGTTCAGAAAACAGTCAGTTGAGACTACAGTTCAGAAAAACAGTTGCATTTAAGAGAGTTATATCAGTCAGATTATTATGCATCAAGAATCAAGAATGCAGTGTTAAAACCTCGGAAAACATATGACTTTCTCCAGCCCGAGTCCAGTAAAACAATAAAACCTGGCCGTAAATAGGATAATGCTCATATAACAACTTGAAGAATCACCTTCAATATTTAACTGTCTCCAGGAATAATACTGATGAATAAGAATGAAACCTCCTCAAGAAACTTCAAATCTAACCAGTTAGATATACTTCATTAGAAGCAGCAAACAGCAAGATGTATCCACATTCAAAATCCTAGCTAATAACATTTTCTTATTTTCATTTCTAAAGTAGCCATGGTATTCGTGTGAATCTTCCAAGAGTCAAGGATATGAACTCTATATCATACATAAAATGAACTATTGATATGTGTGTTTAAATTTCAAATACTATTAATGCTTTATTATGTGATATTATAATGTGTAAATTATAAATGTGCATGTGTTATACTAGTTAAACAAGATATTTAAATTTAGGTTAATCAAGTGTAAATTATAAATGTGCATGTGTTATAGAAGTAAATAAGATTTATAAGATATTTAAAATTAACTTAACAAATGTTAATTAAAATAAATTCTTTCTTTGAAATTAAAGCTTTATTTGTCAATCAATTCTTTTCACCACTAATTTTGTATAATCTGTTATTGATGACAAGTAGCTGAGCTAGTCATGGGTGTAACTTAGGTGTTGAGTTAGTGGCCATTGTTTAAAGTGCATTATTTGTCTTCTGGATAAATAACTGGTGCCTGTGTATACAAAACAAAAAAGTGCTTTGAACATGGTGTTGAATTCAACAGTTGAGAAGAAGTTATGTCCTGGAAATGTAATGCTAGTTATATATTTTATAGCTATTGTTTGGACATACATATTCTCCAAGTATGTTCTTCTCTGTCTAAGAGGCCGGTAATAAGATCTGCGTGGATCCACCCGGTACAATATATATATAATTTCTAAAACACTCGCCATTTGTCAATAACAGTAATGATAAATTCTCAGAATTTCAATAAATTCTAATTGACACGATATGGAAATAAGAAATCTATTTTCGATTTATTTAATGTTTTAAAGTTTTGAAGCTGGGCATCTTCCAAACTCATGTTGTCCCAGAGGACTGCTAAGAGTTGAGAAGCACAAACAACTCTATATTTAGATTTAAGCCCTCCACCATTCAAAGTGATATAATAAGATAAATAGACAAAAGCAAAATTAATATTTTCTGAGTCAATATTTAAAACCAGTAAAACCTCGACATCTAAAATATTAATCAGATTCAGTAAGTTAAAACTGTGTAAATATAAATTCTATATAATTAATTAGAGTTGCATGACTTTAAAAAAAATGGATTAAAGCACATAATACCAGCTAGCTGATGGATGTCTTATTATTCCTTGTTAGCAGACTAGTGAATGACTTCTCGGATGTAGAGATCCGCATGGTTATTGTGGACAGCAGCTCGATCTTGGTACTGAGATGCAGCTTCTTTTGGGATGCATGCTTCAAATGACCACAGAACAGACACCCATCTACTCATGCATGATTGAAGATACAGTACACATTTTCTTTCTTCAAAATAAGACTTCCTTCTTAATCACTCTTTTATGATTTTATTATATTTGTTTTTAAACAATGCCCCATTCCCTCCTTACATATTCTCATTTTCCACCTGGAATTGTATCTCATGAGTTTTCTTAATGGCTTTCAATCTGCTTCTGCAATCATTTGTGTCATCACATAGATTTCCTGATCTTTGCTTCTGTTTCATATTTCACACCTTAAAATATGTGTAGTCATTCAAATGTAACCCTTTTGTCTGATTGTTATACTAGATTAGAAAATATGGCACTTACATTACTTGACCTAGCTCCCATTGTATGGCATACATTCCACTCCTATTGCTTAATTGATCATGCTCTTTTTTTAATAAAATATTTTCCTCTTAAACTTAACTTAAAATGTGGCATGATTTAAATAACTTTTAACTTTAAAGATTTCTGAATTGAACACATACATGACATATGCTGGAAAAACGCTTTAAATTTGAACAGTACACATACATATACAGATTGTTGTAAGTAATTACGTTCTGAAATTCTTGATCATAATCTTTAATCTATAATCTGCTATATAAACTAATTTCAGAATATTTTACTTGGAAGAATATAATAATAAAATAATTCAAAATAAAATAGAGCAATTCTATTCAGATAAACTGACTACATAATAAATTTTATAGAGAAATAAACTGCTGCACAATTCATTAAGAGTATGATTAATATGATCATTTACTTTTTTCTGATTATTTTTTTATAATGTAAAAAAAAATCGGTTTTTTTTTTTTTGTAAAAAAATGTTTTGTAAATTATATTTATTATTAATCATATTGTGGCCATTTTTGATCTGTCCATTATTTAAAACAATCTATAATTTGTATTTCAAAAGTAATTTGAATCATTTAGCAATTTGATAAAGTAACAAAATTTTCTGGACAGTTGAGTTTGTGAAAGAAATAATATATATTTTCACTTAATTCACTTAAAACTTGTTCAAGATCAAATAGACTCTACACACCCACACCCACCCACACACACACACACACACACACAAATAATGGTACCAAATATCTGAACAAAATTAATATATTACAAATATTCACAAAGAAAAATTCAATATAAATCACAGTAACTTGTCTTATAAGTGAAAGTAGATGATCTAGTTAAAGATTTGTAATATGTAAACTGTCAGATAGGATTATTATTTCAAAAAATTATAAATAAGAACTGATACAAACATGGTGAAAATTATTATATTAAAATTTTAAATATGACAGTAGATGGAAGATTTTACTTTTATGTATAATTCATTTTAATTTTTTCAAAAAAAAAAAAAATTAAAAAAAAAAAATACTTAAATGCAATTAAATACTTTTAATCACTTTAAGCATTTTTTATATTAATTAAGCCTTATTAAAAAAACACATTCTGAAAAATAGAAAATTATAAATATCTTACTGTCATTTTAGTTTTGGCATAATAATCTTTGTAATAATAAATACATCTCATCAGCATCACATGATCACATTTCCTATACTAGCACATTAGTTGTTGATAAACAGAGCAAAACTCTCCATACAGTATTACCACCTGTGCTAAACAGAGTAATCAATGGATGCCAGAAGGCTTGTGCATAAAATCCCTATCTAATGCCTACTCATCCAATATCCCCAGACAAGTTTCTGGCTTGTGGCCTTCGTCAGTGAGGAGCTTTGGATCTGAGAGCACTGCATCTAGATCTTATATAAGCTATTGAGCTTAGATTGAAAATATTTTTTGTGTTTTCAATTTCATTCTCATAGTTTAGTAGTTAAGTAGAGATAAAAGGTGGTTGCTAGAGGGTTGCATTAGATCCTAAGATCTAGATGCAGTGCTCTCAGATCCAAAGCTCATCACTGATGAAGGCCACAAGCCAGAAACTAGTCTGGGGATATTGGATGAGTAGGCATTAGATAGGGATTTTATGCACAAGCCTTCTGGCATCCATTGATTACTCTGTTTAGCACAGGTGGCAATACTGTATGGAGAGTTTTGCTCTGTTTATCAACAATTAATGTGCTAGTATAGGAAATGTGATCATGTGATGCTTAATGGTTTAACACCAATCCTGCCTAATAGGATAGTGGTGGCTATGGTTGTAAAAGAGCCAAAGACACCAAAATGTATGGGTGCTGAACTGAGTTCAGACCCATATGACTATATAAGCTATTGAGCTTAGATTGAAAATATTTTTTGTGTTTTCAATTTCATTCTCATAGTTTAGTAGTTAAGTAGAGATAAAAGGTGGTTGCTAGAGGGTTGCATTAGATCCTAAGATCTAGATGCAGTGCTCTCAGATCCAAAGCTCCTCACTGACAAAGGCCACAAGCCAGAAACTAGTCTGGGGATATTGGATGAGTAGGCATTAGATAGGGATTTTATGCACAAGCCTTCTGGCATCCATTGATTACTCTGTTTAGCACAGGTGGCAATACTGTATGGAGAGTTTTGCTCTGTTTATACATCTCATCAGTAAAAATGCTGTATGTAAAACGTCTTATTTTAAAACTTAAATAATAGTTATGAATTTATTATATCAAGTATTGTCTCATATTCAATATTTGCAATACACGGAAATAATCATAAAATTTAAGACTAGAATGTATAATCATACCATAAATCTAGAAAAATAGCTTTGAAAACATGAGAAAAGCTATAAAACAAAATAAAAGCCTAAAAAAATTTAAACAAATATCTTTATATTGAAAAAAAAAATGTTGCAACCACTAAAAGAAGATAGCATTATTAGTATGAAAAATAAAAGCATTAATTAAGATTTATGTGGAGGAATTTAAAATATATATATGCTAATAAAATATAAGTAGTTATTACAATTACAATAACATCTTTTAAAATTTTAAAGGAAGAATAATAAGCTTCAAAAAATGATAGAATTATTTCACATTTTAAAAGAGGTAGTGAAGAAATATTGAAGTTGTTGGCAAAAATAATCAATTCTATCAACAATAAAGACACCAGATAGTTGGAAAAATTAACAGTAATTGTATTATCCTATAAAAAAGTTATTAGAAAGTGTACATTCTTCTGTCAGTATATACTAGATTTTTACAAAGATAAATATAACTAGTATACAGTGAACTTTGGACTTAAACTAAGCAAAAGTACAAGCTGGATTTAAAAGGAGTTTTAACATTATATTCCCATTCACATATTAAGAATAAATACGAAAGAAACAATAACTTTGGATTTGTAAATTATGAAAAAGCATTTGATTTTATATTTCTTTTTTATAGTGATTAAATTAAGGGCACATTAATAGATCCCAAAATATTGTCAAATTCTGATAAATATTCACCAAAATACATTGACAATGATTATATTTTATAGCCACATTAAGAATTAACATTGATAATAGTGCACAATAAGGAAATGTCTTTTTTCAAAAACTTTTTACAGCACATTTATAGGAAATATTTTACAGATTAAAATGGAAGCTAAAAAATGAGGGGATGGGGTAGTACTTTAGGTCATTTAAATTTGCAAATGATAAGGTTACTTTACAAATAATGTTTGAAAACTTCAGAAAATAATATGTAATTTATCTTTTGAAAACGAAAAAATTGGAATAAAAGTGCTAAAAAATTTCAATAAGTCTTTTCAAAAAAGAAAATAATAAATAACAATAGTTAATTAGAACATACTCAGAACAAAAAAATTGAGAAGGAAGTAAAAAATAATCGTAAAAGAAATTTGCAAAGTTTGCTTTTGATATAAATAACTTAATATTAATATTAAATAGAAGCACTTAAAAACTGAAGTTTTTAAAATGTTTTACAAGTGCTTAATAATAAATGGAAAATTTGCAGGGATGAATTAAAATTTAATGAATAAATTGATTCTGAAACAGACAGATTAGACAGATTGCTGGAAAAGATAACAGCAGCTGGACATCTAAAATCTTAAAATGAATCTCCAAAAATTGTTAAGGATCTGGAAAGAGACCATGTATAAGATATATGGAAGAGTAAAGTTTGTAAGAATGATGTGAAGATGAGAAATTATCGATCAGAGAAACTAAATTGATCATTGTACAGTGGATTGATAGTGGTTGCAAGTGATAAAGATGATAGTTTCATATCTAAACATTTTTTCTTAGCATCATGTGATTTTATTATACCTAAAAACCCAGTTTTTTCATTATGTTTATCATTATCATTCTCTGCAAGTCAATCTAAACACTCTTACTTACTTATACCAGTCATAGTTATCTTTATAATTGTCTTGCTCTTTCTACTTATAATTGTAAATATAATTCCGTTTCTGTTGATTCATTTTTCAATAAAATAAATTTTGAAATGTTTTTCAAGCTCTTTGTCAATTGCACATAGCTACTAATTTTTAGGACATTTTCAATGATCTACAAAATAAACTTATTTACGATTACCTTTTTTCCTTTAGCATTTCTATTTTTGTCTATGCCACTATACAGATATTTAAACCTATCAGTAGTAATTTAAAAATGTAGTTTGTTACATCACCAAAAGTTGCTCATAGCATAATCATTTTTCCAATCAACTTTATCATAAAGAATAATCAACAGTTATCTAAATGTGCTAAATGTGTTTTTACTTTCAAAGAAACTTTATTAGTGAAATATATAGCTACAAACTGTGATGTTCAGATGAAGAGCATGTGTCAGCAGGAGCTTCTTACTTGGGAACTAGAACTATCAGTGTTGATGCTTTTGTCATATCTACATGAAGAGAACAAATTTTTATGGTTCCGCAGAGATAGCATGGCAGAATTGGGAACTTTAGTCACTGTGAATCTTGAAAATTTTCCATGTATTCTCATAGATAAACTTAGTAGAGAGAATTTTGTCTTTACTTTGGGTTTTTCTGAGCGTTCCAAAGAAAATTGCAAGGGCATTCGATTGTAGGATGTTGAATATCATTTTACATTGGGTGATCCATATGGAATATGTAATGAAGGTCAAGATTCTTATGATGGGAAAATATCTCTCCTTAATGCAATCTTTAATGGAGAGGATTTTATAATAATCAATTGTTGAATTTTGGGCTATGATTTGCTTCACTGGTCCAAAGCCTGTGCAGGTTAATATAATGTGCTCAAATGTCTCATCCAGTCTATGGCAGGTTGGGCAGAAAGGATCTATGTTGTTCAAGAATCTTTTCTGATGTAAGAACCAGTTGGTGGGTATAGCATTAAAATTCACTTCATAGTCCACGAATTTGGGCTCTAATAGTAAAAACTTGAATAATGTTGTGATCTTCTGATTAGACACACCTAGTTTTGTTTTCATTTGGAAGGATTGAGGGTTTATTAGTGAGTATGCAGTCCATATTGTAATCTTTGTTTTAAAGGCATCTGGGTTATTGTTATTGAATTGGTAGAAGTAGGTAATAATCTGATCGATCCAAGAAGTTTTATCTGGAAGCGGCGTATTAGTAGGTAAAATGGGACTAGTTATAAGTAAATTGTCATATTTTTGTGCAAGGTTGAAAACCATTGAATGCACCTTTTGGAAAGAGATTGCTTGAATGGAATGAAGAGACATTCCATTAAGTTTTCTATAAAGCTGCATTTTGGCTATGCTAATAGTGGACATGTGGCCCTTCCAAAACGGGTGTGCACATAACCCATTTATCTTGCTGAAGAATGTCTTAGTTACTGACATGATGGGAAGATAGTATGCTATCTTGGTCATGACTTTCATGTTGAGAAGAGCCACTTTACCATGTAAAGATAGGTAAACCTTGGAGAAGCTCTGGGTTAGGTGATCAGCAAATTCTATTATTGAATTTTGGATATGCTTTGACATGGCGAGTTGTGATTTATATATAGGGAACCCCAAGAAGCTTTGGGGTTCAGCCAGAAATCTGGAGGGAATTTTTTTTCCATTTCAAATTTTCCACATCACAGATTTAGCATGGTTTATGAGGAGATGTGATGAACTTGAGTATTTGTCAAGAATTTGGTAAAGTGAGCTGAGGAACTTTTTAGATGGCAGAAAGATGAGCACATCATCCATGTATGCTATGGCTGACATGGTTTTTTTGATTCGGGGAATACATATACCCAAAATTGTATCTTGAATGGCTTTTAGTAGCAGATTTATATAACAGGCAAACAGTGACGCACTAAGCAGAGACCCCTGTGGGATGGAGTGCTTAGGCAAGAAATCATTAGTAAAGGTACCATTAAGGAAAATATAAATCAATCTGTTATATAGGAGGTTGTCTAATATCTGAATAATCTCTGAGAGAATATTCATTCCTCTGAGAAGTTCTAGCAGAGTGTTAGTATTAACTGAATCAAATGTCTCTGCTATGTCGATCTGGATTGCAATAGGTTTTGACAATCTGTTGGATCTAACATGATCGAGAAGAATTTTTACTTCAGCCATAGCAGTGAGTGTTGATGATCCCTTTTTGGCAAATAGAGTTGTTGAAATGGCTTTAATGATTTTGTCTTGAATTTTTTCTTTCATGACTCCTTTTATAATTTTGAATAGTATTGGAGTCATAGATATAGGTCTAATGCTGTGTATGGAGGTTAAATGTGTTTTTAATCAGTAAGAATACATCTGCTTTCCAATAAAATTCAGTAATATTATGTTCCAATATAAATTCCATATTTAAGGCAGTTATAAGAAAAAACATAACATATTCAATATTGAACCAGTTTCATTTTTAACTATTTATGAACTTCATTCAATTATATATTTTTCCTAAATCAACAAACATTTATAAGCATTTTATCATTTTATAAAAATATTTTACTATATTAGTTTTTTAAACTAAGCCAGCATTCTTTTGACCGATTCTTTTCTAAAACTTAATGGGTACTCTGCTAAAATAAAGCAATGATATAAATGGTCTTAAAAATATATATACACATTTATTTTTTGGTTGTCATCTGATCCTTCATGTCAGCCACTAGAGGCACAATTTCTAACTAAAAACACATTAATATAATGTTCCCAGGCTAGCGATTCTTTATTAATATTGACTTTTTTTTTTTTTTTGGTTTGTTTACAAAGTTTACTTTCTTTCGTTTCTGAATTATTTTTCCCAAATAATATTTTTGACGATGGGATAATAATAGTTGTTTTTTTTAATTTTTTTTTTTTTACCAAAGGGTCTTTTTTGGTGTGTGTTCAAATAGTAATTTGTGTGGTTTTTTTTTAAAATAATATTACTGTTTTTGTAAAATTGGATTGACAAAATTCAAGAGAAAACGGGTTTTTTTGATGGATCTTTAAATAATAATTTACGTTACTTTGATAAGTTTACATTTGATTGCTGATAACAATTATTGGGAGAAGTGTTTTTTTTTTTTTCGTGCGTATGTGTATATGTTTAAATAAAAATTAAAACCTTTACTTTTATCGGTTTACATTTGACTGACGACCGATTGGATTTACTTTCATTTATAAATTATAGTTTTGGTTCTACAAATAAATGTTTTTGACAATGGGATGATAATAGTTGTTGTTTGTTTAATTTTTATTGACAAGAGCAGGTGTTTTTTTGGTGTAGATTCAAATAGTAATTTGGGTTACATTTAAATAATAAGTTGCGGTCTTACTTTGATTGGTTTACATTTGATTGCCATCACTAATTATTGTGAGGAGTGTTTTTTTGTGTGTACGATTGTAGACAACAATTATTGGGAGAAGGGGTGTAACCGTTTAAAGAATAGTAGTTTATGTTACTTTTAGTAGTGGTGTACATTTGATTGCTGACAATAATTAGTGAGAGGGGTGGGTGTTTTTGGGTGATGATTAAATACTAATTTACCTTCCTTTTATTTTACATTTGATTGCCAACAACAATTATTGGGGGCTAAAGAGATTGTTTTTTTGTGTATGTTTAAATCAAAATTGAAGTTACTTTTATCGGTTATATTTGATTGACAACGGTTTTGACTTTCTTTTTTTTTTTTCGTTTATAAATTATGGTTTTGATTTGCCCAAAACCTAATATTTTTGACAATGGGATAATAATAGTTGTTGTGGTTTTCTTTCATTTTTATTGACAAGAGTGGGTCTTTTTTCGGTGTATGTTCAAATAGTAATTTGGGTTACATTTAAAAAATAATCAGTTTACCTTATTTTTAATGCTTTACATTTGATTGCCGACGACAATTAGTGGGAGGGGTGTTTTTGTTTACGATTAAAGAATAATTGTACGTTCCTTTTATTTTTTACATTTGATTGCCGACAACAATTATTGGGAGAAAAGGATTTGCGTTTTTTTTTTGTTTGTGTGTATGTTTAAATTAAAATTTAAGTTACTGTTATCGGTTACCATTTGATTGAAAACCGATTTGACTTTCTTTTTTTTCTTTCGTTAATAAATTATTTGGGTTTTCCTAAATAATATTCGATTTGATAATGGGACAATAATAGTCTAGGTTTCTTTAATTTTGATTGACAAGAGCGGGTCTTTTTCGGTGTATGTTCAAATAGTAATTTGGGTTATGTTAAACTAAGAATTTACTGTCTTACTTTGATTGGTTTACATTTGATTGCCGACGAGAATTAGTGGGAGGGTCGTTTGTTTTTTTCTATATGATTAAAGAATAATTGACATTCCTTTTATTTGACCGTTTGATTGCCGACGACAACAATTATTGGGAGAAGAGGGGTTTTGGGGGCTATGTTTAAATAAAAATTTTAGTTACTTTTTTTATTTTACATCTGATTGCTGACAACAACAATTATTGGGAGAAGAAGGGATGTACGTTTAAATAAAAATTGAAGTTACTTCTTTTATTTTTGACATTTGACGAAGGCCATTTAGAATCCCTCAAACAAGCTGGCCTTTACAAAGTGAACATTTCTGTCGGCAGATGTTTTTGGACCTCAAATCTGCATATATTTGCCACACAATCCAATCCTTTCTTTCAGCAGCAGGATGTTTTTTTTCTTTTTTTCTGCTGTAGAAATGTTCCAGTGCTGGCTTCCGTGTCTGCAATTCCCATCTTTTCAAGTTTTCTGTTGTGGGAATTAGCCATACTTTTTGTCTCGAAAAATTTCTCGCTAAAACGTGACTCAAAGCGTGATTTTTAAATTTTTATGCTATTCCACTCTAATCGAAAATTTAAGAGGAATACAAATTTATGAGGAACAATCACGATACTGTTAAAATTGATAAAATGTAACAGTACATCAATTGGTCTTAAAAAAAGGCACCGATGAAAATTTAAATAATTTTGACACGATCAAAAATACATAAAATACATAACACAGCATTACGATATAGTGCGTGACACAAACAACTACGGCATTTTCCTCTGCTTTTAGCATCGGAAAAAGCTACACTGTTAGCCGCTAAGCCGAATTAACACTCTTTCTAGATTTTATCGTAGAAAGTAGACTTAACTCCGAATTAACAATCTTTCTAGGATTTCTTTTAGAAAGAATGCTTAAAGGCTTGGGTGCGGCCACGGAAACAGCATATTTCTAGAAATTTAGCTAGAAATCGTGCCTCTAGCAGCTGACACAAAAGATCAGATGACAACCTATTTTTTTTATTAATACAGATAGTGAAATAATAAAAAAAGTTGTATATCTGATTTCAAAATATTCTCAATATTTTAATTTTGTGATCATGCTTTTAACATTTTTATTGAGATCTCCCATTTAAAATGTCTATTAATATTTATGTGTGTGTGTTTATTCCTACTACTATATCACTATAATATTGCCTTCTACAAAGTGATTAGATTTTATTAGAAACATGTTGATAATTTTTCTTAAATTATTTTAAAAAAAACATAATCTTAAAATTTACATGTTTTTTGATACCCTTTTTTTTAATTATATGATTAAATAATAAGTATAAATTAGTTTAATATATATATATACAATGTTTACAGTCAATCTTTAATTAATTTTTTTTAAAAATAATAGAAGAAATTTAACAGATATTTAATTTATTTATTTCTGAAAATTTAAAAATGATAATTCTCCCTTCGCCATTACAGTGGAATAATTAAACTAAATTACTCTTGATGACAAAATATTTCCCAAAGACTAATGAAATTACTTTGTAATTTTGTATCATAAAGACAAATTTTATGATACACAAGTAATTAAACAGTCCAGTTGTACAACTCAGCAGTAAAAAGTAATACATGTTTTAATTCTGCTTCACTTAAAAAATATGTTAATTAGATGGACCATGTCGACAGGAAATATCAAAAAAAAAAAAAAACATTCCCTTATTAAAAATATAATGAATGCGCTGCTTTTTTTTTCTAGTATCAAAGACTGGAATTAAAGCTAGTTATCAAAACAACAATGATTAATGAAGAATATGATTAAAGGTAATAAAAGAAAGAAAAATTGATTTTGCTATAATTATGTGATAATATGTTGCATTATTTCCATCAAGTATCATTAAGTGCTGAATGTTTAGAAAATTTTAACCTTTATTTAAACTTCTCCAAATACAAACAACTGTTATTAATAACGTAAGTTAATAGATTACACACTGTTTCGAGTGGCATTATTCTCCATTCTTCTCCAGATGTTGCTAGCCTGACAGTGACAATACAAGCATAGGAGTCGAACTTACACCTTTAGATTCTTGAATATCAAATTTTAAGACATTACTCTAACCAAGTGAGCCATTCTATCAAAAGCTATAATTATAATGCATAATATGTTGTTAGGAATAGAGATATTCACTGCAAATAAATTTATTAAATAAACTAATATTTCCAAATAACAAATGCAATATAAACCTGATAATTAATATAATGATTAAATATAAGGCAATTAGAACTAAAACAGTCTTTTCCAAATAATAAATACGCATTTGGAATTTTGTTTAAAGTTATGGGCAATTACATAAACTAAACAGTACTTAGCTGTAATTTATAAACTAGTTTTAGGAATATGTTAATAATTTCATGGAAATAATAATCTTTATCAATATCATTAATTATATATCAAAAAAGCAAAGATCCACATACTGAAGTAGATTTATAATCTTGAAATACAGGTATTTTCTTAAATCATCAATTAACTTAAATTTTTTATTTCTTTTATTTATACTCTCTACCATAAATAATGTTTTTGTCTAATTATTCTTTTTAATCTTTCTACAACGCTACTCTTATCTTTCTAACAAATTATTTTTTCCATTCATCTTCAAATCAAAATTTCTAAAACCTCAAATCTTTTCTCAATATTTTTTCAAGTTGTCCAAATTTTTATTCTATAAAGCTCTTTTTTTTTTGATTATCTTTATTAATCAGTAAGAAATAAGCATGGTCATATCAATTTCAGAACAAAAAAAAAAACACTAATAAAAAAAAAAATTGAAGATTTTAAAACATATGTATAAAATTATTAAAAATAAATTTTGTGGCTCTCAAACAATAACTATGTGTTGAGGTATACTCCAATATTCTTCAATAATCATTATGTTGTCATGGTTAATAATAATAACAATAGTAGCAACAACAACAACAACAACAACAACAACAACAACAATAATAATAATAATAATAATAATAATAATAATAATAATAATAATAATAATAATAATAATAATAATAATAATAATAATAATAATAATAATAATAATAATAATAATAATAATAATAATAATAATAATAATAATAATAATTTATTTCTCAAAAATACATAAGAAATTCTAGCAGCAGAATAACAATTAGAGCCATGATGTGCACTTGAGAAGTCACCACACTACTACTCATTAAACGATATATAGTAAATAAATATATGTTAACAAAAATCTCTATTTCAAAATTAAAACTATTTAAATCACAAAGGACTTCACATCTGTTTTAAACTCATCAAAAATTAATAATTTATTACCAAAACTTTACATATATAAACGAATGAATAACAGCTCAGCCCTACTGATGTTATTTGTCACCTGATTTTTCATGAAATATATTTTAGATTGTTTAAATTCCTTTCTTATTTTTGTAATATATATATATATATAATACCAAATTACCCATTAAAATATACTATATGTACATTTTAAATTATAATAATAATAAATAATAACAATAATAACATATAAATTAAATGAAAGTACTTTTTATTATGTTGCAATCATTACCAACTGAAGTCACATGGACAAAAAAAAAAGATGTGTAATTTTCAAAATTTGTTTATGAAAGTTATCTATCATTTTTGTTTTTATGATATCTTTTTCCATTTAATATTTTAGTGTGGTCTGGATTAAAGATAAACTTAAAATTGCAAGATTTTTCATAGTCAAAGAAAACTAGGCAATATTACACTAATTACTGTATTACTTCGAATATAAGATGCACTTTTTTCCAAATTTTGGACCCCTAAAAATTTGAAGTGAAAATTTTCAACATCTTATTTCTGCAGATATGCTATACATGCACATAGTATTACAATAATTTCCTGAGTACAAAGGCATGTTAAATCGTTTTTGATCATGTTTTTAGATTAATTTTATAACCACTATACTTTTAATATTATTTTGCTGATTTTGCTGGTATTTTATCAAGAAAAGTTTACCGAATAACCTTTAAAAAATTTTTACAACTAATAAATCAATATAACAATGAAATAAGAATCTGCCTTGCAACATGCTGATTGATTGATTGTTGTTCTCTCCACAAGACATTTTGATAGTTCCAATGCTTTCATTTGGATTTTTAAAGTGAAAACAAATGTTTTAGATTCTTTTAATGTTCTTTTGCAGATTTTAGAGTTATTTTATCAAGAAAACTTTACCAAATAACCTTAAGAATAGTTTTACAACTAACAAATCAATATAACAATGAAATAAGAGCCTGCCTTCCAATGCACTAAGTGGTTGATTGTTGTTCTCTGCACAAGAAAGTGTCTCTTAAAATTTGACAGTTCTGATAGCTTGCTTTTGATTTTTAAAGTGAAAATGAATGTCTTAGAATGTTTTAATGTTATTTTGCCAATGTTAACAATTCTGATGTTTTCATTTTCAATTTCAAAGGGAAATGAATGTGGAAGAACATATATTGGTGAGACCAGTCATCCCAATGAAAAGCACTTGCAAGAACCCAAACTGATGATTAGAAAAGAGAAAACAGATGTGTCTAACATAGCAGAACATGTATGTGCCAATGAACATATGTTCAATTGGAAAATATTGGATAGAAAAGAAAAGGTACAAAGAAGAAAATTTAAAGAAACTGTTCACATGACAATGGCAAAATATTCCAAAAGCCAATCTAATGTGACTATACATAATGTATGGAAACCATTAATCAACTTTGCTCTTGTGAAACAGTAGAAAAATCAGGAGGAACCTCATAGAAAATTCAAGGACCCAGGTTCGAATTAGTACGTCACCCAAAAAAGACAGGAGAATAATACCTCTCAAAATGTTGTGCATATACTAACCTGTTTGATGCTATTACTAACAGTTGAAGATATTTGGAATATTTAAATAAAGTTAAACTTTTCTAAAGACATTCAATACACATATTAGATGATGGAAATAGTCCAATATAAAAATATAACTAGAACACTATCATCACAAACCTTCAGGAAAACAATGATTAAATACATTTTCTTCTAATGTCTTGAAAGTTATGCTTATACAATAAATTTAGAAGAATAGCACATTTCCATGCAATAATTTAGATAAATTAATTATATTACAATGAAGAAATATCATATCTTACAACTTATTAAATGCAGCAGCTGACCATTTATTTGTTTGAGTTGCAGCTATCAAAATATTAAAAGTGAAGCTGAAAACTATTCATTCTAAAAATTAACTATTTTTCATTTAATTACTCTAGAAAAATTTACTTATTTGCCCACTAAGATTGCAAATCAAACTGAATAAAATTTGCGTATAAATACACCATTTATATGCAAGTAGATGAACTTTTAAAAAAAAACACCCGCAGTCTAACAATATATGTACTCGTTGCTTTGCAAAAATGGTTACTGGTAAGATAGTAAAAAACCAAAAATTAACCTGATTGCAGTGAGAAATTAGTAGTTGCATTAAGATAAATAAAATGCCTCAATGGTGTGTGCTAGGTAAGCACACAAAAGAAAAAAATTAAAGAATATTATTTGTATACAAAAATAAATGCATAGTCAGATAGACATTAAATTGTTAGAAGATAATTGCTTCTAGAATGGTATATTATTTATCTAATTAAAGTAAGCACATTTGTGCTTAAAGAGACTGTTGAATTTGGAAATACAAATGTACGTAATTTAACTGTGTTTGTGAAAAATTAAACATCACTAGATGATATATTATAGAAACTTATTTAATTTAAATGAACTATCAATTTATTCTTTTACTTTGCTATTATTGGAAAATATATATTTGTTATTTAACTAATGTGCAAGATTATTATTTATACTGTCACTGCCTGATTGGTATTATATATTCTCAAGATATAACAGAATGGCTGCAGTTGACAATTTATGAAGGACTTTTGTATAAGCAGAATGGCTACAATTGGGAACTTATAAAAAATCCGTGAATATCAATGAGTGGCAGAAGTCAATAATCATTGAAGTACCAATATAGAAAAATAGTAATACTAAATAGTGCTATCTATACAAAAATATAATCATATATTTATATATGCTGTATGCATAGATAATGAAGCTAGAAAATATATGTTTAAAAGAGAAATTTTACTAAAATATAAAACTATTAAATTATAGAGCTTGGCGCTTTCGAAAGAATACTTGCTCTCATACTCATAGCTGCTGTTGTTATAACTTCGTTGTAGAAATGGAAATGAAAATTTAAGCAAATCGTTGTAAATGAGTTATAACTGCCATTTCTGAGACAGTGCAAAACATGCTTCTCTTCTATTGATGGACTTGGGGTTGCTAGCTATATGAAATGCCTCTCTAACACTGTGTTGGGCATCATGTTTTTTGAAGCACACGACACTGGCAGATGTGGGTTCAAATTTATAGCCTGATGCTGTTTTGAGTTCACAGAGGTGGAATTGCCTTCCTGCTTGGTTATAGTTTTATTATAGATATATTTGTGTTTCACTACTTTATTGGCTATGTTAGTCCGGATCTCCCCATAGTATGCAGCTTGGCAGTTGGCTTGAGGGCAGATCATTTTGTACACCATCTGAGGAGTGAGTTATAACAACAGCAGCTATGAGTATGAGAGCAAGTAGTCTCTTGAAAGTGCTAAGCTCTATAATCTAACAGTTTTATATTTTAGTAAAATTTCGCTTTTATACATATATTTTCTAGCTTCATTATCTGTGCATATATATATATATATATATATATATATATATATATATATATATATATATAATGTTTAGTGAAGTAATAATTTAAGTATTTCAAGAATTTAATATACATAATGCTGCTTCTTAAAAGAATTATGTTGAACATGTGGAATATTATATGCTCATAAGCAAGATAGATAAAGAGAATCTAAATGCTTCTTTATTTCGCAAACAAGAATGTGGTACAGCTGGAAAATACTCTGGGAATATCAAAATGGATAGTGAAGCCTAGATTTTGAAAGAAAAATAATTATTTCACAAGAAATATTTTGACTAAGATTTAGCATCAAAAAATTTAGTGAAGGATTGTGAGTTTGAGCCTGAAATTAATGGCATGTTGTCAGAACAATTTCTCTATGGCATAAAGGACTCTAATTTTAGCAAAATATTATTGGACAAACCTGACCTAAATTATAAACAGGCTATGGATAAATGTATCGCATAGAAAACCATGCTAAATAGTGCTTCTAAATTCATATTATGACAATAGCTAGAAAAAATCTCTCTAAGTATAAAAAATAAGAAATAATGCTCCAATGAAAAACATTATTGCTGTGATAGATCTGGACATTTGCAAAAAACTGCAAATATAAATACAAAATATATAGGAATTGTATGAAAAAAGACACTTAGCATCAGTCTGTTGTTTTAAAAAGTGCAGAATAAAAAATAAGCAGATATTGGACTACAAATCTGGGGGAAGGAGGGTTAAAAATCAACGTAAAAAAATTTAATGGTATTGAAATGGACCACATACTACTGGATGTGAATATTTGTGGTCAAAAGGTAATGTTAAAGATGGGTCTATCCCATTGATATCTTATAAAGACTGGTTAAAAATCAGTGAAAGATAAAGCAAAAGGTTACATTCGTGTGAACAAAATTGTTACAGATATTAACTAAAAATAAATTGACATGCATGGGAAAGTAATAGTACCAGTAAAATTAAATTTGAAGTTAAAATTTCTCATGTTACATATAGTTAATAGAGATTTTAACTTATTATTGGGAAGGAAATACTTTTAGGTATCCATGTCAATGTGATAAAGAGAGTTTAATTGGAAACTCTAATGCAGAAAAGATATTGTGGGTTATTAAATCAGATCAGCAGAACTAAGAACATGACTGGTCAACATGAAATTGATAAAGGATGCACACCTATTATTTGTAAATCAGATGGTTTCAAAAGGAATGTTAACAAAAACTGATAATTCATTTTGGGTTACTCCAGTAGTTACTACAATGAAACCAGATAAAACCTAAGAATATCTGAAGATTATCGAATCACATGAAATAAATATCAATAAAGATTTTTATCCTATTCATAGTATACACAAAGTAGTGGCATCATTACAAAAAGCTACTTATTTCACAGATAGATCTTAAAGCTGCATTCTACTAGATTCCTGTGAATGAAAAAACAGCAGATATATTAATATTGACTATGCCTAGTGGACTGTATAAGTGCAATAAATTTTCTCACAGTAGTACAGTAGAGCAAAATATTTTCCAGGCAAAAATGGACACTTTCTCAAACCATGGACAAGATTATCTCCTATTTGATTGATATCTTGGTCTTTGCTAAAATAGAGTCAGAATTAGAAAAACTTGTAGACAAAGTTTGTTTAAAATTAAAAAAGTAAGAATTAAGATAAATATTAACAAATGCATCTGGTCTACTAATGAAATAAAGTTTCTCTAACATATCATAAATATTAACAAATGCATCTGGTCTACTAAGGAAATAAAATTTCTCGAACATATCATAAAAATAAATGGAAGGTATTTTAATCTAGACAAAGTAAAGGCATCAAAAATGTTGAGAAATCAAGAAACATAAAAGAATTACAGGCATTTCTAAAACAATTAAACTTTTATAAAAGTTTTTTAAAAAAAAGTCACATTTGTTATCACTGCTGCACCAACTTCTAAAAAAGAAACAATGATGGATGATATGGATCAGTGAATAAGATTTAGCATATGGGAATATGATGTTGAAGCTATCATCTTTAAAGTATTGATTGTCAGCAGCTATAAAAAAATTTCAACCATGTTGACAAAGAATTAGCAGTTATTTTTACCATTAAGAAATTTCACAGTATATCTATAGGTTTAAATTTCAAATTTGCACAGACCACCATCTGCTAATGGGAATATTTTGCAATGAGAAAAAATTCCCGAGCACAAAAGCAAACACATGTGGCATCAAATCAATAAAATATGGCTGGCTTAAAATTGTCCTTTGGGAGTTGTATAATCTATTTGGAATGTATGAGAGAGTATTTCAGTTTGCAATGGATGTGTGCTAATGACAGATCACATAATAGTTTCTTCAAAAAGTAGAGAATATGTGTTAAGTCTTCTTCATCAATGTTATCCTGGAATTATCTGCATAAAGGCTTTGGCTCGATCATATATTTGTGGTAGCAAAATCTAAATTGTGACATAGAGCAGATAATAAAAAATGTACAGATTATTAACAAACTGCATAATTGTCCTTAAACAACTTGAAACTTGGATTAAGTCTACAATCCCTTGGAAACTAATACAGGACCTATACATAGATATATAATTTTAATATTAGTTGATTCATTGTCTCATTGGATGAAATAAAAAATAGTGAAAAACATGAATGAGTAATGTACCATAAAAGTGCTGAGGGAAATTTTTTCTACATATGGGTATCCAGAGATAATAGTAACAGATAATGGAACAGGCTTCGCAGAAATTTGAGTTGCTTGCAGGATAATGGAATAAAATATATTCTTACTCTACTTTATCATCCTGACAGTAATGGAATAGTGGGGAAAGCAGTTTCAACATTTAAAGTATAATTTAAAAAACTGGGTTTAAGGATATACTGGAAGTGTTAGTTGATGCTATGTTTAATCAAAAATTTTACGCCCAGTTCAGCAACTAAAAAGACTCCAGCAGTTATTAATGTTGCTGTCTATTTTATATTCATCTCACTAAGTTATTGCCAATCACTATGGAGAAAAATAATATTTTTGAATATGAAAAATTCAAAATTACAAAAAGCTATGAAAATGGCATTCTCTAAAAAAAATGAATATCATGCGTAATATTATGGACTTTATCAAAACAATTACAACTCATAAAAATAGAAAATGGAAGGGCAACAAAAAGACTTATAAATCACCTACATCTTTATTTTAATGAGCCATCACTGCACATTTATGATAACAACATGTCAATGAAAGAAGTAGGGAAAAAATATACTTTGCCAGCTGATCAAAACGTGACAGTGATCAAGAACAGATAAGTGATGAAGAATAGAGTATAACTATTCCAAGGAAGGAAGAAAAAATATTTTTTCCCAAAACTTCATGCATATGTAGACAATCTGCCAAACTTAAAAATTATATATGTCATTAAGGACAATATTTCTATAGGAGGGGGGATGATTGGAGTGTCTGTATTTAAATATATAGTGAAAATAAAGATTATTTATTATCTTGTAAATATGTACAGATTATTTCACAATTTAATTATTTTTCATTTAATTACTTTAGAAAAATCTACTTATGCACCCACTAAAATTGCAATAAAATTTATATATAAAAAAATCATTACATATAATTCAATGAGCTATTTAAAAAAATCTGCAGTTCAACAATGTAAGTGCTTGCTGCCTTGTAAAAATGGTTACCAGTAAAGTAGTAAACAACTGAGGATTGTCAAGCGTTAGTGGTCGAGTGGTCAGCACAGCTGCCTTACAAGCAGTTGTCTTGGGTTAGCAGGTTCCCTTCCTGGTCGATGCTATGACACATGGGAAAATAAATAAATAAATAAATAAATAACTGAGGATTAACCTGATCCCAGTGAGAAGATATTAGCTGCATTCTAAGACAAATAAAATGTCTAAATGGTGTGTGTCTTATTTGAATACAAAAATAAGTGCATTGTCAGATAAAGACATATTAAATTGCTAGAAGATAATTGTTGCTAAATGCTATATTATTTATCTTACTAAAGTAAGCACATTTATATTTAAAAAGACAAATTGGAAATAATACAAATATGTATTTGATTTTACTCTTTGTGTGTGAAACGTTATACATACTCGATTCCTTATTCTTTTTACCTTATTATTATTGTAGAATAAATATTTGTTAATTAACTAATGTGCAAGTTTATTATTATAGAGTCAGTACTTGGCGGGTATTATATACCCTCAGAACATGGTACTTTCAAATGTAATAAAACATTATAATCGAAAACTGCTTAAATGTAATATATCCAATCAAAAAATTTGATTTTAAACTGCTGTAAAAATCATCACAAACAAAAAATTGCACTCCTATATTATGCAAACGTTTACAAATAATATTACAATCAAATAAATAACTCAATAAATAAAAATATGATTTTTCAAGAGATAGTTATAATAGATTTCATCTGCAACAAAATATTGGCAAATAAAAGACTACCACTTTGAATTCATATCATGATTAATAAAAAAACATTTACTGAAATACTGTGTAGTGCAAAGTGCCAAAAAATGTCATGAAATATACTATTGTAGTAAAATATACAAAGAAAAGCGCTTTTTTAGTAGAATATAGTACTTCAATAATTATTCCAGTACTTTTTTAAATAACATTGGTGTGAATTATGAATTATATTTTGAATTGTACGTTTGTAATGTAATGTATAATTCAGGTAAAACCATTTAATTTAATCACGAATAAAATTACATTAAGAGATATTTAAATCTGAAAAACAGCTAGATGAGATGGACAAAAATTGCAAATAACAAATTAGAAGAAAAAAAATTGTTTCACCAATCTTGAAATAGAATTTTATAGAATAAATTAGATTACTTTGTTAAATGTTGAAAAAAAAAAAGAAAGATATAGATTTTTTTTTTTTTTTGGAAGGAGGATATTTATTAATAAGTTTGTATATATTAGAATATTCATTAGATTTAATGGTGTTCTTATTAAAGAGATAAATATAGAGGAAAATGTAAATTAGAAATATTGCTTATCTCTTCTATTTCTAGTTATTAACTGACTGTTGTATTGATAACGATTTGAGGTAAAAGGTGCCTTACATCAAATTTGATTATATATATAGCAGTATATGCAATAGGATAAGCTAAACAAAATGTTATGTAGGATTGATAGAATTTGCATATATGGGATGAAAATAAATGTAAATAAAATTAAAGTAATAAAAATTGATGAGCTAAAAATGTTAAAATTAAACATTGATTATGATGAGACAAAGCAAGTTAATGATTTTAAATACCTGTAGAAGTGTAGTTGGATGTTGAAAATAAAATTAAAAAACTTAGAATAAGAATTGTAATCGCTAAACAAGATTTTTAATAAAAATAGAAAATTATTTCGTGATTAAATGAAATTATATTCAAAAAAGAGGTTTACTGAATGTTTTGTATGTAGTGCAACTTTGCTGGTAACAAAGAGAGCAATTAGAAAAATAAAAAATAAAATTGAAAGTTTTAAAGAAGTGAGTTTAAAAGAGAAATAAATAAATCAGAAAGACAACATTATAAATAAATAAAAATGATTAGAATAAGGAAATTATGATAAAACTGAGATAAAATAATTATGACAGATATGCTGACATAATTTTTAATATATTCAGGGCCAAGCAGTCATTTGGCAGATGAATAATTATATTTGTTAAATAATTAAAAACAACAAATATTTAAAGAAAACTTCAAGGGTGTATTTACTCTGAATAATAATAATAATAATTAATATTAGTAAGATATTAGTAGTTTAATCCTCTTAAGGGCTGCATTTTCTGATGTTTTTCTTTGTCTCACACATCAACATAAAATATATGATAAAATGATTATTACTTATATAGAAATAATGAATTCACCTTCATTTGATAGATATTTTTGTTTACTACTGAAATAAATTTTAAATGGTCACATTTTCTTTCTGTAAATATTTAAAAAATGAGATTATAAACAAAACAAAAAGTTTAGACATCATTTCTAGAAATATTATTTTCAGTTTATAAAATCAATAAAATATTTCTTGATTCTTATTATTTTTAAACCTCCAAATGAATATTTATTTCTCTTATATCTAATGAATTATGCTTTAAAAGTTTAAAAATTTTGAATATTTATTGCAAAATGGTGATATTTTCATACTCGTAGTATAAATAGATTGCTTATGTAGAAACTAAGTTTGTATATTGCTTCAGGCCATGCTTACATTCACTGCTAATATAACATTATATTTTTGAAAAATAAGTATTTCAAGTCAAAATAAGTTATTAATTTATATTTATTGATATCTAATAAATATAGTGTAAATTATTTTTTAAAAAAAATCTAAAACCATAATAAATTTGCAAATAAACATGTTTTTGATCATTGGAACTATTTTCATTAAACAATGTCATAAAATGCTGAATGTTTTACAGCCTTGGTAACAGAAAATGGCTGAACATGTCAGGTGAGGCATATGTCTATTGTAAGAGTGACAATTTTGAATTTCCCTCCTTCTACCATAACATTTTTAGTTAAAATTTAATATATTAAAATACACCATTTTACACGCATTTTTACGTAATATTTATGAAAAAATTCACCAGATGGCGAATTGGTCAAAATTCAAAATTCTGTCATCCCACTACATCGAAAGATTAACTTGCTAGTTTGCTAGTTGAGTATTAAAAACACTTACATCTCTTTAGAATTCATTATCTCAAGTCTCTTTATTTCAGTAGTTTATAACTCTACAATTCTGTAACTCCTCCTTACTAATTCCAGAACAACTTCCCTTTACTGGTTTAACTTTCCACAAGTTTCCTTTCATCTTCTTCCTGTTTCACCATTAGACATACTGCTTAATTCTTCTGCAGACTTTTTTTTGTCAGTTTTGCTAATTTGCATAAAAGTAACTTTTCTTAACATGTAAATTAGCCTGTAGCTATTTTCAGTAAGTTTTATTTCCTTTCTGCATAATTAATTAACTGATTCTTTTTTGGAGTATTTTCGCATATTAGTATCAACAGCTTCCACACACACACCTTTCTTTATTCTTTAGGAAATAATATATGTGTTTGTGTATGTAGCAATTTTTGACCATTTTAAACTTTGTAATAAAAAGTTATGATACAGAAAATACATGTATTAAGCATTTTCCTGAAGGTTTGTGATGATGGTGTTCTAGTTTCATTTTTATATTGGACTATTTCCATCATCTAATATATGTATTGAATGTCTTTAGAAAAATTTAACTTTATTTAAATATTCCAAATACATTCAACTGATAGTAATAGCACATCAAACAGGTTAGTATGTGCACAATGTTTTGAGAAGTGTAAAATTTTCCCCTTTCTTTGTTTCTGGTCTGACCAGTTACAGTACTAGCATGGGATTCAAACCTGGGTCCTTAGATTCATGAGTTTTTAATTTTAGGATAATGCTCTAACCAACTGAGCCATCCTGGCAAAGGCAACAGTCTGTAGTCATTTCATATAGTTATCTATGAGGTTCCTCCTGATTTCTCCACTTTTTCCTAAGAGCAAAGTTGACTGGTGGTTTCCATGTTATGCATAAGTCACATTATGTTGGTTATGGGATTTTTTGCCATTTGTCATGTCAGCAGCTTCTTTAAATTTTCTTCTTTGTACCTTTTCTTCTCTATCCAATATTTTTGTATTTTCCCAATTGAACATATGTCCATTGGCACATACATGTTCTGCTACTTTAGACACATCTGTTTTCTCTCTTCTAATCATCAGTTTGAGTTCTCGCAAGCACTTTTCAATAAGACAACTTGTCTCACCAATATCAATTCTTCCACATTCAAATGGTATTTTATAGATGCATTTTTTTCTTTTTATCATTTCAGGTTCAGACTTTGTAGATATTAGAATTCTTGTAGGGTGGTATGATTCTGGAAAGCGGTTTTGATATTATATGATTGCAAATTTTGCTTAATTTGTCTGCTATTTTTGGAATGTATGGATACACTAAAGTATTAATAATTGTAATTTCTCTTGATAGTTCTTTTTGTCTATTTAACAGGTGATGGATAACCATTTTTCATAGGAGTTTGTTCTATGAAGATCTTTTCTTTTTCCAAATCACTGGTTTCTGAACAAACTTCCTTTGCTCTGTTCCATAGTGATAGTATAACTCCATGTTTTGTGTTTCTGATATGATTGGATGTATAAAGCTAGGTATTTTCCCATATGTGTAGGTTTTCAATAAACTGTAGTTTTGATTTTATCATGAGAAATTCTTGTCACAAGAACAGCTAAGAATGCCAATTTTTGTTCTTGTTCTGATTCTACTGTGAATTTAATTGAAGGGAATATATTATAGATGTGTTTTCAGAAAGTTTGTAGCAGGACTTCACCATGTGGCCATACAACAAATGTATCATCCACATAGTGAAGCCAAACTTTAGATGGATATGGAGTACATTTTATGGCTAAGATTTCAAGTTCTTCCATGTAAATATTGCTAATCAGGGGAGACAATGGTGAGCCCATAGCCATTCCTTGACTTCGTTGAAAGAATTCTGTGTTATATTGAAGTAGGTTGTTTTATGCAGAATGTTAATAGTTCCATTATACTATTAACAGGAAGTGCTGCTCTGGTTTGTAAACTATTGTCACCATTTAATCGTTTTCTTATAATAAACAATGCTTCTTAACATGGTACATTTGTAAATAAACTTTCTACATCAAAGCTTACCAGTAAGTCAGTTCTTTCAATTTTCATGTTCTTGATTAATTCTATAAAGTGTCTATAGAATTCCTGACAAAGGACTGGGTCTTGTATGTCAAAGAATTTAGAACTTTGAGAAGAAATCTTGCCAAATTTTGGCAAGCTGAATCTATAGAACTAACAATAAGTCTTAATAAAAAATGATTCTTATGGATTTTAGGTAGAACATAAAGATGAAAAATTTTTGCTGAAATATGATGTTATTTTACTTTTTTCTGAATCAGTAAAGTATCTATCTGTGATGCTTTCTGAGTAATGCTTGTAACTTTATTTCTGTACTGAGTATTGGATTGTTTGCAACTTTGCTATATTGGTCTGCTGTGAGGAATTCATGTATTTTGTTGTCATAATCAGTTGTATCTATTACAACTGTTGTATTACTTTTGACAGCAGGAAGAATAATTAATGATTTATCTATTTTGAGAGTAATTGCTTTTCTCTCACAATAGGATATGTATGACTTCAATTTTTGTTGCTTGTCAAGTGTACTTTTTATTTTCCAGCATAATTCTGCTGCTTCTTCTAAAGGCAATTTTTGAGTGACTTCCTCAGTGGCTGCCATTATATCTAATAAAAAGATATTAGATTGTGTTAGTGCAAAGTTTAATCCTCTTTCAAGAATAGAAATTTCAGTATCTGTTTGATGTTTAAAACTGACATTTTTAACAAATGAAGTTGTATTTGCTTGGTACATTATGATTTTTGATATGCCATGTAAGATGGCTCAGTTGGTTAGAGCATTACCTTAAAATTCCAAACTCAAGAATCTAAGGACCCATGTTCAAATGCCATGCTAGTACTGTCACTGGTCATACCAACAACACCGAAAGAAGTAGGGAGACTAATACCTCTCGAAACATTGTGTATATACAAATCTGTTTGATGTGCTATTACTAACAGTTTAATATATTTGGAATATTTAAATAAAGTTAAATTTTTCTAAAGACATTCAATACATATATTACATAATAGAAATAGTCCAATATAAAAATACAACTAGAATACTATCATCACAAACTTTCGGGAAAACACTAAGTATTTGGTATAAACCCAATACTATATCAAGCTTTAGACATTATGAAAAATTATGTCTAAAGCTGGCCAAAGTAGAAAATCATGTAACTTTCTTATGTAAATGTAAATCTGAAGGGATAATTACTAAAGGTTTGCAACTAAAACCTCCAATTCATTCTCAGAGAGCTGAGAAAGTTTTAGAGAGCAAGTGAAGCTCTGTTAAAAAAAATAATAAATGCTCAAAAATTTACTAAGTATCAAACATTGCATTCCATTAATAATATAGAATGTTTTCTAAAAAATAAACTTACTGATGAAGAATACATGAGTTTCTCAAGCAGTAAAAAAATCATATTCTATATTACATGGAAAAATAAAAGAATGCCAAATAAAAAGAAACTTGCTAACCTACATGGGCATATCAAAAATCATAATGTATCAAGCAATGTACCAATTTCATCTGTTAAAAATCTCAGTTCTAAACATCTAAGAGATACTGAAATTTCTGTTCTTCAAAGAGGATTAAACTTTTCCATAATACCATATAATATCCCTTTATTAGATATAATGGCAGCCATTGAAGAAGTCACTCAAAAATTGCCTTTAGAAGAAGCAGCAAAATTACACTGAAGAATTAAAAAAACACTTGACAAGTAACAAAAATTGAAGACAACCATATCATATTATGAGAGGAAAGCAATTAAATCTTTTAAAGTAGATAAATCTATAATTATTCTTCCTGCTGACAAAGGTAATACAACAGTTGTAATGGATACAACTGATTATGACAACAAAAATACAAAAATTCCTCACAGCAGGCCAATATAGAAAAGTTGCAAAAAATCCAATACTGAGTACAGAAACAAAGTTACAAGCATTACCTAGAAAGCATCATAGAGTACTTCACTGATTCAGAAAAAAGTAAAATAACATAATATTTCAGCAAAATTCCTCATCTTTATGGTCTACCTAAAACCCATAAGGAAGCCCTATTGTTAGTTCTAGAGATTCACCTTGCCAAAATTTGGCAAGATTTCTTCTCAAAGTTCTAAGTCCTTTGGCATACAATACCCAGTCCTTTGTCAACGATTCTAGACACTTTGCAGAATAAATTAAGAACATGAAAAATTAAAGAACTGACTTACTGATAAGCTTTGATGTGGAAAGTTTATTTACAAATGCACCATGTGAAGAAGCATTGTCTATTGTAAAAAAAAGATTAAAGGGTGATAAAAGTTTACAAACCAAAACAGCTCTTCCTGTTGATAATATAATGGAACTATTAACATTCTGCATCAAAACAACCTACTTTCAATATAACACAGAATTCTTCCAAAAAAATCAAAAAATGGCTATGGGTATTGTCTTCCCTGATTAGCAAAATTTACATGGAAGAGTTTGAAATCTTAGACATAAAAACTACTCCATATCCACCTAATGTTTGGCTTCACTATGTGAATGATACATTTGTTGTATGGCCACATAGTTAAGCATTGCTACAAACTTTCTGAAAACACATCAACAATATATCACCTTCAATTAAATTCACAATGGAATCAGAACAAGGACAAAAATTGGCATTCTTAGATGGTCTTGTGACAAGACTCCCTCATGGCAAATTCAGAACTACAGTTTACTGAAAACCTACACATACAGGAAAATACCTAGCCTATACATCCAATCACACCAGAAACACAAAACATGGAGTTATACGATCACTATGGAACAGAGCAAAGGAAGTTTGTTCAGAAACCAGCGATTTGGAAAAAAAAGATCTATATTGTACCAACATTGTGTTGACACATAATAATTTTGTTTAAAAAAATTATTAAAATAAAAATCTTTCATCAAAGAAAACATAAGATTAAAAGTCTAAAGGTTTTATAAAAGAAGTAAAGAGTTTTTTTCTTATTATTATTAATTGAAATATAAGTTAAAAGTTTAAAAACATAAATCTCTTTTATTTAAGTTAAAGAAAGAAAAAAAAGTTCATCTTAAAACTAAATAGTGAATGGATCTCAAATTATATATGTGTGTGCGACTATAAATATAATGTATGCATATTAAATATTAAAAAATAAATGAAAGTTAAAAAATTAAAAAACACACAGCAATGGCTACTAAATAAAAATATAAAAACAACACATTTGCATGGCTACTAGTTAAAGGATCTCCAAAAACACATAATTAAAAGATTATCAAAGGAATTTTGAAAACAGATATATAGCTGGAGGATATCAAAATGACCACGTCGTATGTATAAATAGTCAATTTTTTATCAGACAGTTAGTTGCGTTTGAGATAACAGTTCAGTACAATCTATCAGTGAGTTATATCATTCAGCTTATTATATTTCCAGAATCAAGAATGCAGTGTTAAAACCTCAAAAAATATATGACTTTCCCCAGCCTGAAGTCCAATGAAAACAGCCAACCTACCCAATAAAAGTGATGCCTGCATAACAACCTGAAGCGACTCAATATTTAGTTGTCTTAAAGAAAATGGCTCGGAATAATCAGCATCAAATCGCCACAAGAAAACTTCAAATCTAACTGGTTAGAAATACTTCATTAGAAGCAGCAACCAGCAAGAAGTATCCATGTTCAAAATCCTAGGTAATAACATTTTTCTTATTTGTAAAGTAGCCATCACATTCATAAAGCTCCAAGAGTCAAGTTTAAGAACTCTATAGCATACATAGACGAACTATTAATATGTGTGTTTAAAATGGGTGTATTCATGCATTAGTATATTGATTTCATTGCATTTTAAATTTCAAATATTATTTAATGCTTTCTCATAAGATATTATAGTGTGTAAATTATAAATGTGTGTGTGTTATATTAGTTAAATAAGATTATAAATGTATTATAAAATAAAATTGAAAACCAGTTAAACCAAGCTAACCATGCAAGTAAGATCTTCAACGGAATGAACCTGGTACAAATGGTTTCTCCCAACATTGGGGCTGGACCTAAGAAACAATAGTAATTAAATACTTTGTCTCTTGGTTGAAATTTTTTTTAAGAAAGCTAAATTACGTATTGTAAAGTAGTTTAATTTTAAAAAAAAAGAATTGACCGAAAAATTTTTCTTTAAATGAAAAGAGATTTTGACATTTATGCTATTTAAAATAAATTATTCTTTTAAATTAAAGACAGTTAGATATTTTGGGTGGAGTTATGGCATTAAGAATGGGTAGAGAAAAAGGACAAGGGGGTGGAGTTGGTCGTATGTTCCATTTTAATAAGAAAATAATAAACAGTTTGTACTTAAATATTGTTTTAAAAATGGAAAAAGAGAAAGAAATATCTGAGATGCAGATGTTGATGAAAATGATGATAAAAATGATGAAAAAATACAAGAGTTTCAAGCAGAATTGAGGGAAGGATTGCAAGAAATCAAGCAAAACCAGCTAGAACTGAAAGCAGAATTGAAGGGAGAAATTAGGGAACTAAGAGTGGAAATAAAAGGTGAAATTACAGGAAAGGTAGAAAAAAATCAAGAGATCATAGAGCTAGATATAATTAAAGCAAGTCAGGAGTTGAGGTGATAAAAGACATGAAAATTGAATTAGAATCAGATAGTGTTGCAACAAATAAAGTAGGAACTAATGTAGACCAAGAAATAGAAGAGAGACATAAGATCAAGATAGAAAATAGTGCAGAAAAGTTTTCACAAAAATTTAAAAAGGTTAAAGTAAAAGTTCATGTTCGTTTTAAACGGAGATTTAAAACAAAAAGAAAGTGTAGGAAAAAATATTCTCAGTTTGAAGTAATTCGGAGTTTGTCTAGATATAAAAGTTTTCTAATTTACGAGGCAGAAAATAGGATGGAGCATGAAAGAGATAAAGTAATAAATTATAAGCGAGGGATAGACAAGAGGGGAAAGTTACTTTATATTACAGAGGTAGTAAGTAGAAAGAAAGAACCACCTGACAAAGTTTAAAAGTTAGTAATTGAGCGGAATATAAAAGTAAACGGAAATAATAAGGACCGGAAATGGACTTATGAGTAAAATAATTATTTTGACGTAGGTAATAAATCTGAATCAGAATGTCGCTAGTTAAAATTAAAAGTTAAGTTAAAATGAGGAGTTGTTTACATAAAATAATAATAACAGAGGCTTCATAAAATAAAAGATTTTTTTCCAGTCACGCACATAGTAAAAAGAAATGTTCGTAAATAAATAGGTCAAATTAATGATTTAAAGGTAAGGTTTGTAGGATTAAATAAATGAATAAAATAACGGAAATACATAGAATAAAATCAAGTTAGTCAAATAAGTATTTGTATAATAATGAAGAGCAATAAAATAAAACAGTTTTCTGAGTACACGCATGTTAATATAAGAAGATAAACAAATGGTTTAAAAGTAATACTGTAATATAAATAAATATGTTAAAGTAATAAAACAATGAGGATTGCCAATTCCTCTACAAGCTTTGTGTTAAATGCTTAGCCAGAGCCAGCACTTAAAATATCTGTCAGGAACCCCTCCCCAAACCCCTGACCATGGTTTCGTGCTTTGGCACTCCTCAGAGAAGTGTCAGGGTAGGTTCAGACACTAGATCTAAAAATACCAACCCAAAGCCAGCATTTAACTAAAAGTTATCTATTGAGTGGAAAATCCTCAATGTTTTATAATGTACAAGCTTAAGAGATAGGGCCATGTGATCTATGACTCTTATTTTGACTATTTATAGTCTCTGCCATAAGTCTTATACAATTTTTATATTGCTAAGACAACTACTATATGGTATGGCTGAAGATCTATCAACCCCATATAACTATTTGAGATGTATAGCTAGGTTTGAAGACATGTAGATGTCTGAAAATTTCAGATTTTCAACTCAATAGATAACTTTTAGTTGAATGCTGGCTTTGTGTTGGTATTTTTAGATCTAGTGTCTGACCTACCTGATACCTCTCTGAGGAGTGCCAAAGCATGAAACCATGGTCAGTGGTTTGGGGAGGGGTTCCTGACAGATATTTTAAGTGCTGGTTCTGGTTAAGCATTCAACACAAAGCTTGTAGAGGAATTGACAATCCTCATTGTTTTATAACTTACAAGCTTAAGAGATAGGGTCATGTGATCTATGACTCTTATTTTGACTATGTTAAAGTAATGTTCATGTGAATTTTAAAAATAATAATATTGTAAGATTAGGTTAATATAAATAATTATGTAAAATAATGTTTGTAATGGTTCAGGGGAATTTAAAAATAATATTGTAATGTTCATAAATAAAAAATAAGTTTTAGATAAGGATAAGTTAAAGCTGTTGGTTGGATAAAATTTAGTACCCCTAACGGACTTATCAGGGATCATTCCTCTTTTAAAATGCACACTGGGAACAACCAGAGTAAGTCGTAAGTCAATTTCCAGGAGAGAATTCCCATATCTCGTACTTCGTTTTCAAAGCATAAGACGAAATGGACTGTTGATGAATCCTGCCATTCGCAGCAACCTTTTCTTTATCAAAGTCTGGTCAAGAGAATCGGCACCTGAAGCTTCAGTTTTCATAAGTCAGTATAAGCCAGCGAATCTGCATCCGCCTCATCTCCAAAGATCTCTATGCCACAAATTTAGTTTGTCTTCATGGTCATTATCCAGGACTAAGACCATTGTAAGCAATGTTGCCAGCATTGAAAGAAATAAAGTATAATTGAAGATTGCCCTTAGCATGTAAAGTAAAAGATATTAAAAAGCAAACTTAGAAAATAATAAATTATTTAGAATTAAGAATTAAAGTTATCAGAGATAAAATGGTCAAAAATGACGCATTTTACTCTCAAATGGAGGGCAGTGTAATGTACCAAAATTGTGTTGGCACATAATAATTTCGTTTAAAAAAAATTATTAAAATAAAAATCTTTCGTCAAAGAAAACGTAAGATTAAAAGTCTAAAGGTTTTATAAAAGAAGTAAAGAGTTTTTTTCTTATTATTATTAAATGAAATATAAGTTAAAAGTTTAAAAATATAAATCTCTTTTATTTAAGTTAAAGAAGAAAAAAAATTCATCTTAAAACTAAATAGTGAATGGATCTCAAATTATATAAGTGTGTGCGACTGTAAATATAATGTATGCATATTAAATATTAAAAAATAAATGAAAGTTAAAAAATTAAAAAACACACAGCGATGGCTACTAAATAAAAATATAAAAACAACATGTTTGCATGGCTACTAATTAAACGATCTCCAAAAACACGTAATTAAAAGATTATCAAAGGAATTTTGACAACAGATATATAGCTGGGGGATATCAAAATGACCACGTTGTATGTATAAATAGTCAATTTTTTACTAGACAGTTAGTTGCATTTGAGATAACAGTTCAGTACAATCTATCAGTGAGTTATATCATTCAGCTTATTATATATCCAGAATCAAGAATGCAGTGTTAAAACCTCGGAAAACATACAACTTTCTCCAGCCTGAAGTCTGATGAAAACAGCCAACCTACCTGATAAAAGTGATGCCTGCATAACAACCTGAAGCCACTCAATATCTAGTTGTCTTAAAGAAAATGCCTCAAAATAATCAGCATCAAATCTCCACAAAAAAACTTCAAATCTAATTGGTTAGAAATACTTCATTAGAAGCAGCAAACAACAAGAAGTATCCACGTTCAAAATACTAGGTAATAACATTTTTCTTATTTCTAAAGTAGCCATCACATTTGTAAAGCTCCAAGAGTCAAGTTTAAGAACTCTATAGCATACATAGACTAACTATTAATATGTGTGTTTAAAATGTTGTGTGTATTCATGCATTAGTATATTGATTTCATTGTATTTTAAATTTCAAATATTATTTAATGCTTTTTCATAAGATACTATAGCGTGTAAATTATAAATGTGCATGTGTTATATTAGTTAAATAAGATATTTAAAATTAGGTTAATGAATGTTAATTAAAATAAATTGTCTTTTAAACTAAAACTTTATTTTGTCGGTCAATTCTTTTGCCACTATTTAAGTGAAACTATAATTTGTTATTGATTACAAGTAGCTGAGCTACTCGTGGGTATATCTTGGGTGTTGAATTAGTGGCTATTGTTCAAAGTGCATTATTTATCCTCTGGATAAGTAACTGGCACCCATGTTTATACAAAACAAAAAAGTGCTTTGAATGTGGTGTTGAATTCAACAGTCGAGAAGAAATTATGTCCTGGAAAGGTAATGTTAGTTATATATTTTATAGCTATCATTTGGACATACATACTCTCTGAGTATGTTCTTCTCTGCCTAAGGGACCGGTTCATTCATGTAATATTTATAATATGAGATTATAGATTTATTATAAATAAGTTAAAAATCAGCTAAACCAAATTTGCAAACTAAGTAAGATCTCCAACGGAATAAACCCGGTACAATATAGAACAAACTCTTATGACAAATGGTTATCCATCAGCTTTTATTAAGAAAATTTTAAATAGACAAAAAGAACCATCAAGAGAAAAGACAATCATTGGTACTGTAGTGTACCTATACATTCCAAAAATAGCAGACAAATTAAGGAAAATTTGTAATCAGTAAACCCTCAGAACAGCTTTCCAGAGCCATACCACCCTATGAGGAATTCTAACATCTACAAAGCCTAAACTTGAAATGATGAAAAAGAAAAACTGCATCTATGAAATACTATGTGAATGTGAAAGAACATATATTGGTGAGACCAGGTGTCCCATTGAAAAGCACTTGCAAAAACACAAACTGATGATTAGAAGAGGAAAAACAGATGTGTCTAAGATAGCAGAACATATATGTGCCAATGAACATATGTTCAATTGGAAAAATACAAAAATATTGGATGATAGAGAAGAAAAGATACAAAGAAGAAAATTTTAAAAAGCTGCTCACATGACAATGGCAAAAAATCTCATAAGCCAACCTAGTGTGACTATATATAATGTATGGAAACCACTAATCAACTTTGCTCTTAGGAAAAAGTGGAGAAATCAGGAGGAACCTCATAAATAAGTATATGAAATTTCTACTTACTGTTGTTTTGGCAGGATGGCTCAGTTGGTTAGAGCATTACCTTAAAATTCAATAATCAAGAATTTAAGGACCCAGGTTCGAATCCCATGCTAGTACTGTCACTAGTCAGGGCAGCAAAACCTGAAGAAGAGAGGAGAATAATACCTCTCAAAACTTTGTGCATATACTAATGTGTTTGATGTGCTATTACTAACAGCAGAATGTATTTGGAATATTTAAATAAAGTTACATTTTTCTAAAGACATTCAATACACATATTAGATGGTGGGAATAGTCCAATATAAAAATACAAATTTGTTAAACATGTTTCTGCTGCATTACCAGAGCTGAAATAAAAGTACCTGATAATAAATGATTCATTGTTATTGTTTTTACTAACATTTCTTCAAAAATAAACATTTAGCATAGAATTGCAAAGTTGTATTTTATATATAGTTGAAAATTAATAGTGGCTAACTGCCCTGACTTTTTTAAAAATTAAACTTTTTCATAAAAGTGTAAACTACAAAACAATACTCTTTGAGTACAAATTTTTGAAACATTGTGATAGCAAACATAAAAATACCCAGATATTGAAAACTTTTATCACATATTTCTGGTTAACATTTGTTTTGAAAACAAACCTTAACATGGAATTAAAAAATTTTAAACTCAATATATTATGCACAGTTGGGAAATAATAAGTATTAGAGATATTCATTTATAGCATAAGAGCAAATGTTTCGATCTGATCTTTTTACAAATCAATTATTCCATTAATGAATATGCTACAAAAATTGTAGTCTTTATCATATATTTTTGTGACACCATAATAGCTCATCTTATGCACAGTTGGGAAATAATAAGTATTAGAGATATTCATTTATAGCATAAGAGCAAATGTTTCAATCTGATCTTTTTACAAATCAATTATTCCATTAATGAATAGTCTTTATCATATATTTTTGTGACACCATAATAGCTCATCTAAAAATAAATAAAAAAGCTTTAGAATTTTTATATTTTGGAATAATTGTATTCTACTGTACATATAACTTTAATATTATACTAATTGTATGTTTAAAAAATTGGAGTAAATATTATGGTGATATTGATGAATTTTTGGAGTGCCCTGGATGGCTAAGGGAACTAATGAACACATTGTTGTGAAAACAGATGCACAAAGATAACTTGGAGGCAAGAAATGAAGAAGTTATACTACTTTGAACATATGCTAAATCAGGCAGACATACTGTTATGATTAGAATTGTGAATGGATCAAGAAAAGAAAGGTAACCAATATTATTATGGATGAGTAACATCACAACATGTATTGAATTAATTATATTAAAAACATGCAGAAAAAATTGAAGGAAAAGTGATCTGGCAGCAATCCATATTATTGCAGATGCCGAAATACAAGTAAAATATTCTTTTTCAAGAATCTTATTTCATTTTTATTTAAAATCTTTTATTGACATTTACTTCCATTATAAGTATAGAGTTTAGAATGTATAGTTAATCCAAGATTTTGATGAACTAAATAGGTATCTTTTTTTTTTTTTACTTTCACTCATTGATTCCTATAATAACAGTGGATAAATTCAATCCTGGAAAAAAAAAGATTGTGAATGGGGCATATTTTGTTTTGAATATGAGAAACTTCAATCAACTATTTTTTGATTTTTAGGATTCTTTAAAGTAAGATCTTTGATGTAAAAAAAAAAAAAAAATGAAAGAAGATTTATTATTTATAATTAAGATTTCAACTATAAATAATTTCCTTCTTTTCTGAGCTAAAGTAGTACATATCTGCTAATGAAAACACCCATAGAAAAGATAATTTTTTAAAAAAATATTCAGCTTTATTACTACTTGGCATGCTTTTACTATAATATGTATATCATATAAGCCATGAATATGATATCTATGTTATATTGCAAGCATGCTAGGCAGTAATAAAGCTGAATATTTTTTTTAAAAAAAACTACTTCTTCTGTAGATGTTTTCATTAACAGTAGTGTATTATATAATTAAATTTATAAAAATTTAATTAGAACATTAATTTTGATATTTCTTCCTTTCTTTTACTTCTTTATTATTATTCTAAATAAGTTCATTTATCTTTATACATTCATTTAAATGCAAAAACTTTTCTTTATTATTATTTATTGGCTACTGTCCAGCAGCTATTATATATATGTTCATATATATGAATATAAATTTAAACAACAATACTTTAACAGATTAATTTTTATACATATTCTGGAACTTTCAGACTTGTAAGATATATTTAAAATATAGTATTTTATATATAATAATTAAAAATTATGAATAAAAATTAATGTTTTATTACTGTAATTTGTATTCATATATTTGTACATATATTTTACAGCTCTGATAAAAACTGCTAAATTAAAACTATGAGGGCATATATATATATATATTGATTCCTTAAAAAATTTTGATGATAATCAAATGGATATTATAAAATGTCTAAAGGTTGGCCTATGGGCTGCTTGTTGTTGCATAAGTTTGCAATTTTATTTTGTCTACATATGACAGTAGTATTTTAGATATGTGTACTTTTAAGGATATTAAAATGTACAAAAAGTATGTGGATGATATTTTGTTTTGCAGAAATACCAATACTATAAATTTGCTTGTAGAGGAGTTAAATAATTTAAGTGACTTGAAATAGACTATTAAAAAAGAACAGGACAAAAGTATTAAGTATTTGGATTTACTTAAGTTGTATATCAAACCATTGCAAAAAAGAAGATATATATTGTAAATAAAAAAAAAAAAAACAATTATGCATAAGATGACAATATTTAGATCTTTTTTTGTTTCCTAAGGAAAAATTATGTCATTACAAGTGATATTTGCCAAAGAATTCCTTGAAGTTGATTATAATATTGAACAGATTAACCTTAATTTATGTCAATTTAAAGAGTTATAAAAATTTAAAGGCTTTGAAGATTGATAATAAAAAATGAAAATCTATTCCATAATATTTCAAATGCTCAAGTGAATTTTTTTAAGAATATATATATATATAAGAATGCGTTTAATGTTTCATTTCATGTTACAAATAACATTAATTCTAAAAGTGTCACATCTGTCAAGCAAAAATGTAATGTTGGGTATCAAATTTTTTGTGGATGTATGTTATATAAATGAATCGAGGTGTAGTATTAAGAAAATATTAAAGAAGCATGAATTGTTATACAAGGGTGTGAAAAGTAAAAAATAATAATGACTTAATGACTGCTTCAGTTTTCTTGAATTGTGAAAGGTCATGCAAATATAAATTTAAGTTTGAACTTGAAAGTATTAAGATTCTTCATGAAGAGAAAAACCCTAATAAAAAAAATTAAGGAGGCAATTTTAATAAATAAAATGAATATAATTAATAGATAAGTGGCTAACATTAAAACTGGGAATTCATGGTATTTGAATTGATGATGTTTGTTTCCATTATGCTTTTTTAATTCAATGGCAGTAGACTGTATATAATAGTTAATTACTGTTATATTTATTATTTTTATTATTTATATATCCAACAATTAGTTATACTTATTTCAGTACATCTTTCATCATAGCTCAATCCTAATACAATCATCCTTCATCCTAGTAGTTAGACCAATCTCTCTCACATACTTGATGCATTTTTTTAAACAACCAGTTCACTTCATTGTTTTTCTTGTGAAGTAAACATATGTAACTCATATTGTAATTTTTTACTTACATATACACTATTTTTTTTAGATATATTTAACTTCATATATATATATTATTTATCACAAAATTTTAAAGCAGTCATACTCAAACTGTGGCCCAACAAGAGACTGATGATTAAGCAGACATGGATGACACTTATCTTTCTCTTTTTCCTCCAAGAGAAAAAAAAATTGATTCTTCTTAATTAAGGAATAACCACTTATGATTGACTTTATATTTATTATTGATATATACTAATAATGTTAGTTGTCAATTTTTTAATTTTACAGATCTAAACAACCCACAGAGTAAGAACCTGTCTTTATTGTTAATGAGTAACTATTTGGATTTGACACAGTAATAAGGTTTTTTTGTTTTTTTTTTATATAAAATATAGAATTTTATTCAGAAATTTGGTTACAATATATGATAATAGTTAAACATAGGATATATTACATGATAATCAGGGGGATGAAAGCTCAATATTGATATCTTGTTTGACACTAGCCAAAAGGACTAATATGAAGCATATCAGCAAGGAACGAGTCTAGAATAGTATCTTGTTGATATAGTTGACCACGCTTGCATGTCTCATATAGTTCAGCGATAGGTCTAATCCTTTGTCCATGCTCCACATGACCAAGTCGACTCTTCATATTGGAGGTTACTTCCATAACAACTCAGGATCTGGTCAATAATCATGCAGAGCAAGATGAGTTATCATCAAGGGATGCAGGCCATTCAGCCTCAAATTACTCTCCAGGGAAGGAATTTCTATTCAGGAGTGAAAGGGACAAACTTTGGGGGCCAGATCAGTAACCTCCATGTAGAGTTATAGATGTAAGAAGGGGCCAAATTCTGGTCCCTTTTCTGAATTTTTTTCCATTTTGTTAATATAGAGCTCGAGTGGACGTTCTAGTGCATGATTAAAGGTGAGCCAGGACCGTATGTACCATAGTGTACAAATGTTATTATCCGTATCTCCGGGATGGATCCACATAATATGTTGTCAATGAGAGTCGACAGGGCAGGCATATTGTTATTTAACATGGAGGCTATAAGGATTCTGTAGGGGTGAAGGGAAACACAGTGGCAGAGGAGGTAAAGACAAGTTTCATCATGTTAACTATCAATTTTTTTAAATTCACAGATCTAAACAATCATGGGGGGGGGTGCCTTTATTGTTAATGAGTAGTTATTTGATTCTGATTTTTTTATTGAGACACTAATAATGTTAGCTGACAATTTTTTTATTTCACAGTTACAAACAACCATGGGAAGACGAATCTCCTTTTAACATTAATGAATAACCACTCACGTTTGATATTGATTTTTTTTATTAATGCATTAATAATTTTAGTTGTCAATATCCTGTCATAATTGTGCCAAATCTATTGTTTTGTACTTGAATTAGTATAAAGACAGGCACATAAAATATGTGTATAACATGGAATCTGGACTAGTCCATTATTTGAAGACAATGTGAGATATATGTTTATCATAAGTGATTTAAAAATCTAGCAGTTATTTTGCAATGTACTATTTAATATCAAACTATAATTTACATACCCACAACTACATCTTCAAACAACAAATGAAAAATATATGATGAAAATAGAGTTTTTCAAGATAATTCGAAAGGGGAATATTTTGTTGCATTAAATAAAAAAAAAACTCAGCAAAGCATTTGATTTATCCAGAAAATATCACTTGAAAAAAAATATAATACTTGACCATTATTATACCACAAAACATAAATCATTTAATGACCCCTTTTCTCATGGGTCTTTAATAAGAAGTGAAAATTAGCTTTCTTCAAAAAATCATTGCAACAACAACTAAATGTTATGTCAATGGTCATAATCATAAGAAATAATAGTAACACGAGCATCATATGAAATTTGTTACATACTTGGGAAAATATATATCTTGAAGTTGTGAAAGAATGTTTCATAAATATTTCTAATATATTATTTCATAAATTTAACAAAAAAAAAAAATCAAATATTATCACAAATTAAAAATCTATAACTCTCAGATTCTATCTGAATTTAGGTACCTTGAAGATATTGCAAAACATATTTCTTATAGCATAATAGAAGATTTGAAAAATTGAAAATATTTTTTGACTGTTGATTTTAAGAACCAACATTTCAGAAACATCACAAGGTGCCATTTTCATCAGCTATTGTACTGAACAGAATTCAATCATGAAGTTTTTTTTTTTGAAACCCCTTCCTGTGATGAATCAAACCAGAAGTAATGATTTTTTCAATAATATTAGTACTTTTTTTGGAGACTAATAATATTGAAATAAAAATAATAGTTTCCATGTGCACTGATGGATGTCTTTTAAGAATCAGATCCAAAAAGGATTTGTTTCCCTATTGAAAAAAAGAAATACAATTAAGAAATCTCGTATCATTTCACTGTTTCATTCACCAAGAAAACATGGGAGTACACATATCCATAAAAGAAGTAGATGTTGCGATGAAAACTTATCATAAACATTGTGAATCACATTCAAGCCCAAAAAATGAACCATAGAAAATTTTAAAAATCTTTGGAAAAAAATAAATAATGATTATGGTGGTGTAATTTGCATACTTTGGTACAATGGCCAAGCAGAGATAAGGTTTTGGATCACTTTTTTTCATTACAGCATAAAATTAGTTCATTCTTATAAGAAAACAATAAACTTTATAATGAGCTTAATGGTGATGGATGATGGTGTCTTATAGTTTTTTTATGTGACATCATAGGAAAACTGTGTGATATTAATATTAGTTTATAAGGAGAAAATAAAATTATTTCACAAATGGCAAATAAAGTATTTATTTTTGAAGAAAAACTAAGTATTTATTTCCAAAAGATACAAAATCAAATAATCCATCATTTCCCAATTTTACAAAAGCTAAGCAAGATGGTATTAACATTTCTTAAGAAACCTATACCATCATTTCAAATTATTTATCTAACTTATTGAAAGAATTTAAAAACACATTTCAAGATTTAAGAAATATTAAGAATTTCCTCTTACTTACAGATAATCCCTGGCACTTAGAAATAGCAACTATTACACACAATTAGCTGCATTTGGATATGATTATATTAGTTAACAAATCTGTTTAATTTAAAAGTGACAAAAATTTGAATGTCATTTTTAAAGAAAAATGGGAGAAAAAGGAGTATATGGAATTTTGAAAATTAGTATTTGAAAAGTGTGCACAGATGTTGCTCATGGTGTTCACAGTGACATATCTTTGTAAATCATCTTATTTGAAAATGAAATAAGTAAAGAATGTATATAGAAACAGGTTTACAAATTCACACTTTAAGAGTAGCATGTAACACTTATAAATCTGATTTATCTAAAATTGTTAAAAGTTTGTCTCAATATCAAAAATCACATTAATATTTTATAACGGTCAGAGTAGATGTGAAATTTTCCAGTCTTGCCATATCTGCACTACAGGGTGCCACTAGGCTACTTGAACCTAGAAAATTTATAGAGTAGGCAGATGCGCACTGTTAAAGATCCAACTTTTGCACATATATATTATTTCAACCATCAGCCCTAGTCACTAGCTCATGGAATAGCAGAGGTTTTAAAACTATATTTATTAAAATATATTTCAATAAAGATTTAAAAAAAAATTAGATCACTGTCAGTACTAATAACACAAAAGATTTTATTCACATATATATAGGTGATAACACACAAACTTGAAAAATAATTACTATAAAAAAATTGTTTCATATTTCATTATTATTATTATTATTATTATTATTATTATTATTATTATTATTATTATTATTATTATTATTATTATTATTATTATTATTATTATTATTATTATCATCTTTTTTTAACTTTAATTTTTAATCTTAGAATGTTGAGCATGGATAGGCCACCTAGACAACGCAGTTAAAAGATTTTCAAAACATTTGACTCCAGGCTAAAGGTCTGCAACCACGCCAACGCTCGCTTCCAAATATATATCCGCAACCAATGCAATGTGAACCTGTTAGCATCAAACCACCCTGACAGGAATGTGCATCTGACAGCATAATATTATTTGAGAAAACATGACCTTCATCCAGTACAGGAATGTAGGTCTGTCTGGCGAAGGAATCATGCATGTAATATAATAAAGAGAATAATGCTTAATATGGATGGGAGAGCAGTCTATCTTACTGGCTTATCATCCCAATCCATAGAGCTGGAATGGGTCAATGGTGCAGGAAATACATCTGCATCCATTGCAATGATATGACTGCCTCTTTGGGGTCATGCATTCAGTTGGGCTCATCGCCCTTATGTGCTAACACACTTCACATTACATTGATGTAAACATCCATATATCTCTCCACCAGCATTGACACAACTACGAAACAAATAGTCCGAAATCAAATCCTCTTTAAACTAACATATACTTAAACGAATCAAAGCAGCTATCCATACTCAACTTAAATTTAAGTCAATTTAATAATTTAATTCTTTAAAAAAAAATTAGTTTATAGTATTTAACCTATTTTAAAATTACATTGCATTCAACTTATTTTTTTCTCTTTTACACAAATAATATTTTTGACCTATTTTTAAAATCCAGTAATGCACAAATAATGATGGGTATATCTTTCAATTTTATGTTTGCAATCGCAAACCCCTACCCTATTACAAACAGACCTTATACTAAGCATAAATATAAAAAAAAAACAATACATATTTTAAGAGATTTCGTTTAAACTTTAGATAAGAATTTAAAATTGCAAAGTTTATAAAAAAATAAAGTTCTGGTTTGATTTGGAAAGAAAGTCTATAGTTCATATTTAAAGAAAATTAAAGTTTGGAGATTTTAAATTGAAGAGTTTATATTTCATATTTATAATTTATACTTTCCTTTCTCTGTACTTGTTCCTTTGTGACAAAGATCTGAGTTTACGCAAGGGCCATTTCTTGTGGATGATTTTATGAAGATTACTGAAGACGTTACTAGTGGTTCGATGCTTCGGCTGGCCAAACCGAAGGAAGCGATTAAAATAGATTACATTTTTGGTAACAGTGACTATAGCTTTTTAATTTTTCAGCAACGCCGACAGGTTCAAAATTCTAATCTTCTAATTCTCTAATAAATTATTTCTTTTGGATTTTTCTTTTTATAGTTCTCAGGCATCTTATCTCTGGAATGCATGGATCCATCAAACATATTCCCTATCTGTATTTCATTGGTTCATTGAGTTTGTGGCTAGGTAGATTTTGGGTTTGTGACTAAGTAGATTTTGGGTTTGTGGCTAAGTGGATTTTTCCACTGAGGTCTGTGTCCATATCTTTGGGCAGGAAAAGCAAGTCTTTTGTTTCTACTCCTCGACTCTTATCTATTTCGTAACCATTTTCTTTTCAATAGTCATTTTGCCCCAAGGATCTGTTTGTAATTTTTATTTTTAAGATTAAAAACTCTCTCTGTTATTTTTAAAATCAAAAGGTTTTTATTATATTTTATTTAAAGATTAGAATCTTTGCTTCGATTCTATAATTTTTTAAAACTTATCTTATTTCAATATTTAAATCAAACATATTAATAAATTAATAATTCATTATTTGTGCATTTTGAACGTTTGCGCTTTTAACTCAGTATTAGATATTTACAAAAATATTAAGTATTAGAATTTAAATGTAACGTGTATATATATCCCGTTACAATTTAAATAAATTTTGGATCAAGTAAAGATTTTTATGTTTTATTAACCTGTTAATTATAAAGATATGCATGAATTGAGAAAGTCAGATATTTTTCTTATGACATTAATCAATTGCCAACCACAGATTTAGCATGTTGCAGCCTGCTTAATATAGAAAACAAATGTATGTGGCCTGTGAAATGTTCTGAAACTTTCAGATTTGCAAGCCATATATATAAAATATAAATTAAATGTAATAATTAAAAATTACATAAAAAAATTAATATGTTATATTACTGTTATTTGTATTTGTTTTCATAGACATGTACATATACTGATAAAAACTGTTGGATAGCCAAAACTGTTAATTATTATAATAATATAAAGATGAAATTTTGTATTAAAAGTATATAAAGAAAAGTTGATTTATTTAAGAACATTATTCAGTAATGCACAAATTGAAATGTGTGTGTGTGTATATATATATGCAGTAAAGTATTTTTGAATAGGTTTGAATTAAAAAAACAACTGTCCATATAAAAAAATATTGCGTCAGTCAGATGTTATGACAATTCAAGAAATTATGATATGATTCCATGACCAAAAAAAGTTGATGATGAATTGGGGAAAATGATACAGGCATCAATGATGACTTGAAAAATCAACACACTCCTGTCAATAAATTAGACATAGAAGGCAATGTGAAATGATATAATAAGTATCAATAAATTAAGAAGATGAAAAAGAACAAACAATACATAGAGTTTTTAAATAAGACATTTTAATGCTGATGTATGAATATAGTAAGACTTCCTTAAAATATGTCATGCTAAATATGCTTCAATATATGAATAAAACTTCTAAGTTGTGTGACTTGTAGTTAATTAAAGAAAAAAATACTAGCCTAAATTATCTTAGACATATTATATGAGATAATACAGATAGATTATGGTGATTCTTTTTGAAGTCTCAAGAGTTTAGATAAATATTTAAGGCCTCAAAAATATAAAGTGTCTTCCTATTATTACCCAGTCTAATTAGAACAATCAAATTAGATATTGGCAGATAGAAAAAAGTTTTCAAGTACCAAATCTTGAGGCTAATTATACTGTATAAATTAAAATTCTGTATGTAGAATAAGACTGAAAAATTGTACCTTAATTCTTCAAATGAACACTATTTAAGAAACTATAGAGAATTAGAACGCTCAAAAAAGGGAATAAGCTAGGGGTCATATGTAATGAAAAACTGTGAATTATAGTTATGGCCAAAAATGATTTGATACTATAATAAATGATCATATAGAAAAATAAAAAATAAAATCATCAAAAAAAAAAAAATAGAATACATTGCATGTTATGAAAAGATTATTAAAATAAATAAATAAATAAATTTATTCATAATATTACAATTATAAAAAAAAATGCAACTTTCCCCAGACAAATGTAATATAAATATAAATTATGTTCTGAAACATAATCAAAGGAAAAGCTATAATTGAATAAGTGTTTTCAAGGGCTTTCTATGTACTCATACTCATAGCATTAGAATTATTTGAAAAATTTATTTACAAAAGTTTTAAATTTCTTGATTTTATATTTACAAAATTAGAAATAATTTTCTTTATATAATAATTCAGGATGTACTACTATTTTGGTTTATTAATGCACACCTTTTTTTTTTTTGTATTTCAAAATTAGTTACTAATAGTACCACAGAGCAGATATTATTACTTTTAAAACAATAAACTGATTCAGAAAAATCCTATGATTGTAAGTTCACATCATTCTATAATAAGTGGATACTTTTAGTAAAGTTTTATTGCTTTTTAATTGTGACATATTTTATGATCAAATGTTTAAAAGCAGAACTCTAATGAACATAAACTTTTTGCTTTAAATGACTGACATGGTTCAGAAGATAGATTTGTCTTGCCAAACAGATAAATTCATTATGAATGATAAAAAGAAGTTCTAAAAGAAATTTTAAGTCTACTCCTGATAATACTAAAACAATTAGGAAGCACGATAGTTTATTTCAGAAATTGAAATTGTTTAATGGTAAGAATTGAAGATTAAAACAATTATATTAAATTTCCATAATAAGTTATGTTTGTTGCTTCATGAAAGTAGATAAAGTGGAAAATTTTTTAAAGTAACCCCAACTGGTTCTTCAGATTTTAAAAAAAAAGTAATGCATATTACAGAAAAGAGAAAATAATAACATTATTGTTTTTGTTGTTATTTTTAATAATGTGTTTTAATGAAATGTATGAAATATAGGTTATTAATGGAATATTACTGTGTTAATAAAATAATACATGTTAAAAAAGGCATTGCGCATCCTGTACGACAGTAGTACTAATGTGTAGATTTAATGCAATATATAATAAGAGATAAAAAAAGGTCTAATTTGCATAATTGTAAATTTCACTTAACAGCGGAATATCTAGCCCCCATTTCGTTATTAATATAAAATATTATTTATATTTATTAGCATATATAATAAATATTCAAATAATTGTTCATGATAAAAATATCACCTATGATTTATTCAAAATAATAATTACATTATTATTATCAATAATAGTCCTTTTTTACACATTAATTTCTTAGCCTGTTTTCCTAAATGAGTTATTAGGCCTAATAACTATTTTTAGAAGAAGTTGATAAATGTACGCACATTTATGTATATTTATATAATAATTAAACATTGCAATAAAGTTTTGGACTTAAAAAATAGAATACCTTTTTTTTTTCCTTAAAGGAATAAAAGTAAATTATAAAACATTTTCATCATAAATTATAATTATATATAAAATAGAACTAATTCAATTTGATATGAGCTAAAAATTAAGTATAGTATTTTACAAAATATTTCATAATGAAGTTCAAAATTTTTTAAAAAGTGTGAGAGTTAAACAAGAGAAGTTTTAATGACTCTTATATAATAAGTAATCTTATTTTAAATTATAGGTTTAATATTGTTTTCCTTTTTTTAAAAAAAAAAAAAGACTAACAAGAATAAATTAGTCAAAGAGCTGCAACATTTTTCTTTTTAATTGAGTATCCTGATTTCTCACATTGAGTGGCTCTCAGCTGTTGCACAAGTATACTAATCCTCAATTACAAGATTTGGATCTTTATTGTCTTGCATGACCAAGGGGCGTCTGCGACAGCCTCAATTTATTGGTCATTTGTTATATTTTCACACAAACTCCTGCCATTTTCAATGATGTCTCCAACCAAGAGTAAGGCTTAACTTCATGCCCACAATTTGTGGTCGCCAGGCTGAGCCAAATGCAAGTTGGCCAGTATTAGCAGCAGTTGCAGTGATCCCATTTCACACTGACAATATTAGAGATTTAACTTCATTTGTAAAGGCTCAAGAACTGCAAATTATAGTTCCAGCAAAACAAGAGTAGTTAATTAAAACATCATAAACTCATATCAAAATTTCTTTAAAATGACTTCCATTAAATGAGTAAATGTACCTATATTAATGAAAACTTCAATCAATAAATATTGTATAATTAATTATGCTGAAGTCAAAGACTTTTTTTATAGTGTACAAGGATGCCAGATGGCAGCAAAAAAAAAGAGATGCATTTAAGTTTATATTAAAAATCATATACATATAAACTATTGTTTATTAATTTTATTCATTTACATATACCATAAAAGATTTTAAAAAATCTAGTTATTAGAAAATTATCGGTATTTTATGGGGGTAAAAAACATATACATAAATATACATCTATACATAAATCACATATTACAAATTAACTGAAAGGAAACTCTTTGATTCCTCTTGGAGGCCTTAAAGGAAGCGAACAGAGCAAATTCCTAATATCCACTCCATACGTTCTTGTTCTTGCAGCTATTATTACTATGTGATTATTCATATAGTATACGAACATGGATGGGCTGCTCACAAATACGCATTAGCCGGCGTGGTGAGTTTATTGGCTTTTTACCACTTAGTTTAAGATCAAGAAACACCACGGTCTTTCTTCTCAGTTGCCTGGTAAGGCAGAATGAATGTATGTGCAAATGATAAGTAATTTTCCAATAGATATATAAAATCATGACAGACAAAAAAAAATCATGGTCCTTATTCCCAGGAGGCAAAGTCACCAACCAAGGCAGCAGTTGGTGGCCGAAGAAGAAGGTGCTAAGAATCCTCTGATTGTCGACCCAGGCTTCCATTTGACGATGACTTTTTATTTAGGTACTTACAACTACAGATCACTTTCAAGTGAAGGAAAATTGCAAGAATTAGAAGAAGAACTGTCTTATATTGAAGCTGAAAATCTGTTCTGCAGATTTGTACTTCACTTAGTGCCAATTATATGAGCACTAGAACCAGTTTGAACCCGAATTATATATAAATTTAATAGGCAATATGGATACATGAACATTTAGTTCATCCACCAATTCAACTTGCACACGTGTATGTGCGTATGAAAATTAACATTTGAAAGTTATAAAATTTTGTAATTTTATTTCAATACTTTTCTAACCAATGTATATTATATACATTTTGTAATTTTATATTTTGCAAGTAATAATTTCTATAAAATAAAATTGTCATTTAAAAGATTAACAATAGTATTTTGGAAATATATTGCTAGTAATTTATATAAAAGTAAAATTGTCATTTAAGAGACAATCAATAGTATCTTGGAAATTTATTACTAATAGTTTGTCTAAAAGTAAACTGATATTTAAGAGTGAAACAATGCAACCGGCCACCCTTAAAATTTTGCGGGCCACTGTGTCATTCTAAAAGATGCATGGAAGGTTATAAGTGCGAGAGGCTCTTCAATTATTTTGTTTAACCATTATTCTGGTCTTTTTCATTACCATATATGGAAATGAAGGTCAACTTCGAATCTCAACCAAGCGTCTGCGTTTGAGGCAGTGGCCAGTATTCTTTAAATATTTGCTTACGTATAAATAGCTAAATTTTATATATATTTTGGCTTTTGTCCTTTTTGCTCTGTTCTAATATCATATATTTCACGCAAGTTTACGTTGTGCAGCAAATCATAGTGGGGTGAAGGAGATCGTTCGCTTCCCCATACCTCTGGGAAGCTTAGCTAGCTCACTATGCCATGGTCTGAAAGATCTAGACCAAATACATGGACTGTTTAGTGATATGTTTGTCTGAAAGTGAATCTTCAATTTCTAGCAATGCCTGTTTCAAACCCAAGCCAGCTTATGATCATGATCCACCGATTACCTACATCATCATGTTCTCAAGCCCAAGGTAATATCTACATTTCCGTCAGCTAATGAACTCTTAATTGATAAATTATTCTGATTCTAAACTACATTGTGCGCCTTTGTTTCTTTTTACTTAATTTTTAAAGCTTTTATATAAATGTTAATAATATCTGTGAAACTTATTCTAATGCTATATAAATTCTTATGTTTTGGTGCAGCAATTTGGAATTAATTTGATTTTCTCTTATTTTATTATTCTAATTCATTTTAATATGCCAAAAAGATATACAATCTAGCGAGTGAATTTAAACCCACTGCCAATAGTTTTCTCCTATTAAATTATGGAGATGTAAATTTCCTTTAAAGTTCATTGTTATAAACTCGCTCGGTTTTATACAATTTATTTTACAATAATTTTAATCTTTAAATGATCGGGAGGTCTTAATATTTATGTTCAATCACTATCTCTAACTGAAAATTAACCCTCATCTAATCACTAAAGTTGTTTTATCATTTTATGTAATTAAATCTCACCAGAAGTGAATTTAATTACTTTATTTTGTAAGTAATATAAGTTCTCTGTACAATGATCACTTATAGAAATATAAGGAGTTATTTTGGAGGTATTGGAGAGAGCAATTTATTCCTTTTTAGTTTTAAATTCTGATCTCTTAAGTGCCTTTTATTAATCCTTAGTTAAGTGCCCAGCATGGTTTGTGTTTAAGTATTCCATTATGCAGGAGAGCATCATATAATAATCAGGTGTTTATAAAGTTACCGTGGTCGTTAGTGACACAAACTATTTATCTGTTTTAGGTGTTATAGGTATATCGTTGCAATCATTACTTATGATTTTCTTGCTTTGTCATGTATTTTGGGATCTTCGGAATGACCAATCTCACTCTCAAAATAGATACATTTTCTACTCCGGATCTTCTCCAGGCACCTCCAATGAATAAGTGTATGAAAAACATACGGATGAACCATCCCAACATGCAACGTGTACCACTGTTCTTCAGAGATATGACCTTGGCTATTGTGCAGCATACTCCTTTAGTACAGATATGACAAAGCCACTCAAGAGCATCTTAAGTGACCACCTCTCTATATGCGATTGTGAGCGATAACCGGATACCGCCTTTATTATTTATTATTGAGTTGTCTCTCTACCTGCAACACTCTCTGTCAGTCGTAATTATATGTTATTCACCATCCATTCGATTTAATTTTCTAATTCAGGTTACGAATTACAGCTTCTTTTAAAGTGAGTTATTTTACTCCCACACATGTGAGTGATCTCCCAAATATTGCACACTTTCCAAATCACACATCACCTTATCCATATATATCTAATGACTAATAAAACTCATTAGTGTGAATCTATAATATATTAAATGAGGGTTAAGCTACAAGATATTTTTGAATACCTAATTAATTTATCTGATCCTTGGCATATTAACCACACCACCATATATGAACGGCACAAACTATCCTTGTTTTATATATGTAGTAATTGCACTAACTAACTTTATGTAATAACACAAAGATTTTCTGTATTTATGTAAATTCCATGATTTATTGACTTCATCCATAAAGTGTGTGATTGCAAATTAAACCATAATCAAATTTATAACTACCATTGTACAGACATTCTACACACCTATTTTGTTTGTTACCATATTTAATTAGGTAATAAAATTTATATTATATCATTTCTCTGTCTTCTCACATTTGATCATTCATTGCCGGAATCTCTAGTATGACTGTTTGATTAAGTTATGTTATTTCAAATTGAATGAAAGATTTTATTAATTAAACTCCCTTTGTGTAATATATATTAATATATTAAGCAATAGTCGGCACTGTTCTTTAAGTATTATATTTTGTAATAAGCATTAGCTAATTATTTGAAAATTATTGATTCCTAAGTCTCTTTACTCACCCTGTTCTCATTGCCGGGTCTGGAGTAGAGACTCTGGAGCATGGGCAAATAGGTTAGCATTTAGTATTGTTCCAGACCTGTGTATCTTACACATGCTAGATTGCTATAGCTTGCTTGGATTCTAGGTCTTATTGAATGAACACACAATTTTTCCAGTACAATATTAAATGGGACATTATTGGACTTTGTGAAGTTAGAAGAAAAGGTGAAGAGACAATTAATTTAAAAAGTGGACATGTTCTCTACTATAAAGGCACAAATATTGGAAATACAATTGGAGTAGGATTAATTATAAATAAAAAGTGGAAGAACAACATTGTGGTGATTGATGGTGTATCGGACAGAGAGGTAAGATTAGTTATACAACTTAATACCAAATACCCAATACAGATAATTCAGATTTATGCCCCAACAAGTTCTTATAGTGATGAAGTAATAGAAGATTTTTATATGGATGTACAAAAGGCTTTTGATCAGTATAAACAAAATTTTAAAATTGTTATAGGAGACTTTAATGTTAAAATTGGTAAACAAATGAAAGATGAAGGTGTTCTAGGTAATTTTGATTATGGTAATAAAAATAAAAGAAAACATAGACTTGTGGAATTTGCAGGAAAAAAAAAAACTATTTTACATTTTGAATTCTTTTTTTGAGAAAAATGTTAAAAGAAAATGGACATGGAAGCATCCAAATGAAGCTACAGTAGAATTGGATTATAATTTGACTAACAGAAAATACATATTTCAAGATTGTAATGTTCTTAATAAATTTAACACAGGAAGTGATCATCGATTAGTAAGGTGTAAGATATGTGTTAATGCAAAACTAGAGAGACAAAAATTATTAAGAAAAACAACATTTACAGTTGATATTCCTAATCTTCAGAAACATTCTAATGAATTTAAATTAGAACTTACAAATCGGTTTCAAATATTAGTAGATTTTGAACATGATTCAAATTTGAATGAAATTAATAAGAAAATAACTGATACACTTTTAAAAACTGCAACAAAGATAGCTGGTAGAACAAAGCAACAAATGACCAATAAAATTTCTACTGAGACTAAAGAATTTATGAAGAAAAGAAGGAATATGAAGATATACAAAAATGATGCATTAAAAAGATTGAATACCTCGAATTTTGTAAAATGGTGTGGATATAAGGACTGTGAACTAGCATGGAAAGCTGTAGAAGAGCAATAAAAGTCTCAAGAGTATAAAACAACATTTTGGTATTGGTAGGAAATTTATATCTGCAATAAGAAAAAAATATGGAATTATTACTAAAAAGAGAGATATCATGAAATGGGTAGAAGACTTTTATCAATAATTATATAGTAATAAAGAACAAGTATCTCCTATATCTATTATATCTTCCGAATTGCCCATAATTTTAAACGAAGAAGTGAGACATGCAATTAAATTTATAAAGAAAGGAAAGACTCCACTTAATATTAAAAGAATCAGGTGAAGAAATAGAATTTTTTTTAGCAAAGTTATATACCAAATATCTAAATGATAAAGATATAGCAGATGATTGGAAGAATGCAGTATTAATATTTAAAAAAGGTGCTAAAGAAGATATTAAAAATTACAGACCTATCAGCCTTTTACCAGTTTTATACAAAATTTTTACCAAGATAATTAAAACTCATCTACATAGAACACTGGATTTCCACCAATCAAGCGAACAAGTTGGATTTAAGAGTGGTTTTAGTACAGTAGATTATATCCAGGTATTGAGAGAAGTTATAGAAAGGATGAGTTGTCATTATGCTTTGGATTTGTAGATTACGAAAAGGTATATGATTCTATAAACATTTCTTCAGTGATTAAAGCATTGGATCATCAAGGTATAGATCCAGGATATTGTCATAATTTAAAGAATATTTATAAAAATGCAAGAGCAACAATTAGATTACATAATGATACTAGGAAAGTCAACATTGAGAAGAGTGTAAGAGAGGATGACTCCATATCTCCAAAACTTTTTACAGCAGTGCTACAAGAAGTATTTTGTGGATTAAAATGGGAAGCTAAAGAGTGAAAGTAAATGGGGATTATTTAAGTCATTTAGATTTCGCAGATGATGTAGTTGTTTTTTGCAAATAATGCTTTACAGCTGCAGGAAATATTGCAGGAGTTATTAGATGAAAGTAGGACTAAAGATAAATGTTAAAAAGACTAAAGTAATGTTTAATGGATTTTCTCAAAATATGAAAATAAAGATTGATTATAATGAGTTAGAAAAAGTTAACAGTTACAAATATCTTGGTCAGATTATTAATACAGATGGAAACATAATGGATAAAATTAATCATAGAATTCAACTTGGTTTATTACTTTTGAATCTACGACTTGGGCACATAACAGAAAAGCAATATAATGAGATATTATTTTATATAGAAAAGCAATATAGAAATTTCAAACCACTCAACAAAGTATGGAGATATGTATATTGACAGAAAAAAAACATCTACGTGAGAGAATAAAAAGATATCAATGGCATCACTGAAAAAATGAAGAGACTGAAATGAATCTGGGTGGATATCTGGATATATTGCTAGGAGATATGGTAACAGATAAACAATTAAAATCATAACTAAATTCTAAGAGAATGTAAAAGTTCTAGAAAGGAACCACATATAATATGGATAAAACTAGTAACAAACTTCATATAATAAATGCTGATCATGTGATGTTTGGTGATTATGATATAGATAGATGAAATATGGATTTGATGTGAAGAGAATATGAATCAGAGAAATTAGATTAAATTTGGTGAAAGTCTCTTCTGCAATAGATTGATAATACTTGAAATTGATGCTCATGATAATATTTATATATTATTTCAAACTTTAAAAAAATGTGTCATTGCAGAAATATATTTTGTATCAGAATTATGATTTTTTGACGTTAGATGTGATAAAATAACAGTTCAAAAAACAATGCAGCCATAAAAAAATAACATACTTTTATGGTGTTGATTAGGGAATCAAAGAAAACAAATAATAGATGTGGAAAATAATACATGTTTGAATAATAAATCAAGAGTTCATTATATATACATACTATGTTGACCGACAAAAAATATTTTCTTCACTGCAAAGCCTCATTCTATAAAATTCCAAGTTTAAATCCTCATTTTCTACTTTGTTTAATGCAACAAACAAATAACAGATTAAATAAACAAAAACAATATATATTTTTTCGGAGACCTAGCCGATTAAATAGACAAAATAATACACTTTCAAAAAACTATTACTAAAATAATGATACCGTGTTTCACTTTTTTCATTTATCATTGATAATTTATAATTGTATAACTAAATATTATATAAATTTATTTCTTGTTATATTTTTTAATAGTGAATGAAGAGCATTTGTAGAATTATTTATAGGAACTACCAGCCAAGACAATTAGACAAACTTTAGTAACTAAATGAAATGCAAATTTGTTATATAGTACATTTTAAACATTCATAACATTTTGGTAAATTTCTTATATAGCATTTTAGTTTGTTCTATCATCATTTATTACCTGAATAGAACAAGTTTCAAATATATTTCACTTTCTTCAAAGAGCCCCCTTTTTTCAGCTTTTTCATTTTTTTTCCTCCATTCCAAAAGCTTAATATAATAACCTCAAACTATTTTTTTTTTCATAATGATTTTCTCTCTAAGCAACATTGAATATTCCTGATTTGTTCATAATATTAATTCTATATCTATTCCTACAAGCCTTGAAATGTTTCTGTGTTTTCCTATGATCATGTTCTAGTTGTATTTTTATATTGGACTATTTCCATCATCGAATATGCATATTGAATGTCTTTAGAAAAATTTTATTTTATTTAAATATTCCAAATACATTCAACTGTTAGTAATAGTACATCAAATAGGTTTGTATATGCACAATGTTTTGAAATTGATTATTCTCCTCTCTTCTTCAAGTGCTGCTGGCCTGGGTCCTTAGATTCTTGATTATTGAATTTTAAGGAAACACTCTAACCAACTGAGCCATCCTGCCAAAGGCAACAGTAAGTAGAAATTTCATATACTTATCTATGAGGTTCCTCCTGATTTTTTATTAAATAACTTATTAAATGTGGGAGCACACGAAGTCTATATCACATTCAATATCCAAATTTGCCTTTCTACCTAAAAAGCTACTAATATATTTAAAATGAACTACCTTTTCAAGCTGATAACCATCCAACAAAAATTACTAAGATTTTTCTTTCACCTTGGCTGATAAAATATCCAATTTAAACCAATAATAATTTAAATTTTATATAAGTTGCATTCAATATAATAAGAACATTATATGTGTCATCTTTTGAATTGATAAGAATAGTACCATAATCACCTACATGCTACAAAGAGAAAATGAAGTTTTTCTTATTTACTTTTACACAATGCAAATTAAAATCCCACCAACAAATCCATATAATTTTATATCTTCTTAGCTTCTTGAAGCTGCCTATAAACTATTCCAAAGACAACTATTATAATAAAAATAAAATACATCTGGATCTAAAATACAACTTTAACATTAATTTTCATTTTAAACACTTCTGGTCTTCCATTACTAATAAAAACTATCTCTCATATTAGTAGCTACATAATATAAATAAATTTCCATGAACAAAAAGTTATTATTTTCTAATAACTGAATCCAGTACTATTTTAGATCTGAAGATATTAGACGCTATACTATCTTAAAAATAATTTTTAACTGTCTATCATAGAAGTATAGCCTTATCTTATTTATAGATTATGAAATTGGGCAATGTATTTCTCTTGAAACTCCTAAAACAAGGTAATGAACCCAAGACAGTTTACAATGTAACACATATAATATCAATGATTATCACACAAAATTGCGCAGAAATATGAGCTTGTCGGGATTCACATAAGATTTAAAATTTGTCAGAAACTGATACTCTTTTTATAATCATATAGATTAGGGTTCCCAACCTTTTTGGTCCCTGTACCTCACTGCCTTTTGGTAAATTATCTAGTATTCCCTATTCATTACAATAAAAAAGAAATGGTAATAAGTTTTCATAAAAGCTTCAGTCAGCCTTTTTGGTTTTATATCCCCTTAGCTTTTAATAAATCATCTGATATTCCCTATTCGTTATAATAAAAAAACGTACAGTAATTAAGTTTTCATATAAGTTTTATTCAGTAAATAAACCTTACCAGGAATTTTGAATTACTAAACCATGCAGAAAGTAAACCATCTGTGCAACTTCATTGTATCCATGTCCTAAAAGAAACTGAAATGTTGCTGTGTGGCCAACAGACAATACCAACATGGAATAGTCCGAAAATATTGACAACAATTCTTTTTGGAATATATTAATAGCATGCTATTCACTGTACCCCTGGATAAACTGCCCATAGCCTCTGGGAATATAAAGGACCTCAAGTTAGCAATTCCTGATCTAGATAATGTTATTTTATTGGAGTATTTCCTATAAAATGTTCATAAATTATTTTGCAAAAATAAATGTTTTTTTTTTTTAATATACATAAAAGCTCCTCTTCAGAAAGCAATTTGATTTCTTCAAAAAATGTACCAGACCTTGGAATGACTTCAGTTTTCAAGAATCAATTAATTCAATTAATTTACTGAATAACCTTCTTTCAAGTTTATGATCGATAAAAAGAATCACAAGTTTGGATAAATTGAAGGGCTAGTTCTATAATAATGAAATTGTGAAACAAAATGATACAATTATCCTTTTTTTATATATTAAATATAATAAGCTTATTTCATATTTATATTCACTATTCCTATTTTAAACTCCATTTCAAAACTTTTTACTGTACAATCTTATATCTTTTTCCTAACTATTTAGTGTAAATTTCACAAATTATACATTTCTTTATAATTTGGATTCTAAAAAAAAAAATATGCAAAATTATCTTTACTGTTTCTTTATTGATAAGTTTTAATATTACTCTCTTACAAATATATTTATGAACTATTAAGTTATTAAGCACTTTTTAAATTCAAAAATACTTTTTAAATTTTCTGCCAAATAGAAAAACTCTACATACTGTAATGGTCAGATTTGTACAATCAGCAAAACTAATCTTAGAAACCAAGCAATGATCACTAACTTGTAAGTCTGTGTGTCTATAAATATTACAACATACAATACAAAATCAACCCTCATTACTTATGCCACTATTTCCACATGACTACCGCATCTGATGTTAGTATATATACCCTTTTTCTTATATTCTGCTAACATCAAGGAAATACAACTCTTAAAACTAAAAATAAATACTAATTGTGATAAACAAGACCCAAATGCGAGAAATTAGATATTTATAAATGTATTAGTAACAATAAAACAATAGTGAACTAGATTTAAGCTTCTGATAATATTAAGTTTCTTGCAGATAATAAAAAAATAATTAGCAAATAAACAGTTTAATTATCACTAATTACATCAAATGAATGAACTACATATTTCATATTTCTTTATAATTTCCAGGCTGGACATTCTATGATGGTTTAACTTTTTAATTAATGAATGAAGCTAGTAGTATTTATATAACTATATTAAAATTATAATCATTAATAGATTACTGCAATGGACTTACAATATGATTGACTGCATGATTGCAAGATCAAGCTTTAAAAATTCATTTTAAAAAATATTGAATGTGGTGCTAGGTTACGTGTAAACTGAATTACATCCAATGATGAAACAGAGGTGGCCATATCCAGCAATTTCAGTGGATAGTTACAAGAAGCAGGAATAAATCTTTGTTCCTACAACCAGTAATGAACTTATTACTATCAAGCAAGAAATTTGTCTGCACTGATAATAACATTAAGAACAACAGTGAAGATCAACTGAATATGTCAATATGAGAAATACATTTGCCTTGGCATGACCATATCCAGAGTACTCGGCCAATTTATTTCCACAAAGCAGGACTGCTCATCTGCTTGCAGAACAAATATATGAATTTAAAAATATCTATATAAATAACCCAGTATCACAATTTAACTAAAAAAATGGGAAATAAGTAATTCTTCATTATGAAAGCCTGGAATTTACGATGATTACTAAAAAAAACAAGCATGAGTAGCCACATTATAAGTTTGAACAAGTGATCACATATTCGTTTACTTGGCTAAATTAAGTCCTAAATGTTTCATCCAATATAAATACTTAAAAACAATAAAGATAAAAAATTCCTGCTTAATTGAAAGTCTATACTAGAGATCATACTCACATACATTAAGAAATGTAATATACGATAGCTAATGAGGTCAGTAATTGACATATAATTCTCATGAAACATTTAAGGGGCTAATGTAAATTGAATGACATGTATATATATTTGTCCCTTCAAAAAAATACTATAAATTAACCTTATTTTTAACATTGTTTTTAAAACCAGTTCAATTAATTTTTATATTTGTTTATAAAAAAAATTATATCGATAATTGTAAAAATAAAATTTCAATTGAAATGTATGACTTGATATATTTTTAAAAATCAAAATCTTCAAACCAGGTGAAGAAAGGGGGATTAAAATGTCACTACACTTTTAATTGATTAGCTTTCTTGTAAGGGAAGAGAGAAGTCGGGGGGGGGGGAGATGAATCTTGGAGTTTAAGAGATGAAAAAATATTTACAAATTAGCTCTCTCTCACCTGACCTAGGATAATCTTAAGAATGACTGTATCCTTTTGCCCAGCTTGGACGAATTATTTCATCTTTTGGCCAATTCACTCCCTGGTGAATTTTTTTGTAAGTATTATACATTAAAATGGGTGTAAAGCAGTATATTTTATTATTAAAAAAAAATTGTCCGAAAAAAGTATGAAATTCAAAATTCCCGCTCTTACAATAGACATAAGCCCCTCCCTGCCATGTCCAGTCATTGTCTATTGTCAAGGGTGTAAAATGTTCAGCGTTTTATGACAATGAAGTTTTCAATAATGCAAAAATGTGTTTATTTGTGAATTTATTACGGTTTTAGATATTTTTAAAAAATAATTTACACTATATTTATTAGATATCAAGAAATAAAAATTATTTAATAACTTATTTTGACTTGAAATACTTTATTTTCAAAAATATAATGTTATATTTGCACTAACGTAAATATGGCATGAAGCAAATTAGAAGACAAGCTATGATGTAAACAAACTACTTTATTTCTGAGTAAAGAAAATATCATAATTTTGCAATAAATATTCAAAAAATTTTAACATTTAAAGCATAATTCATTAGATGTAAGAGAAATAAATAATTATATGTTTCAAATGTTTAAAAATAATAAAAATTAAGAAATATTTTGTTGATTTTATAAACTAAAAATAATCTTTCTAGAAACGTGATGTGTAATTTCTTTGTTTTGATTATGGACTAATTTTTTTTAATATTTACAAACATAATATGTGAACATTTAAAATTTATTTCAGTAATAAATACAAATATCTAGCAAATAAAGTCAAATTTGTTATTTTCTGATAAGTAATAAACTTTTTATCATATATTTTACGTGGATTTGTGAGACAAAGAAAAAGTCAAAAAATGCTGAAAAGGGGTGTTAGGCTGCATTTTGGAAAGGTTAATATATTCGATCATTCTTAACAAATACAGATTAGTTTAATGTATATGTATAATATAAAAGTAAAACATAATATTAAAGAAAATAGCACAAAAATAAATAAATAGTTTTTTTGTAAAAGGTAAACATCAAATATATATGAATTGTTTTACCAGTATATGGGGGTGCAGAGTCTCATGTCTAGAGTTCAATATTTCTGTGATTACCTTTGTGAAGGATTTTAAAAAGGATGGCAAGATATGAAGAACAGCATATAGATATGACAACATATAGCTTTCAGTGCTTCTGTAATTATCTTTGTGAAGGATTTTAAAAAATATGGCAAGATATATAGAACAGCATATAGGTATGACAACTCATAGCTTTCATGATATAATTTGCCTTCATTTGATCCTGGATAACACTTTTCTTAATTCTGAAGACAGGCTGGTTCTTCAGAATAGTAACTAACTGAGGATCTCATAACTGACTAGGTAGCTTATTTCTTGAATAAAGGCATGCAGATCAGCAGGCTGAATTCATTTTATGGTGGCAGGAATGTCAGCACAGGTGTTGAAGAGAAAGCGGACACAGCCACAGGTTAGCAGCCAAATGACCAATGAATTCTTTAACAACAACAATCTTTAAGAATTTTCTCAAAATACCAGTGTGAAGAATTTTTCATAAACAAGAACTTGAAAAATTTTTCTCCAAAGAAAAACCTGGTTGAAGAATTTTTCAGAACAAAAGACTACCTTGGTAAATTTTTCATCAAAAAAAATACACTGTTTTTACATTTGCTTAGGTATTTATACAATTTTTCAAGGAACAGCATTCAGATTAGCTTTAATAAAAAAATTTTTTGCTGATAATAATTTTGATCAGCTTAATTACAACTTAATGAATTAAAAAACAGCAGACAACAGTCTTCTATTTTAAACATAGCCAATTAATTTCAATATGTATGCAACAAATCACACACAAACTTTTTTATAAATCTTGATTTATTATATGAATTATTATAACATACAAAAATATACTCCAACATTTCGACTATACTCTTTTATAGTTTTCCCTTGACAAAAACTATAAAAGAATATAATGGAAACATTGGAGTTATTTTCGTTTGTTATAATAGTTCATATAATAAATCAAGATTTAATTAATGAGAATTTGAACACAGACTTTCAAGCTCTCTTCACCTATCCACTCTTATCTTAAATAATCGATACACATGATCACATACATGTGAAAAAATAAATGATCTCCAATAAACGTATTTCATGTTGAACCAGCATTCCTCAGTTGGTCCAGATCATCTTCCACACACACACACATATATATATAATCAGTGCTCACTTTATATTAAGAGAGCAAGTCTTCAAACTTTAATGAACAGGCTTTATAAAGAAGAAGTTTATGTATGGTTTGTTGTTTATATATTACAGCTTAATCTTAAATCTTCCGAATACCTTTTGTCTACATGCATTCCTTGCAGTAATTATCAATTAACACATTTTTACCGCAAAGCCAAACATTGTATAAACATTCTTGGAAAAATATAATGCAAAGCGATTATCATATTTTTCATTAATTAGATATGGTTTCAATAACAATTATAAATGTACCTATGCCCTATAATTAATATGCCTTTATAAATTTTATTAAAATATAAAGTTCAGGCATTTCAATTAACTGAATTTTTAAATTAATTGTTTATCAGAATTTTCTAGAATCTGTTATAGGCATTTAAACATTACTAATTATTTATCTAAACTCAGGTGACCGTTTTTGACCCCCATTACACACATAACACGTGCCTTTAGTAAATTTAATAAAATACATTTTTATTTTCTCTATAAGAGATTTAAAAATATTTAGATACAAATTGCCAAGAAACATATATATGTAAGCATATGTATATAGCTTCAATACACACATTCAAACCCTTTGTCTTGTAAAATATTTGTATTTTTATAAAACGATAGTATGCGTATGTCATTTTAATAAAATATAAAAATTATTCAAATTAATACTCACTCAAGCCTTTCGTTCACTATGCCAAGTTTGCATAATAATCTAAATAAGCGCCCATTTTCAACTTCCTGTAAAAAAAAAAAAAATGCTACTTTTAATATATATACCTGTGCATAAACAAAACAGCTGCAAAAACATATGTAATACAATATCTTTATAAAAAATTAATATCAGTAAAAATTTTAATAAATTCTATATCCTGTCGCTCTGGGGCGGGGGTATTTCTTTATCCATCTTAATATATGAAATAACCAAGATTGCATATGAATATATATTTATCAGTGCTAAATTCTTTGTGTGTGCGTGTGAATATTGCCTTTTCTGGTTATATCTCTCTACAAAATAAAACCTTTCATTTTAACATATAAGCTATTTTGTGTCAATTTTTTTTCATGGTAGTTTTTTAAAATGAAAAAATATATTTATAATTTATAGTTTCTAAAAGATCTTGTTTCTTTTATTTATTTCATAATATTTATAAATTAAGAAGCAAATGTCACAACTTTCTCATATACTTCTTAAACAAGTTTTTTTCATCCTACTTTAGTAATCAATAGACACCAGATAGTATAGTGCTATAAAATCCCCATCCAAAGACTAGCTTATGGTTTTTGCCTTCAATGGTAAAGGTTAGGAATTCAAAGCTAAAACAAATGCACATATGTATCTAGCAGCCATCTTTTACTCACATTTATACTATTTATGCTAGGGGTCTGGAATAAAAAATAGGTTTAAAAAAAACCTAAGATTTTGAAAAAATATAACTTGCTTCCACTATCATAAAGATCTGATATTAGGATTGTTTCTACATATATTTTAGAAACTTCAGTTTTACGCTAACCATAGATCATTCTTCTCTTTGGCTAGAAAGCTTATTTCCAACAGTAATACCACATAACTTTCCCATACATTTATTCATATGCATACAAAATAGTTCTCTTCATTTTAGTCTAGAGCCATATACTGTACACTTAAGTAATCAAAGGACAGCAAATGGTGATATAACAATCCCATTTCTATATTAATTTCTGACTTTTGCTTACATTGATGAAGACTATATTCTTTTTTTTTATTTCAGACTTTTTCTTTAAATAATATAAATAAGTATAAACTTCCAGTTTTTAATCCTAATCCTTATAAAGACAAAATCCAGAAACTAGTCTGAAGATGGGAATTACTGAAGCTTACTGTAGATGGTCCTGGAGTAAAATGATAAAAATTGCTTGTGCAAGCATATGAGACAGTTATGTGTATTATTGCTCATATTACCTTTCCTAAACAAAAGATAGAAAAGATTATGACTGGCATAAAACTGATATCTATAAAATATATAGGCTGGATTCAAAACTTTAGGGATTTTTTAAAAAGTTGCATACTCTTTTTTGGATAATATAAAGAAAAAAAGGCTGCCAGATGCATAAGATCATTAGTTCCACTTCTTAACTCTTGTCTTCACTAATGAATGCAAAGCCATGATCTAGTCTGGTGATAGAAATCTTTTATTACTATGCCATATGGCATTCAACGATTACTCAAGCTTATAATAAATGGCTCTAGAGTAAGGTAAAAAAAACAGTCCATGGATATATATAAAACATTAAAAGCATAAAGCTAAACTAGTCAATAATTAATCAAAATTACACCAAATCCAAAACTCAACCAGATCAGCCAAGAAAGTAAAATCTAAAACACAACCAATGGTTTCACTGCTACAATGCTACAAGCAGACTCTCAAGTGTAAAGAACCACAAAACAACAGCATATTTATATTAAACATGACCAACAATTCTATTTCTTTCCCATCCATCTTTAACATTAAAAAACTTTTTAAAAAGTTAATTGTTTTTCAGAATCATATATTTTTAATAATAAAAATTCTTTAATTCTTCTTTTTATTTCATTTCTCTCAAAAAAGACAACCTTAGCTTCCTCAAAATTAATAGTGTGGCCTGTATCTTTATCATGGACATACAAAGCAGAATTAAGATATTTATTTCTAACCCTACTTTTATGTACCTTTATTCTTTCATTTAAACTCAAACTACTCTGACCTATATAATTCTTATTACAAAAACAAGGGATAATATATACTACACCAGAAATAACCTTCCTATCAAAAATTTCCTTTATATTATTTAATAAATTGTTCAATGTAGTACCCCTTTTCCAAGCAATTTTCTTATTTTTAAACAAATTACTATTTTTACATACAATTTTATAAGAAGATAATTTAAATAGCAAAGAAATAAAATCATATTTTTTTTTATCCTTTACATCATTACAAATATTACTATTAACAAATTTATCAGAATAGCCAACACTCAAATAATCTTTATAAAATTAACATTTCTGAAACAAAGTTACCCTACAAGAATTATTTGATTTCCTATTCCAATAACAATAATTTCTTAAAGCAGCATTTTATGAAATACAGATTGATAGCTATCAGGTTTAATTATATAATTAATTATTTACTTTTAACATACTGACTACATACTAAACAATTAGTCTTTATATTTCTAACACCAATAGATCTAAACAATTTAATTTAACAAAATCTAACCTCTCTCCAACCACTAAACTCATTTACCAACTCCTTCAATTTATCATTCTCAACTACAAACATTCATCCACATATCTAAAAAAATAAGTTTAAATATAAACAATCCTTTTTAATAATAATTTCCTCTTCCAAATAATTAATACAAATTGAACAAAGCTAAAGGAGAAATAACATAACCTATTATCCACCCTTCCTTAACCTTATAAAAATTACTATTATAAGTAAAATACATAAAATCCTCTAATAATAAAAGCAAATCTTTAATAACTTTATTTTTATTTTTTGACAAAGATCCATTCTTAACCAATACAGACATAAGAACATCAATACTGCTTAATCTATTATCAGACATTCTCAATATCTAAACTACCAAACACTCAATTACTTTCCATTTTAAAATTATTAATCTTATCAAAAGTCTTAAAAGAAGAAGAAGAAACCGTGTAATGACCAAAATTCAACAAATTGTTATAAAAAATTATTCAAGAACCCAGAAATACCCTCTACAATCCTATCTTAGCTGATATGAAATCATTAGGACAACATTTAAAATAATCTACTCTATTAAAAATTTTTAAATTTACCATTTTTTTCATAATGTCTATTAACTTCCCTTTAATCACATTATCTGGATCTTTTTCTAAAAACATATATTTACCATTATTTAATTCTTTATCCATTTTCTCCCTGTACTCATTTCCTTTCATAATGACAAACCTACCAGCTTTGTTTTCATGAAAAATTATCACATCATTAAATAATAATCATATCATTAATTAGTGATCACATCATTAATTGCTAATGATGTGATCATTTCTCGTGAAGACAATTCTGGTAGGTTTTTCAGTATGAATGGAAATGAGTTCAGGAAGAAAATGGATAAAGAATTAAATAATGGTAAATATATGTTTTTAGAAAAAGATCTAGGTAAAGTGATTAAAAGGAAGTTAATAGATATTATAAAAAAATGGTAAATTTAAATTTTTTTAATAGAATAGATTATTTAAAATGTTATCCAAATGATTTCATATCAGCTAAGAGATTTATGAATATTAAGATGCATAAAGATGGTTTTCATTTAAGATTTATTTTTGATTTTACAAGTATTGTTGTAAAGAGTATTTCTAGGTTCTTGAATAATTATTTAAAACAACTTTTTGATTTTGATCATTACAAGGTTCTTCTTCTTTTGAGGCTTTTGATAAGATTAATACTTTTAAAATGGAAAGTAATTGGGTATTTGGTAGTTTAGATATTGAGAATTTATGATCTTATGTCTGTGCTGGGTAAAAATGGATCTTTGTCAAAAAATAAAATTAAAGTTATTAAAGATTTGCTTTAATTATTCAAGGATTTTATGTATTTTACTTATAATGGTAATTTTTATAAGATTAAAAAAGGGTGAATAATAGGTTATATTATTTTTTCTTTAGTTTGTTCAGTTTATATTAATTATTTGGAAGAGGAAATTATTATTAAAAAGAATTATTTATATTTAGTTATTTGTTAGATATGTGGATTATTGTTTGTTTGTAGTTGAGAATGATAAATTGAGGGAGTTGGTAATTGAGTCTCATTGTTTTGATCCTTCTATAAAATATGTGGTAGAAAGAGGGATGTTAGACTTTGTTCAATTAAAATTTTTAGATCTAATGGTGATTAGAAATGTAAAGAGTAATTGTTTAGTATTTAGTCATTATGTTAAAAGTAAAGAATAATTAAACCTGATAGCTATATCTCATAAAGTAGCTGCTTTAAAAGATTACTGTTATAGGAATAAGAAATTAAATAATTCTAGTGGGGTAGTTTTGTTTCAGAAAGGTCAATTTTTGAAAGATTATTTGAGTATTGGCTACTCTGACATATTTGTTAAAAATATTTTATTTAACAGTAATAATGGTACTTGAGTATTAACTAAGCTATGATGTACTACACTGAACTCATACTATTCTAATCTTATGATCTTTAAGATAATGTCTCCTAGTGATTTGCGAACAAACTTAATCGATAAAGTTTGCCCGCAGATCATGTGAAGTCACCTTGACGATCACAAGATTAGAATAGTATGCCCTCAGGGTAGTAGGTCATAGCATAGTTAATAGGGAAGGAGACATCCAACGTCACCATGTTGGTCGTTGCGAAATAATAAACTAATAATTTACTACGATAAAAAATTATCAAAAATGAAATATTATAAATAATCATTACAATTCTTTTTTTAACGCTATTTAAATAATCACTTGACCCTAAAAATGATAAAAAATTATCAAAAAATGAAATATTATAAATAATCATTACAATTTTTAATGATATTTAAATAATCATTTGACCATGTAAATGATAAAAAGTTATCAAAAATGAAATATTATAAATAATCATCTATAATTTTTTAGGGATATTTAAGTAATCATTCTACCCCCCCCCCCAAAACAAAGAAATGAAGTAATCACATATATATTTTCAAACTAGAAGCCATTGCGAAATAATAACTGATAATTTACTACGATAAAAAATTATCAAAAATGAATATTATAAATAATCATTAACAATTTTTTTAACGCTATTTAAAAACTAATCATTACAATTTTTTTGAGGAATATTTAACTAATCATTCGACCCCGAAACAAAGAAATGATCTTTTCTAATTTTCGGTCCAAAAATGAGATGCATTTATTGTTCAAGAACATCAGTAATAATTTACTCCAATAAGAAATGCAATAATAAGTAATAATAATTTTATTACAGTAACATATTATCAAAAATAAATATTATAATCGCAAGATTAGTTAATACCAAAGAAGAAGATGTTGCCATGTTTTTAATTGCGAAATAATAACTATGAATAAACTACGATAAAAAGTTTAGCAAAAACGAATATTATAAATAATCATTATAATTCTTAGAACGACATTTAACTAATCATTTCACCCTGAAACACAGAAATGAACTAATCATTATAATTTTTAATGGTATTTAACTAATTATTTACATTTTTACATTTTACATTTTTTTTTTTTTTAAAAAAGCAAATTGTTCTCAATTATGAACTACAAATAACTGGCTTTATGAGATAGTGCGATACTGAAATTCAATCGCTTCTTTTACTTCAGAGAAATGGTAAGTCCCTTTTCTTTTGGTTAATTAGTCATAAATGGTAATTAGTAATACAATTAGATAAATTAATAATAAAATTTGATAAATTAGGAATACAATTTGATAAATTATTAATAAAATTTGATAAAAATAGTAAATAAAATCAGCAATAGTTCAATGGTCAAAAATATAAAATAAGCAATCAAAAAATAGTCAATTCTTACAATGGCGGATCAGACATTGTAAAAAAAAAACAGGTCTCACTTGGTCAACGCAAGCAGGTAAAAGACAGATATTTACCCAGAATTCACCCAAGTATTTTAAAATCTTGAAGCTGACCATGAAAACACCTTGACCACTTCTATCGATTAGTCATGCCAATGTTTCAGCTGCCATGATATTGTTTTGTTTCTTCGTCGTTTATATCTACCGGTGGGTTGTGTAGTATGTCATAGCTTAGTTAATACTCAAATACTGTAATATTTGTAGTGATATAAAGGCTAAAGAAAAATATGATTTTTTTTTGCTATTTAATTTATCTTCTTATAAAATTGTATGTAAAATAATTTGAAAATAAGAAAATTGCTTGGAAAAGGGTTATTACATTGAACAATTTATTAAATAATACAAAGGAAAATTTTGATAGGAAGATTACTCCTGGTGTATTTTATATTATCCCTTGCTTTTGTAAAAAGGTTTATATAGGTCATATTAGTCTGAGCTTAAAAGAAAGAAGTGCCAACCATAGTAATCCATGGATAAACCACTGAGTGGCACTACTGTATGGAGAGTTTTGCCTGGTTTAATAACAGTTACATGCTAGCATAAGAAATAGTGATCATATGAAGAAAGAATAAAGGTACATAAAAGTAGGGTTAGAAATAAATATCTTTATTCTGCTTTGTATGTCCATGAAAAAGATACAGGCCACACTATTAATTTTCAGGAAGCTATGGTTGTCTTCAGACATAAATGAAATAAAAAGAATTAAAGAATCTTTATAATAAAAATGTATTATTCTGAAGCAATTAACTTATTTAAATGTTCTTTTAATATTAAGGGTGGATGGGAAGTAAATGGAATTGTGGGTAATGTTTAATATAAATATGCTGTTGTTTTGTAAGTTTTTACACTTGAAAAGTCTGCTTGTAGCAGTGAAACCATTGCTCGTGTTTTAGATTTTACTTTCTTTGCTAGTCTGATTGAGTTTTGGATTTGGGGTAATTGTAATTATATATATATGTCATATTATTATTACTATTTGCGGGATATTCTATGTAGTGAAAAAGCTAAATGCTGACGTTTCAGTACAATATCAAGTACCTTCCTCAGAGCGTCCTTTTTCTCAAATCATAAGAATGCGTGTGAGATTTAAAATCATTTTTATCGTTTTCTTTCTCCTCATATTTAAATTCTATTGTTTGAGAAGTTTTAAAATTTATTTTCTCTTCCAATAGCTTCTTCCAAATGTTAATCTTCTTTAATTCACATCTTTCATTTATGATCTTGGGTCTTTTAAAAATCTCTATAGCTTCTCTTAGCAATCTCTCATCATGTTGTTCAATTTTTGCTAAAATATTTGTCTTTTCAAAATTGATATCATGATTTGTTAATTTTATATGGGAATAAATAGATGATGAATTGGATTTTTCTCTGACTGCCAGATTGTGTTCTTCCTTTCTAATATTTATTCTACGATTAGTCTGTCCAATATATGTATGTGGACAGACCCTATATGGAATTTCATATACGCCATGACACTCCAAAGCAATTTTATCTTTAGGAAGTGGAAATATTTCACTATTTTTTTTATAAGTGGTATAAATTGTGTGAATATTATTATTTTTTTAAATGTTACCAATTCTATCAGTTACTCTTTTCATATATGGCAAAATTGTCTTAATTTTTGATGTTATCAAAATCTGTTTTCTTTTTATATGTATAAGCCCTATTAATAATGTTGTAATTAAAACCATTATGAAGAAGCATTTTATTAGTAGCAAAAAAGTCCAACTGAAAATGGCTATCATCAGAAACTCTCTTTGTTCTAAACAATAATGTCTTTGCCACTGAAAATAGTTGTGCAGGATGGTGATGAGAAGAAAAATGCAGATATCTCCCAGTGTGTGTTGGTTTTTTATATATACCATGGGATAAAGAACCATCTTTCCTTCTTTCAATCAAAACAACTAAAAAAGGTAATTGATTATTATTTTCCATCTCCATAGTATATTTAATATTGTTGTGAAAAGAGTTTAAAAAATTTAAAAAGTCATCAAGAGCATGCTTACCATGAGGCCAAATAACAAAGGTATCATCAACATACCTCAGCCATATAGATGGTTTTTTAACTGCTGAAGTCAAAATTTTATTTTCCAAATCCTCCATAAAAATAGAAGCTAATGCTGAAGAAATTGGTGAACCCATAGCTAAACCTGATGTTTGTTTATACATCTGCCCATCAAAAACAAAAAATGTATTCGATAAGCAGTGTTCAATCAAAACCACAACAAAATTAGGCAACTGGATATTTTTTAAAACTTGAATCACTTCATTTACAGGTACACTAGTAAAAAGTGAAACAATGTCAAAACTTACCAAAATATCATTCTTAGTCAATTTAATATCCCAGATAAGCTCAAAAAAATGATTAGCATCTTTGACATCGTTGTTAAATGCGGCTGTAAAAAAGAAGTCAAAAAACGAGCTAGTGTCTGCGTAGGTGAACCAACTGCACTTACAATCGGTCTCAATGGAATATCTGGTTTATGAACTTTTGGTAAACCATATAATTTTGGATAAAAAGATTTTTTCCTAGGAGTAAGCTGGATCTTTTTCCAAATCTAGATCAGTAGAATAAATTAAAGCTTTCGTTTTCTTTTCAAGATAAGTCATAGGATCTCTATAATTTTTTTAAGAAATATTATCATTTAATAAATCATGTATTTTTTTAAAATAATCAACCTTATTTAAAATTACTGTAGTATTACCCTTATCTGCCAGAAGAATAGTAATAGATTTGTCATTTGTTAATGCAAACAAAGGTCTTCTTTCATTAATTGATAAATTAGTTTTAGGTGGTTTTGCTTTATTTAAAATATCGTATATTTTCCCCCTCACTATATCTGCATCCCAGCAAGGTATTTTTGATAGACTACTTTCCACTCTGCAAATAATAGCCCCAAAAGGTAATTTTGTTGGTGTTATTGCAAAATTGAAACCTTTATTTAAAACTTTTAGTTCAAAGTCTGATAATTTTCTATCAGATAAATTTTTCACAGTGAGCACAATTCCTCGTTCAAACAAAGACAAACTTAGCATATCCTGTTTCTTTTTAAGTAGTTTGTTAAATTTATTCATTTGCCTTCGAAATTTAAAATCATTTTCTTTACTCACTCTAAAATAAACGATCTCATCACAAATTGACCATAACGTTGGATGAAAAGTATTACTTAATAAAAGGCGGAGTTGTAACAATTTTTTATCCAAAATATCTAACTTTTTTTTGTATTTCTAATAAAAGCAGTTAAAATATCAAAACTTGCCTTATTCAAAACTGCATCAATTTTGCTCATATGCATATGGAAGGAAATTTTACAACAGCTAGGGTAAAGTCCATTTCTTTTACAATTAAGTAAAAATTGAAGATCACAAACGGTTTTAATTTTCTTCACACACACTCTTTCAATATATATATATATTTGATTGATCACCCCTTATTAATTGAAAACAATTTTTGTCCCTTCAGTTACATATTTCAGTGAATAAATAATCAATCTTGTCTCAAAATGTTTACTAGAGCAGGTTAATATTTGTATTTAGGGTTTTCCTGAAAGTTTGGGATGATGATATTTTAGTTGTACTGTACCGTATTTATATATTGGACTATTTCATCATTTAATATAAGTGTTTAATCTCTTTAGAAAAATTAAAATTTATTTAAATAATCAAAGTACAGTACATTAACAGTACATTATATTTAAACAAAGTTTAATTTTTCCGAAGACATTCAACACTTATATGTACAGTATATAGTATTATAGATTCATTAATTATATATATTTTAAGTTTATACATTCTATAATCAAAATGCTGAATGCAGCACTAACATTGTGTTTTATGAATTAAATATTGTACATGCTATACAATTTTAGCAAAGCCATACCTGTATACATATTACAGTAATATACTTTTGCTTTTGGAGGGTAAAATGACTTTAAAATACCTATTCTCTGATGTCATCAGTGATGCAAAATTCAAGATGGCTGCCAAAAAAATTTTTTAACAATTTTTCCCAATCGTTATAGTGAATAATCGATTGTAAATCAAAGTAGTGGGTACAAATTGATGATGGTCACTATTGTGAAATATTGCTAAGTAACCAATCACTAAGTGAGGTTTAGGTATACATTATAATGATTTCCAGTACTCAATAGGGACAATTCTGGTCATTTGTAACCATCCATGGTGTAAAAATATTTTTATATTTGTCATTTTTGTTATACATTATTAATTATTACTCATATTGTTATTTACTAATGTTTTATTTACTTTACATGATCAGCTTTCTTATTTAAGGCCTCCAGCATTGTATTGTACATTTCATTGAGATTAGCCATCAACCATGCCTACTGCCAGATTGAGCTACACAAACACAAACTCTGACCATATTTGCTGACCATAACATCCCTCCATACTGCTGGAACAACACCATCCAAAGCATTTTTTTGAAAACCAGTTTCAGGTGTCTTCTGACCATATAGGTTATATATAGCCAGCATGTGCAAATAGCAAACACACTAGTCCAGTGCTTGAAATATACCCAGGGTAACTTATATTCTTGATCAGGGAACCCAGTGCAGTTCTAATTAACACATGGAAATATTTATATCTTTTAAATTGCTGGTGACACAGTTAAAAGAGAGAGAGTATAGAGCAAACATTTTAAGCAAATATTTATTTATTCACATGCACACATTTAAATAAATATAACAGTACAATTTAACACAGAAAATAAATAAGTACACATTGTTAGAAAATCAATATTGCTGATTGTCCTTCATTTATGGTTCATTTCAATTTAAACTAATGTATGTTTAGACAATTTATGATCAAAAAATATATTTACCTAGGTTTTTCATTAAATTAAGATGATAGCATCTTTGTGCAGCTGACACATTTTTATTTGGCTTTGACTTTATGGGTTGCTGGCCTTTCAGTCTCCATCGATGGTTTCACAGGTATCCTTCCATTCTTTTGATGGACAATGGAAAAGAGATAATGTGACAGCATCTATATTATGGATGAGGCATTGATGCTAGGTGAAAGCAGTGGATGAAGCCAGGACCAGAAGCATGATGTCCAGCCAAATACTCCAAAGGTTCTCTAGCAATGCATGTTGCTACTTCTGTAGTTCTATGTTTCTATTTTCCACAGCAGTAAGAATTGGCTCACTGAGGGTCACATTACTATGCCCTCAATAATGGTGAAAGACCTGAACTCAGCAACTGATAAACTGAACTTTCTTTGAGAAAACTTCCAAAAAACAATCTGGAAACTGACACTGAAAATAATGGACAAGCTGCCTTTTTTATACCTAACACTCTTTTTTTTTAATCATAATTTTATTTGGTTTAATTAATTTTACATTTTTATCTAATATTTTTTCTTAGATTCATCTAATATCCTAATGGCCAGAATCTTTCTAATTTTAAGTGCATTCCTGTTGATGAGATAGTGTACAAGATTTTCTAATTAATTCTATTGACAATTTTATTTTAAAACATTTTACATTTATTTATTCTTTTAACATTTACTTCTTTCTTTTTTTAATTATAAAAAGAAGAGAGGGGTCTTAAATCATCACCTCATTGATTCTTTTACTCACACTATTCTTAATAGACAGTTTTGTTCTAAAAGAAAATGATTTCATTTTTAAAAAATCTTTTTTTCAAACTATTCTTCATTTCTGTTTTTCTTAATAATTTATTTTAAATTACAAAATATGTAATGCAGGTAGACATATAAGTGTGTTTTTACAACATACAATTCATGCTTGTTATAATATATACATGCACATTATTGTGCATTAAGGTTAAACCTAAATTTCATCATGCTTCACTTTCAATCTGTTTTTGATTGTACAAATCACAATGTTCAATAAGATAACATATAGTGAGATCTACTATAACAAAAGTTTCTAAATTGAATAACTAGCAGAATGAAGATTTTTTCACATTAAATTATGAATTATATAACAATGCACGATCATATAAAGAACATTGGAATGGCCAATAAACATCACATGATCACCATTTCTTATGCTTGCTCTTAATTGTTATTAAAACAGGCAAAACTCTATACATAGTGCCATTACTTACGAAAATAATGAATTAAATTGATACACTGAAATTAAATATTAAAAAATATATAATTGCACTGTAACATATTACACATCAGAGTTTGTACTTGCAAAATGAAATGTGATGAAATAGACTTCTCACAATCGCTTGCATAATAACCCTTTCACATGAAAAATATAATTGCTTGGGCTGACAAATTTAATCAAAATCTAACTGAACTAGACTTTTGAAATACCTGCTTAGCATTATTATAATGTATTAATTATTTTTGCATGCTAAAAATACATGTTGTAGGTATTATTTTTATTTTTTAATGGTGTTAATATGGATTTTTTTTTACACACATGAATACAATATTACACATGCATGCACAAACTTTTAGGCAACATTTCAAAAATCTGTGCTGAAATTTAAATAGATATAGTGTCTTAGCATCTTTTCTTACTCAAAATGATGAAAAGTTGCTCCCAAAGACAGAACATGAGGCAGTGGAGTTCTTCCAAAGTAAATATATTCTGTCCTCTTAAATTGCATTGGGATGTTATATTTTGTGGAACGATCTTCTTTAAATAATTGTTTGTTAAAGCCTGCTGTTAAATTCTGCCATCATTGTTGTATTTTTTAAACCACCAAACAAACGCTGTTGAACTATCTTCTTTAATCTGTTTTGCTCCAATAAGCCTCAAAATGTGAACATTCTTTTTAATGGATTTTTATGCTGCAAACATAAAGTGTCTACTACAAATGCTGGACATCTCAGCCTGAAAGAAAACTGGTAATATTTTTTTACCGCAAATCTCTATGAATCTATTTTAAAAACTTATAATATTTAAATGATATGTCATAATTTCAAAGCAGAGAATTAATTTGATAAATTTTTGGGAAAGACAATTAGAAACTCTCCGGTGTAATTTTCTAATTGCTTTTTAGCTCATATAAATCACTGCTTTAAAATCTGATCACACAGGCATATTTGCAAATGTTGAAAGTCTTTTATTTTTTAAATATTGATGAAATTTGGTATATTTTTGAAAAGTACTTATTTTTGATCATGCAGGGTGGGGGTGTGTTTTATATATTAGACCAATTTCAGTTTTTGTATTTTATAGTTACTTTTGTTTTTTTTAAATAGCTATGAGCTCATTGTTATCTATATTTAATTACTTAATAAATATTAATCTGTTATTAAGGTTTTTTGAATTATTATACTCCACGTAATAGTGTTCAAAGTCTAAAGAATTTTTGTAAAAATGTACTGCATTTCTGCCATTAATGAAGCTTCATTATTTTTTTTGACATTTAGTATTATAGTTTTAGTTTCATTTCATAGACTTTTATTATAATTTTTTTCTTTTATTTCATAGGCCTTTGAACATAGCATTCATGATTTTTTGGGTTCTTGTAATTTGCATTTTACTTATTTTTGATCGAATTTTTCATGTGGGTGTTGCATTTGATGTATTTTCAATAACTTATGTTTTTTAATTTGAATTTATATCATTCATAATTTTTTTGTTTTTTGTAATTTGCATTTTACTTATTTTTGATTGAATTCTTCATGCGGGAGAAGGGTTGTTGTGTTTGTCATATTTTCAATGATTTCTGTTTTTGTAATTTGAATTTATGGCATTCATGATTTGTTTGGTTTTTGTAATTTGCATTTGACTTATTTTTGATCGAATTCTTCATGCGGAAAGGGGGAACTTGCATTTGACATATTTTCACCGATTTCTGTTTTTGTAATTTGAATTTTATAGCATTTTCTTCGATTTCTTTTTGATTTGTATTTTAGAAGGATTTGTTTGATTTACTTTGCCTTAGGCAATTTAATTTGTCAATTTGAGCGATTTTTGGATAGAAATTTATCAATTGCTAGCTTCTTGGTGGTTCTTGATAATACTGCAGCATCGCCTAGCGGCCACAGTATACCTAACAAACTAGTACCAAAAATATATTATTTGCCCAAAACTGTCTTAGAAAAAGAAAATGTTTGATTTATTTTTAGATTACACTAAAAAACATCAACATATTTATATTTACATTAAGGAATGTTTGTCACTTGACTACTAAAAACCTAATTCTGAAAAATAAAACAGACTGTAAAACTAAAAATTATCAATTTTTATGGATTACGAATGGCAAAAGTTTTTACAGAAAAAAAAAGAGAAAAGTTAAGTGGTGTTTATTACAAACGTGAATATCAATAATTTTTTATAAATTTTACATCTTGTGTATATATTTTAAATATCTCTATATATATATGTATATAGTTTCCCTATATATATATATATATATGTGTGTGTGTGTGTGTTTAATTAACAGTTTAAATATTTCTCTACTCTCTCCATTGGTTGATAACATACAAAACTTTGGTAAAAGTAAGTTCAATTGTAAAAAAGTTTCTTCCTTAATGGAATGGAGAAAAGAAATTATAGCTGATAGATATTATTTTAATTGGGCTTATAATGTTTTACATCTAAATATTAGAAATATTTGGGATGAGCTCCTAGTGTCTTTAACCCTTAGAGACCTGAACGGCCATTTTCAATTCCCAAAAAAAATTACAGGACCTACAATTTTAAATAAAATGTCTAATTTATTACAATAAATAAATATATATATATACATTTTTATAAAGTGCAAATATGAAAGAATGTTATAAAGCTGATAAAGTAGTCATTACCACAAAAAATAATTAAAAAAAATGATATTTTTCACATTTTTAAAATCTTTATTTTTACATTGGTTCACAAACTCTCAATTTTGAAAGGTATAGCCTAAAATGACAATTTCATAGACAGCTTCATCACATTCGTCATAAAATGCAGAAAAAAATAATATATAACATGACCTACCTGAGTTACAGATTGTTGGTGTAATGTGGCAAAAGGTGACCATTTCAATTTCGTTTTTCTGCTTGACACCCTGTATGTTCTATTTTTGCAAGCAGTTGTTTTTCTAGGCCCTCTATGCAGGATATCTATTAGAAATGCAAGGTTTTGTGTGGATTAGAAATTCAAGGTTTTAGTGTGGATCAAAAAAAAAATAACAGTAATAACTTTAGTAAAGTGTAAGTTATGGGGATAAAAAATAATTACTATATTATTGAAAAATCATGGGCTAAATTATGCATTATTACATAGGAAACCATGATAGCAAAGTATGCTATCAAATGAATAAAAAGTTATCTATAATGAAACGAATAAAAATGTAGTAAATTCTAAGTTATGCATGTAAAAAATAATTACTACATTATTGGAATATCATGAGGGTAAGGGTGAGCTAAATTATGCATTATTACATAGGAAACCATGATAGCAAAGTATGCTATAAAATGAATAAAAAGTTATCTGCAAAGTATGCTATAAAATGAATAAAAAGTTATCTACAATGAAATGAATAAAAACGTAGTAAATTCTAAGTTATGCATGTAAAAAATAATTACTATATTATTGGAATATCATGAGGGTAAGGGTGAGCTAAATTATGCATTATTACATAGGAAACCATAATAGCAAAGTATGCTATCAAATGAATAAAAAGTTATCTATAATGAAACGAATAAAAATGTAGTAAATTCTAAGTTATGCATGTAAAAAATAATTACTACATTATTGGAATATCATGAGGGTAAGAGTGAGCTAAATTATGCATTATTACATAGGAAACCATGATAGCAAAGTATGCTATAAAATGAATAAAAAGTTATCTGCAAAGTATGCTATAAAATGAATAAAAAGTTATCTACAATGAAATGAATAAAAACGTAGTAAATTCTAAGTTATGCATGTAAAAAATAATTACTATATTATTGGAATATCATGAGGGTAAGGGTGAGCTAAATTATGCATTATTACATAGCAAACCATAATAGCAAAGTATGCTATAAAATGAATAAAAACTTATCTACAATGAAATGTATAAAAACAGTAAATAAAATAAAATAAATAACCCAAAGGAATTACAAGCAATTATAATATATCAGATGATGATGAATACTTACGGGTAATGGGGAATACGAAACCTCAAAATCAAACACATCAACAGAAAAGTTCGTTATAATCAAAATTACATTCAGCGGCGAAAATAATTGTTTTCTCCGTATATTTTTTTTATCCATTGATAAAATCTAGAAAGATAAAAAAATTACAAAATTTTAATAATGTACTTTACAAAAATTGCTATAAAAAATCTAATTTTCATCGCACAGAAAAAAATTTTAGACGTACAAAAAGATAGAAAAATGGCGGAGAGAAAGAAAAAAAAAGCGTAACTGTGACGTATACGATTTGCACGCTATTGCGGTCGAAATTGAAAACTTTTTTTAATGCGGAAAAAAGCGGTTTTAGTGACTTTTTCATGTTAACTGAAACTAATTTTAAAAATGAGGAAATTTTTATATAACCATAATAATTATAAAAAATTTAACCTTTTGTAGAAATAATAGAAAAGATTGGAGTATTACGGGATTTATTTTAAAAAACATTATTGTGGAAGAATTTATTAATACAACCTTTCATTATGAGTAAATAATTATAGATTTTAAATATAATAATAGAATCAAATCACTTAATTCTAATTTCCTGTTCTCAATGAAAGAAATAAAATCGTTACTTCATAAAATTAATCTATGAAATAATGACAACAAAATTGTAATAATATATCACTTAAACATTGTAGAAGGTGCCAAAGATGTGATCATTTTAAAGATTTACTAGATGATTGTGTCTCATGAATCTTGTGAAAGATTACACAGGAGAAGGAATTATTAAAAGTAGATTAATATCTTCTTCTATTGATCATAGATGCAGAAATATAGATCCACAATACATTTTTACCACAGTAATAGAAAGAAAAGTGATCAATCTTATTATATAATAAGATTTAAAATATTTTTGTTTATAATGACAAAAATACTATTCATCACATATCCAAAAATTGATAAATCATATTTTCAAGATATTACTAAAAAAATTAATTGGAATGGTTTATTGGATATTGAAGATAATGATTTATATACCAAATTTATTAAGCTAATGCAAAGTTCTTATTTAAAATGAGGAAAGGTTGCTACAATTCTTAGGATAAGACATGGAGATATGAATTGGATGAATGAAAATTTTGATTACTATGAGAAAAAATCTGCTTGGAATAAAATCGAAAAAAAATGATGACAATAAATTCTTATTTAATGAGTATAAAGATCTTAAAAACAAAGATTAATAATTTGATTTAATTGCTAAAAATGTATTGAATGTTAATATTGGACAAAATAAGTCTATTGTTATCTCTGAATTTATTAAATCAATAAAACAAGAGATCAAAAAATAGTAATAACTATATAAAGTATTTACATAGTTTGCCTGACAGAAGCTTGCCATCCATTTTTTTTAAATAATTCATTTTCATGGACTCAGAACACATGATATAAACAATATGGCTGACTAAATTATCATATTCAATAATTATGTTTTGTTTTTTATTTACTAAAATGATAAACAAACACAAAAGTCCAAAGGTTTGTAATTCAAAAATTTTTTAATGTAAATATAGTAAATAAAATTTAATAAAAAACATTATTTAATAGACGATAATTTATCACTCATTATCTCTTGGCATCATGTTAATAATTTTGAAAATATTCCACTGCATCTTGTTTTGCTGATGAAATATTCCAAATTTTAATCATATTTCCAGTTGTGTTGATTAAATATTCCAAATGTTATAATTTCACACAGGGATTACTGAATGCTTTAAAAAATGACAACTTTAACACCACATGTTAAGTGTTGAGCATGTGTTAACATTTGAATGTTATATTCAAATGTAATTTATTAAAAAATGTTTTCAAATTTTTTTAAAATTAACAATGAATAAAGAATTGTGAATGTAATTTATTAAAAACTTGAGATTAGCCTTGCCATAAATTCCACTCATAAGATAATATCAAAATGTTAACACTCGGTAAACAAGATAATGTAATAAATTATCGTCATTTTTTTTTAATATTACTTTTCATGTGTTTTTTTTAGCATTCTTTCTTTACTCTGTCATTTTTGAAAAATGATTAGAGGCTGGAGTATTTCATCAACAAAACTGGAAATATGATTAAAACTTGGAATATTTCATCAGCAGAACAAGATGCAATGGAATATTTTCAAAATTACGGAATAGTGCCCACTTGAAAAGTGATATTGTTCTGCATGCTTGTTATAGTCTATTAAATGATGTTTTTTTTTTAATTTTATTTACTGTATTTACATTAAAAAGAATTTGAATTACAACCTTTTGGACTTTTGTGTTTCTTTATCATTTTAATAAATAAAAAAAAACATAATTATTGAATATGATAACTTAGAGTTAGCCACATTGTTTATTCTATGTGTTCCACACATCTAAAAATGGATTATTAAAAAAAACAGATGACAAGCTTTCAGGAGGCAAAGTACATATGCACCTTGAAACAGTAAGATTCGTATTCGAATCTTAAGTTTCACCTTTTTCTATCGTCTCTCACTCACCGCTCTATCCTACCCAAATTTAAACTTTTTGGTATCGAATTGTGTGTGTAGCAATATTAAAAATGTATAGATATATGTAGCATTCACCATAAACATGCACACATTTTGATATCAAATTTAAGGCAATAAATAAAGATAAATAATATAATTTAGATTTCTTCTTTTAGTTATATAAAAATATATAATTTTAACTATTTATTTTGAATTGTAAAATCCGTTATTTATTGCTTTGTTTAAATTTCATTTAGTAATAATTTTAGAAATAGATTGTAATATTTAATTAAAAGTAAAAATAATCATATGTTCCCTTTTGTATTTGAAATTTTAAAAGCAATGGTCGGTGAGAGATAATAGATTAATTAAAGAAAAATTCCCCAAAATGTAATTATAAAATGTAAATGTAAATGTAAACAATAGAAAGGCAGCTTTCTCTATAATTAAACTTAACAAAATGCATTGATTATCCTCAGGGCAGATTAAGTGGAATCCAAAAATAAACTATAACAAAAATGTAAAAGATAAGATCTAAGAAAGGAGGCCATTTTAGACTTTCTAGAAACTTTCAGTTGAACTTTAGCTTTGCTCTCGAGCAGTTGAGAGTCTCCAAAGATATATATTGTTTTACGTGCCACAGTATGTGTGAGTAGAAAGTGCCAAAGACTATTCTCCCTGGAGATGGTCAATTGTCTGCCGAGAACCTACGCCCATGCCCTCCATAAAATCAACCAAAGAAGATCTGTTGTCCCAAACAATTAGAAAACTGCTGCTGCTATTCAATTAACTAAATCACCTAAATACTGTAAAGAACTGCTAATGCTAGAATCATGAACAATTTGCTGCTGATCACTGAATCGGAAAACTTCTCATAAAACAGGTACCTGTATCCAAATTCTCTAGAGTACTCTACTAATATCCTGCTATAGCTCATTCATTCTTTATATAACTTATAAACTATAAACTGTAAAATTCTCATTTGTAATACTATAAATTTAATACTTAATATGTAAACTTCTTTAATAATCTAGCCTGCCTAACTCTATCTTTCTTGGGTACGTATTTCTAAAATCTACATTTTATTATATAATTATCGCATGCTCATAATTTTCTAAGTATAAATCTATGATCGCTTGAGACAGTGGATGCGTGTCAAATTTTCATTAATATTTACTCTCATAAATAACTTAATATTTTCATATAAATCGACACGCATTCAATGCTTCTTTATTGTAATGCAGGGGTCTACTGCTTAGCAAATGGTTGACATATTAGTTGTAATAATCACCCAGTTTACATATTGTTTATATTTTATTAAATTTTGATTAATAATTCCATAAAATTGCATTTCTTTGAGAGTCGCAAACGTTCATTATTAAATGTTGATAATGTAGGGCCGAGTTATAAAATATATTTAAATCTTAACAGAATCGTCTGTACATTATACATGTGTTATGTTTTAGAGACACGATGACCCATTACAAGCCTTGAATATTCTGGATTCTATAGGGTTGAAATTAACCCCAGTCGTCCTACACAAGCGGACATAATAAATGCTCCCGTAGGGCTTGATGATCGTCACACAGCCAGCAGGCAATCGTGGCATGAACCACTTGTCCCTAGTTATGCTTATGTGACACCTTACCTCTTTTGGGCCCATGGCACATGCCAGCCTGTTGTTCTAAACTCATTCACGGCTTTGCAGTTTTAATATACTGCCAATTCCGATCGCCTTTCTAAATGTACCACGTGTTTCTTTTATTAACTTTATTATTGTATGTATAACTCCGTCCCTGCATTAGTGACATAATTCACTCTCAAATAAATGTTTGCCCCTAGTTATTAGTAAATATCTTTAATTAAATAAATATATGTTTGCCGCTACTATTATAAATCTTACTTTAGACTCTTGTATTGCAAAAGCATAAATCCCTAAAGACATGCCTTAGAAATACTTGCTTGAGAATTTTAGGTAGCTAGATTATGTCATCAAATAAATGTATTTCTCTTTGTAAACATAACAGTATCGGAAAATACCGTTACTGAGATCTTAAATATAAAGTATTATTGGTAAAATGATTTCGTATAAATGTTTCTAAATAAATAAATGTATTTCTTGAATATATAACAGTATCGGAAAATTCCGTTACTCAATTTAAATATTACCAAATATTATTAGTAAATGATTTATTATTAAAATGTTTCAATAAATAATGTCAAACTATACGTCTGCCGTTACTTCTTTATTTATTTATTCGATACCCATTCATTATGTTTCCTCGATTCTTTAAATATAAATGTTTAAGATTAATGTTCTGATTGGCTAACTCGAAATAAAATTCTTGATTCTCTTGCATATCCCTGACCACCGTGCCTAAAGAAATATTTACTAATGTTGCATCAGATGCATTGTTTCATAGATTGTATTGTGGAACCGATAAACTATGTTCGAACTCAGTACTACGGGTAGCTTCACTATGTAGATGGTGCTGCAGTTCTGTGTGGTGGTCGAATTCTGCACTATGTTAACGAATCACACCTTCCTGACTGTTACAACCTTAATATGTAAACATATTTTGCTCCTGACTTGGATAGTATGCAATTGCATAAAATATTAAAGAAAAGAAAATGCAAAATAAGACCAGGTATTGATGGTATTAAATTACCTGATTTGAAGGATAATTTATATATATATATATATATATATATGTTAAAACGAAGATTTGCACGGGTTAAATATATAAAATACATATTTTGCGGGTTCATCCGTGTTAAAAACTTTTAATATCAATTTACTGACGTTTCGACTTGATCACACAAGCCATCCACAGAGTTATAAAAAGGTAGAAAGACGGTTGTAGAGGCGCTACAATCACTGGTTTGAATAAAACATTAAAAATCCCACCAATAGCAAAAATGTTAAATTTAAGAATGTTTTTTAAAGAAATCTTTCCAAATAGGAGGAAGTTTGCACGTATCATCTCGCTTATTGATACAATCTGGCCTTTTAAGTATCTCAATGGCTTCTCTGATTTTGCATTGGTAGAGATTATCACATCTGGATATGATCCTGGTACTAGAAAAATCTATTTTATGACCTGAATCTATAGTATGGAGTGAGAGTGCTGATGATGATGAGTGTTGTTTAACTGCATTAGCATGCTCATCTCTCCTAACACTGATGCGACGATTACTCATACCTATGTAAGAAGCTTTACAATTTTTACATGAGATTTGATAGACACCATGAGATTCAAGAGGGATTGAATCCTTAGGCTTGGTTATTATATTGCTGATCTTTTGATGAGCAGAAAATGCTGTATCTATATTATAGCGTTTTAATATACGTCCAATACTGTCTGTAGTTCCTTTTACATATGGAACACAAATCCTAATAGCTGACTTATCATCTTTTTGTTTCCTATTTTGTCTATTTTGGGCTTGAAATAAGGCTTTTTTTATAAATTTGTAATTATAACTATTTGCTAATAAAACACTATTAATATGATTTATTTCTTCTTTCAGATGTGTGTCATCTGAAAGGTTAATTGCTCTATTTAAAAGAGTTTTGGCTACAGAAACTATCTGAGTTGGGTGATGATGAGAATGGAAATGTAAATATCTGTCTGTGTGTGTATCCTTTCTGTAAATAGAAAAAGATAAACTATTTGGTGTTCTGGTGACTAGAACATCAAGAAAAGGGAGTTTTCCATCAGACTCTGTCTCCATTGTAAATTTAATATGAGGATGCATATTATTTAAATGTAAGAAAAAATCATCTAATGTATTTTTTCCATGTTGCCATATGACAAAAGTGTCATCTATGTATCTGAGCCAAATGAGAGGTTTTAAAGATGATGATTCTAAAGCACGAGTTTCTATATTTTCCATGAATAAATCAGCTATTACTCCTGAGATAGGTGAGCCCATAGGAGTACCAAAAACTTGTCTGTAATGCTGTCCATTGTATACAAAATATGTATTTAAGAGACAATGTTTAATCAAAGCAATAATATGGTCTGGTAAATTGCAACGTTGTGAGATTATATTTAAAGCTTCATCAATTGGAATGTTTGTAAATAAAGACACGACATCAAAACTGACCAGAATGTCACTAGCATTAATTTTTAAACTTTTTAAAACAGAAATAAAATGAAGAGAGTTTTTAATATATGATTTAATAGATGGGATTGTAGGTTTAATGAAATCCGATAAGTATCTAGCTAAAATATGAGTTGGAGAACCTATTGCACTTACTATTGGACGAAGAGGGGTATCTGGTTTGTGAATTTTTGGAAGTCCATAAAATTTTGGACAGACACAAGATTTTTCACGAGGGATTATTTTATTTTTTATCTCTGTTTCAATAGGTGATTTATTAATAATAGCTTTTGTTGTTTTTTCCAAATATGTAGTATGATCTCTTTTGATAGTTTATAAGTTTTATCACTAAGCAGATCTAAAATTTTATTATGGTAAATGTCACGATCCATTACAACTGTGGCATTACCTTTATCAGCTGGAAGTACAACAATTGATTTGTCCGATTTTATATTATTTAATGCTTGTCTTTCTTTCTTTGAAAAATTATTTTTAGGAAGCTTAGCTTTTTTTAAAATATTACAAATCTCAGCTCTAGCTAAATCAGCCGATGTAGAATCAATTTTATCAAGAGCTGATTCAACATTACAGACAATTTTCTCAAAAGGTATCCGGGAAGGTGTTAAAGCAAAATTGAAACCTTTTTCTAAAACCGAAATTTCATCTGTAGAGAGGGCTTTCTTAGATAAATTGTAAACGGTTTTTTGATTTGGATACATAATGTTTGGGGATTGTGTTCTAATTAGCATTTGCAATTTTTTCTTTTGCTTTGCTGTTACCAATTCCGAATCTTTAAATGATCGAAAACTTGCAATACGATCAAAACTAGTCCACAGTAAAGGATGTATTTTATTACTAAGGAATAAACGTAAATGTAGCAATACTTTATCAATTTTGTCTAAATTTTTCCGAGTTTCTTTAATAAATGAGTTTAAAATAATATTGCTGGTTTTCCTTAGAATTTTACTAACATTATAATTGTTCTTGTGAAACACAATTTTACAGCAAGTGGGTATAACGTTGTGATTTTTGCATGCTAACAAAAAAGATAAATTACAAAGTAACTTACATTTCTTACTCCACGTTCTTTCAAATATACGCAGCTGTTTGAAAATTTCCTCCCCGAGAGGTTAGTAATGTTAAAACGAAGATTTGCACGGGTTAAATATATAAAATACATCTGGAGTTTTTGCGGGTTCATCCGTGTTAAAAACTTTTAATATCAATTTACTGACGTTTCGACTTGATCACACAAGCCATCCACAGAGTTATAAAAAGGTAGAAAGACGGTTGTAGAGGCGCTACAATCACTGGTTTGAATAAAACATTAAAAATCCCACCAATAGCAAAAATGTTAAATTTAAGAATGTTTTTTAAAGAAATCTTTCCAAATAGGAGGAAGTTTGCACGTATCATCTCGCTTATTGATACAATCTGGCCTTTTAAGTATCTCAATGGCTTCTCTGATTTTGCATTGGTAGAGATTATCACATCTGGATATGATCCTGGTACTAGAAAAATCTATTTTATGACCTGAATCTATAGTATGGAGTGAGAGTGCTGATGATGATGAGTGTTGTTTAACTGCATTAGCATGCTCATCTCTCCTAACACTGATGCGACGATTACTCATACCTATGTAAGAAGCTTTACAATTTTTACATGAGATTTGATAGACACCATGAGATTCAAGAGGGATTGAATCCTTAGGCTTGGTTATTATATTGCTGATCTTTTGATGAGCAGAAAATGCTGTATCTATATTATAGCGTTTTAATATACGTCCGATACTGTCTGTAGTTCCTTTTACATATGGAACACAAATCCTAATAGCTGACTTATCATCTTTTTGTTTCCTATTTTGTCTATTTTGGGCTTGAAATAAGGCTTTTTTTATAAATTTGTAATTATAACTATTTGCTAATAAAACACTATTAATATGATTTATTTCTTCTTTCAGATGTGTGTCATCTGAAAGGTTAATTGCTCTATTTAAAAGAGTTTTGGCTACAGAAACTATCTGAGTTGGGTGATGATGAGAATGGAAATGTAAATATCTGTCTGTGTGTGTATCCTTTCTGTAAATAGAAAAAGATAAACTATTTGGTGTTCTGGTGACTAGAACATCAAGAAAAGGGAGTTTTCCATCAGACTCTGTCTCCATTGTAAATTTAATATGAGGATGCATATTATTTAAATGTAAGAAAAAATCATCTAATGTATTTTTTCCATGTTGCCATATGACAAAAGTGTCATCTATGTATCTGAGCCAAATGAGAGGTTTTAAAGATGATGATTCTAAAGCACGAGTTTCTATATATTCCATGAATAAATCAGCTATTACTCCTGAGATAGGTGAGCCCATAGGAGTACCAAAAACTTGTCTGTAATGCTGTCCATTGTATACAAAATATGTATTTAAGAGACAATGTTTAATCAAAGCAATAATATGGTTTGGTAAATTGCAACGTTGTGAGATTATATTTAAAGCTTCATCAATTGGAATGTTTGTAAATAAAGACACGACATCAAAACTGACCAGAATGTCACTAGCATTAATTTTTAAACTTTTTAAAACAGAAATAAAATGAAGAGAGTTTTTAATATATGATTTAATAGATGGGATTGTAGGTTTAATGAAATCCGATAAGTATCTAGCTAAAATATGAGTTGGAGAACCTATTGCACTTACTATTGGACGAAGAGGGGTATCTGGTTTGTGAATTTTTGGAAGTCCATAAAATTTTGGACAGACACAAGATTTTTCACGAGGGATTATTTTATTTTTTATCTCTGTTTCAATAGGTGATTTATTAATAATAGCTTTTGTTGTTTTTTCCAAATATGTAGTATGATCTCTTTTTGATAGTTTATAAGTTTTATCAAAGATTTCTTTAAAAAACATTCTTAAATTTAACATTTTTGCTATTGGTGGGATTTTTAATGTTTTATTCAAACCAGTGATTGTAGCGCCTCTACAACCGTCTTTCTACCTTTTTATAACTCTGTGGATGGCTTGTGTGATCAAGTCGAAACGTCAGTAAATTGATATTAAAAGTTTTTAACACGGATGAACCCGCAAAATATGTATTTTATATATATATATATATATATATATAGAGAGAGAGAGAGAGATAGATAGATAGATAGATAGATAGATAGATAGAGAGAGAGAGAGAGAGAGAGAGAGAGAGAGAGAGAGAGAGAGAGAGAGAGAGAGAGAGAGATAGAGAGAGATATTATTCTTCATTATTAATAAAATTATTCTTCAGAATAAATTGCTTGATATATTGAAAGATATTATTATAGCCATTTATAAAAATGGAGTTAAAAATTACTTTAATAATTAGAAACGTATAGCCACTCTTCCCTCTATATCTAAATAACTTGAAAAATATTTATATGAGATTATTAAAAAATATTTATTTTATTTTTTCCCCCCTCTAAATAACAATATAAGTTTTTAGAAAGTAAGAGTGCTAATTTGAAAAGAAGTTTTGATATTTCCAGGCACAACAATTTGTACTATGTTTAAGAATACTCTTACTCTTGCATACAGATTGAAAACATTGAAAAGATGGACAAATCACATTAATCAACTTTTACAGATTCAGATATTTTTATTTTATGTTTTATAAATTATTCTTTTTCTTGCCATATAAGATATTGCAATCATTTACAGGAAATTATATGAGTCTTTGTTACAATATGGAATGACATTATATGGTTTTCACTTACATCAAATTTAAAACAGTTAAAAGATATTTTAAAATAATATTATTCGTCTAATGCTATAATTGCACCGCATATTGAAGATAACTTAATTAAATAGTGATATACTTGATTTTCATAAAGTTTTATATCATATAATTACTATAAAACATCGTTTTAATAAATATATTTAAGAATTATAAAATATCTCACTTGAGGAACAAATATGGCACTAGATTAAGAATTGTATATATTCCAAGAATATTTAATAAATTACTTATATGTTGAATCTAAACAATATAAAATTCTTTTAAAAAAATAACTATATATATATATATTTGACATATGTTTAAACTTATGGTATTGGTTTGGTTTTATTTTATATTCTATCCACTGATTTTAAAATTGCCAATTTATGTGTTAAATCTAAACAGGATAATTAAAATAAGAACTAAAAAGTATCATTAATATGTTTGTAATTAATGGTATTGGTTTGTTTTTATTTTGTTTTATATTCTATTCATTGCTTATATAATTTTAATAGTAGTACTATTTTATTATTGGACTTTCATGATAAGATTATCAATTGTTTTTATGTAATGCTTATATAATATTTGTAAAAACCTGTTCCATTTGTAATCAAAATGAATAAATAAATAAATATTCAACAAAAAAACAATCCATTTAGAATAAATGAAATGAGGTAAAGTAATATAGAAAAAAGTTGATTGTGACAAATATATATAAATGGGAAACAATAAAGAAAATAATTAGTAAAAACTAAATTACAAAAATATAAATGATATCTTGTTACTTCCTCCCAATGTGAAGACGTAACATATTTTTGAAACTTATTCCCTACAACAACAAAAAAACCTATCACTAGCAATGCTTTGTAAATGGGTATAGTAATCCTAACTCTAGAAAAAGTAATATTTGAAAAGGAAAAAATTAATTATTATATTTAAGATAAACAATGTAATCCATGAAAGACATACTCATACAGAGGTCATTCAATATATTTAATTGACATCTTATGATATTATCTTTTAAGTTCTGTAAAAAAAAAATTTACTTTTCGAAAGACTTTTAATCCTAAATGTAATTGTAACTCTATATTCTATTGTACCCATTCCTCAGTCACAATCTCCACATGAAAGCAATTGATATCGTACCCTTTAGAGTAATATCATATTCTCTTATAAAAAGTATGTTCAAATTTGTCATAAAATACTATTTTAGGAAGACTTATTCTTCATCAGGATTCATGTGTCCAATCCAATAAAAAATAGTTATTACAATTGTATTTTCAATACTATTACAACCAGAAAACTGAATAATAGATACTTTTTTTTTTTTTACTTTAAAACAAATTTTATTAGTTCTAATAAAGGTTACATTTTTGTATAAAAAACATAATTAAAGGAATAAAAAAAAGCAACAACACGCATTTGAAATGATTGAGACTATTGTTAAACAATTGAAATTTGAAAGACTCAAATTATATAGTATTGACCAATGTTGACAGTTGATGTGATTATTTATGTATATTTGAGTGGTTGGGAAGTTTGTATAGCTTCCAAGTCTCTTCAAAAATAAATTTTGATGACAATAGTTGATCTCTCTTCTTAATTTTTTCCATTGTTTTCATAAAGCAGGCATTTTGATCTGGGTGAGGCTGTGTATATGTCATTTTACACCTCACAAACCAGATTGAATATGTTATAAAAATTGATAATCTGATGACTGGAAATTGTTTAGTTTTGATGCTTTTTTGCAGTGAGATTATAGTGTAGTAGTCTGTCTTGATGTTGTTATATATTATTTGTCTCACTGTTCCCAGTGCATTACATGTTGTAATGATGTGGTTGTAGGACTCCTCCTCTCTATGACATCTGGGGCACATCGGATATACTTTTGTGATATGCTGTCTATGACAAAGGAAGGATAGAGTTGGCATAGCTTCAAGATTTATTTTGATTATGAAATTGCACTACAATTTATTTGTGGGCATCTAATAGAGTATACAACACTGCTTTTATCCTCCTTATTTATTATAAACAACGTCATAATAGTGACCATATAAATATGAATAATAAACCATGGATGTCATTAGCTTTTATTCCCAATATTAATAAAATATAATAAAAGTTTTAAGTCAAGATTTTCGATTAGCATGGAGAACTCCACCTAACCTTAATAGGTTCATAAATAATTCTAAGGAAATAATAAATAAAGAGGATAAAAGCAGTGTTGTATACTCTATTAGATGCCCACAAATAAATTGTAGTGCAATATATGTTGGAGAAACCAAAACGAATATTAAATATCGCCTTCAACAACATAAATATACTTATAATAGAGCAAGAGAAGATGATACAGTTTATTCAGCTTTTTATGTTCACCAAAATAATACAGGCCATATATGTAGTCCAAAGGATTTTACAATATTAATGAATGAAACACATGATAAAAAATGCAAGATTAAAGAATCATATATTATACAAAATTCATCTTGTGCTATGAATTCAAAATTAACCAGCTTTCCGATTAGTTGTTCCTGGCCAATACAATGAAATGTTAGATTCATCACCTAGGAGAAAATAGAATTGTTTACACTGCCTTGATAAGGACTTGTAAGAGTTGAAAGCGCTTGGAAATATTATTTGTTTTTATTTATTTATATTAAACTCTGTATTAACAATTGACACGAATTGTTATTTTATATTATTTTTATATTATATACAGAAGTATTATTTATTTATTCTTTTAGTTATATAATGTTTATATAACTTTAACTATTTATTATAAATTATAAACTTTCGTTAATTTATTGCTGTTTTAAAAATCGTATTTTAAATAATAATTTTGAAATTAGATTTTAATTTAAAGAAAAATAAAAATAAATTATAAATCCCCTTTGTACTTGAAATTTTGCAAGTCATGGTCAGTGAGAGATGATAGATTAATTAGAAAAATTCCCTAAAAGTTTTTAATTACTAAAATGTTGAAACGGTAAAATAAACCTAAACAATAGGAATGTAGCTTTCTAAATTAATTAAAATTCTAAACTCTGGCTAATGCAATGATTCTCCTCGGGGCAAATGAATGGAGCTAAAAATAAACTAGAATGAAATTGAAAGATAAGATAAAGAAAAGAGAAGGATATTTTGTTTTTAAATTATTAATTAGACTTTGTGTTGTGCTCTTGCTTGGTTGAGAGAATCAGAGAATCTTAAATTAATTCATCCATTATAATATGACCGAGTAGAAAGTGCCCAGACTATTCTCCCCTGGAGATGGTCAATCAGATGCCCGAACCTCTACATGTGCCCTTCATAAATTAAATCATGAGGATCTGCTGCCCAAATAATTGGAAAGCTGCTGCTGCTATTGAAATGAATCCATAACCTGAGTGCGGGAAAGAACTGCTACTGCTTAAACTAATGAACAATTTGCAACTGACCATGGAACATGAAAATCTCCTTATAAAACAAATACCTGTACCCAAGGCCTTTAGAGTACTCTAAATTCTATTCAAGCTATAGCTCACTCTATATAAATTGTACACTGATCAATTTAATTGTTAATCTATTCTGTAAATTCTTTTGATAATCTAGCTTACCTAACTCTGTCTACTTCTTGGGTGCGTATTTCTACTTTTACATTTTTTTATTATTTAATAATAGCATGCCGATAAGATTTCTGACTGGGCCTCACCAAATTTTAAATATAAATTCTAATTAAAATGGTTGCCATCTTGTGCAACAACCAAATAGTAAATTTCTTTTATATACTTCTGTTGGCTGGTCAGCTCGGAAATCATCATAATTCTTTAATAGATAAATACATTATTATATGAAATTGTGGATGTTATGTCCTACAAATCCCATGATTAATATTTATTTATGTTAGATTATTTTGTTTCAGTTATTTTCATATTAATCGACACGCATTCATTGCTTCACTTATTGTAAATGCAGGAGACTACTATGTAGCAAGTGCTGGACATATTAGTTCTTAGAGTAACCACCCTAACTTACAATTACCTTTTAAACTTGCTTTTAAGTTTAAATAATAAAGTTATTATTTCGATAAATCCATTAAATGCATTTCTTTGAGAGCTAAATATGTTATTTATTAAATGTTGGTAATGTGAGAATGAGTCATAAATTTTATATTAAATCTTAACAGTATATTATGTTAGTTATACATGTGTTAGAGTTTAGAGATGCGATAATCCATCTTCGAGCCTTGGATATTCCGGATCATACAGTATTTACTGAATCCTAGTCATCCTACAGAAGTGAACGTAATGAATGTTCTCATAGGGCTTGACACCTGTCACAGTCAGGGAGTAATTGAAGCACAGACCCTTTACACCTGATGACGCTTATGTGACCTTATCTTTGGGCCTATGGCAAACGCCAGCCCGTTGTTTTAAATTCATCCGTTCGCTCTTCTGTTTTAATGTACTGTCACATTCACATCGCAGTTCTAAACGTATCATATGTTTCTTTATTATTAATTTTATTATTCCCAGTATGACTCCGTCTCTGCATTATATGACATAAATTCGCTCTCAAATCAATGTTTGCCCATAATTAATTCCTTATAAATACCTTATTTGATTAAATAAAATATATGTCCACAGCTGCTATTATCATTTCTAATTAAACTTGTGCATTGCAAAGCTATTAAATCCCCGAAGGCATGATCTTGAAATACATGCTCAGGAATTCAGGTAGCTAGATTACGTATGTCAAATAATTGTACCTCATTGTAAATATAAAACAGTATCGGAAGAATAATACCGCTACTAGAATTTTCATATAATAATGTTTTAATTAAATAAATTTAAATATGAAATGTTATAATTAAATAATTTCAAACTATACATCTGCCATCATATATTTATTTTTTCGACACACATTCGGTGTAATATCTCCTCGATTATTTAAAATCTAAATGCCTAGATTTAATTTTATTATCTATTTAAATCAAAAATAAAGTCTATGAGTCTCTTGCATCTCCCTGATCCCTGTGCCTAAAAAATGTTTACTAATGTAGCATCAGATGTGTTGTTTCGTAGGGTGTATTGTGGAATCGATAAACCATGTTCGAACTCAGCACTGCTAGTGATGATGTGATGTGATGTACTGTGGCTTCTTAAACGAAGTCAAGAATATCTCAGCAATTATGCCCAGATAAACCTGTTAGCAACTTAATTTTCCATTCTCCACTCTATGTGATGTGATGTATTATGGCCTCTCCTTAAATGAAGTCGAGAATATCTCGGCAATTATGCCCAGATAAACCTGTTAGCTACTTTATTTTCCATTCCCCATTCTAAATTTTCTCATATTCTGCTCCATCCCATTTCCACAACATAATCTTTGTCAACTCTATAACTTTTATATCTAAATCCCCCTTATCTTTTCCCAAACCCAACATAAAAACCAATAATTGACTTTCTGTATAATCACTTTTTTCATATTTATTCTTCCATAACTTCATTATATGTATCCTTTCTGTTTTCAAGCTTTACATTCAATTAACAAATGCCTAATATTTTCTATTCCTTCCTTACATAATTTACAAAAATAAATCACCCATGTTTTTCCATTTACATGTATATTCTCTTGGAGCCTTAAACAATAAACTACTTTCCTTACTATTATCATATATTAACTCACACCTAATATTCTGTTTATTTCTATATATATTTAAACTCTTTTTACTCTCCATACTATTTCTACATCTCTGTAACTCCCTATTCTTTATTAATAAATCTATTCTTTTATCCCATTCCTTACTACTATAACACTCAACAATCCTCTTAACACAATCATCCCATCTTTTGTACAATTATACTGATATAAATTCTTTATCCAAATCTTTTGCATACTGCATTACCTTTCTCACCCATCTTGTTACCTGTCCTTTACTCATAACCCAATTAAATACTATTTTGGCTATCCTTTTATTATCCATAAACTGCAATCTAACAAACACTTTCATTTTACTTTTTACATCTCTCATATGAAAACTAGACCATCCCATTTCTCCTTGAATTGCCTCCGTTGCTGTCCATACTTCTGCATCTAATGCATGTCTTCCTACTTCCCTTTGAACTTTTTCTAAATAATTTAATATCTCTTTACTAACATATAATGCATCACTACCATATGTTAACCCTGCTACTGCAACTCCTTTCCATATAATTCTAGCTACATCATATTTATTATATAAAAACATGTTAATTTCTTTAACAATCCCTTTCTTTTCTTTGCTTCATTTATCAATTTTTTCTCTCATTCATCCAAATAATTTTTCTGATTACTTAAAGTAATTCCCAAATAACTATATCCATTCACCACACTTAACTTAATATCTCCCAATAAAAATTCTACATCTTCTCTTTCCCCAGTATTAACCCTCATTATATTTGATTTTTCTTCACTAAATTTAATCCCCATCTCTTTACCCACCCTTGCACATGTCCTCAGCATAACTTCCATATCTTCTCTTTTTTCTGCACACAAAAATATATCATCCCCCCCAAAAAAGACCTGACAAAATATATACTCCCTTACTACCTATTAATGGTATCTCTATCCCTCTTCCTAATCTTTCTATTGTTCTTTCCATTTCACTCAAATACAACACAAACAAAATAGGTGACATAGGGCATCCTTGCCTTAGTCCCACCCCATTTTTAACTTTAATTGATTCTATATTCCCTAATTGATATATATATATAATAATTATTTTCATATAATTTTTTAATAATATCAATTAAAGCTTCACCCATTCCCAAATTTGCTAAACTTATCCATAATCTATTTCTATTTACTCTATCATATGCCTTCTCTATATTTATAAAACTCATATATAAATGTTTACCTGAATTCCTACTCATATCCATAAGTTGTGTAACTACAAATAAACTATCTCCTATATGCCTATCTAATCTAAAACCTCCTTGTATTTCCCCCACTACATTATTCCCTTCCATCCATTTTACAACTTTACTAGCCACCATATATGAAAAAACTTTATATAAAACTGATGTTACCGCTAACTTTCTATGATCCTTACCATTTCCTTTAAATAATAATCTTACTCTTGTATTACTCCAACTACTTGGGAAAACTCTATTCTGTGCCATTTTATGGTGCTGCTTTTCTGTGAGTTGGTCAAATTCTGCACTATATTAACAAAGCATATGAATCTGACCATTACAATATAAACATATACAATAAATATATGCTTTTAAAATTTCATTGTATAAAATTTTTATTATATTTATTTAATGAAATGAATGTATGAACAAGTTCATTTTTGTAAAATTCTTATGTATTTTGGATAAATTAACAACAAAAAAAAAAGCATTAAATCATAAAATTCATATGGACTTTTTCTTTCTAACATTTTAATGTAAATATATATGCAAAACATGAATACCTTTATTCTATAAATGCTGATTCAATCAAACAACTTTATTATTTAGCAACACAAAACCATCCCCCCCCCCTAGTCATACTTGAGCACAATAATAAATTTCTCTATCGGGCTGGGGAAGCATTAAGATGTTAGAATTTGCATCTCTGGGTGAAAATTCAATATATTACAAATAATCCTTTGAATATATATTTTTTATCTATTCTAGAATCTCATTACATTGTAACAGATAAATATTTACAGAAGATTCTTATTAGCATAAATAAGAAAATATTCATTTGAGAAAAAATGCAATCATTTTAAAATCCAGAAACTTGTATTTGAACAAAGATGTTACAACAGTATAGAAGAAATAAATGACTTAAATTTCTAATTTATCTCAAATTTATTATATAAAGGAAATTGATAATGAAAAGGAAATTTCTACTCGCAAAAAGGGATGTGGATAAAAGAAAATAAGTTACAAAGACAAGATTTTCAATTTCAGTGGATGGAAATTAAAAATACATATTGAAATAAATAAAAGAGAACTGAAACAAACATATAATTAATTAGAGTTAGAAGATGAAGAATTATATATGATGTTTATTAAACAGACTTAAAACGAGTCTGAAAAGATGTTATGGGAAAAAACATATGTATGAGAACTATTTTTAATTATTATATCAATCAGTTATGATAATGTTCTGAAATATTTAAGTTTAATATATTTTGAATTTCAAAAATTCTTTACATTTTGTATGACAATAATTTAATAAAAAAAACTGATACAATTAAATATGGAAACGGGTATACTAACTTAGAAATATGTACAATGTTTATTACTTCTTTTTTCTATCAATGGTTAAGTGAATGAGAAAGAAAAAGATTGTATTCTAATTAGTTAATATTTGCAACGATAAACAGTCATATAAACAGAAAAACTGGACAAATAAAGAACATAAACTCAAATATATAGTAAACTTTTTTGTATAAAAAATATAATGAGACAAAAACATATAAAGTATTAAAAATATAAAATAATAATAATAAGATCCAACATAAAAAATAACTAAGTGCTGATACACACAAAGAGAAAATAAAGATACTTGTAATCTAAAGATTTATCCAATATAAGTAAAATTATAACATGTTTAAAAATATTGATCTACATCTTTTTAAAATCAAAAAGAAATTTGAGTTTGCCTCACTAGGCAATATTTTATGAACCGTTTACTGGGATTTTTTTCTCATTACTTTGAAACAAGTTTTAAAATATTTATAGCCTATTATACAATATAATGTGTCCTTTTCAATCATTCATAGAAAAGATTATATTGTTAAAAAGAAGAACTGTTGTATCTCCTTCAACTTAGAAACAAAAATAAATATTATTCCAGTGGTGCTAGATCTATCAATTTACACAAGGAGACAGAGATTATGACAAAGAATTAAAAAATACTAATTGCTTAAAAATAATAATAAATAAATAAAAAATATAATTTATTTTATATATATTATAATACAACAAATATACAATCTTTTTTTTTCTTTAAAATATATATGTTCTCCAATAACATTAACAAATTTAAGAAAATATAAAAATTTTTATTTTTGCAGAAAATAATTAAGACCTGATTGCGTTTTAATTGATTGGGGAAAAAAAATACAAAAAAAAAAAAAACTTACTAATTTTTTTTTTTTATTATTTTTATTATTATTATTATTATTATTATTATTATTATTATTATCATCATCATCATCATCATCATCATTATTATTATTATTATTATTATTATTATTATTAAGTTTCAACAATAGTAAACTTTATTGATCCTTTTAGTTACATAGTATTATAATGCCATGGCAAGATACATATTGAATCTTATTATTGTCAGTTCAATTTCAAGTGCTACCATATTCATTTTTTAAAAAGTACATATCTATATGGGTAATTTTACACAAGTGTATCTACTTTAGGAATGTTAATTAATCACATTATTGTCCAATAGGAGTAATTTCTGTATAAGTTCTTCATAAGATGAGTTGCAGTCCCCAACCAGAACAGTGGAGCTTGGATTCATGGCAAGAATTGAATTTATATTATAAATTATAGATTTTATCTTTTGCTTTTCTACTGGCATATATATACAAGCACTACATTCATTGTAATTATTTTTAAGTCAGTGTTATTATTAGAAGGTTTGAATCAATGTAAAGTATTTTGAAATTTTCAAAAGGGCAATCTTGAGCAATTACTATTCCAGTTCCTGAGCCTGCATATATCTTTGTTTCTAATAATCCTGTTATATGGGCTCGGATTTGATTTATCCAATTTGTGACTTTGAAATTTTTATTGATTGCATTAAGTCCTCTGACATTTAAAACAGCAATTTTAAGTTTTATTAATAATTTTTTTTTTTTCTTTGAGTTTAGGAATTCATGTCTTCCTACTTTTCTTCCCCGATTTCCACTGCATCTTGAAACACCAGGCCACTCTCTTCATCCACTGCTACAGCCCAATTATATATTTCCTGCTCACTGTGAGGATTCTCTTGTTCAATTCTCACCTTTTTATATCTTCTATCTTGTTTTGGTGGATGCCTTGGTTTGCGCCTATCTTCAGTGTGGATTTCTATTTCGGTAGGCAAATCTGGAGTAATAGCCTCCATCATTTCAGCAGATGTTTTCTTAATAATTGGTGGCCATGGTATGACTTTGGTTGAAATTTTGCAACTTCTACCTATATGAGTTACATCTTCAGTTTCAGTCTTGAGTGCCATAATTTGCATGTAGTCCTTATTCGCATTCTTTGACTGATTTTGTTGGTCACATTTCATATGGCTTACCTTTGCTGTGATTCTCTTATCCTCTTTTTCATTGTTTAATCTCTCTTGCTCATAGAGCTGAGCTGGCCTTTCCTGGAGTGCCATTTTAAGCTTACTTTGATTATTATTATCTTGTATGTTGTCCAGTGGCTTATTTTCCACTTTTAAACCAACTAGTTCATGGTCAGCCTCAATGGGTTTGATGTGTTTTATGTTCTTGTTTTCCATCACTTCCATTGTATCTTCTTTATCTGTTTTTTGCTTACTTTGTTTATTATGTTGTATGCCATCCAGTTCCTTATTTTTCCCTTTTACATCATCTAGTTCTGGGTTGCCCTCAATGCATTTGGTGTGTTTTAGTTTCTTGTCTGTGCTTGTTTTGTTTTCTGTGGCTTCGATTATATCTTCTTCATCCAGTTGGTTTATTGCTCCACATTTTTTATTATTTTTTTGCATACTGTTTTTATCTATTTTTGATCTTTGGTGTTCATCAGGTGTATCTTCTATTCCAGTCTCAGATTCCGGTCTTTGATTGTTATCTTGATTTCCTTTTTTGATTGTTTTTTTTGATGAGGCTTTATCTGTTTTGGAGTGACTTCAATTCTTTTGCCTTCTTTTTCAGTGGTTAGTTTGTCTGCCTCAAACAGCTGTGATAGTACTGACTGATCAGCAACTTTCAGCAAACTTTGCTTCATATTTCTTTGTATGTCATCTATTTGTTTATAATTTTTTGGCATGTCACCCATCTCTTGGTCACACTCTTCATGTTTGGCGTATTTTCTCTTCTTATCTGGCCTTGTCTGATTTTCTGTTCCTTCCTTTGTATATTCTTTACCTTTCATTTCTGCCCTTTTTTTTTATTTTTTTGCATGTCATCTATTTCTCGGCCAGTCTCTGGGTGTTTGGGATTTTCTATCTTCTTGTCCGGGTTTGCTTGATCTTCCAGTTGCTCTGTTGGGTATTTTTTAATTAATATTTGCTCTGTTTTAGCTCTTGACTGGTCATTGCTGTTGTGCTTTCTTCCACAGTCTATTGCCAGGTGATCTCTACTTCCACACACAAAACATTGTGGCCTAAGCCCTTTAATTTGTATAGTCAGTATTGCTTCCTGATCCATTATTATGCTTGGGATGTCTTCAGGTCTTATGCCTTCATTCATTTTGATCTTGAAATAGAAGCTGTTTGAATAAACTAGTGTAGGCGTGTCTGAGCGATATATTGGCTTCATGTATATCGGTTGCCCAAAGGGTTTCATTAATTTTGTGAAATCGTGTATATTATACCCAAAATAGGTATTTTTAATAATGCCAGTGTGATAGTTTTGCATCTCTCTATCTACAATCACAAGAACATAATTTTCTAAAGTATTAATTTTTTCTTGAAAATCTGTACATTGCGTTTCATTAATGTAATTCTACCACCAGATATCTTGAGTTGGTATGCTCTCCTATGGTTGAAACTGAGCTCCACATTTTGTTGTTAGATAACTCTTTATATAGTATTTCCTTTGGAAACTTGTAGAGAGAGAGATTTCTATCTGTTGCTGCTAAGACGATTGATTTATTTGAAAAAAATCTCTTAAATGACATGAATAATTTTTTCAGTATGGTTTCATTAAATCTGCTATTTATCTCTTGCACTTCTTCTTTTAACCAAACGTTTTGTAAAGGCACATCGGCATCATATTGATTCATATTTATACCATTTACTTCATTCAGGTCATCCTGATTGACCCTTCTAAATCTTGAGATTTGTTTTACGTGTTGCAAATTAAATTCAGCTATGTTCGCATATGTTGTCTGTGCTCTAATGTTGCTATATATTCGTGAAGTCTGATTCGCGCCAAACTTTATCTTGGATTCTGATGTGGACGCCATATTGACAATATCTAGCGTCTGAATAGCGCTTAGAAAAATTAAAAGTTATAAGCAATAAATCACTTACTGTGTGAGTAAAAAGTCCGTTTTCCCTGATAGGTGTGAATATTAATTATCTTCAAGTGATGTTTTAAGCAACTGTTTTTTGGCAATTCAGTATTTTTTATACTTTTGTTGGAAACGTTTATCTACTTCGTCTAACTAAAGGCACAGCAGGACCGCGCTGCTGCTGCTGCTGCTGCTGCTACTGCTACTGCTACTACTACTACTACTACTACTACATTTTAATAAAGGCTTTATTGATCTCAATGGTTTACATAAGTTTACATCTAGAAAATTTGAAATTTAACATACAATGAATTATATTAGGGTAAACACATATAAATGAATTTAGTGGTTACACTTTGTTGTTAATGGACTATAACAATATAAAAATTAAAAAAGCAAAAATAATCAGAGTTCTAAAGTTTGAGGAGCTTATTTAGTTTTGTCCGCATGTCACTTTGAATGTTAGTTGTATGATAGTTTTCTTTGCAGCATTCACAGCATTGATGGTTGTTTTAACAATGACCATGTTGCTGCATATAAGTGGGGGTTGGTTATTATTTTATCTCTATTTCAAATGTGTAGCAGTTTGTTGCTAAATGTAGCTGGGTGTCGTCTGGTGTTATTGCCAATTAAGAAAGTACATCGGGTGCACCAATATGCATATAGAACAAATGTGGCTGCCCTAATGCTAGGTATTGATCTTCCCTGAAAAACAGCTATTATGTGATTAATGATTGTACCCGGTTTTCTGTAAGTGTTACACATCATCTGTCGTGTTTCGTTAAGTGCTACACATTGATAAATAAAGTGGTCCAGTGTCTCTTCTGCTTGATGGCAGAGTCCACAGAAGGGGTCAATAGATATATACATTCTTTTATGATAAAGAAAGTGGGTTGTTGGCAAGGCAATGAGATTGATTTTCATGATAAAATCAAAGTATTTGGGCTCTAGAGCCCATTTTTTATATTCCTGGAGTAGTCTCTTGTTTTAATTCCTAGCATAGGTTGTATACCATTAGTATCTGCTTCTCTGTTTATTAAACCATAAATATCCCAGTATGAATACTTATGCAAATACTAATCTGAAATCTTGTCTGTGGTTTTGGATTGGTATATAATGTTGGTGAAAAAGGAACCTTTTGGAGGTGGTCTATCTGTTGGAGTAACTTCTAGCAAGTGGTTAATTTTGGGGTATTTGGCAAGTATTGTGATTATTGAGTTCCTTAACTTCTGTATATGAAAAACATTGATGTTGTGCAAGCCAAGTCCATTTTTTATTAGAGGTTGGCTAAGTTTTTTTTGTGGAAATTGCTACTGTTTTTCTGGCCCAAAGTAGTTTATTATATATGGTTTTAATTTTTGAAATGAACCCCTTTGAGAATGAAATAACCAGTACATAATAAGTTATTTTGGTTGTGATAAGCTGGTTAATTAACTGTACTTTGGAATATAGTGAAAGATATGCCTTGGACAAAAAGTTTATAATTTTTGTGGCTTCTTCTTTAAGTTTATTTTGGATATGGCATCTCATTCCTGTAATTCCCATATGAAATGGGAACCCAAGAAAAGAGTTTGGTTTTGATTTGTAAATTGATGTACATGGTTTACCAGTGTATAGTGACCAGGCTGTGGTTTTTGCTGGATTAAATGTTAATTCATATTTTTGTGAATATTCTTGTAATATCTTTTGGAGTTGCGGTATTTGTTTTTTTGATGTTAGGAATATGGTAACATCATCCATATAGGTGATGCATGTAGTGCGCTGCATTGTGTCTGGTATCTCGATCCCAGTAAATGCATTTTGTATGCTTTTAATAAGGGGATTGATGTAAAATATAAACAATAGTGAACTAAAAGAGGATCCTTGGGATATAGATTTGGTGGGTGTGAAAGATGGTGAGTTTCTTCCATTTAAAGTTATATGGATCTCTCTATTCAGAAGCAGGTTAGCAATTATATATAGATGTGTTCTAGGAATTTCTGTGTCTTTTAGCATTTTTAGAAGTGTGTATATACTGTAACGAGCACAGACGTTCGTTACATTGGTTGTTTTTTTTTATATTATTAAACAAGTTAAAATAAGAAGTTCGCATTTAAAAATTTTCTTTAAGAATTAAAAATTGAAATTAAATATCATCTTAAACTCGTACATGTTAAATCGCACAGATAATGAAAAATTATTAAAATAAAACTTTATTAAAGAAAAAGTATTTTAAAACTAAATTTTAAAAAGATTTGGAGATAAAATTATATTTTTAAATTTATCTTTAAATATATCTTTGATTTGGAAAACAGGTTAATTAATCAGAAATGGAAATGATAAATTTAATTAGTCAAATGTAAACCAGCCTTGGGCATTTAAATGTAAAAACATGGGTCAGATAGGAAAACAATAGAAACAAATAGCCAATGAAAGAAATCCATTGGGAAATCGGACCTCAACGAAAAGGATCATCGCATCGATGACGTAATGTAAATGCAATCCTTCAAATGAATATAAAAGGACAAGGTTGAAAATTATTAGAGAGTGATTATGATTATTACGATGTGACAGATAGGTGTTAGTGCGGAGGTGCGGGAGAAGCGATTGAAGAGACGCACGATTCAATCACTTCAGTTTTGCTAGGAAAGAAAGAGAAATGAACTATCGTTTTTCTACATTGAGGACCAGTTAAAACAAAAACCTCCGGATGGATAAATAAATCGGCCAAGAGAATATCAATCTTAGGACGGCGTGGGAATTTACATTCATGGCAAGCAACGGATAAAGTTGGACGTTTTAAAAATCGTAAGAACTTTATATTCACTTGAAACAATAAGAACTCTAAATTTTAAAACTTTTTAGTAAATAATGCAATATTATCCTATCTGACCAACTTAATTTATTAATAATGTTATTTGATGTATTTCCTTTTTTTATATATATATTTAAAATCATTTCCATTGATTTATTATGATTTCTGTTTTCCGTTAAGGTAAATTATATAAATGTTAAACTTAAGTCGGGCGTGAATGGCTGTATAGATTTGTAAAGTTATATTAGGGGAGGGTAATCTTAGGTTATTTATGTCATTGTTAGATTGGGTCAATGGATTGGATATATTGATGTAGTTAGTAGATGAAGTCGGAGATTCGCTACTGGCAGAATCGTTTATATATACGCCGCACTCACCCGTTTGCCTATGGAAGGAATTATAAGACGGAGAACGCAGTTCCTTTCTATGGAGTTTTTTTTTTATTGTTCTTCTCGTTAGATAGATGTAATATTCCTATCTGATTGAGAGTCAATGTCCTTTCTTAATCTCTTTGGTGCTGCCGTATTCCGAATTACATTGAATACATCGATATATCAGATGGATTGATGCCAGTTTGACTGCGAATTTTAGCCTAAGGTTAAATAAGGATAGAATGTTTATTGTCAAAAGCAAATTTATATGGTCTATTCATACTCGACCCTAAATAAAAATGCATTAAATTTAAGTTGTTTATAGACGCTTGCATGGATTGTTTATTGGTTAACTATGTTTTGCGTTTCCATATTTGATCGGAATATATAGACGTTCGATAAATAATGATACCTTACGGTGAGTATCAAAAATGTATTTATTCGGATGTCTTTTAGGTTATTGGTGACAATGCCAGTATCTTATGGTGAATACTATTGGGTTACATATAAAGTTCCCTACGCAATTGTCAGTAATCAATAATTTTGTATTTTGATCGTTTATGTTTACTTTGAAATGTTTTTGACCGTGAAATCTATGTAACCGATCTATATTCAACATTATAAACAAGCTTTCATAAATTTATCTGTGCGAACTTAATTAAAATGTAAAATTAGAATATAATAGTAATTAAATGTAAATTAAAGTCAAAAATCAAAGTTAAAAATAATGTTAAATGTTAAAATGTAAAACTAATACTAAAATAATTTTAAATCTTATATATATGTGCGTAAATAAATTTTTGTATGTTAATTGCTGGCAGTGGCTTATTTTATTTATTTTTTAATATTGAAATATAATTAGATAAGATATTATATTATTAAATCTCTGCTACTCCCTGAGCTAGTGACATGGGCTAACGACCGGAACCAAAATATTAAAAAAAAAAAAAAATTTTTTTTTTTTGACTGACGTATCTGCCTACTTTATAAATTTTTCTAGGTTCAAATGCCTAGATGGCGCTCTGTAGTGCAGTTTACGTTAAGTCGCTTTCTCCGTATCGTTACAATATTGACTGAGTCAAATGCAGCTTCTATGTCAAGTTGCACAACAACAGGTTCGTATTTTTTCCGCTGTTTTACTGTTGCTAGAATTGCTTTGAAGAATAAAGCTGCTTCTGTTGTTGAAGAGTTTTTCTTTGCATATTGTGCTTCGGAGATAAGTGGCATTATATACGGTTCAATTTCATCTTTAATAATTTTCTCCATAATTTTGATCGGCAAAGGTCCCATAGATATTGGTCTGAGGTCTGTAATAGGTGGAATAATTGCTTTCTTTTTATTATAGGGTACTATGGCTATTGGATAGACACCCTCCATGGGTTGAATTTGTTGCGCTAGATGGTTTGCTAACTGACACAAATATTCTGTTGTGTATTTACTTAGATGCTTTAATACAAACAATGGAACTCCAGGACTACCTGGATGGCAAGCGTTTCGAATAGTATTTAGTTTTGTTGTGAATAGATCTTTTGTGAATGGGGTTTTTGTCTCTGGTGGGCCAAACAGATTATGTGGTATTTTATATGGTTGTTTTTCTTGTAATTTCTCTTTAAAATATTCAAAAATTGGCATAATCATATTGAGTCCTGCATATGTTCCACTATTTGTATATAGTGCCATTGGCCCCTTTACATCTGGTTGGTTCCCCAGTGCCCATCTTATATAATCTCTTGTCCAAGTGTGTGGCCTGGTTAGGCATACCTTGCTTTTCTTTATCTTCAGATAGCTTTTGAGTTCTTCACATGCTTTATTGTATGCATGTGTAAGCTTGAATATATACTGCTGGGTGCAGTGTGATGGGTTAATCATGATTATTCTCTTGTGTAACTGATCTGCCAGAGACAAAAGTCTTGATGGTGGAGGTTGTTTTTTTGTTATATGGTTGATGTTAAAGAACAACATTCCCATAAATGCTAAATATTTCTGGACCGGGTTCAAAGTCATATCTTTGATTTTGTTTAGCATTATGTAGGTCTCAGAGAACAGAAATTCAGGGGTTGTTTCTGGGAGTAAAACTCTTATTGTTCTTGTAAGTGGAAAGGGTGATATTTGAATTTGGGCACAGTCAATTGTGACTATTTGAGCTGAGTGATCGGAAAAAGTTGAGGGAGTTAGTTTTATTTCAATAAGGTGGTGAAGCATTGGAGAATAAAAGCACAGATCAATAAGTGAAGAGAAGCGATTATTGTGGAAAGAGATGGCATCATCTGGCAAAAAACCTTGGCCACTCATTAGTGGTATGTTTATTCTGTGAAGCCAACGTTGGGTAAATTCCTGATATTTTAAATTAAAATCTCCAATGAAGATGGTTGGGTTTGAAGTTGTAGCTAACCTTGAATTAATGTTTGCAATTATGGTATCTATTTTTTTAATCCTGTAAAGGCATATATACAAAAACCAGATTTATTGTTATGCTTTTTTGGTTGAAGGTAGCAATTAATAAGTTCATGTCAATGTGAATTATTTTTAACGTTGTGAATGGGCAATTTCTAGCAATTATGAGTCCAGTGCCAGCTGAGGAAGAGGAAGAGTCTCTGGAGCAAGCACAGAAACCTTCCATATTTAAATGTTTGGCTGGGTCAGTTTGTGATCCAGCATAAATTTTTGTCTCAAGTATACCAAGGAAGTGTGGTTGTATATCCTTGATCCAATGTTTTAACTTATTAATTTTTGAGGTTGAGTTCAAACTCCTGAAATTGATTGCCGCAATTTTTATTTTCATTATATGTTTTTTGGTTGAGATTTAAATATTAGGGTTGATCTGGTGTTTCTTCCCATTCATTCTCATATTCCATTTCCAGATCTTCATCTGTTTCCACTGTAGGTGTATTGTTGTGATCAGAAAGGCTAAGGTTGGATTCTGTTTTGATTTTTTTGGGCCTGCTATTTTTCTTTGGTGTGTGGCCTGATCTTTTTCTTTGTTCTATGTCAGCTTTGGTGATTTGAGGCATATTTGGGGTGATAGCTTCCATAATTCCCATTGTTGTATTATTTTTAATATTGGGTGTTTGGTGTGTTATATATATTTTTTCTTGATCACTATTACTGTGTGAGTTTATTTCTTTTATTATCTCTTTTTCATCAGTATCTTTGGTAGGCTGACTTAGATTGTGTGCTATTTTTTCCATTGGAGCCGCTTGAGGCTGTTGACTTTCTGTTTTTTTATCAGTGGGGGTTTGAATTCTATTGGTTGATATTGTTGATAAATCCAGAATTTCAGGTGCTGGCAATGTGTGTACAGTTTTTTTATTATTCAATTGCTGTTGATCTGTGGTTTTTTTATTAATTTTTTCTTGTTTATTAGTTGTTTTCATTATCTGTTTTGTACTGTTTGATTTTGGTTGGTGAGCTTCTGTTGGTTGATCTTCAGAGCTCAGTTGGTTTTTCTGGTTGATTTTGGTGTTGCAATCGATTGCTAAGTGTCCGGTTTCACCGCATGCAAAATATCTCGGCCTTAATCCTTTTATGTGAATAGTCAGTATTGCATTCTGGTCAATTATTTGTGTTGGAATATCCTCCGGGTTTACATTGTCATTCGGTTTTATTTTGAAATGAAAGTTGTTGCTGAAAACCGGTATAGGGGTGTCGGATAAGTAGATTTGTTTTATATAAATAGCTTTGCCAAATGACTGTATTAATTTTTGAAAATCCTGAATGGTATATCTGAAGTAAGTCTTTTTAATTATTCTGTTACAATAGTTTTGCAAGCTTTGATCGACTATTATTAGCGCGTAGCTTCCCAAAGTTTTTACTTTAGTTTGAAATCTTGCACGCTGATGTTCATCGAAAAACTGAATTGCAACGTATCGCGAGTTTGGATGCTCTCCAATACTAGAGACTGTATCCCACAATGCTGTTGCTGTCAGCTCCTCGTAAAGAAGCTCTCTGGGGAATTTATAGAGTGTTAAATTCCTATCAGTGACAGCTAACACTAATGATCTCGGTGAAAAAAATTTTTGGAAAGTTGCGAATAATTTTTTTGGGATGGTGCTGTTGAAATTAACGTTTATTTCTTGCAGTTCATCTTGATTCCATATCGTTGGAGAGGGCTCTTCATTATTGTTTTCTATGAGGTTTAAATTATTTATGTCAGCTTGATTTACCTTCCTAAATCTTGCTGTCTGTGTTAATGCTGGACTTTTTTCGATGCTGTGAAGCTGCTGGTTTATTTTTGTTACGTTCGCATATGTTTTTGCGATAGTCACAGTTTTCATTTTATCACCGTTTGTTTGAATGCAATTTACGTTGTTTGCTTCTTGACGCGACGCCATACTTGTTTATGACATTAGAATTTATTTTTTGTTATGAACGACCATATTACTTACTTTTTGCTAGAAAACAACTGTTCAGTAATCAGCCTTCGCTGTCTTTATCTATCACAGATATATATCACAGTTTTTAAGTGTGAAAACGATTAGAATATGGGAAAAAAAATTATTATTATTATTATTATTATTATTATTATTATTATTATTATTATGTTGCAAAAAGCCTTTATTGTCTCAAAAGAATACATTAATGGTTACATAGTTGATTATGTGCTACAAGTTTTTCAGTTACAACCAGGTTACAATTGTTATTACAATAATCAAGATAACGTCTTTATATTATATTGTCTTAATTGAATGTTATAGATTTGTTTATTATCAAATAATAATAATAATAATAATAATAATAATAATAATAATAATAATAATAATAATAATAATAATAATAATAATAATGCATCACTACAATCAGATAAGCATTGTTTTCATTCATTCTATATTAAATACCAATTAATACTTTCAATATTGTACATTTTAAAAAACAATATTATTAAGTCCACAGTAGTATATAGTGAAAAAAACAGAAATGGATCAAATACGCAAAATGTTTTTTTAGTTTATGTAAATTTTAAATTTTAATTCTCAAAAAAAAAAAAAAAAAAAAGATTAAAAACTAAGCAACAGATGTTGAAAAATAGCACTTTGAAATAGCTAGTTATCCTTTGTGAGTTTACAAAACTGCATTTATCAATTATAGTCCTTATATTAAAATCTTACATTGAATTTCATTTTCTCTCATTGAATTACTCTTTATGAAGAGAACTATATCTTATTCCAAAATTTAGCCTTTTTTTCCATTTTTATTTTTTTCTATTCTTCTACGTTTTACTTTATTTTTCTTCATATTATAGTATTAATTATATAGAGCAGCATTTCAAACAATATGGATGAAAAAAATATAATAACCATTCACAGATTCTATGTTGAAAATTATATAAAGACAAAAAAAAAATAGGATGGTCATCTAGTTTTGACAAGTTTTTTTGATTACGAAAGATTTATTTCACAAATCAGAAAAAGCCAAGAATCTTTTCTGGATGTGATAGTCTGTAAGATACACCAATATTAAAGCTATTGAATACTGTATTACTGGTATTTCTACATATTAAAAAAAAAAAAAAAACTAAAGTTACAAAAAAAAGATTATGATTGGCATCTGGAAAATGTGGTCATAAAACCTTGTTTAGTGTAAATAAAAATCAATTATTTACATTATGACACTTTAGAAATATCATGAAATAGGATTGTTCAATTAGGCCATTATAAATTAGAACAATATTGTTTATTGTTCAAACCATAGACAATGAATATCTATATAATTTTCCTTTCAAAGAAGTATATTGCATAGATTGTCAAGGAATAAATTTCTATGAATGATTTTATCTGATTTTACTAAAACTAAAATATGTTGTTTATGAATATATTCAGAAAAGAATTGCCAACAATTTATAATTATAATAATAAATGATAAATCAGAACATAAAAAAGCAATAAACAGGATGGAGCAAAATATTCTTTTTAAATCAAATATATGACATTGAATGACACTAAACAAAATCTATAAAATTATCCAATAGTCGAGATATAGAGAACACATTTATTACTTTTATATATAACTTCTAAAATTGACTTGAGGTTTTCAGGTAATTAATAGAAAATTAGATGAACTACGGATTGATGTAAGAGAAATAAATAAAAATGACTCTTACAAGTTGGTCTAAGATAAAATTGGTAAAAATAACAAAATAATGTCCAAAATTGCAATGGTAATTTAAAAAAAAAAAAAAACATTAAAATTGAAAAAAAATTAAATGTTCAAAAAATTAATCAATAATTGCAGATATCACTAGAAAATCTATAGGACAATATTATAACATCACGAATTTGCTAAAAATGCCTATAAACAAAAACCAAAATGTAAAAAAAAAACAATCCCAAAGACATTTTAAAATCCCTTTTTTTTTTTAAAAAAAAAAAAAGGCTACAAACATCCATGTCTTACAAACCAGAAATACTAAATCACTAAAATATCACATAATCCCCATTCCCTATGCTTATGTAAGCTGTTATAATAGAGGTAAAACTTTCTACACAATAATGTCACATTGTGCAAGTCAGAAAAAAAAGAGATGCAAGAAGGTCTGTACATAAAATACCTACCTAGTACCCACTTATCCAATATCCCAAATTAGTTTTTAGCTTGTGGCTTTTATCAGTGATGAATCTTGGATCTGAGAGCAATGCATCTAGATCTTAGACATTAATGCAACCCTCTAGAAGCTTTTAGTTATCTATAAAGCTATATAAGTCCAAAATGAAAACATAATATTGATGACTTAAAATTAGAAATATTAAACTACTAAACATCACATGATCACCATTCCTTATGCCTACACAAGCTGTTATAACAGTCAAAACTTTCCATATAGTAGTGTGACCCAGTGCAAGCCAGTGTAATCAATGGATGGAAGAAGGTTTGTGTATAAAATCCCTATCTAGTACCCACAGGTCCAATATCCCCAGACTAGTTTCTAGCTTATGGCTTTCATCAATGAGAACTCTTGGATCTGAGAGCACTGTATCTAGATCTTAGGATCTAATACAATCATCTAGCATCCAATTTAAGTCCAAAATGAAAACAATAATGGTTTCAATCCAAGCTCATTTGCTTGTATAGTTATATAGATCTGAACCCAGTTCAGTATCTATGCATTCTACTGTCATTGATTTTTTCACAAACATAGTCACCATCATTCCATTGAAGCAGTGCATATCTACCAGTAGATATACTTGCTTCATATTGTCATTTTCGAACCTATCTCCCAGCATCGAAATGATTTATTAATAATATCAACCCACATACATTAAACATGTGCATGTGTGTGTGTGCAATTATGGGAGATAAATGGTTATAATGAAAATTTATTTCATAATCAGTTAGCAATCTTAAGTAAAAGAAATATATAAGTGATTTATTAGAAAAGTTTCAGTTAAGTTATGAATGTTTAAAATCATTAAAATCATTTGCAAATGTTAAAATGAATATACAATGGGAGAGTGGATCAAAATGCATTAAGTAAAGTAAAATGTGTGCTGTATCCCTAGAGCCATCCAAAAATAGTTGCAGTTTATCACCTTGTAGAGGAAATGCATTGTACCAAAAAATACATATACAATACATGGTAGAACAGAGTGGCAACAAAAAGGAATAGATGCACTTAAAGAACATCAGTAATTAACTTTTCTCAAACGCACTGGAGGCAGAAACTGGGAAATATAAGGAGAGAAAATCCCATTGCTTAAAAAAAAATAGAATATATTGAGAGATATAGATTATTAATGCAGTAATTCATTAACCCAGCTTTATGAGAGCAGCTTACAGAAACTATTCATATTAAAATACAGAGAACTAGAGTGAAAGAACTTTATCGTAATACATAAATTTTTACTCAACAATGTGCGCCATACCTGCAAAAATGGTCGAGTAAGTGGCATCAGCTTCTCTGGGTCATAAATGCCAGGGAGTTGAGCATCTGAATTGTTCCAGAGACTTATGTAAGAAGAGAAACTGTCCTCATCGCTAACACCTATTATTCTTCATGCATCCGCTCATCCATTGTCAAGAAGTCCACCAGAGTTACGGTAAACATTCACTATTATATTATTATTTTTTAAAACTGTACCTAAATCTATAAGTCTTGTTGTTGATCTTAACTTAGATAATCCTAACTTAAAGAACCTTGGTGAATTTTATTTTCTTGATTTTAATGCCAGTATGTAATTTATTATTTCGTTAACAATTAAGCATGTTACTAGTTAAGTTATCACATTCCTATGTGCATAACTGTATTCTACCTTAAATGGAAAGATCTATAATTAATTACGAATCTTGTTTAGACTTCTTCCTAACTCTGTCCAGACCCCCTGAAACTGTCCTGGTCAGAGAGATGCTAAAGTATTATTCGCGCTAAGAATCGTAAATAAATCAATAAATGAAAATCTGTGATTAATGTATAAGTTGTCCAAAATAGATCCCCACCATGACAAGGAATAAGTAATTTATTTTGGGTCAAATTATGTATTAGGATGATGAGCAATATATCATTATAAATTAACTCTTAAATTCCACGAAAGTGCCATAAATAGTACCATTAATAAACAATGTTTTAAATCTCTAATCTGTCAACAAACTAAGTTAATTTCTTAATTTCTCCTGCCTGTTGAGCAAATACTCAGTGTACTAGATATATAATAAAATGGAAAGAAATAATATGTACAAAAAAAGAATCAAATAATGTGAATATATTAAGTAGTAAAGAGAAATCATAACTTGTTTTTCCTATATATGTGTGTAACGCAATCTTAATTTGCTTAAGGTACCAAAAAGAAATAATATGTATTGTGTAAAAAATAAAGACAATCCTCATCCATTTATATATATATATATATATATATATGTGTGTGTGTGTGTGTAATGTCTGGGAATAATTGATTTAAAAAGGGGACATACAAGTGGAGTAGGATTCATTATAAATAAAAGTAGAAGAGCAACATTGTGGAGATTGATGGTGTAATGGACAGAGTGGCAAGATTAGTTATACCACTTAATAGCAGATACCAAATGCAGATAATTCAGGTTTATGCCCCAACAAGTTCTCATAGTGATAAAGTGGTAGAAGATTTTTATATGGATGTACAAAAGGCTTTTGATAAGAGTAAACAACATTTTAAAATTGTTATGGGAGACTTTAATGCTAGAATTGGTAAACAAATGAAAGATGAAAAGTGTTGTAGGTAATTTTGGTTATGGAAATAGAAATGAGAGAGGACATAGAACTGTGGAGTTTGCAGAAAAAGAAAAACTTTATAATATGAATTCTTTTTTTGAGATAAATGTTAAAAGGAGATGGACATGGCAGTATCCAAATGAAGGTTCACAGAATTGAATTATATTTTGACCAAGAGCAAATACATATTTCAAAAAAAACTAGAGAGACAAAAATTATTAAGAAAAATAATATTTACAGTTGATATTCCTAATTTTCAGAAACATTCTAATGCATTTAAATTAGAACTTACAAATCGGGTTCAAGTATTAGTAGATTTTGAACATGATTCAGATTTGAATGAAATTAATAAGAAAATAACTGATACATTTTTAAAAATTGCAACAAAGATAGCTGGTCGAAAAAAGCAGCAACTGACCAATAAAATTTCTACTGAGACTAGAGAATTTATGAAGAAAAGAAGGAATATGAAGATATGCAAAAATGATGCATTATAAAGGACTGAATACTTTGAATTTTGTAAAGTGGTGCAGAAAATAATTGAAAATGATATAAGATAGTATAACTGTGAACTAGCAAGGAAAGATGTAGAAGAGAATAAAAGTCTCAAAAGTGTAAAACAACATTTTTGTATTGGTAAGAAATTTATATCTGCAATAAGAAAAAAAATGGAATTATTACTAAAAAGAGATGACATCATGGAATGGGTAGAACACTTCTATCAATAATTATATAGTAATAAAGAACAAGTATCTCATATCTATTATATCTTCCGAATTGCCCAGAACTTTAAATGAAGAAATGAGACATGCAATTAAATTTATGAAGAAAGAAAAGGCTCCAGGTAATGATGGAATTATAATTGATATATTAAAAGAAGCAGGTAAAGAAATAAAAAAAATTTTAGCGAAGTTATATACCAAATGTCTAAATGATAAAGATGTACCAGATGATTGGAAAAATGCAGTATTCATATTTAAAAAATGTGATAAAGAAGATATTAGAAATTACAGACCTATCAGTCTTTTATCAGTTTTATACAATTTTTTTTATCAAGATAATTACAACTCATCTACAGAGAATCTTGGATTTCCACCAACCAAGAGAACAAGCTGGATTTAAAAGAGGTTTTAGTACAGTAGATCATATCCATGTATTGAGAGAACTTATAGAAAGGAAAAATGAATATGAGTTACCATTATGTTTTGGATTTGTAGATGATGAAAAGACATTTGATTCTATAAATATTTCTTCAGTGATTAAAGCATTGGATCATCAAGGTATAGATAGATCCAAGATATTGTCATATTTTAAAAAAATCTTTATAAAAATGCAACAGTAACACTTAGATTACATAATAATACTAAAAAAGTCAACACTGAGAAGGGTGTAAAACAGGGTAACTCCATATCTCCAAAAAAATTTTACAGCAGTGCTGCAAGAAGTATTTTCTAGATTAAAATGGTAGGCTAAAGGAGTGAAAGTAAATGGAGTTTAGTTGTTTTTGCAAATACAACTTTAGAGCTGCAGAAAATGTTGCAGGAGTTATCAGATAAAAGTAGGACTAAAGATAAATGTTAAAAAGAATTGAGTAAGATTCAATGGATTTTCTTAAAATATGAAAATAAAGATTATGAGTTAGAAGAAGTTAACAGCTACAAATACCTTGGTCAGATTATTAATACAGATGAAAACATAATGGAAATTAATCGTAGAATTAAACTTGATTGGATTGCTTTTGGTAGAAATAACTTGATACTCAGTATCATGTCTATGTGTTTGAAAAGGAAGGTTTTTAATAAATGTGGGTACTCATCTATTAGCAGCTGTATATCGCTTAATGGCACTGTTTTTTCTGCAAAATCACAGAAATAAGCCATTTACGCAGCCGAAACTACAGCTACTACAACACTAGCTTCGTAATAGCCATTTTGGGCTGCATGATGATGTTGTTCTCTATGCAAAAGCACAGAAATTGTACACCTAGCTGAGTGTGGCCAAGCTTTATGCGTATGTTCAGTAATGAGAGTTCGCTACCCTTTCATTTGAAGTGTCTGTTGTTCAATTTCACACAATTGTGAAATTTCTTTGCAAAATTGTCTCGCACACCAACTGTAGTAGGATCGTGTAGTAACAATTATCATCCAGTCAGCATACTTCCCTATGCAACTTGGAAGCTTCTAGGGATTTGGTAAGACTTTTTTCAGAGCACGATATGACGGATTCATGCCAAATTTCATTATCTTGATGAGATAGCTGTACACAACCGCTAGTTTCAAAAGACATTTTGGTCTTACACAGTGTTATTATTCTATTATATTTGGTTCCACTTACAAGTGAGACTTTTTTTTTTGTTTGAAAATAAAAAGGTTGTTGTTGATGATGGAATCGATGCTTGTTGTTGTGATTTTTTTGAAACCCAATCAATCCAAAGAGGGTTTTTTTTGGCACTTGTATTACAGATTTTAAAAACCAAGTCGGCTGATAAAATACAAAAACATCGTCTAATGAATTTTTTTTTTGGTTTGGGTTGGTTTTTTAATATTTTTAAACATTTAATTTACGATTAGAAGAATAACATCAATTTGGAAATAAAAAAGAAGTGTTTGGGTTTTGTTTTTCCTTTTCATCGGCGGCTGTGGTGTAAAAAACAGTCAGCTGATTACTGTTTTAATGAGGTGTTTTGGTTGTTTTCAAATTTGATTTAAACATTGAATGTTAGTATTCAAAGAATAATATCAATTTGGCAATCTAAACAAAACTGGGTGTGTTTTTTGGGGGTTGATTCCTTTCTTAATGAAGTGTTTTGGGTTGTTGTTTTTTTTGTTTTGGAATTTTTGTTTAAACATTTAATTTCCCATTAGAAGAATAACATCAATTTGGAAATCCAAAGAAATACTATTTTATTTTGATTACTTTTTCCATGAAGTATTGTTTTTTAGTTTTGTTTCAATGTTTTAATTTTTACTAATAGAAGAATAACGTAAATTTGCAAATAAAAAAAAACTTTGGGGGGGGGGGGGGTTGATTCTTTTTTTATAATGAAGTGTTTTGGATTGGTTTTTTTTTTAATTTTGGTTGAAACGTTTAATTTACTATTAGAAGAATAATGTAAATTTGAAAATAAAAAGACAATTTTTGAGGTTTCTTTATTTTACCTTTTGATTAAATGTTTAATTTAGTATTATAAGAATCACATTATTCTTATACTAGCAAATACAAAGTTTTAACAAAATTAAAAAAAAAAAACACACACAAAAAACGTTTTTTTAATTTAGAATGCTAACAATATCTTAAATTTTCCAGAGCAAAAAAAAAAGGCAGGCCTGCAAACATTATATTAATAGGGTTTTGAAGAAAAACAGTGCCATTAAGTGATGTACGGCTACTAATAGATGAGTACCTAAATGTGTTTTACCAGTTCTTACTTATGAATCTGAGACTAAGAAGAACAATAGAGACTTCAGACCAATCAAAGAAGTATGGAGAGATGCATGTTAGAAGTAACAAGAAGAGATCAAAAATGCAATATATGGGTAAGAGAATAAAGAGGAGTTACTGACCTCATTGAAATAATTAAAAGACTGAAGTGGAGTCTTGACATATTGCTAGAAGAGATGATAATAGATGGACAATTGAAGTCTTAAACTGGATTCCAAGAGATTGTAAAAGACCCAGAAAGCGACCTCATGTGAAATAGATGGATGAAATAAGAAAGTGTGCATGGGTGATGTGGAGAAGCTAAAGATCGGAGATGGATTGAACTTAGAGAGACCTTCATCCTGCCATGGATTGATAATGGTTGATGATGATGCAAATGATAGTGGTGGGCAGCAGGGATACACTCTATTGTAGAAATGTTAAAGTAAATAATTTACTTATACATTTTTTTTTTGTATAAAATGAGTCTTTAAATGCATTGAAAAATTAAGGATCAAAAATCCTTTAACCCAGTCAAAAAAATGACATGGAATTTAAGTAATAAAAAAAAAGTATTTGTGCTGTATTGCCTTTGTGAATGTTAGTAAAAATAGAACTGAAGTATTAAATTTGAAGAAGAAAATGTTAAGTGAAAGAAGGTGGGAGGTATTCAGCAAAGATTATGAAAAACAAATTTATTTTTAAATTAAGTTTTTTATCTAGTTGCAAGCTTCATCAATATATTCAGGCTAGAGAAAACCATGATTCATTCCAGAAATTCTTTCCCCCTCAACAGTATCTCCCTATGCAGTTGTGAAAGCAGCATCATTGCTCAAAGAACTATATCTATGATAAAGTGAACTCTTATCACCTTATACATATTGATCAACACTTTTGTAGGTCAAGTTTCAAACTAGGTAACTATGAACTAGTTTTCAAAGATGTAATATGAATCATTAATTGTTTAAAACCTAAACTGTTGGGAAAATAACAATAGAAGCAAGAGTGTATTATAAATATAACTTAATTTTATTTATTTCCAAGATATAATGCTTTCCTCATATATTAATTTTTGTTTTATGATTTTATATGTATTACTGCTACTATTTAGGATATGATCTAATGAATTTTGTTTCAGTCTATCAATATGGCTGATTCTACAGGAGTTCTTTTACATCTGAGCAAGTATTAAATCTTTTATTGAGACAACTTGCTTTCATTTTTATTCTAAGTAATCATGAGAGATTTTGGGTACAATTATTTTGCCAACTTTGTGCCCCCAAGCCATCTATGCTAAAAAAGGGATGAAGCTCACTTTCAATATTTCATCTGGTAATCTCTACATTTAGAATGTGTCCTGGTGTCATCCTTAATTGAGCAATGAATTCAGTCAATCTTTTAAATTACTGTTTCAATAATTTTAAGGCATTTTGCATATATCTCTCAGGTATGTATTTTATTTGCACCTTAATTACTAGTTATGTAGAACTGGATTCAGTTCTACATAAAAAAAATTTTAGTGAAAAAACAGAGTTAAATTCGATAGAAATTTAAAATTATAAAACAAATTCATTAGCTCATATTAAAACATTAAATTAATAAAATGAAAAAAAAAACTATTATAAAATAATTCTTATGTTATGGGTTTTGAGTTAGTGCAGTAAGAAATAAATTTTCTTATTTCTATAGCATTACCTACTTATCTTCTAATTTGGGTCCATTTAAGGTAGTAATAAAGATATATTTATCTCTGGTGGGTGTTCATCGACTGCAATAATTAGTTTATTAGTGGTAATATGATCAAGATTCCTTGAAATAGTTAAAAAAATATTATTCCTATCTGGTCGGATGTGATGTGATGCACTATGCTTCTCCTTTTTTGGAATCAGGAATCTCTCAGCCATTATGCCCAGAAAAACCTGTTAGTCATCTTATCTTCCCTTTCCATTCTCCACCCTAAGTTTCCCCATATTCTCTATCCTGCTCCATACCATTTCTACATCATCTTTTTTTACTCTGTGGCCTTTATATCTAAACCCCCCTTATCTTTTTCCAAAACCAGCCTAAAAACCAAAAAACCACTTCCTGTATAATCACTATGTTTACATTTATTCTCCCACAACATTATTTTTACACTTTTTGCTTGTAAGCATTTAAATTCAATTAACAGATGCCTAATATTTTCCATGTCTTCTTTACATAACTTGTAGAATAAATCACCCACATTTCCTCATTCATGTGTATATTCTCTTGCTGCTAACAATGCTGTTCAAAGCTTAAACAGTAAACTACTTTCCTTGCTATTATCATAAATTACTTCACACTCATATTCTGTTTACTTCTATATATGTGGAAAAAATCAGAAATTGTAAGTCAGTTCTTTCTGGATCGGATAGAATTATAAGGTTATTAATAATAAATAGTAGTAAAAGAAATTAAAAGTTTTTTTTGTCCAACGTATTCTCGAATTCTTGAATTATTTATAATAATTAGTTAGTGTTCTTAAAGGAAGACCCCTGTGAGATTATAATCAAAGTTTATAATCAGTGAATCGTCGTTCGAAAATAAATAAAGACCAGGTTTATGTAAAGTTACGTGACCAGGTTCCAAGAGAGAAATCCTTGGTGGCGCCCTCGATGTCGATTCTGATAACTAAAATTCAGTTAGTAAGGGAGGAAAGAAAGTTGTTGTGTCACAGAGGAGTGAAGAAAGGAAAGTTAGAAAATGGCGCTTCCAACGTGTCGGGCTCGTTAACAAGAGAAACGCCCAGAGATTAGAGTTAAAAGAGAGAGTAAATTTTTTAGTAAGGGGGTGGATTTCAGATGGTGGTGGTACGTCAGTATTTTCATAGGGAAGGTTATGAGTTCGAATATAAAATTAAATAAAACAAAAGAATAAAATATGAGTGAGGACGAAAGTAGCATGGAAAGCCTGGTGGTAACATTTAAAAACCCCGAGCAGTGTCAGTTGCAAGAAATATTGAAAGCTATCGCTGAGCTCAAAGAAATTGTAATGGAAGACCGTAAAGAAATAAAAGAAATGAAAGGCATGATACAAGAATTGAGGAAAGATGTGAATGAATAAAAAGAGAGGGAAAAGAAAAGGAACAATGAAAACAAGAGGGAAGTCATAGACCCAGAGGACCATAAAGTCAGTAAAGAGAAAGAAAAGGTAGAAAACGAAGAGACAGAGCAGTTTACAGGGGAAACTAAAGAAATCCCGAACAAGAAGGCTATACAAATAAACCGAGAGATAGAGGTAATAAAAAAAAGCTCAACGAATCTGGAGAAGAAGAGTTCGATAGGGTCACGGCGAAATTTATACACATAAAAACATTTAAAGGGGAAAAAAAGGAAAGCCCCTTTGACTACCTGGACAGTCTAGATGATTTTTTCTACGTCCATAGGTCGAAAGAAAAAGAGAAGATCATAATAGCAACGAGCCATTTGAGTGGTGCCGCTAGGGAATGGTGGAAGGCGGTAAATTACAAACCCCTACATTCCAAGAATATCGAACTATGATTTTGCGAGGGTTTTGGAGCGTTGAGAAACAAGAAACCATACGCATGAAGATATCGCAAGAAAAATATAAAGCGGACAAAGACGGTACGTACAGTCAGTTTTTTCAACGTCAAGCGGCAAAATTGAGAGCCTTGGAGGCATATCCGATGGATCAATTCCAGATAGTGCGAACTATCAGATTTAACCTCCCGTCGAGTGTGCAACGTAAGTTGGCCGAAAACCGTCGGTTATCCATTGAGGAAGCATTAGAAATATTACAAGATATAGAATGGGAGGACCAGGGGGTAAGTGGAGAAAGTAAAGTTAGATGGGAGAACTGTAACGAACCCGCGAGTACGAGTAACTATAACCCCAAGAAAAGTTGGGACAAGTCACCGCAGGGCAATTAAAGTTTTTTTTTTATTGTTTTTTATGACAAATGGGGCAATGAGCTGATATTTTAAGTCAGCTCATATATATATAAGCTCACATATTTATAATTTGTCATAAATATTTTTGAAGTTAAATAGTTTGTAAAATGAAAAAAAAAATTAATTAACAAATGGTTTTGATTTAATGGAAAGGGTAATAAAAATTTTGAACTTTTATTTTGAAATAAACAAATAAAATTGAATATAATTTATTAAAAAAAAAAAAAAATGTTAAAAGTGTTTAATTAAAAGGGAGAAAAATTCGAGAGATAAAAGGGTGGGGAAAAGAAAACAAAATTAGATTCTTGGTAGTAATTATACTCTATTGTTGAAACTTTCACAAAGTAAAAATATTTGGTTAGTAATTGCTATTACGCTAATTAAAAAAAAAAAGATAAGAAAGAGTGGAGATAAGATCGCTTTTAGAGAGAGAGTTGACTTGACTTTTAGAGACAAGCAAGGACAATAAAGAAAGCAGCTGTGTTTCGAACAATAAAAATTATTATTATTGAAATTTAATTTTTGCGGACTCTTGTCAAATGTATAGCGGCTAAAGTTATCACAACCTTCCCCTTTGGGGAATTGACCGCCACTCCATCTGAATGAAGCTATCGAGAGAGTTATGGAATGGAAGAAACGGATATTGCTAGCCGGACAACCAAAGGAACACTCATGGAATTCACATATACAAGGACAAAGGCATGACCAATGGAAGGTAAAACCTATGAAAATCAGGCCACTCCGCTCTGATCGATCAGGGTAATTATAAACTTTTAATTAATGAGAACTCTAAGTAAAGCGTAATAGAACTTTATCTTTAATTTAATTTTCATTTATTATGTTTATTACGAATGTTTCAACAATAGAGGGGGGAAAATAAATTTGTTTAATATTGTAATCTATTAATGTTAATTTTCGTTTAATATTTTTTTTGAAATATTGGAATAACTGTATTTTAAATTATTTAATATCTATTCGATCTAGAGAGTAACAACAGGGTGGGGGTATAAAAGTGCATCGCCAAGTAACAGAGAACCTTGGGGCGTTACTCGTTTGTTAGTAGAAAATAAGGAAAGAATTGAAAGTATAAGAAAACGAAAGACACTTATACATTCATTGTAAGATTTTCGCAATTTATTTATTTACCAAAGAAAGTGGAGTTTAAAAATAAACTTCAGGAAAGATTAAAAATACTATAAGTCGTCTTATATACACGTCTGCTAGAATTCGCAGTATTAGTGTAGGCGCGAGTAAATCTATGGTAAATATTTGGGAAGCATAATTAGAAAGTAAACAGAGGAAAAATCAGAAATTGTAAGTCAGTTCTTTCTGGATCGGATAGAATTATAAGGTTATTAATAATAAATAGTAGTAAAAGAAATTAAAAGTTTTTTTTGTCCAACGTATTCTCGAATTCTTGAATTATTTATAATAATTAGTTAGTGTTCTTAAAGGAAGACCCCTGTGAGATTATAATCAAAGTTTACAATCAGTGAATCGTCGTTCGAAAATAAATAAAGACCAGGTTTATGTAAAGTTACGTGACCAGGTTCCAAGAGAGAAATCCTTGGTGGCGCCCTCGACGTCGATTCTAATAACTAAAATTCAGTTAGTAAGGGAGGAAAGAAAGTTGTCGTGTCACAGAGGAGTGAGGGGAGGAAAGTTAGAAAATGTTGGGGCCATTTTCTATCTTTCCTCCCCTCACTCCTCTGTGACACGACAACTTTCTTTCTTCCCCTACTAACTGAATTTTAGTTATTAGAATCGTCGTCGAGGGTGCCACCAAGGATTTCTCTCTTGGAACCTGGTCACGTAACTTTACATAAACCTGGTCTTTATTTATTTTCGAACGATGATTCACTTATTATAAACTTTGATTATAATCTCACAGGGGTTTTCCTTTAAGAACACTAACTAATTATTATAAATAATTCAAGAATTCAAGAATACGTTGGACAAAAAAACTTTTAATTTCTTTTACTACTATTTATTATTATTAACCTTATAATTCTATCCGATCCAGAAAGAACTGACTTACAATTTCTGATTTTCCCTCTGTTTACTTTCTAATTATGCTTCCCAAATATTTACCATAGATTTACACGCGCCTACACTAATACTGCGAATTCTAGCAGACAGATATATAAGACGACTTATAGTATTTTTAATCTTTCCTGAAGTTTAATTTTTAAACTCCACTTTCTTTGGTAAATAAATAAATTGCCAAAATCTTACAATGAACGTATAAGTGTCTTTCGTTTTCTTATACTTTCAATTCTTTCCTTATTTTCTACTAACAACCAGTAATGCCCCAAGGTTCTCTGTTACTTGGCGATGCACTTTTATACCCCCACCCTGTTGTTACCCTCTAGATCGAATAGATATTAAATAATTTAAAATACAGTTATTCCAATATTTCATAAAAAAAATATTGAACGAAAATTGACATTAATAGATTACAATATTAAACAAATTTATTTCCCCCCTCTATTGTTGAAAATATTCGTAATAAACATAATAAATGAAAATTAAATTAAAGATAAAGTTCTATTACGCTTTACTTTGAGTTCTCATTAAGTAAACGTTTAAAATTACCCTGATCGATCAGAGTGGAGTGGCCTGATTTTCATAGGTTTTACATTCCATTGGTCGTGCCTTTGTCCTTGTACATGCGAATTCCAGGAGTGTTCCTTTGGTTGTCCGGCTAGCAATATCCGTTTCTTCCATTCCATAACTCTCTCGATAGCTTCATTCAGATGGAGTGGCGGTCAATTCCCCAAAGGGGAAGGTTGTGATAACTTTAGCCGCTATACATTTGACAAGAGTCCGCAAAATTAAATTTCAATAATAATAATTTTTATTGTTCGAAACACAGCTGCTTTCTTTATTGTCCTAGCTGGTCTCTAAAAGTCAAGTCAACTGATCTCTCTAAAAGCGATCTTATCTCCACTCTTTCTTATCTTTTTTTTTAATTAGCGTAATAGCAATTACTAACCAAATATTTTTACTTTGTGAAAGTTTCAACAATAGAGTATAATTACTACCAAGAATCTAATTTTGTTTTCTTTTCCCCACCCTTTTATCTCTCGAATTTTTCTCCCTTTTAATTAAACACTTTTAACATTTTTTTTTTTTTTTTTAATAAATTATATTCAATTTTATTTGTTTATTTCAAAATAAAAGTTCAAAATTTTTACCCTTTCCATTAAATCAAAACCATTTGTTAATTAATTTTTTTTTTCATTTTACAAACTATTTAACTTCAAAAATATTTATGACAAATTATAAATATGTGAGCTTATATATATATGAGCTGACTTAAAATATCAGCTCAATATATATATATATATATAAACTCTTTACTTTCCATACTAGTTCTCCATCTCTTCAACTTCCTATTTTTTATTAATGCATCTATTCTTCTATCCCATTCCTTGCCACTATAGCACTCAACAATTCTCCTAACACAGTCACCCCACCATTTGTATAAGTATATTGACATAAATTCTTTATCCAAAACTTCTGCATACTGTACTACCTTTCTCACCTATCTTCTTACCTGTCCTTTTCTCCTAACCCAATTAAATATTTTGGCTATTCTCTTATTATCCACAAGTTGCAATCTACGGAACATTTTCATTTTGATTTTTGCATTTCTCATATAAAAACTTGATCATCCCATTTCTCCTTGAATAGTCTCCTTTGCCATCCACAAATCTGCATCTAAGGCATGTCTTCCTTCTTTCTTTTTATTTTTTCTAAGTAATCTAACACCCCTTTACTAACACATAACACATCATAACCATAAGTTAACACTACTCTTGCCACTTTCACACAATTCTTGCTACATCATATTTATTATATGAAAACATTGTTTTTTTCTTTGCTTCATTTATCAATTGTTTCTCCCATACATCCAAGCAATTTCTCTGATTATGAGTCCTAAATAGTTATACCTATTCACCACATTTAACTTTATATCCCCCAATAAAAATTATTTCTCTTGTCTTTCCCTAGCATTTATCATCATTACTTTTAATTATTCTTCACTAAATTTAATCCCATCTCTTTATCCACCCTTGCACATGTCTTCAGCACAACTTACCATATCTTCCCTACTTTCCGTGGACAAGAAGATATTATCGGCAACTAAAAGACCTGATAATATATACATTTCCTTGTCATCTATTAATGAAATCTCTACCCCTCTTCCTACTTTCTATTGCTCTCTCCATTTCTCTCAAATATAACAAAATAGGTAACAGAGCATCCTTGCCTTAGTCCCACCCCATTTTTAACTTTAACTGAGTCTATATTTTTTAATGGATATATATAGTAATTATTTTCTTACAATTTCTTAATAAGATCCACTAAAACTCCATTCATTTCCCAAATTTACTAAATATCCATAATCTATTTTTATTTACTCTATCATATGCCTTCTCTATATCTATAAAAACCATATATATAACTATCTATATGTATACCTACTCTTATCAATAAGTTGTGTAACTACAAATAAACTATATCCTATTTAGCTATCTGATTGAAAACCTCCTTCCATTTTTCCTACTATATTATTGTCTTCCATCCATTTTGCAACCCTTTCAATCATATATGCAAAAACTTTATATAACACTGACATTACCCAATTGTTTAACTTTCTATGATTCTTACCCTTTCTGTTAAATAATAGCTTTACTCTTGTATTATTCCACCTATCTGGGAATTCTCTCTTCTATGCCATCTAATATTAAAACATGATAATTTAATTTTGTTTTATTTCCTAAATTCAGCATCATTTCTGCTGCCCATCCATCTAAACCCCTTACCTCTCCACCTTTTAATTTTTTCCCTGCCTCCTTCAATTCAATTTCTGTAAACCTAATATTTCCCTTAGTATATCCTTTTATGTTTGTTATCACTCTATATTTCATATCTAACATTTTTTCTATATCTATTACAAATTTAGAACTCTAATTCTTCTTTAGAGTTACATTCTTTTTCCTCATCACTTAATAATACTTTCTCACTCCCCTACATTCCTTCTTTTAATATATTTTCCAAAATTTTTATTCCCATCTTTTCTACTTTTATTAATATCCTCCAATAATTTATTATTTCATTTCATTCACTCAATTTTAGCCAACTTTTTAAATCTATTTTTACCATTTAATATTAACACCTTTTTCACTTTCAGTTTTTAATAGCACATTCATATTCTCTGCATGCTTTTTTCCTCTCTTTTACACTGTTACAAACTCTTCCTTTTCTATTGCTCTTATTCTTCTGAATATTCTGACCTAAAACCCTATTGACCACTTTTTCCATTTTACCATGCCAGTCCTTATATTCATTCTCAACAAACTCTTTTATAAGTTCTTCTATATTTATTTTATATTCTAACATTATTATCAATCATTCTTCATCTACATCTTTTACTATCCTTTCTACTTTTATCACTCTTTTCTATCACATCACCAATCATTTCTATCTGGTAATGTGATGTGATGAACTCTGGCTTCTTTTTCAGAGTCAAAATCTTTCAGCCACTATGACCAGAAAAACCTGTTAGCCACCTCCCCTTTCCATTCCCCACCCTAAGTTTTTCCCATATTCTTCACTATTATGCTCCACCCCATTTCCACAATATAATCTTTGTCATCTCTATGGGCTTTAAATCTCCCTTATCTTTTCCCAAAAACAAATGTAACGAGCACATACGACATTACATTATTTTTTTATTAGTAAACATGAAAAAAATAAAAGTTCGCAAATAAAAACTTCTTTTGTTTAAGAATTAAAAATAAATATCATCTAAACTCGTATCTATATAAAATTGCACAGATGAAAAAAATTATTAAAATAAAACTTTATTAAAAATAGAAAAGGTATTGTAAAAGCAAAAAAAGATTTAGAGATAAAAATATATCTTTAAGTTTGAAAACAAATTAATTAATGTTATTGAAAAATGGAAATGATTATTTTAATTAGTCAATGTAAACTAGCCTTGGGCATTTAAATGTATAAGCAATAGTCAGATAGGAGAGAAAAACAATGAAATTGGACTTCAGCGAAAAAACCATCACATCGATGACGTAATGTCCATTGGATCCTCAAGTTACATATAAAAGAAAAAATTGGAAATAAAAAGTGATTTTGATTTAATTAATTAGAGGACTGAGATGTGTTAAGTTGGAAAGTTGGTGACGAAGGGATTGAAAGACGCACTTTCAATTCCTTCAGTTGTTATAAAAAAAGAAGAAATGAAACATCGCTTTTCTTATACTGAGGACAACAGGATCATCGGGGGATTTAACGTGGATTCCAAACGGCATGCAATGGATAAAGAGGAACATTTTAAAAATCGTAAGAACTTTAAAAACATTTTGAAACACTAAGAACTTTAAAATATAAACTTTCTCAGTATTTAATTTATAAGAAATAGAATCCTATCTGACCAACGTTATTTATTAATTAGTTATAATTTTATTTAGTGTATTTCTTTTGTAAAATCATTTCCATTTATTTATTTATTTGTTCTTTAAGTTTTATTATGATTTCTGTTTTTCGTTAAACTAGTTATATAAATGTTAAATTTAAGTCGGGCGTGAATGGCTATATAGATTTGTAAAGTTATATAGATAGTTTAAGGGAGGGTAATCTTAGGTTATTCATTTCGTAGTTGAATTAGCTCAATGGATTGGATATATTTGTGTAATTAATAGATGTAGTATGAGATTCACTATGGGCAGGATTGCATATATACGCCACACACCTTGTTTGCCTATGGATGGGGTTGTAAGTCGGCAAAGAACCGCAGTCCATTCCTATGGAGTTTTTTTGTTTATTGTTCTACTCGCCAACAGATGTAGCATTCCTGTTGGTGGAGAGACAATGTCTTCTCTAACTCTACTTACTGTTCAGATGTACATTCCTGACAGTATAGTATTTTGTGTTGTCATATTTTCATGCTACATTGAATACATAAATGTATCAGATGGCTTGGCGCCGATCTGACTGCGAACTTTTGGCCTAAGGTTAAATAAGGGAAAGAATATTTTCTTTTCAAATGCAAATCTATGAAGTCTATTCATACTCAACACTCTAAATAAAAATGCATTAAATTTAGGTGGGTATAGACGCTTGCATAGGTTTGTTACCGGTTAATTATGTTTTTGGTTTTCATATTTGATCAAAATATATAGACATTCGGTAAATACTGATACCTTACGGTGAGTATCTAAGATGTATTTATGTCAGATGTATTTATGTCAGATGTCTTTTAAGTTATTGGTGTCTTGCGGCATCTTATGATGAATGCTATTGGGTTCTTATAAATTTCCCTCTGCAATTGACTTTATCAATGACTTTGCATTTTGATCGGTTATGTTTATTTTGAAATGTTTTTAACCGTGTAATCTATGTAACCGATCTATACTCAACATTTAGAAAACAAACTTTTATAAATCCATCTGTGCGAATTTAATTAAAATGTAAACTTATAATATTATAAAAATTAAAATGTAAATTTAAATTCTAAAATTAAATTAAAATCTAAAATAAAAGTTAAAAATAATGTTAAATGTTAAAGTAAACATGCTAAAATAATAATGTTAAATTTTATATATATGTGCGTAAATAAATGTTTGTATGTTAATTACTGGCAGTGGCTTATTTTATTCTTTTTTTAAAAATTATTCTTAGATAAGAATTTATGAAATATAAATCTCTGCTGTTCCACTGAGCTAGTGACAATGGGCTAATGACCGGATATCAAAATATATAAAGGAAAAAAACTATTTTTTTTGACTTACGTATCTGCCTACAATATAAATTTTTCTAGGTTCAAATGCCTAGATGGCGCCCTGTAGTGCAGATTACGTTAAGTGCTATTCTCCGGATCGTTATACAAAGAATTCACTTTCTGTATAATCACTCTGTTTATATATATTCTTTCAAAATATTTATTAAACAAGTGCAATGTTTACAGTGACAAATATGTATACATGGTATATTAAAAGGAAAGCTAGAATTACAAACATAAATAAAAATTACATGATTATAAATAAATATGAGTGTATTATTCTGGGTAAAAGGGAGACCCAAATCCTGGTCTACTGTTAACACACAAGTAGGCCAATTAAGCTCACCCAACTCACCCAGACAAACTGCCTCACACTACCAAGAGTCACTTAGTCAATCTAGAGTTTGGTCAAATCACCATTGGAAGAATCACTACAAATATGACGGCTTAGGTATTTATGCTAAATCTGATGTGTTCAGCTAAATATTATCCATTTTGAAAATAATAAAAATCTGAACTTCTGATTATTAACAAAACCACTTTCAGCAATAACTTAAATAAAAGGAACAAAGCGATTTACCAGAAATCATTCTTACAATGCAATCAGAGTCCATGTTTCCTCGAATAACACTTTTGGAGCTAGGAGCATGTCACGATTTTTAAATTTTATAAGTTTATTCAGAAAGAATTTTCCCTCATGAATTGCACTGGGATTGAAAACCATTTTACAACGAGTAGACCAGAATGCATAGTTGATAAATAATGACAACCTAATAGTAGGGATGGATCTTGTCCTAATACAGTCCTTAAGAGAGGTAACAAGGTAAAAATTCACTTTAAGGTTATCAGCAATAATCCTTCTAGACCTCCAGAGTCCATGGCACGAGTAAACCAGATGGTCAAATGTTTCATCATGAGTCTGGCAGAGGGGGAAAATTGGGTCAATTTTGTTGATGCCTTGCCTATGAAAGAGAAACCAATTAGTGCTAATGGTATTTAAATTTATCTTAATAATAAAATCAAAGAATTTAAGTTCCATAACCCAGCACCCAAAGAGGGAGATGATCTTATTATTGGTCAGGGCAAGTAGTGGTGTTATGGGAATTGTGACAGGGTGAATGAGACTATGTGCTTGCCAAATATTAATCCTGTTTTCAAACGTATTATTCGTAATTACCATGTAGTTCTTGATCAAGTCAATCGCGACATCAAGAAAATTCTTGACTCTAGGAGGAAATCTATCTGTCAGGATAATTGGCAAAATGACTTGTTCATATCCAAATAATTTAATAAGCATGGGGATAAAATTAAATGACTTTTGAATATGAATGGCTTGAATAGAATGATAAGAAAGTCCATTATACTTCCGGTGAAGTTGCATCCTGTTAATGTTAATTGCAACAACTTTACCTCCCCAGAAAAGCCGGGATGCAAGAGAATTCATTTTATTGATAAAAGTTTTAGTGATCCTCATGATGGGCATGTAATAGTTAAGTTTGGCCATGATCTTCATATTGAGAAGCATTACCTTACCATGTAAGGAAAGGTAGACTTTAGACAGATGTTTAGTAAGTCTTTCCATTGAGTGCAGAATGTGATTTTGAATATCTTTGGACATTTGGAAGTATGTTTTGGATATCTCAAAGCCCAAAAACTTTTGAGGGTTGGCTGTAAATTTTGATACAATCTTCTGACCTGAGGATACCTTCCATATAGCTGATTTCAATGGGTTAATGGTGAGACCATAATCAGCTGTGTATTTATCCAATATGGAGTATAATTGAGGTAAATAGGTTGTTGAAAAGAGGAAGATGATTACATCATCCATATAAGCCATGAGTTTTATCAATTTGGCAAGCCTTGGTACATAGACACCAGGTAATTGCTGTTCGATGGCTTTCAACAGCGGATCAAAGTAGACTATAAAGAGAAGAGCACTGAGGGGGAGCCTTGCGGAATGGATGTGTTAGGTTGAAAAAATGAAGAGAGTTTGCCATTCAGCGAGACAGCAATTTCTCTGTTAGACATGAGGTTATCCATGATCTGTATGATAGAGTTTGGGATGTGATGGCCTTTCAGCAGGTTTAGAAGAGTACTGATGTAAACAGAGTCAAATGCTGCATTGAAATCAAGCTGGATAGCTATGACAGCCTGTTTTCTCTGTTGTCTAACATAATCAATTAACATTTTAACTTGACCAATGGCTAAAATTGGTGAGGAATGTTTCTTTGCAAATTGGGAAGATGATATATTTTGGAGTATCTTATCCTGGATCTTATTTTTTATGACAGATTCCAGGATTTTAATGATGAGCAGAGACATAGAAATAGGCGAATGTTTTTGAGGGTGTGGGGATCATCATGCTTCTTTAGGAAGGGACTAAAGCAATAGGATACAGGTGGGGGATTATTCTCTTCTCCTGTGCCAAATGGTTGGTCATTCTAAATAGGATGGGAATTGTGAAGTGGCTTAGGTGATCTAACAGGGAGCATGGTATAGAATGCAGTCCGGGGTGTATTTTATCTGGCAATGCTTGGAGTTTGGCTTTCAGCATATCTTCAGGGATGCCATGATCATCTTGACAAATTAAAATGTCTTCAATGGGAGTATTAACATGGCTAAGATAATGAAATTTTTGTTCAAAGTGTTTATGGATTTCCTTAATCATTGGCAGGCCAACAAAGGACTCACTATCAATATTGATGATAGTGGGAGTAGGGGGGTTAATAGCACCCAGTGCCCAATGGAAGTAGCTTCTAGTCCAACAGTTCTGCTGAGTCAGAAACACCTTGGCACGCTTTATAGACAGATAATCTGCAAGTGCCTTCGGTTTGGCTTTATATTGCAGCTTAACAGATATAATTTCATCTATAGTAGATGAGGCAGAGTTAAATGCCTTCATTCTGAAGCCAAGCTCATCCAAGTCTTTTAGTAATGCCAATGGTCCCTTTCGCTTAATTGTATGGTAGGAGATGATCGATTGAAGAATGCCAATAAAGGCAAACCATGCATCCTCTATAGGTTTGGCAAGGATACCTATTTTTTAAAAAAATATATATAAGCTTCAGATGATATGGCTTGTTATATTCGATTTTGTCAACATTCTGATAGTGCTACAAGCGGGAGTATTAGCAGCTTCAATCTGAACTATTAGGGCAAGATGGTCTGAAAAGACTACATGTTCTAATTTTGCAGTGATGAGAAAATGTATGTCAGGCATATAAAAGAATAGATCAATCAGCAATCTGTATTTTCTGGTGTAAAAAGAGTAGGAATCATCAGGCAGATGACCCTCACCACTTATAAATGGTTTGTCTATCAAGTGAATATAGGTTTTTGTGAATTTTGCATAAGTGATATTAAAGTCGCCAAAGATTAGGGTGGGGCTGTTATTATTTACCGATAGCATATTTATTATGTTAACGACTTTCATTAATGTGCAGCAGGACCTATCTGCATACACATGAATTATATTGATTACCAAATTTTGATATGTGACTGATATAGCAATAAGGTTATTATCCTTATAGAGAATTATAAATTTATTAGGTGGATGTTTTTTATTAATAAGTAAACTGACTTTTGATATGTGACTGATATAGCAATAAGGTTATTATCCTTATAGAGAATTATAAATTTATTAGGTGGATGTTTTTTATTAATAAGTAAACTGACTCCACCAGCTGCAGTAACATTATCAGAGAAATCTATGTATCCAAGAGATTCAAGACATTCTCTAATTCTATAATCAGAATTTGAGTGATATTTTGTTTCACTCATAAAAAATAAATGTGGATTATTGATTGAGATCCATTGTTCAATGGCATATATCTTTTACAATGAATTGATACCCCTTACATTTACTCCTACAAACTTATGCAACATACTTGGGCTATGTATCTTTTAAATCTACTGCAAAGAATGTAAGGTTCCCTTTTAATACTCAGCATAAATAGAGTGTAAATTCTAGTTGGAATAGTCTGGATCTTTATAGTCTGGATCATCAATGATGTTATCTGAGGTTTCTTTTAACACAATAGGTTCAATCATTGGGTTGCTATCTGCATCAACATCGATGACCCGATGTACATCACCAGCAGTCTCTTCTAATGAATTAAGACTCAATATCCTATAGTCCTCATCTGATAACTGACATTTCTTCTCTGGACTTATTTCCTTAAGTATTGGAATATTGGATTTCTTCTTCTGCTTAAGAGATAAATATCTGTTTTTCTTCCCCAGAGATATTTCATCTTCTGAGCTGGACTTGTGGATAATGGCTGATTTACTTTTTTCAGTACTGGACTTATCTATAGGCACTTCCATTGGAGATTCTTCTTCTGAGCTAAAATCTCCTTGGTTGGGTGTGATAGACTTGTTACTTTTAAGCTGCTTGTTCATACTTCTTGTGCATCTCAAAGTAGTGGTTTTAGTCTGAGAACTAAGTATACTTTTGTTCAGAGGCTTCTTGACAGGATTGCTTGGAGTAGTGCTATCATTTTGCTGAGAGCATGTGGGATTGTCTGAAATATCTTGCTCCACCACAGTTTATTGTGTTGATCCCATTATTTCAGCATGAAGTAGTTGGCTTTGTGTATCATTTCTTCCTTTTGAGGCCGGAGAAAGAAGAGCCTCATCTACAAGAAAGGAATCTTGTGTAATATCTGATGTTTCTTCTTCTCTGACTACACTTCTGTCATCAGGTTGTTGGAAGCCAGATAGTTGTTGATTATTCATTAGATATTCTTTGGAGGCAATTATAATTTGGGGTTCTGTTATTGTTGCATCATTAGTTACAGATGAGTACGATTATGCAGTATGTTGAGAAGTTGATGTAAAATTCTTTTTGCATCTATGATAAATACCCTTTTTGAATCCACAATTAGAGCACATTCTTGATTGGCAATCTTTCACCAAGTGGGTCCTCTCAAGACAATGGAAACACTGTGGTCTAACTCCACGTAAAGAGAGGATCATGTGTGAGCCTTTATAGTTAAACACGGTAGGTATGTCAGTGGGTGAGACATTTTGTTTAATTGCTATTTGAAAAGTTGCATTGTTAGATAGAAAATGTAGTCCATCTGAATCAACAGGAAGGTATTGAAACTTACTAACATTGCCAAAGGCTTTGAGTGATTCCTGTAGATGTTCTTGGTAGAAGTTCATAGGACAATTTTTAATCCTACCAGAAATTATATTAGGCCTAGTGAGATCAATGTAACAGATGAATTTATCATTTAATACCCTGATATTGCTTTTAAAGTAATTCTTGGCTGCCCAGTTAGTAAATTCCAGAGCAACATAGCGGTCATTAGGATGACTCAAGATCTTATGAATACCATGGCTTAAATCTTTTTCTTTAATAGTTTCATATAGCAATTCAGTGGGGAACTTGAACAATGCACAGTTAGCATTAGTAACAGCTAGGATCAGGTTCTTATCACCACTGAAATTGATCAATGACTTATAAAGATTATTGGGTATAGTGCTGGTGAAACGTTCGGTGAGGTCTCGATACTGCTCCTCATTATAGTCACATGTATTAAAGAAATATGTGTTGTTGGATGATTGTTTAAAAGTGCTATTCTGATCAACATCCATTTCCATTAAATCAAGCAAAGTAATATTATCACTAATGTTGGGTATATTATGAGAGGCATTTGAGAGCGATTTGCTTTTAAGGATATTTGCATATGTAGGGATGTTTATATCAGAAATATTTGTTTTATTATGTTGGACTTTCCCCAACTCATAGGTATCATTTTGTGTTTTTTGTATATTTTCATTTATTTGGATATTACTGAGATTGTTTTCTAATTCTGTAGCAAAAATATTAGAGTTTTGGGCCCCCATCGGCAACAAACTTTTTTTAAACTTATCGGAGGTTTCATTTTTTTTAACAACGGAAGACATAGCATGTTTATCTTTTTCATATTTCTGCATGTAATTTGGTGACAATACTATTTGGAGTGTTCTGCATCAAGCCGTCAACTAAAATCAAGTCCGAAGAATGATCTATTGCATATTTTCTGGCAGGTTGAAAATCTGACTTTAACGTTGAGGCTGAGATTTGCGTATGATTCAACATTATATTACCATGCTTTGATTGCTATTCATATTGCCTTGCAAATAATTTTTTCCTAACTGATTCATAATAATTTTTAGGTATAATAAGGCTTACCTTGCCTTTCCAGGAGGTTTAAGCACAGTATCTTCCTTGTTTCACTAGTAATTTTAACTTAAAAGAGGCAGCTGAATGATAGTGTATAAACTACGATATGGCCTAGGTGGTGCTCATCCTGTTTATATATATTCTCCCACAATTTCATTATTTGTACCCTTTCTGCTTGCAGGCATTTACATTCAATTAACACATGCCTAATATTTTATATGCCTTCCTTACATAACTTGCACATTAAATCTGCCATATTTTTCCATTTATGTGTATATTCCTTTGTGGTTAAAGATCCTGTTTGCACCTTAAACAATAAACTATCTTCTTTGATATTATCATAAATTAACTTGTACCAAATATTCTGTTTACTTCTATGTATATTTAAATTCATTTTTCTCTCCATGCTAGTTCTCCATCTTTTCAACTCCCTATTTTTTATTAATGCATCAATTCTTCTATCCAATACTTTGTCACTATAATGCTCAACAATTCTCCTAACACAATCATCCCACCTTTTGTATAAGTATTAAAGTTTTTATCCAAATCTTCTGTGTAGCATACTACCTTTCTCATTTATCTTGTTATCTGTCCTTTACTCATAACCTAGTTAAATATTTTGACTATTCTCTTATTATCTGTATATTGCAATCTATCGAACATTTTCATTTTGCTTTTTGCATCTCTCATATAAAAAACTGACTATATCATTTTCTCCTTGAATTGCTTTCTTTGCCGTCCACACATCTGCATCTAATGCATGTCTTCCTACTTCTCTTTGTACTTTTTCTAAGTAATCTAACACCCCTTTACTAATATTAGGCCAATACAAAAAAATACAAGTAATAAGCAATGCAGCAAATATTATTCAGAAATCATCACAGGTACTTCATTGATTCAGAAAAAAGTAAATTAACAATATATTTCAGCAAAATTTCATATCTCTGTGATATATTTAAAATTATAAAGACCATGTCCCATGCTAGTTCTAGAAATTACTCATACCAAACATATCAAGATTTTTTTTTAAGTTTCTTACCCTTTCATTTCGTGGAATTAATCACAGACATGAAAATAGAAAAAAATAACGTATTAATAAACTTTGATGTGGACAGTTAATGCACAAATGTACTTAGCAATGAAGCATTATCTACTGTAAGAAAAATATTAAATCAGGATGATCTTCCTATTGATAGTACAATGGAATTCTTAAAACTCTAACATCAAACATTTAATACAACACAGAATCCCTTTCAACAAAATAAAAAAATGTTCAATCAGCTCTTGATTGGTAACACTTATATGAAAGAATTTGTAACCACAAACATATATACTATTTAATCATCATCTAAAGTCTAGCTTTACTATGTCAATTAAAAATCACTTATAAGGCAACATGGTAGATCACTATTACAAACTTTCCAGATAAATATCAATATAATTTCTTTCATTTCATCAAGGTCATATCTCCATTTAAATTCATGATACAATTACAACAAAAACAAAAAAAAAATCATTTTTAGATGTTGTTGTGATGAATTCCCTTATAGCAAAATCAAAAGAAAGGTTTACAATAAACTCATATGCAAAGAACATTTAGCATATGCAACCATGCAACCAGTCATGATAAAAATAAAATGAAGGTATATTATCACTATAGCATATGCAACCAGTCATGATAAAAAATAAAATGAAACTATATTATCACTACATATTGGAGCGGAAGACATTCATTTAGAAGTTAGTGACTTGGAAAAACAAATCCAACATAGAACAAACAGTCATGAAAAACAAGTATCCATCAATTATTATTATGGAAACCCTTAATTAAATACTCAAATAAATCTCAATAATAAGAATAATGATGACACATTTATTAGTACATCCATATATACCAGGTATGACAGACAAACTAAAAAAAAAAATCTGTAACCAACATGGTATTAGAAAAGGTTTCCAAAACCATAATACATTGCAAGAACACTAACTTTTACAAAAACTTAAATTTCAAATGCAGAAAAAAACTTCATCTGTTAAAATTCTATATGAAGGAATATACATCACAGAAACCAGCATCCATTTGAAAAATAATTAAAAAAACTAATAACATTTAAAGAGGGAAACACATTGTGCCTAAAGTAACAGATGATGTATATACTAAGAAATATATATTCAATTCTCCCTAACTCTATAGCTATTTACTTATTTATCTGTTCATCTATCCGTCAGTATATGGATGGATGAATGGGTAGATAGATAGATAGAAAATTAGATAGGTTAAATAGACAGTCAGACAAATATGTAGTATATATATATATGTCCACAGATGGCGTCCTACCAAGACGGCCAATCAAGCGTATGTTTTGTTTACATAAACGTCAGAGTAGTTAGTATTCACTATCTCTAACTATAATTCCACTTTCAGATCATGATTTCAAGCTATTTGCTATCGTCAGTGAAAGACAGGAATAAAGAAACTAGATCTGAATACAAACTCTGAGCGTTTATGAAACAATTTCTATTCAGCTTGCAAGCGTGAATTTTTTAGACACGTAATGTCTTCAAACTCAGCATAGCAAACCAGATAGCTACATGGGTCTGATCTCAGTTCAGCATCACCACATAGTAGAAGCCTCTGCAATCTATATCATTGCAAGAAAGACCTCAAAGGTACATTTATGATAAACAAAAATGCAAGTTAAAAAACTTGCTAACGCTTGTATTTATGTCCACAGATGGCGTCCTACCAAGACTGCCAATCAAGCGTATGTTTTGTTTACATAAACGTCAGAGTAGTTAGTATTCACTATCTCTAACTATAATTCCACTTTCAGATCATGATTTCAAGCTATTTGCTATCGTCAGTGAAAGACAGGAATAAAGAAACTAGATCTGAATACAAACTCTGAGCGTTTATGAAACAATTTCTATTCAGCTTGCAAGCGTGAATTTTTTAGACACGTAATGTCTTCAAACTCAGCATAGCAAACCAGATAGCTACATGGGTCTGATCTCAGTTCAGCATCACCACATAGTAGAAGCCTCTGCAATCTATATCATTGCAAGAAAGACCTCAAAGGTACATTTATGATAAACAAAAATGCAAGTTAAAAAACTTGCTAACGCTTGTATTTATGTCCACAGATGGCGTCCTACCAAGACTGCCAATCAAGCGTATGTTTTGTTTACATAAACGTCAGAGTAGTTAGTATTATAGTTAGAGATAGTGAATACTAACTACTCTGACGTTTATGTAAACAAAACATACGCTTGATTGGCAGTCTTGGTAGGACGCCATCTGTGGACATAAATACAAGCGTTAGCAAGTTTTTTAACTTGCATTTTTGTTTATCATAAATGTACACGACGCTCCTTTCTAGGTCTTTCTTGCAATGATATAGATTGCAGAGGCTTCTACTATGTGGTGATGCTGAACTGAGATCAGACCCATGTAGCTATCTGGTTTGCTATGCTGAGTTTGAAGACATTACGTGTCTAAAAAATTCACGCTTGCAAGCTGAATAGAAATTGTTTCATAAACGCTCAGAGTTTGTATTCAGATCTAGTTTCTTTATTCCTGTCTTTCACTGACGATAGCAAATAGCTTGAAATCATGATCTGAAAGTGGAATTATAGTTAGAGATAGTGAATACTAACTACTCTGACGTTTATGTAAACAAAACATACGGAAGATTGGAACTCCAGTCTTGGTAGGACGCCATCTGTGGACATAAATACAAGCGTTAGCAAGTTTTTTAACTTGCATTTTTGTTTATCATAAATGTACCTTTGAGGTCTTTCTTGCAATGATATAGATTGCAGAGGCTTCACTATGTGGTGATGCTGAACTGAATCAGACCCATGTAGCTATCTGGTTTGTATGCTGAGTTTGAAGACATTACGTGTCTAAAAAATTCACGCTGCAAGCTGAATAGAAATTGTTTCATAAACGTTCAGAGTTTGTATTCAGATCTAGTTTCTTTATTCCTGTCTTTCACTGACGATAGCAAATAGCTTGAAATCATGATCTGAAAGTGGAATTATAGTTAGAGATAGTGAATACTAACTACTCTGACGTTTATGTAAACAAAACATACGCTTGATTGGCAGTCTTGGTAGGACGCCATCTGTGGACATAAATACAAGCGTTAGCAAGTTTTTTAACTTGCATTTTTGTTTATCATAAATGTACCTTTGAGGTCTTTCTTGCAATGATATAGATTGCAGAGGCTTCTACTATGTGGTGATGCTGAACTGAGATCAGACCCATGTAGCTATCTGGTTTGCTATGCTGAGTTTGAAGACATTACGTGTCTAAAAAATTCACGCTTGCAAGCTGAATAGAAATTGTTTCATAAACGCTCAGAGTTTGTATTCAGATCTAGTTTCTTTATTCCTGTCTTTCACTGACGATAGCAAATAGCTTGAAATCATGATCTGAAAGTGGAATTATAGTTAGAGATAGTGAATACTAACTACTCTGACGTTTATGTAAACAAAACATACGCTTGATTGGCAGTCTTGGTAGGACGCCATCTGTGGACATAAATACAAGCGTTAGCAAGTTTTTTAACTTGCATTTTTGTTTATCATATATATATATATGAAGGTAAAAAGAAAGACAGACAGATAAATAAGTATGATATTAACAAATTAAGGAAAAGGTGAATGAGTGCCTGGATAGCTAAGTGTAGGGGTCCCCAACCTTTTTGTCCTTAAGAGCACATTCTATAATACTGGTCAGGAGGCGGGCACCATTTATTTTTTCAATGTAAATTTATAGTTGGATATTGGTAATAATACACATAATGTACAAAAAATATTTATTTCAAAAATAAAATTTTAACATATAATTAATGTTTATATTTTTTATATAAATTACTAAATTATATATAATATTACAAGTCAATGCAATCTTTGGCACTGTACTTCATTGGCAATTGCTTCATAATTACGGTAGTATGATGATATTCCTGCTCATAAGCAATCATCAAGATGTTTGTCACTCAGTCGAGAACTGTATTTTGATTTTATGATATTCATGGTTGAAAACAATGATTCACACAAGTATGTGGAACCAAAAAATGATTTTATTTTGTACGATACTCTTTTCAAGAATGGAAATTTATTTCTGTCAACTATATTCCAGAAGTTTTCATCTGATACATTGGATTTTAAGACAATGTCATTCTGAAGATCCAAAATTTCTAACTCCAGTTCTTCTGTCCTAACTTAAGCACAAGCTCTGCAATTTGTGCAGCTATTTCGGTTACATTTACTTGGCAAGTAAAAGGATTGACAAAAAAGGTGATCATTGGCTCAATGATATTAAACTGTTGAAATTGTTTTTCAACCTGGTTTTGAAGTAAATGAAGACTAACAACAAATGATGAAAAGTCAATTTCAGCATTGTCTATCATTTTTTCCATATTTGTAAAATGTACAAGTTTCTTCATTTGCAGATGTGATATCCACAAAACCAGTTTGGCTTTAAATGACTTTACAAATCCTATCATTGTAGATATATGTAAGTTTTTCGGTAATCATCTGAAATCGGGCACGGCCGCTTGGGGCATTGATGCTATACAAAAATCTATCAAATATAACATTACCAGGCTGCCACAACTTTTTTCTTATAGAACATGGTTGTTGTTTTTTTTTAGATTAAACAAATTTTTTATTTCATTTATAACATGGTTTCTTTTTTATTAAACAAATTTTTATATTCATTTTCATTGGTTTTTTAAATCTGACATTTTTCTTTATCCAACAAATTTTGGTAATTTAATTTTGTGTTTATTTTTCTGAATTTTAAAACTTTGGACTGTTTCACAACGAAAAAACTTGTTATACCCCTCCGAAAAAATATAATGGTATAATTATTTGGGATTTGTTTCGACTTTGTTCTACCTTTTTTTTTTTTTTTGGTTGACTAAATTGTTTTTCTTATTATCATTAAATCAAAAGTAACTTATGTGTTGTTTGGGGTTAAAAATTGTTTTGAAATCCCCACCCCCACCCTCGGATCAATAATTGTAACATAAAGTCAATAATTTTACTTTTATTTATATTTCGTTTGAATTAGTCTTTTTTTTTGGCTTCTACAATAAACAGCATTGGGGGAGGGGGGGTTCATACTTTGTTATCATTAACAAAAAGTAAACAAAAATAGTAATTTATTTTAACCCTACTTGTTTTAACCCTGCTGAAAAAATATAATGAAATTATTTGGGAAATGTTTCTAATTTTTTCTATCTTTTTTTTTGGTTGACCTAATTATTTTTCTTCTTATTAAATCAAAAGTAACTCTTGTGTTTTTTGGGGGGTAAAAAATTGTTTTCAAACCCCTACCCCCACACTCGGAAAAATAATTGTAACAAAAAGTCAATAATTTCTTTTTTTTTCAACAACTTTTTCTCACTTTTTACTTTTATTTATATTTCGTTTGAATTACCTTTTTTTTTTGCCTTCTACAATAAACTGCTTTTTTGGGAAGCTTTCATACTTTGTTATTATTAACAAAAAATCAACAACAATAGTCATTTATTTTAACCCCACTGCAAAAAAGATAATCCAAATACTTGTCAATTTCTAATGAAATGAAAAAAAAAAAAAGTACACAAACTTTGGACTTTTTGAACTTATTTATTATTTTATTGATGTAATAAAGAGTATGGTATTTGGGAGGACTTTATGTGCCTGAAAATAGAACACACTCTCACACACTTTCTGTACTCAGCAATTCTGAAAAGTTAAAAAATTGCACATTCTTCTCAGACCTTTTATTGGTCTCATATATTTTCCAGATTGAAATGTGACTTAGCGTGTGAGCTTTGTCGAAGCATGTTCGAACATACACTTTGCCAATTTTTTTACATATTAACATTTTTTAGGGAAGGGTGGGAACCATATGATAATTATTAGTAATTAACAATATTATTTAAATATAAATAACATTACACTATTACGGAGATTTGAAAAGTTGTACAAACTTGAAATTAAAACACTCTCAAGTGATACGATAATCAGCTATGAATAGAACAAACATGCGTAAATAGTTTTGAAGCACAAAACAGGCCGTAATATTTTAGTGCAATGTCATGTAAAGCAGCCTGCCAAATGGGTTAATACAAAATTAAATGTTGTATTACGGTCGCAGTAAATGGCATTTTTATGTGTTTTGACATATAAACAACACCATCAGGCGGCATTTTTATGTGTTTTGACATATTCAGATGACTACCAGTTTTTCCCCTGCAGCTGCACATTTGAATGATTCAATTTTTCCATTATATTTGTGATGAAACCCAAATCCATAAGCCAGGAAGAGTTCTTTAATTCAACAAAATTTTTAGAATTGAGATAATTTGTTATTTCTTCAATTAAATTGACAAATCTTGAAAGAGTTTTACCCTTACTAAGCCAACATACTTCACTATGAAGTACAAGATCTGGTTCTTCAGAATATTCCAATAGGTCTTTAAAAGGGCAGTGTTGTAAAGGGGTTGCTAGTATATGGTTCATTATTATAGTAACTACTTTCATGAAGTGTCCAAAGGGAAATATCCTACAACACAAAACTTCCTGGTGGATAATGCAATGGTAAGACGTAAAGTTAGGAAATGATTTGTCTTTCTTGCAGTGGGCGATAAATCCATTGACATTAGCAACCATTGCTGGTGCTCCATCAGTTGTTATCACCGACAGCTTGTGCAAAGGCATATCTATTGATTTTGCATATGTTAAAAATATGTTGTAAATATCCTCGCCTGTTGTTTGTCCTTTCATTGGTAATATTTTTAGTAATTCTTCTTTTACATTAAAATCACTAAATATCATTTTCACCATAACTGCTAACTGTGATGTGTCTGTAGACTCATCAAATTGTTGTGAGAACCATTCACATATCTCCAAATCACTCTTTAATTGAGTTTGCAAGTCTTTTGAAATGTTGTGTATTCTTCTTGTGACTGTGTTATCAGACAACTGTCAGTCTTGTATTGCTGACATAATCTTATATTTGTTGGAAAATCCCTCAAATAAGCAATCGGCATCAGTCAGAAATGCTTCTTTTAACAATACCCCATCCTGGAAAGGCTTTTTCTTCTTTGCAAGCATGTGCAAATTTTTCAAAGAAGCAATAGTGACATTTTTAGATTTTACCACAGGTCTAGTGAAAACTGACTGTTGTGTAGACAGGTTCGATTTTAGTTGAGATATTTTCTTCTTTCTTAATTCAGATTTAAGTGGATAGCTGGCATTAAAAGTGGAATGTGTTGTCTAGAAATAACATTCAATATTATATTTTTTCGCCACTGCAACACTACTGCCGCACAACAAACACATTTATCTTTAATATTGATGACACAATGTGATTCTTCTCAGTCAGTATTAAAATTATAGGTTCTTTGTCTTTTACTCGTTTTTGGGTTAGAATTTTTGAAATTTGATCTTTGAAAAATAAAGAGTAATTTAATTTATTCTGAATCTGACTCTGACTTAGTATTTCTCAAAATGGCAAACTTGTATGCACAGATACAATTTATATAGTAGAGATTGGTGTCTGTGTTAACTTTACTTATTCTGTGCTAGTGCAGTGTGCAGAGAAAGACTGCGCTTGTTGGACAGAGAGATAGACTCTTCTATGCTGTAAAAGTATAGTATGCCCTACAATTTGATTACAATATAATACAACAATTTATAAGAAATTTCAAAAAATAAATTTATTTGCATCAGATAAATAATTTTTTATCAAGTTCAGATAGCGGCGGGCACACTAAAATGGTCTGTAGGTGCCACGGTGCCCACGGGCATAGAATTGGAGACCCTGGCTAAGTAGATGGATGATTGAATGGATAATTAAATAGATAGGTAGAAATAGATAAATGGATAGACTAATGAATAAAAAGATAGATAAATGGATGGTTAAATCAACTGATGGATGAAAAGACAGATAGACTGATCATAAATAAATAGAAAGATAGATTAATATAGATAGATGGAGATAGATAAATGGATAATTGGATAGACTGATAAAGATAGATGTAAAGATTGATGGATTAATAGATCCAAAGATAGATTGTTCATAGATAAATGGAAAGATTGATAGATGAATAATAGATAGATAAATGGATAGTTGGATATGGATAGATAGATGGAGGTATATAGATGGAAAGATTATTAAAACAAATTAAAAATTAATAGATAGATGGCTGGACAGGCATAATAAAACAGGCAAATTGATGAGTAAATACATAGATGAGATAAATGGATAAGTATATAAATAGATGCATGGATGGATGGATAGTTGCATAGGTAAAAAATAGAGACAACTGGTACCAGTAGTTAAACAGGCAGACAGTAAATAGACAAACAGATAAATAGTTATATCGGTAAATGGATGGATTGATAAATAGATAACTTATGGATGAATGAATGGGTGTGTGACTACAGACATATGGATAGCTAAATAAATCGACAAAACAGATAGATAAATAGACAAGACCCAGATAGATAGTTTGATAAACAAATAAATAGATAAATATAGGCATGTAGGTAGATATAGATAGGTATGTAGATAGATATACAAATAGCTAAACAGACATAGATAGACAGGTATGTAGATAGATAGGTGTGTAAGTAGTATCTAGATATATAGATAAGTACGTAGGTAGATACACAAAAGAAAGATTTGTATGTAGATAGAGTAGGTATATAGGTAGTAGATAGATAGGTAGAAAATAGATGATTGAGAGACTGATGATAGATGTATAGATGGTTGGATATATAGATTAGATAGATAGACAACATGATAGATGGTATAGATTAGAAAGATAAATAAACACAGGTAGGTAGGTTAGGGAGGGAGATAGGCAGATAGGTAGGGAACGAGGGAGGGAGGCAGGCAGGCAGATAGGTAGGTAAGTAGGTAAATAGGGAGCGAGGGAGACAGGCAATCAGATAGACAGATAGATAAATAGATAGACATGCAGATAGATAAGTAAGTAGATAAATATAGGCATGTAGATAGATAGGTATTATGTAAATAGGAATATAGATAGATTGATAGCTACCAGATGAATGAATAAGTCGATGGCTGGATGGTTAAAAAAAAAGTGAATGTTGCTATTTTTTCCTCACTGGTTTTTTTTTTTTTTTGCAGCGCTCAATATCAAGAATATGCCAAAATTTATTTTCCCCTCACTTGCATATCACATAACCAAAGGCAACCCTTGCCAATATTTTCTCCTCCCGATTTTCCTTTAATCAGACTATGTGGAGAAGAGAGATACATACTTCCACTCTTTGAGGTACTAGAAAAATCTGTTTAATTTTTCCAAAAATCATTATACAGTAATAGTTTGGATAAAATGGGAAATTTTTTTAAATGTTTTAATTGTTAATTCTAGTGTTAATTTCAATTCTAATATTTTATGAATTGTAATTTTTTTTTCTCTTTCAATTATTACATCATGTTTTTCGATAAATATTTTTACAAGTTTTTACGATTTACTACCATACTTTGATTTTTTACATTAATTTCGCCGGCATACATTCATTAAGTATTTGTACATTAGTTGAGTAATTTATTTTGTAGACAAAACATTTTTATTTGCTGTTTTTATATATATATATTACACTGTCATGTTGCTAATGACATTCAATAATTACTAATACTAACTTTTGTTAAAGTTTGAAATGTTTTTGTTATATTGTAGAGCAGGGGTCCCCAACCTTTTTGCACTTAAGAGCACATTCTATAATACCGTCCGGGTGGCGGGCACCATTTATTTTTTCAATATAAATTTATCATTGGATATTGTTAATAATACACATAATGTACAAAAAAATATTTATTTCAAAAATAAAATTTTAATATTTAATTAACGTTTATATTTTTACGCTGTAAAAGTATAGTATGCCCTACAATTTGATTATAATATAATAGAATAATTTATAAGAAATTTTAAAAATTAAATTTATTTGTATCAGATAAATAATTTTTTATCGTGTTCGGATAGAGGCGGGCACACGTAAAATGGTCTGCGAGCGTCATGGTGCCTGCGGGCATAGGGTTGGGGGGCCCTGTTGTAGAGATATATGTTTTAACAATAGTTTATTAATGTGCTTTGCTGAAATTCATTTGATAAATACTTGTTTGGAATAATACGATTTTACATTACTTTAATAATTTATTTGGCTGCCCTACATTCAATAAGTACTTGTATTAATTTTAGATAAAATTTGACTTTTTTTTTAGTTTATTGTGGTAAATATGAAATGTTTATTCTTATTTAGTTTATTAATTTTTGTTGCTGCTTTATATTCAATAAATAATCGTATTAACTTTAAAGATTTAGTCAAGCATTGGTGGTCGAGAGATCAGCGACAGCTGTTTTCCAAGCAGTTGTCCCGTGACACATGAGAAAAAATAAAAAAAACTTTAAAGATTTATTTGTAGTAATATGTATTTTTACAGTACTTTAGTAATTTATTTTGCAGCCAAACATTTCATAAATATTTGTACCATCATTAGATAAAATTTGAAATTAGTTTTAGCTTTATTTGTTAATTGTAAGATTAACTTTCCATTTTAATATTTATTATCATAATAATATGACGGTCTTTTTAATTTTCAGCCACATTTTTATCATTTTTTACATTAATTTAGGCAGCTATTTTGCTGTGGAATTGTGTCTAAACATGTGTTGTTGTTGTTGTTTTATTCTTATGTTAATTTAGACACGCGATTAAAATATGTACTAGTACATGTTTTAAAGTTAATATAATAATTAATTTTTGGCCAAAAATACCCAGAAAAAATTTGCTACGTTTTCCATGAAATTTGAAATTTTTTGTGAATTAAACAAAATATCTGGAACATTTTATAAATACAATAGTTGAAATGTCGTATCTATCACTTGGTTAATGTGAAATGATGCACTGTGATGTCACCTTTATCAGAATCAAGAATTTCTCAGCCATTATGCCCAGAGAAACCTATTAGTCCCCTTACTTTCCCTTTCCATTGCTCACCCTGTTTTCCCCATATTCTTCTCTATCATGCTCCATCCCATTTCCACAACATAATATTTGTCAACTCTATGGCCTTTACATGTAAATCCCACTTATCTTTTCCCCAACTCCAGCATAAAAACTAAGAACCCACTTTCTATATAATCACTTTGTTTATATTTATTCTCCCACACCTTAATTATTTGAACCTGTTCTGCTTGAAGGCATTTATTCAATTAAAAGATGGCTAATATTTTCTATGCCTTCCTTACATAAATTGCAAACTAAATCACCCATATTTTTCCATTGATGTGCATATTCTCTTGTTGCTAAAGATCCTATTTGAGCCTTAAACAGTAAATGACTCTCCTTGCTAATATAATAAATTAACTCGCATTCAATATTGTTTACTTTCATATATATTTAAATTCTTGTTACTCTATATACTATTTCCCTATCTCCCTATTTTTTATTAATGCATCAATTCTATCCAATACCTTGCCACTGTAACACTCAACAATTATCCTAACACAATGATCCCACCTTTTGTTTAAGTATTAATGTCTTTACCCAAATCTTCTGTGTAGCATTCTACCTTTTTCACCTATCTTGTTATCTGTCCTTTATTCATAACCCAATTAAATATTTTGGCTATTCTCTTATTATCCATATATTGCAATCGACCAAACATTTTGCTTTTTCCATCTGTCATTTAAAAACTTGACCATCACATTTCTCCTTCAATTGCCTCCTTTGCCAGCCACACATCTGCAGCTAATGCATGTCTTTTCACTTCTCTTTGTACTTTTTCTAAGTAATCTAACACCTTTTTACTAACACATAATGCATCATTACCATAAGTTAACCACAAATGTTCTTGACCCTTAACAATATTTAAATATTTTTTGACATAATTCCAATACCACCACCTCTTTTTTCTTTTTCTTTTCTATTTATATTCTGCCATACCAAGTCTTCCAGTGTACATTCTTCTCTTAGATGGATTTCTATTATTGCTAAGATCTCAAACTTTCATTTTTAACTGCTTTGTTAAATTCCAGCCACTTTTCTGGTTCCTACCACCTTGCATATTCAAATATACAATTTTAACAATTTCTTCTTTTCTTATTACCCTTTTATAAATTATTTTGAATCTTTCTTCTCTATTACATTTGTAAGTAATTTGCTTATCATTCATTTTACAGATCCATTCCCTCTCCACATCTACATTTATATCTAAATCAGCTGTATTTTGTTTATTTCTTACATTCTGTCCATTATTTTTCTTTTTGGCAATATTGCAATTTAAAACCCTACCCCTCTTTATAAGTTTCCCAAACTATAATATTTTTTATAAATCAAATTCCCTAATACTTCATTTCCTTGTTTTGCTAAGTGCAATCCATCTTTACTATACAACTCCCTCTTGCTAATAAAAAAATCCCACACATCCACAAACATAACATTATTTCTCTCACATAATTTTTTCAATCTCTCATTTATAGAAAATGCCCTATCTAACATATACCTATTGTCAAACCTTAGTAATAATCTAACTATTCCTACTCTTCCTTTAATTTTATTCAAATTACTAATCAATTCTATGTACTCATCCATTACTCTCTCTGATGATTCTCACAAATTATTTGTCTCTACCATAACATAAACATCTCTACTATCTTGTTTCTTTACCTTATCTGTAACATCCCTAATTCTAGCTCCAGGCAAAATATTATTAGCATAACTGTTTCTGTTTTCCTTACCATTATATCTCCACATCTTCTAATTAGTGAGTCTCCTATCAATGCTGTGTCTTAGTTAACTTTTTCTACTTTATCTGTGACATTCTCTTCCACCTTCTTAACTTTCTTATCTAATTCCTTATCATTTCTATTCATTAATTCCTTAATCTGCTCACACTTCATCTCTAATGATTTTAATTTTGCTTCTACATTCTTTACCTCTTTCTGTATCTTGCTTATTCTTTGGCTAACCATCTCCATTGCACTACTTATTTTGTCATCCATATTTCTTGTCACTTCTTTAAAAACATATTCTATCTTCCTCAGCTACATTTTGATCCATTTCTCCTGACTTTCTCTTTAGACTATTTATACTTCGAAACAATTTTTTAATCTCTTTTATCACATTTTACAAATGATCTACATAACCATACACTATCATTATATGCACATTGTGGGATACAAATGCAATCCATATTCCTTTTCAATTATGATTTCTGTACTATTCTTCAAACCCCTTATATAGAAAAGGAGAAAAACTTTTCTTTTTTTTTAATGGTAATCGATGAACACATGCTTCCTAACCTTGCGCTTCAAATAAATCACTCTTTCTTAAATTGAAAAATTATTTAGTAACAAACAGTGCCACCCTCTAATGTCAAAAATATCCTAGAATACTTATTGAAATGGTACCCATATTAAATACATTTATAATATTCAGAAATAAAAATATATGCAGTTTGTATCCCAAAACATGTTTAAATGTATATAATAAGGTTGGTTAATCAAACAAGGGTGTGACTAATAAACACATCTAGTCACCATATCAATGCATAAAAAAAAAAAAACCATCATTGTGACACTACACATTATTTGTTACAAAACAGGTTCTCTTCAGGTAATCGTGAAAACTAATATCAGTCACTATATTTATCGTATTAATTTTTGAATGCATCCATGATGTAATTAAATATATGATTCCATGCATTTACCAATGGGGTGTCCAATCTGTGGCCCAGAATGACTATGAATGCAGTTCAATGCAAAATCATTTTTGTGTGATTATGTGTCGCAATACAATTAAAATACACATATGTATGCATTCAAATATAATGTCAAACATCCAACTAGTTTTGTTTCTTTTTTTTACTTTTATAATATATATATATATTGTGCCCTTTTGTATGGGTCTCCATAAATTGTTATATCAATTTGTTAAAAAAATTTTAAATTTAAGATATATTATAGCTATATGATGTTGATTTTATTTATAATAATCTTTCAAAAGTTTAACTAAAGTAAACTATGAATATTTGATATGTGAAATTGTGCTAATATTTGAGAGAGACGTTTCAGTAAAAAAAATGATAATATTATATGGTTGGGAAAACTGGCCATGATCAATACTGCATTAATAAGTTTTGTAAATAAATGTTTAAAGCTAAAAGTTTAAAAAAAGACAAGTTAAAATTAAATGCATATATATTTATTATTGATAAAGATTAATATTTAGTAAGTGAATATAAATATTTTTGTTATTAATAGTATATAATAGAAGATTAATATTTGATTTTATAATATCGAATTATTATTTTAAAGTTGTTATAGTATATTATTTGTTTTAAAAAATATTTATTTTATAAAATTGAATTGTTAGTTTATTTTTAGATAATTACAAGCGTTTATATCTGTGTTGTAAATCAGGTGACAGATAGACATATGTACACATATGCTTGTAAGTTTTTTTAGTAAAGTTGCAAAACTGTTTTAAAATTCTATTATAAAATTTATAAATATTATATTGGCTATCACGAGATAAAAATAAAAATAATTAGTGTGAAATATTAAATCTGATTTTTAAAATACTGTTTAAAAAATATAATGAATAAAAATAGACTTAGTTTGTTTAGAAAAATAGTCTTATAAAAGTTAAAAGTGAAATAAAGTAAAACATATATTTTTAAAAAATGTTTAATGGATTTAAATAAATGATAAAAATTAATTTAAGAATTAAATAGTGTAATAAATAATAAATATTAAATAAGTCATTATTTATTTTTAATTTTGTATTGTTGGTAAGATATGTAAATAGGCAAGCAAGGTGATTGTTTAATTTACCAATCAAGTGGGTAATTTATTCCGGTATAAAAACGGAGGTTCAATTGTTCAGGAGGGTGATTGTAATTTCTTTTAAGTGAAGTGAGCTATTAAATATAGCTAAGTAAAAAATTATAGACGCTCTCGTAATAGTTTCTTAATTTATAAGAGAGTAGTTTTAAATAATTTTATAAAAGTTTACCGTTAAATATGCAGTGCTAATTTATTTATAATTCCCTATTGATCGTCTCTATCAAGGCTCAATTTTACTATCAAGTAATCATGAAAATATCGTATAATGATAAAATGTGTTGGAAACTTTATATTAAAAATATAGTGAACGCTGGATTAACTAAGAGAATTACTAGTTGGATAAAAATAATATATTGGACCTTATATGAATTTAAAAGTTGATTATAATTAATTTTTATAAATAAATATTTTAAAGAAAGATAAATACTTCTTTATGAAGAAAGTATTTTAAATTATATATTTTAATATATCTTTTGGTAAAGATATGGAAATTAATAATAATTGCAGAAATACTTGCCTTATTAAGTCTTTGTTATTTAAAAGACTAGATGTTGATAGCTTTTAAAAAAACTGATAATTCGGAAATTTAATTGATAAATAAATACTTATAAAAACGTTATAATATTTAAATTCTATATGCTGGTTATATAGAAAAATTTAAAAAATGTTTTGCTGAATATTTTTAAGAAATGCGCAAAGAAGTATACGTGGATATCCAAGTCAATTTTTATAAAACTTAGATTAAACATTTAACTATTGATTAATCCTAGGAAGATAATAACTTTTAAATAAATCCGGATCCTATAAACTGTTTTAATTATTATTTTGTTTCTTTATGGTGGAACTTATTTTATCTTATTTTTTTTTAAAAAAAAAACGTTTTCATTTATTTCATAAAAACTGTTTAAACACGTGATGTACCGGAAAAGGAAGTGATGTTGGTAAAATGTTGTGCCTAGGAAAAAAAGAACAATTGTGGGTGGAAAGAAGACACCGTTGGATTTTATGTAACATATTTTGTTTTCTTAACTAACATAGATATTTAATTATTTATTGATCTATTAAAGATAAGAGAGGTACATTTTAAAAATAACTACATATTAATATAACACTTAATTTCATAAAGTTTATTTTTTTATATAATTTTACAACACGTAATATTTTAAGAATAATTGTTGAGTATAAATGTGATATTATTTTGTAAAACTATAATCCTGGAGGACATCGTTTGGCTGATTATAAATTGGAGTATCATTTATGGTAATAATTATATAATATTAATAATTTAATGTATTTTGCTTTGTTTTCTTTAGATAAACCAAATATTATTTGATTGTTGAGTGAATGTATAAATATTTAAAGAATATACACGCATAATATCATTAATAATAGTCTTATTTTGATATGCATACTTTATTTTATAATATAAATTTATTACAACGTAATAAGAGTTATCCAGAAATAATTATATGATTCTTTCGTGAATACACTTTAATGTTTCTGTTACAATATTAGGAATTTGATTTATTATATTAGTATGAGTCATTTATATTTATTTTCAAGTTAGTAAGAATTAAAAAAAATATATCTATATTTTTTTTTTTTTATTAGACAAGTTAAATTAATTTTATATAGAAATTTATATTTTGTTTGAAGGGTTTATCATATATAGATGATGAGATATAAGAGAGTTTGGATAGTTATTTTTTTTTAAAAAATTGGTAAGCTGATACTGAAGTTAAATAAGATTAGAATGATACTTGAAGATAGGATTTTATTAAGAGGGATAGGAATAACAAGTAAAGAAGAGTAGAAGTTTAAATGGAAAAGAATCATAGAATTTTATTTTAATATAATAACTTTATAAAATTGGTAATTTATAAATAAAAATTTTGTCTTCACAAAATTGTTGAATAATTTTTAAATATTATTTTAAGAAAAGAACATATATGTATTGCATATTTTGGTAAGACATATATTATGAAATTACATCAGAATGAAGTAAATAATTATGTAATCAATAAAAGTCACATAATATTACAAAGTTATATCAATCTATACATTAGTTGATATTTAGTTAATGCTAATAATAAATGTAATACATAATAGTTACATTATAATAGAAATAGCTATAATACTTAAATGGAGTAGCATTTTAATTGTTAAAGTTTGTTTATTTTACATGTGCTACATAAGTGATATTTTACATAAAAGCCTTTTTATTGTACTAAGTGATTATAAATGATATTTAGTAAAATATAAGTTCATAAACTCAATTAAATGTTACTGATAAAACATTTAAGAAATGTATGGATTATTTATTTTGGATTATGGAAATCATAACAATGTAAGAATCTTGTATTATTATTATTTTTCTTATTTTTATTTTTCTTGATTTCCACTTGTAATGTAAATAATGTATATAAGTTGTTTATTAAAGTTGATGTAAATAAATTTGTTTAAGTTGTTTTAAAAGTGTGTCGAATTCATTATTTTGCACCACAGCATTTGACAACAGATAATTTGAATAAAACATAATATTTGCACAATATGAATTAAATTATTATTATTATTATTTTTTAAAAAGAAATACAGTATTTTCTTAATATAATTTATAGAAATTCATTGACATTAACATGTTATGTTATAATGGTCACAAAATAGTTATAATGCACAATATAAGAGTATAATATTATTTATTGCCACATATTATTAAATTATAAGATTTTATTATATTCTTAATTAAGATACTATATGAAGATAAAAGACATGTAGATGATTTACTTGTTTTCTTAATGATTAGTAGTATAATAAAATAGATAAGGTTAACTTATACACTGGAGATTGTTATTTTAGTTATTTATTATTATTATAAGTTAGGTGTAGTTAGGTTTGATATTAAATCCCTTATCATGCCTATCTGCAAGAAGTATTATTACTTTAAGATAATTAAAAGAACCTGAGATTATTTAGTTATATTTCTTTGATAAAAAGATTGAGATTTATTTATTATTATTATTGAAGTTAGTTAATTTTTATAAAAGACATAGGAGTGCTATAGATGTATTAGTGAGATAATAAAGAGGTAATAGTATTCTTATGCCATTGAGATAATATCTTAGAAGATATGGCCTCAATGTAAATTCAATTACCACTTGTAACTTCACTTCATAGTCTCATGATTTAATAAATACTTATTTAATTAGTGCATGATATTGAACCATATTAATTTTCTGTTAGTTGTACTAAATCTGATAAGATATAGTATTATAAAAATATATTAATAATAGTTATACATATTTTAGCCGAGCATAACGATTTAATTGAGCTAGTCATATTTTAAGTTATATTATATATTTCTGGAAGTGAGGGTACAATATATATATATATAAACATCAATGGTGTGTTATTACTTAGATATGTACATTTTCTAAATTAATGATCACAAACTTAGAATCTCCTTGACAATATTAAAAGACTCTCCAGATGGGTTGCTACATTATTAGAATTATTTAAAGATTTTTGTGCTTATCTATAATGCCAGATATCACAAGAAATTTATGCATAGACCTTTTTTTTTTTTAGCTTATTAGCTTTTGGAAATATTTGTATATTTAAAGTGCGAACGAAGACAACTCTTCTTTTCTCAATATCAACTAGAGATGCCAAAAAATTGGACACACCCGATTTACAGTATATATATATAAACACTCATTTATTTTATATATATACTTCTGTGTAGTCTTTTTAATTATTAACATGAGTGATTTTAAAATATTTTTTTCCATGTTTTATCTTTTTATTTTTCTCCCATTCTAATTATCAATAATGTATCTTCGAAAAAATGGCGAGCTTTCTAAATAACTAATTCATTTTTATTTATTTCTTTGTTTTATTGTGATGCCCCCCCCCCAATACTTTAGTTCTATGGATGTCACTATCTAATTTCTGTTTTATATGCATCCAAAAAGTTGTTTTTACCCCAAATAAAGCTGTTATCTTTTTAATAAATGTGGACAATTTTACAAATTTTTCACATTCGTAAAAATATTTAGCTTTTGTTATTATACTATGAAAATATGTGTAAATAAATCTATAAAAACAAAGTAAACTAGTTACTAAATAATAATATATTTAAAAAAAGTAAATACACTATATTCTTGCATAACTTTAAACATATTTTTATTGTACTTAATATTTAATTCTAATTAGACAGCATAATTTACAAAAAGTGTTACTTGCAATTAACAAACTTTCATTTGAAATTATAATTTAATTTTTTAAAATCCACAAAAAGCATGAATAAAAAGCTCAGCTTAATAAATGGAAGAAGCATACCTTTGCCAATTCATTTTCTATAATATCACTTCTCATCTGTGCTGCATCTAACTGTGTATAAAATCGAGCACCAATCATAGGCATTATGTCATTTACACTTCGAACACCTCGTGTTTGTCCTGACAGCAAATAACTTGAAATATGAAATAAAAAAAGAATAAAAATATATTTGTGTTTATGTCTGTTTAAATACATGCATAAATGTACTACTATGTTTATGAATAATGTTTTTGAGATTAACATATGTCAACTGTTTAAATATAATTAAATGGCCCACTAATATCAGCAAATAGCAATACATTTTTATAGTTAGATGGCCTTTGCTAAAAGGGATAAATTCCTTATCAATCAGAAATATATATAAAATAGTTGTATTTATATATTGAACTTTTTCCATCATCTAATTAATATAAAGTATTTAATGTCTTTAGAAAAATTTAACTTTATTTAAATTTTCAAAGTACATTCAACTGTTAGTAATAGCACACAGGTTAGTTCTTCAGGTATTACTGGCCAGACATGTGACAGTTCTAGCATGGGAATCAAACCTGAACTTGTAGATTTTTGAATATCGAATTTTAAGTAATGCTCTAACCAAATGATCCACCTTGCCAACGGCTTAATTGATTAGAGTGTTACTTTAAAATTCAATATTCAAGAATTTAAGGGTCTAAATTTCAATTCCCATGCTAGTACTGTCACTGGTCAGGTGAGTGACAAGTAAAGAAAATAGGAGAAAAATATTTCTCAAAATATTGTGCATATACTACTAACCTGTGTGCTATTACTGACAGTTGAATGTACTTTGAAAATTCAAATAAAATTAAACTTTTTCTAAAGACATTCAATACTTTATATTTGATGGTGAAAATAGTCCAATATATAAATACAACTAAAATACCATCATCACAAACCTTCAGGAAAACACAATATATAAAACAGATTTAGTTATATTTAATCTGCTGCAATAAGTTAATGCAAACATTACATATAGAGATTTAGCTTTGCTTAGTATAATTATATGCATTTATAATACTAAATCCATTAACAACAGACTAAAATATATAATAAATAAAAACCATGAAGTATATATAAAAATATACAAACAATTATTAAAATACAATCAGAACCAATATAGAATATGAAATATATTTTATTATTTTAAATAAATACACTTTGGTACTTATTTTAGTCTTATGTAAAGAAATGTTTTAATATTATTGCTATTTATATTAAAATTGCACATAATATTAAAATAAATTATCACCATAATTCTATATATATATATATAATTTATTTTAAAAAAATTCTAACATATATTATAAGAATTCACTTATATAGAGAATTGCATAAATACAAAAATATATCAACAAGTAATTAATTGAAATAAAATTTCAAAAATAATAATTAACGAATTAAAATAAAAGAAAGCAAAATATTATGTAATCTTATTTCTGGAAATACTCCATAAATGACAAAATGTTCAATAGTGAATATAATAAAAACACTGCTGAACATTTAACAATATTGTAACAGTATGGAAAATAGGAATTAGAATCTGCAGTTACAATTTCCCACAATTGGATGGTCATTTATAGCAGTACACCATAATAGGATGAATTATGATATGGGAAACTATCATCTCCCCAAATTAACAAAATATAAAATTAAATATCAAAGGAATGAGCATGACAGGTCAGCACAAAACTAACTATAAGTTCATCAGCATTACACAAAATTAATAATCATTCATTATCATGAATAAACAACAACAAATATATAAATCAATAGACAATGTTGTGACTGGATTTGAAAATGATCCCCTATAGACCAGGCTAATTATTTAGCCACTGCCAAACTTAGGGCAGGAATACAAGCAATAATTATCTGGATGCACAGACTCAGGTGATAATACATAAGAATATAACAATTAAAAAAATAATGCTAGGATACACGAACATGCTGATTGTCATCAATGTCCTGGTGACTTAGTACCATTAATGTACTGGCCAACTATAAACTAAATTTGTAAAGAAAGAAAGAAAATGTAGTGCATGAACTTTAAAAAATATCCCTTTTGTGTCAACCAGGATCACCATCATATAAATATCAATATCACTAAACCTAAACTCCTACTCCATATAACTATTATGCACAAATCTAGTTCACAAAGCAGAAGCTCTATAAACTATTACTGTGAGCAAGAGATAAATAAACCAGCTTATTATAAATCACTTCAAATAATTTCTAGGTTTACGCTATTATAAGTAAATAGTTTTATTAAAATTATTTTAAAAACATCCTAGAACATTAAGCTATCATGAAATAAAGTCACACACACTACAATTTATGAAAAAAGGAATTGGAGAAAATAAAGAAATTAGATTAAAAAATATTTTTAAAACAATTATTTAATAATTAGTTGACTAATAATGAACAAAAAAAATGACATGATAATATAAACTTTTAATCATTTATTTCATCAAAAAATATATATATATTCATAAAAATTATAATCAATCAGTTGATTTCTATTCATAAATTAACTTTTAATTAATTGAATTATTACTTGTTGTCAAAATGAAAGATAACAACCTTTGATTCAGTTTAATTAACATTTTGTTAAGTTTTTAGGAGGGAAAATGAATGAAAAGAGAAATACATATTTCAAAAAAAGTAATTATAAAAACCATTTCATAATTTTGAAGAGAAAATTAATTAGATTTTAAAAAGAATATGTTTTACAATTTGAAAACATTAATTTAATAAAAATATTTAAAATTATCAATTCTTATAAAAAAAATTATTACTTTTAAATAAAAAATATTTTTTTCTATTAATAAAAATACAGTGAACACACACAAAAAGTATCTTCAACCATGGTTTAATTTTTTGTCTGTAGAGTCCTTCTTCCCAATTATAACTTCCAGTTTTTCCCGTAGCTTTCTTCTATAAAAGTTCCTTTTTAATGTAGACATGGCTATTTTTTTCCAGTTTGTTGTTAGTCAATTAGTTATTAAATAATTGTTTTAAAAATATTTTTTAGTCTTAATTTCTTTATTCTTTCCAATTCCTGTTTCATAAATTGTAGTGTGTGTTTATTTCATGACAGCTCAATTGTAGGGTTTTTTAAAAATGATCCCAATAAAATTATTTACTTATAATAGGATAAATGTAGGAATTATTTGAAGTGATTTATAATAAACTGCTTTATTTATTTCCTTATTTATCTCTTGCTCACAGTAATAGTTTAAAGACTTCTTGCTTCCTGAGCTAGATTTGTGCATAAAGTAGGGGTTAATGTTTAGTATTATAGATATCCAGATAATGGTGATTCTGGTTGGTGCAAAAGGGATATCCTTTAAAGTCCATACACTACATATCATTTGAAGAGAGAGTAGTCAAGTCTTAATCCAGCTGATAAAGAAGAACAAAGCAAAAACCTTCACCAAGCTATTGCCAAGAATAACAGAGGCTTTAATTGAGCTTTTAGCATAATGGTTTCTACAATAAAAATAATGTGCTAAATCCGCCTAAAAGCTAGACATCATCCTTCTTGTAACCTGCCTTCACTGAAATAAAAATGTAGAGAAGTTACCCCTCAAGAAATCTGCAACTTTGTCTGCAACCTAGAACATGGGTCTCTATGTACCACCTGGGAAATGTATTAAAAGAACATGAATAAAATTTTGCTGTTGTTAACCTGGAAATGAAATACTGCAGACCAGAAAAATGACAAATTAATCATGTTCATGTGTAGAAGCCTTTAAGAAAAAAACTCAACTGGAAAAACTAGAAATTATAATTGAAAAGAACTACACAGTAAAAAAATAAAATCATGGTTAAAGGTAGTTTTTTGTATATGAACATTATAATTTTATTAATAAAAAAAGAAAGACTTTTTTTATACATAAAACAATTTTTTTTTTTAAGAATTGATCATTTTAAATATTTTTATTAATGTTTTCAATTTGTAAAGCTTTTTTTAAAAAATTCAGTCATTTTTGTCTTAAAATTATGAAATAGTTTTCAGAAAATTTGAATTTTTTGTATATTTATTTTTTCAAATATGTTTTTTCCATTTCATTCATTTTCTCTGCTAAAACTTAAAAGGTTAATTAAACTAAATCAAAAATTATATTTGATTTTGAAATTTTTTTCCAACTCTTAGTTATTTCAAAAAACTAACTTAATTAATTAAAAGTTAATTTACAAATAGAAATCAACTGATTGATTATAATTTTTATAAAAATATATATTTTTGATGAAATGAGTAAAATTTCTTATTATCATGTCATTTATTTTTGTTTATTGTTAATCAATTAGTTATTAAATAATTGTTTTAAAAAATATTTTTTAGTCTTAATTTCTTTATTCTATTCAATTCCTGTTTCATAAATCACAGTGTGATTTTATTTCATGATAGCTTAATGTTCTAGGATTTTCTTTTTAAATGATCCCAATAAAACTATTTACTTATAATAGGGTAAACCTATGAATAATTTGAAGTGATTTATAAGCTGCTTTATTTATCTCTTGCTCACTATAATAGTTTATGGAATTCTTGCTTCCTGAGCTAAATGTGTGCATATGTTATATGGGATAGGGATTTGTTTACTGTTATGGACATCCAGATAATGATGATCCTGGTTGGCACAAAAAGGAATATTCTTTAAAGTCCATGCACTGCATTTCATTTTATTTATTACTTCTTTAGAAATTTAGTTTATAGTTAGCCAGTACATTAATGGTACTAAGTGGCCAGAGCAGTCATGATTGTCAGGATGTGTTTAGTATCTCAGCATTGTTTTATTGTTGTATTTTAATAGTGTAGCACCTAAGTATGTGCATCCAGACAATTATTGTTTGTATTCTTGCCCTAGGTTTGGCAGTGACTAATTAGCCTGGACTATAGTGGATCATTTTCAAATACAGTCACAATATTGATTTGATTTATTTTTTATTGTTGATCATTCATGATGATGAATCCTTATTAATTTTGTGTAATGCTGGTGAACTTATAGTTAATTCTATGCTGATCTCCTGTGTTCATTCCTTTTATATTTAATTTTTATTTTGTTTATTTGGGATGATGATGGTTCCCCATCTCCTGTTTTATTACCCAGTATTTAACATATTGTTGCAATTTATTATTTCTTTCAATGATAATCTGGTTCCGGTATTCACCTCATAACTTGAATTTCAGAAACACACCTGAAAAACAAAATTCTGTATTTTGATGTAGAATTTATTTAAAGCATATTATTGTGAAATGTGACAAGAGTACAGAAAATGATATAATTTGATTATAAATTATGAAATAGAAGTATTAAACTTTACTTAAGGAGTTCACATTTAAAGTTGAACAGAAAATTAAAGCATGATTTTTGGACATTGGATTGAGTTTTTGGCTGTTGAAATTTGTTTAAAGACACTTTGAGTTTTAGTGGTGAATGAAGGATTTTTGTTGTTAGTTTGAGGATGCAATGTTTTCATGCAACTCCTTGGAGTGTTCTTTCTCAGGCATTGTAGCAACCCACTTTCAGATTTTCAGATTTTTTCATTGTTTATTATGTTCCAGATATCTCCAACCTTTAAGTCTCCAAGAAAGGGAACAAGACATAGTTCTGTACTTTCCAATCCCTAAGACTCAAAGCAGCAGGGCTTTGCAAAGATTTTTGCATTATTTTGGGTTGTGGTAGCTTATAGTGTCTAAATTGATATAGACCTTTGAATGTTCATGCTGCATTGTATATTTAGTCCAGTGACCAGATTCTGTATCTATCTCAGAATTGAGGGTGACTATGCATTCTTTTGCTATCAGATTCTCATAATATCTGTAAAAAAGATTTTGATAAATGGTGCTTGACATGAACTTGTTGTGTGTGCATGCATATGTACTTATAATAAAAATACAAGGAAAATAAAAATCAATCACACAAACAGATGAACAGAATAAAATTGAAGAATAAAGCAGATGAAATAAATTAATGAAATAAAGCCAGGTATTGAGTCAATAAAGTTTAAGGATAGGCAGATTAGGAGTAATAATAATATAATAGTAGTGTTATGTAAGGTGAAATATAATTGCATGGAAGAGGAGGTGATATTAAGCTTATTTTATGAGATGGCTTTAAAAGTTCATGTTTGTATTTACCCAGTTTTTTCTTGAAGAGTAAAAGTTTATAATAGACACATCTATGCTGACAAGTGAAAAAATGAAGATGGAAGAAGAATGTGATCCAAAAGCAAATGATCAGCAACCAATGGAAGGAACCCAGAGAATAGAGTATGCTTCCATGTTAGCCCAATTATTAGAAATGTTTAAAGAAGATAATAAAAAGAAACAACAAAAATAGAAGATAATAAACAAAAAGAAGATAATAAAAAGAGAAACCAACAAGGTGAAGATAATAATAAGAAAATAATAAGAAGAGACCAACACAGAGAAGATAATAAACAAAGAGAAGATAATAAAAAGATTGACCAACAAAAAGATAATAAAAGAGACCAACAAAGAGAAAATAATAAACAAAGATAAGTAGAAAAATAACAGAAGAAATGTTGAAAGAAATAAAAATAAATATGCTACAGAAAATGGATCAAAACAATAAAAAAATGACTAATGAAATAGACCAAATTAAACACCTTAGAGAAGATCTGAATGAGGTGAGACAAAACAAAAAAGAACAAGATATGAAAATAAAACAGATACAGAAGTAATTGATAATAAAATAAGCCATGTGCAAGAGACAATAGAATCTGTGAATAATGAAAGTCAAAGAAGTCTTGAATCTGTACAAGAGGAAATAGGAGACCTGGCTAATCAAATTAAATTCAGGAAGATTAGAAATGATGATGATTGTGCAAAAATGATATCCTTTAAAGTCCATGCACTGCATTTCATTTTAATCATTTATTTAGAAATTAAGTTTATAGTTGGCCAGTACATTAATAGTACTAAGTGGCCAGAGCATACCAGCATGTTTTAGTATCCCAGCATTATTTTTTTTTGTTATGTCCTTATGGAATAACACTTAAGTTTGTGAATCTAAATTATTATGTTGTACTGCTGCCCTAAGTTTGGTAAGGGCTAAATAATTAGCTTGGTCTATAGTAGACCCATTTTAAGTCCAATCACAAGATTGATAGTTGATTTATTTTTATTGTTGATCATCCATGATGATGATTGCTTTTTGGGTAACGTTGGTGAATTTATAGTGTTTGTACTGATCTTTCATGCTCATTTTTCATTATATTCATTTATATTCAATTTTATATTTTGATTTGGAGTTGATGATGATGAATTCCATCATCTCTTTTTAACCACTATCTTTCATACCATTATAATATATGTATATTGTAACAGTAGTTGGGTTTGAATATGAGTACTAAAGGAAGTAAAAGGCAATAATGATTACAAAAGTGTTTATTGCGATTGTTATTATGAATTAAATTGATAGATGAAAGAAAATTTATAGATATACATTCGAACCCTGCTACAAAATAGTGTGAGTAAAAAACATTAACCATTTGAAGGAATGAACATATACATATATATTTATTACACATGTTGTTATGATTGTTGTAGAGAATTAGTTACTAACAGATAGATTTGTATGTAAAGAGGGGTGGTTATTGTTTTATATATTTTTGTTGTTTAATAAATATTGTAAGTTATAGTTATTTAAATAATCTCATTAGTAGTGCATGTTTCTTAATGAAAGCAAATTAAAATATAAAGCTGGAGAGTAATAAAAGGAATTGCAAGCTGTGCGATTTCTGTTAATGACCCTTGTCATCGGAATTCCAAGAACTGGACAAGTTAGTATTTTGGAACAATGGAAACTAAAACCATTTCTGATATATGGTCATCGACATATCGATAGATAAAAAAAAAAAGTGAGGTGAAAGAGAGTTAAAAGAAGAACTATATATATATATATTGATTTAGTAGGGATTTGGAAAAGTAATCATTAGAGAGAAAGAAGCATGGAAAGTAAATTTCATAAAATGCTTTTATTAATTAATAAAAAATGAATAAGAATGGATCCCATCAAAATGCTGGGGTAGGAGAATCATGTGGATCCATCAATCTGGCCAGTATATAGCTGTTGTGACCTGCCTACCATGATGATCTTTGTCTATGGAGATTTTGCCATCTATTTCAAGCAAGTGAAGTGATTGCGGAGCTCCAAACAACAAGAACTTTCATGCCTTCAATTTTGAATCATCTACCTAACACCTCTAGGATGAATTATCATATGTGTAAATGTTTTGGAATCTTTCATCATCTTTCAGACTGACAACTTCACTAAAACAATTGCCATTGTAATACTGTAAGCTTACAGATCATCAGTCTTAAACACGTGAATGTTTCCTCTGAAATGAGGTAGCTTTGACTTTCTCTATATATTAAATGAACATATAATAATAAATTAAAAAACATGTGCTTTGTCCCAACTTAAAGAAAGTAATTTTAGAAATAGATTAAATCATTTAATAATTACAACTCTGACGTATAGTTGCACTGTTTTGTGTATATTGATATTATATATATATATGTTTGGAATGAATGAATCATATGTTTGAGATATTAATATATACGTGTATTAATAAATATTAGAATTCTAAGCTATAACTTGTGTATTTATCTGAATTATGAGATTCTTATAATTTCTGGGTTATTATTTATAAAAGCTTACTGATATTCATTACTGTATATCTCTAAAAGAAATAAAATAATAAGATTCGTAAGGCAGATAGGAAATTATAAAAATAAAAAAATGACGTTTCTTTGTAAGATAACCTCCACTTTGTTCTCCTGATAAACATTGTCTCCCAGACCTTGAGACTGAGCTAGTCTGGATAAGATACCCAAAAGGTCCACTGGAATCTTTTCTTTTGTTTTCGAGGGGTATAATTCTTATTAATTGGTAAGATTGGCGCTTGAGATAGGACTTGGTCTATTCTCATAAATATACCTACTCGAAGCTCAGGTAATAACTTGTCCTCAGTCAAATTCTTAAATTAGGATCATGGGTAGACTGTTAAAATATATAAGTTCATATGAATGTTTTCATGAGTTACAGATATAAAAGATATATTTTGCGATTTCATCCATGTAAGATTTTAGTTACATATGCCAATATTTTGACTTAATCACACAAGTCCTCAACTGAGAAATGAATATTATATAGCTGTAGAGGCACTATAATGAGAATTCACAATACTTTCTTAAAGTTCCACAACTAGAAAAAACAGGTGAATAAAAGAGAAACAAATTGAAAAATAAATAAATAATAAACAACAAATAAAAAATTCAGAATCTTCAGAGTAATTTGTTTTTCAAAATATTTTTCCAAATATAAGGATGTTTACATGTGTCATTGATACAATTTGGTCTTTTTAATATCGCAATACTTTCTCTCATCTAGTTTTCACATCCAGATAGAATCCTGGTCTTAGAAAAAATCAGTATTGTCACTGAATCCATAGCATGGATTGAGAGTGCTGATAATGAAGAATGTTACTTCACTGTATTAGCATGATCATCTTTTTTTTTTTCAATTTTATATATCTGTTTTTTCTTGTTGTGGAACATTATAATTATTGTGAACAGTTTGCAGTGCCTCTACAACTATCTTTATAGTTACTGTTTACAGCACCTCTACATTTGTAATACTCATTTCCAGTTGAGGGCTTGTAATTAAAATCTTACATGGATGAACCAGCAAAATATGTCTTTTATGCATATATATTGTACCACACACTCGATCCCTTTTAATCACAGAGGGTGCTACCAGATCACTGCATATCTGGAAATTTTGTTTACCATGATTAAAAGTGGATGAGGATGATGGTTTATGCTGACTAGACTCAGCGAAAAATCAAGAGCTCATGAATATTGTTCAGACAATTGAGAAAATAAAAGCACTAATACAAACGTCAGCCAAATTTAAGTTTAAATAATTTTAAAGTTTTATTAAGAGAAATATAAAATTATAAAGTAAAAGATTTGACACAATAAATATGGTTATATCAGGCATGTAATAGAAAAAATAAAAAGTCAATGCTCTGGCAGACATATTAACTTCCGAAAAGTGAATTAGAAAAAGAGGAAAAGATTTTCCTTTAGCTGACAATTCACCCAAAGCAATTATGGTTTCCTTATTCCAAAGTTCTAAAAAAAAAGCAATGGGAAGTTTCTTGCATGAATCAACGAACTAGCATGGACGAGCACTCACTAGCTTATTGACTAATGATGTCATATTGCCGCAGGACTGCTGCATGGACAAATCATGTTTAAGATCACCAAGGTTGATTACAATGCAAGAACAAAAATAAATAAATACATCGGAGTATAAATTATAAAATGGAAGAAAACTTAAATCTCCAGTTTAATTAAATAAGAAACTTAAAAAATACTCTGACGTAAAAGATTTAAAATTAATAAAATATTAAATCTCTGATTTAAGGAAAACAAACATATAATACTGGTGTATCACCAACCAAATGATTGGCCAAAACTAAGCTAAGTAGAATAATTAAACGTCTCAATAAGTGACAGATAAGTAATTTGAAAACCAGTTATGTCTGCCGAAGCATTTCAAGAAAATGTAATAATTAGAATTAAAAATAAATTTACAAATAAAATTCCCAATACATGCTCTGACAAATAAATTTAAAGCAACATATAGAAGATAAAATAAATCTAGCAAACAAAATGCTAAAGTTTGACCTAGATTTTCTATATGTTAATTTATTAGAGAGTGTATATGAGCTGAAAATATGTAAACATTAAATGCCTTAGCAGAAAGAATAGTTCTATCACCTAGAATTTAAATGGAAATTAAGAATATCTTCCTGCTAGCGGTTCACCTAAACCAATTCCATTCCTTTTATAAAGATTTAGAAAAATAGATGCATGTGGAGAACCAATGGATCCGCACAGATAAGCTTTTCTTAGCCAAGAAAAGAAACGTCAAAACTAAGAATGTCATAATTCTGCAAAACACTCATGATCAGGTACATTTAAACCAGCCAAGGTTAATCTCCCTCAAGAAAAGGAAAGATTGCAGACTATGTAATCTGAACTATAGAAAAAAAAATCTCTACCAAGAAAAACAGAACAATATATTCGATAAACTGCCAGCCAAAAGATCAGTAGTTTCAAAAGCGCAAACACAGTAATTTAAATTAATTATTGGTAATGAAACCACTGAATCAGATCCAACATCCGGTTCAATATATATCTGTAATATATACTGCAAAATATATTTGTATAAAAATTAAAACTATATATCTATATATATTAATTCTATTTTAACTACCATTAAAATTTAATTTAAAATCATAAAATGATAAATCAGCTGAATCAGAAATGATAAGATTTCAGTTCCTTAGTGATAGGTCTAGTTCAATCAAACTTATTTATATAATTCTGCAAATCTTTTCATTTACTTCAATTAAGATTTTTCAACATCAAATATAAAATTGTATTTATATATTGAACTATTCCAACATCTAATATGAGTATTGAATGTCTTTTTAAAAATTTTAACTTTGCTTAAATATTCCAATACATTCAATTGTTAGTAATAGCATACAAGTTAGTATATCAATACACATAGTAGAAGTTGGAAATAGTCCAATATATAAATACAACTAAAACACTATCATCCACAAACTTTCATGAAAACATCAAATATAAAATCATCAGAAACTACTATTAATTGTATTTGTATTTTGGACTATTTTCATCATTTAAGTATTGAATGTCTTTAGAAAAACTTAAATTTATTTAAATACGACTAAAATACCATCAACACAAACCTTCAGGAAAATATTATAATCAACATTTTTTTTTTCATATGAAATAAAGACAAATTACTGTTTAATTGTTTAATAGTATTGCACAGATTACTAGTCTATCAGAAAAGACAAAACAATCAAAAGAGTTATTAAATCAGTTTTGATTACATATATCTTTATTCCTTTCTACAGGGATTTTGAAAAAAAAAAAAACAACATGTGAATTGAGTACATTATTTTTATTTTCTTTTAGTCTAATTTAAATATTTGTCATAGGCAATCCTTTGAAGATTATAATTAATTAAAATTAAAACAACTGGAAAAGAGACAAGTTCACATTCACTTAAAAAAAAGTAAAAAAACCTTTATAAATAGAGAAAAGAAATAAAAAAAGATATTTAAATAAAAGCATTCTCTGAATCTAAACAATATATTTGTTTTCTGGGCTGATATAATGGAAAAGATAGATTGCAAAAGACTATAAATTTGTCTGACGCCAAAAGTAAATACTAATGCAAATGATATGCTTTCTTCCATATCAAATGATAATATAGAGATGAAATATAAAAAAACTGAAACCTATAAGATTTTGGAAAATATTGAAATTGATAGACGGCCACAGTACATTCATATATAATAGTTTTCTGCTAAATAATGAAAGTAATAATAATGACTTTTGAGAAATAGCCATTATTTCAGAATCAAAAAAAAAAGTATGAATACCTTATTTTGTTAACTATAAACATGAAAGTTGTCAACAAGCGAAAGATAACATGGCATGAAAATAAGTAATACATACAAAGTTCCATGTTGATGTGTATACTAAGATTTAAAAGAGAAAAAAAAGAAATAATGAAAAAAAAGAAGTGTAATATCTATAATTCTCAAATTAATGATTAATTTCCTTACTAAAAAAATAAATAATATAATTTAAATCTTGATCAAATACCAGTAATAAATCATCTTTTTAAATTCATGTTATGAAAACTAACATATTATATTTGAAAAATATATGACAACTATAGAGTCAACTATTGTAAAATCACATCTTTGTTGGATTGTACATGTAAAACAAATGAACAATAGAGTTCCTAAAAGAAAACTTTATGGTGACCCTGAGAAAGGTTTTTGTAGAAAAGATAGCCCGCATTTATAAAGATTATTTTAAGGACATTCTAATATGCAATGTTGATTATTTCCAATGTGAAGATATGATAGATTAAATACATTAGAGAGCTGCAATTTGATATCATGTTGAAATATTTGCAAAAGTTAAAAGGCAGAATTACAAAATATTAAAAAAAAAAAAAAAAGAACCAACAGGTTTTTTTACACTATATATATATATATATATGAACACATTTGTGGTTCACAGCTTGGTTAATATAATTATTACAAAACTCATTCCTAGAGTAGCTCTTTCTTAAAAAAAAAAAAATTAGAACTGGAATAATAATATGCATTTGAATGTCTGATGATACACATATATATATATATTATGCTATTTTTCTCTCATTTGTCTATTTAAATATACAGATATATTTATAAATATTTTACTTAATTAAAATGTAAATATTATTATGACTTAGGTAACACATATTTGTTGAAAATAAAAGTTAACGTGAATATTTGATTTAATAAGTAATTATCTTATTCAGCAATCTTGATTATATTAAATCTATCATAATAAAAACTATATCCATGTGAATTTGTATTTTGTATAACTGAATACAAATTGTGAGTTGAAGACATTATATATAAAAATCTCAGGAAAAGGCAATGCCCATTGTGTGTGTGTATATATATATATTGTACATGGGCAAATCATCATGTAACATGCACATATTAATTATTTAAGAATTTATTAAAAGTGCAGCAATGAATATCAGAAATAGTCAAAACTAAAACATTCAAGTCATAAAAAGTAGTAACTGATGTGATTTTCATCACTAGTGAGAATAGTGTCATAAAATGTGTAGGAAATTATCTAACTAATTATTGCCACAATATCATACTCAAAATCCGTAATGGAGCTGAATGATTTTTAAAAGTAATTAAAAATTTCCAAACTAGTTTAAGATTTTTTCAGATAGCCATTCCATAATCTATCAATACTGATTTGTAAATATAAATTTAGCTACAAATAACGAATACAGAAAGGTAAAGAAAATCAGAAAGTAATTTAATATGATTATTATATTCTAGTGGGGCAAATACTATATAAAATAATGTAGAAAAATAAACTAGAAAATTTATTCTATAATTATCAATAAACAACAATTAAAGTTAGTTTACTCTATCTATGACTCACATTGTCAATAGCATTTACAAATAAAATTTAAAAATCAATATCTCATTAAAATTACACAATACTAAGGTTTTAATGACATTCTGATTTTTAAGTTTTAACTATAATGTTACTGGAAATGATTATCATGCCAAAAACTAGTTAAAGTTATTATTTATTTAGTTATTATTATGTTGGTGTATTAAAAAGTTGTTGAGTTAATTCTCGAGTTTGTTTTTTTTATATATTATTGTACCTAATATTATATGTGTGTATGTAGACATAGGTATATATGAAAGAAATTTAAATAAAAGTTATTTCTTATATATATATATATATATATATATATATATATATATATATATATATATATATAAAAATAAAGCATTTTGGTACTTCTTAATACTTTTCATAATCGCTGCTGACTTACACTAAAGTTCTGCAAGATTTTTTTTTTTGATTGTTCATATATCAACCAATTGCATAATTCTAATAAAACATTATTATTGTGGAATCTTTTGCCTCCTAAAACTTCTTTCATTGATTTAAAAATTTGATGCAGTGTAGTTAAGAAATCACAAACATCCTATTTTGGTTGCAGTAATTTTTATACTGTGAAGATGAATAATATTTTGAAAAGAAAAAAAAAACAAAATTTTCATTTTGGGATGGCTAGCTTTATTTTCATCAATCAAGAGAATTGAACAATATTCCAAATTGATAGATTTTTAACTAATGAGATACTGTACATATTTTTGAAATCCAGATATTAGCTATAATATCAAAGTGAAAATTGTTTTTCTTTATTTTTTACATAAAATCAAGTATTATGAAAAGATAAAATTAAAGTTCAAAAGTTTTATAATGCACTAAGCATGCTTTCAGCAGATTACTACAAGAATCATAGCACTGTTTAAAATTTCAATTTTACTTTTTCATAATACTTGATTGTAATGAGTTTCTCACTTGATGAAAAGAGAAGTAAACATTTACATTTTTTACATACAAGAAAATTAAATAAAAATATCAATAGAATGACAATTTCCTTCATAAAATTTTATAATTACATGTAATGTACAGTTTTGATTAATATATTTTGCTCTAACATTTTGATTACAAATAGTGAGAGATGAAGAAAAACTAATGACAATGAGTTGCAATTCAAATGTTTAATTATAACAAATGCTGTGTCTTTAAATAGATATCTTGCAGAAATTAAATTCTCTTTTATAAAGGAATATTATACTGTAATGCTTGCAAATATGTATGTTATAAAACACCCATATATATGCATTACATATGCTTCAATAATTAAAAAAAAAATATGAAAAAAAAATTACTTAAGAATAAATTAAAAGTATTGTGTCAGATCTTTTAAATAATTTTTTTTTGACTTTACTAAATAATTAGGGAGGGGAAGAACAATTCAGTCTAAATAAAGATTCAGGACCCACTCTCTTCTTTTTATAATCAATATTGTAAAAGGAAAAATAAATATTAAAATGTAAATGAATGAAAGTAAAACTAAAATTTTCAATAAATAAATTAAGGTAATCTTTGTAAACTTAGTAGGAATGCAATTAAATTTTGGAAAGATTCTGGCTGATAAGATAGTAGATTAATCACATGAAGGTGGCACTACTATATGGAGGGTTTTTGCCTGTTTACTAATAGTATATTAATCTAAGAAATTATTAGATAAATCAATTTTAATTAAAAACTGAAAGCCAACATTTTGATAAAAGTAAACAATAGGAGAGGTAAGTATAAAAGTGGCAGCTTGTCTATTGTTATTATTATTTAAATTTTATTTGTGTGGTGTAGTCAACAAGATCATCAGAGAATCAATTATTTCTAAGTGTGTAAAGTATAAAAATAAAGGTCATAGAAACAACTACATGTGTTGCTAAAAACTTCAGGAGTGTTTGTCAGAGCTTTGTACCCTGGATCCCCAGCATAATCAGTTTCTCCTGTGATCAATGCCTAAATCATACTATAAGACTGCTACATACTCTCTCTTATTGTCATCTACAAGCATGTAATATAACAAAATCATCACTGATAACCAAATGGCCAGATATGACAATCATCAGAAATGGATAGGATCATAAAGGAAATATGCTAACTGCCAAAAAAACTGATGTCATCTCCCCATTAAGAAAACCTAGACAAACATAAATGTTCTAAATGGTATATTAAAAGTCTATATATTATTAAAATAAAATGGACTATTAAAAAAAGGACAATTTTATAAATGAAATTTAATGTTAAATAATTATTATATGTGTATTTTATTGGATTGCACATATATGTGTTATTAAAATATTTAATCAATTGCTGTGTGTATAGGAATAAAGTGTTTATTTAAATAATGCTTGGTCTATTTTCTCTCTTTTAACTGCAACACCAATATTATATGATTATTAATATATACTTGTCCATTAATGTGTTGGGTCCCCTGTTCAAAATGTTGGAGCTAACTTGGATAAGTTTCAAGCACTGGGATCAATTGCTTTTCATCCGGGCATGCTGGCTACATAGTTATATAGCTGTATGGCACCTGAGATTAATCTCAAACAAATTGCCTTGGAGATTAGTGGTCCCAGAAGTTATGGTGGGGTGCTATGGCAGGAAAAATGGTCAGAACTGTGCAATCATGTAGCCCTGATCTGGTTATAGATGTCATTGATAGTTAATCTATCAATGATATTCTATCCCTCTGCTGAAATGTGTGATCACTGGGGCAAAGATGTTATAAATTTATGAATAGAAATAGCAATGTTTTTGTTTTAAACAGTATGTAATGTATAAAATGTTGAAACGTTAGCATTACAATATATTGATAGAGATACATAGTCAGTTAACAAATGTAGACAGTTAATAAATATAATAAAATAATAATATCATAATAATCAGTAGTAATAATGATTAGTAAAATCATAAAACCCCTGTGATCATTACAAATGAAAGCTTATGAAATAAGTGAAAAATATAACAAACACTTCTCTGTAAATTTACAACAAATGAAAGTACATATAATGAATGCTAAAATGGCAGACATCTTTGTCATGTAATACTTAATATCTTTTTCTATCTTGTATTTAAAAGATTGTATATATATATTTTAAAAGTATTCTCCTAGATTTGTATAAGGTAATAATTTTTACTTTGAGCCATAAATGCAGAATTTCAAAGCTGATTAATGTTGGCAAAAAAAAAAATGTTTCAATGCAAATGCTTATACTAAAACACGGCCAAAATCTAAGTAATAAACATAAAGTGATGATAATATTTTTTTTAAAAATTATTCTCCTACATAGGTATGTATACAGCAATAATTTTAGCCAGGAGCCATAAATGCAAAATTTGAAAACTAAATTGGTAATTACCTTTGATTGAAATAGTTAATGTTATAATAAGCACTAGTAGTTAATATACAAATCAAATATTTTGTGAATTAACTACCATTTAGTTTATCTCTTGCAATTTATTCACTTTTACTACTTTTTAAAAATTCTTTTTGTACAGGTACAAATATTAAAATAGTCAAAAAATTATCAGTATTAAAATGAAAAACAAAAATTACTTTTAAAATAAAAAACAATAATTCAGTTCTAAATATAGTAGATAAATCAATGATTTGGATAAAATTTTAAAAAATACAAATTGCCGGTGATAGTGCCAATGACACAATCACTTATGAAAAGGGCAAGCAATTGTTTAAGAAAATTTTGCTAAGACTTCTAGGAAGTATGATTCCCATCAAAGAGTTTATTATCAACAAACTATAGTTATCCAGATTCAGCAAAAAAAAAAAAATTGCAAACACTTTGCTCTAGACCAACAGAGAAAAAAAAAAGAGAAAATATGAAAAAAATATATAAGGTTTTGTTGAACATTTTCTAAAGAAAGATATATTAAATGAAAATAATCAAGTCTGCTTTCTTTAAGTATTATTAATTATATCTCTTGTACATATTTGATGTTATTACTACTTTCTTGTGTTGCTAATATAAGTGTTAACAATACTACAATAAGAAAAATATTTAACATATTTCATACTCATAGTAAAAATTATATACCACAATTAATATAAAATTAAATTTGTTTATTAAAATAGTAATATAAAGTAATATATCCATGTGCTAAATTTGCTTAATTTAACTTTAATTTTATATATGAGGATTGAGATTATTATCATAATTCCATACAATATTTTCAAAATATAAAATCATGTTTGTTGTAAAATATTACATATAAAAATTTTAAGAATCTGCCATGTATATATCATAATTAAAAAAATTAATTATTAAAATATTAAATTAAAGAATTAGAGAAGAGATATCATAATTCAGATTTTTACTATTAAAATAATCCAAGACATAATCAAACTTATAAGTAGAAAACCATGGTATAAATATATTTGGCATTGAAGTATACAATAAATTGGGTTTTTAATGGAATAGTTACATCACATTTTATGGTAAAACATTACTGCAATTGAAAATCATAAATTCTATTTTAACTAATAGGTTGGTGACAAAGAAAATAAAATGATTTTGTATTCATAGAACAGCCTAGTTTTTTGATAATATCAAAAGTAAACTTGTAGCTTTAAAAAAGCTTGATATCTGAACATCTTACAGGTAACTTATACTGCCATGACATTATTATACATTATATATACAATTCTGATCTGTATTTAAAGTCAATGAAGTTAAATCATTTAATCTTGATGGCGAAAATTATTTGAAAATATGAATAACAAAAACAAAAAAAGATTTTAAATATTATTTTTTATGAAGACTTGTTGCTTGAATCCTTGATCTTTTAAATTGTCAATTCAGTAATGTACACAATTTAATTTAATGATTTAGTAAAAATTTCATATCATGTTTGATCAATCATGTCTTATAGTATTTAATATATAATTTTACCAAATAAAGCTAATTGTTGGCATGTGCAAATAGCTATTCAATACTCAAATTACAAAGTGTAAATAAAACATTAAGAATTTAAACATGAATCACAATTCTTCACATAATTCTATTTTTTATGATAATTTATTTGTGAATATGAATTAGTTGCTAGAAATCATATTGTTATTAAATAAATGGTGATTTACATCGAGTTGAAATTTAATAATATAAGGGGTGAGTATTAAACTGACTGTAAGGTAATGTTCAGGTAATTAATATAAATGATAAAAGATAATTTATAACATGCTTAACTATTAATGTTCCCTTTTATTTTAATTAATTCATTTTAAATATCATTCTTTTATTAAAATAAATACCATGGTTATATAATAGATATTTCGCCAGAAAAAATTTATTTCATCAAAGACATGATTCAGTAAGAATAAGCTATGATAATAATAATAATTGAAAAATGGAAAAAAAAAAACAGGGTAATACAAAGAAATGATGAGAAAATTTTCACCCATAATGGCTACAATCAATGTGATACTGCTATTAATTCCATATTGTTTTTTAAATTGAACAGGTATCCATCCCGATACCTTTCTAATTATACTTGTATTTTACATAGTGCAAGTTTTATGCCACTTTTTGTAATTTAGCAATATGTCATACCACTTGTAGATTAAACTTTAACAATAGTTACTTTTGATTTTTTTTATACAATTCTAATATTCCTTTTTATAAATAACACATAAAATCAATTTTTTTTTATTATAATACCTGATTTTTTAAAGAAAATGTATTTGACTGAGCTAAATTTATATAACCATAAAAATTTTGTGCAATATTGTTTTTTGTATAATACTGCTGCATAGTTTTCAGGTGTTTTATCATAAAATTTCAAAGCATTTTGTACACTATCGTGTCTAACTGTTCTGCAAGTAAAAAAAGGATCCAACTGATCCTGGTTTTGAAGATGTGCTTAAGAATGATGGAAAATGGAGATGGTAATGGTAATGTTGCTAAGACCACAAAGGATAATGCCAGTGTGAAAAGAGAAAATGAACATGACAATGATACTGAAATATTAGAATCTGATACTTAAGACAACAAAACAGCAATAGATTTGACAATAAATACTTTATCAGCCATGATAGTGAATTCAAATTTCCCAATGAGTCTCCATCAGTAAATAAAATGAGATAGCATTATACATAATAAAAGCTTCATCAGGATTGACAAATAATGCAAAAGCTTTCCAAATCCTGAAATATTATGGAATTTATTGTTTACTGACAACATTGGTGAAATTATAATATGGACAAACAAAAAGTAGAACAAGCAAAAACAAAATATAAAATTTCAAACCATATTCATCTTCATGGTATACATTTATTAAAACTGAAAGCATCTTTGGGGCTGCTAATCTACATGGAAATATTCAAACCCAGCAATAAAATTCTTGATTCACTCTATGCAATAGATAAAACAGGACAATAAATTTTTCAAACAAATATGTCTAAAAGGTTTCAATTTTTATTTAGCTTTGTCTTAATAATCCTGATGATCGAAAAAAAAAAATAAATTCTACAGCTTTTATCAGTAAGTTATTTGAAATGTTATTAAAAATTTGTAAAAAGAATGTCATTGGAACACATGCTTGCATTGCATTAACGAAATACTTGTAACACTTGCAGGAGAGACAGACTTAAAATTTATATACCAAAAAAGTTTGGGAAATATGACAAAATTCCTCTGCCTCACTGATAACAGCTATCTTTTAAATGCATATGCATATTCAGGAAAAGGTTCTAAAAGCAAGACACTGAATGAAGTAACATAAGACTCGTTTGCCTCACTAATAACAGTTATCTTCTAAATGCTTATACATATTCAACAAAATGTTCTAAAAGCAAGAAGTTGAATGAAGAAAAATATTTTAGAATTCCATTCCACTCTGCTATTAGATTAGTGAAATCAATACATAGTTCCAACAGAAATGTTACAGTAAAAAATTAATTTAGCTCTATACAAGTGATAACAGATTTATAAAAGAGGAGCTAACTTATTTGGGAATTTCAAAAACAAAAAATTAATTCCTACAACTTTTCTATCATCAAAGTCAAGATCAATAAAAGTACTTCATATGGATTTCATGACATTACAGTTGTCGTATGTTTCAATATATATATATATATATATATATATATATATATATATATATATATATATATATATATATATATATAAAGCAGTACTGCTAATATCTTCTATACACATCTCTAACAAGATTGATCTTAGCACAGTCAAAACTGAGATTATTGTAGATTATAACTTGACAAAAGAAGGAATGGATGCACTTGATCAATAATGCATTAATTATTCACCTTGCAGAAGAACAAGAAATGGAAATTTCCCTTTAAATATTAAATATTTCAACTGTGAATATATTCATTTTATATCAACATTTTATGCAGTCGAAGAAAATTCAATGCCTGGATTTTTTTAAATCATTAGCAAAATTGCTTATAAATCCATAATCAGAAGAAATGCTCCTAATGTGCAACATCCTAAATGAATTTATGTCCATATTTTAAAAGTATTATAAAAAATACACACAATCACTTATCTATAAAGCTGGTTTAATATTTCAACCAGAAGACTGGTTTTCATCAGAAAGGACAGCAAAATGGCTGTAACGAGAATTTAAACACTAAAATATTACAAACAGTTATGTATCAGATAACAAAACTAATTCCTATAGACAAAAATCTTTACAAAACTTTGTATAAAAAAAATATTTATAAAACATTGTATAAAAAATACAAAAAAACTCTTTCACATAAAACTTTTTTTTTAAAAACTAAAACAATACATATATTATTATTATTATATATTAAAATTCAATAAAAATATACTATCATATTGAAGCGGTCTGTGTGCATACACACACATGGCTTCATGATATTTATTTTAATATAATAATATGAACCAAGGGTGATAGATCTAATAGGTAATTTTTCATTCTGACTATTAAAACAACCATATGCATATGTAGGTGTGTGGATGATTGAATTATAGTAAGCATATATATTAAGATTGAAGCACATTTCGTGTATACATTTAGGAAAAGAAATACATTTTTTGGGTATATTTTTCTAAAAAAATAAGGGGAAGTCATTTTGTAATTAAAGATTTACTCAGTATTGCTAAACATTTAGCAACAAATCAGGAATTCTATAAGGCTTTGGTAGAACTTTGTAAAAAATACATTTTCATAAAGATTCGAATGATTTCTTGTCTTTAAGGGCTGGTAAGTTCTTTTACATCATCATGCTGATAAGGTTTTGTTAGATGGGTGTAAATTAAGAGTTAGTCAACTTAAGTGAATTTTTCTTTTCCGACAAAGGTAGTTTATAAACAGGAATATATATATATAAAAAAAAAAAACCAGAATCTGGGAAATTAACATTGTACCTAAAAGCACTCAGGTTAATGTAACAGTGGGTATTAGATTTTGAAAGAAACAAAACCCTCTAGAAACATAGTTGTGAGGGTTGGGAATCTAATGTAATATCCCATAGTATGCTGGAAAAACTTGTTTTGGAGGTGCATATAAATACTGGGTAATATTTTGTTCTTGTTTTTTTGGAACTATGGAGTGTAAGCAGAATTCACATGAGTTTAATGTATTAAAATGGCTTGGGAATAGTATCAGAGTTAGCCTTCCCTGTCAGATGGTCTTCAGGTGGAAGGGTATGCATCTTCAGTGTGGAGAGAACCTGTCGAGTCCATTATGCTGCCACACAAGAATGGGAGATCATGCCAACTTCAAGCCCAATCTTTTCCTGGTATCCAGTAATCTGAGGGCCTGCCTAGAACTAAATTCCAACCTGTGAGAAGAGAGTCATGCCATCCTGCCTTATCCAAGTCATCATCTATAAACAGCTGTCAACGCAAGTATGAACTCTTAACCTGTAAAGATAAAATATTCAAAATGCATTTTATAGAGCTATATAATATTTTAATCTAACCTCTCCAACTCATAACCATTCTAAAGTAAAACCTTCATTCAAAAGATGAAAATGTAATTTAGAAACATTAACCCAGATAAGCACCACAGCCTTCTGTTAACAAATCAGTCTATATCCAGATGTCTTTTTTTAGTGTAAATTGTACAAATTTCTGTAAACGTTATAACACTGATATTTTTACTTTATTTATCTTATTATTTCTTTTGAAATATGCCATGTCATTTTTGGGAGGGAATGAATATATGTTTTAGTGATTTTAATATTATCTATATTATGATTGATATGCAACACTCAAGAAATATTGGAGGAAGAATATTTAATATTTAATCAAGTAAGAGGTAAATGGTGTTCATTTTGTCTCTAATCATTAGAGTGGGGGGGAAATAATTATTTAGAACTTTAAGTAACAAGCGCCAGCTTGATTTTTATGAAATCATTCATCCGAATCCTAGTTAGTTAAAAATTTGCCATTTGATTGTTTAATAAAAAAAAACAAGAAAAAAAAACAGATATTTTAGTTAAAACTCTAAATCTCCTTACATATATATAGTCATGTTATACACAAAACAATAGTTCACAGACATATTTTAAAAATAAATGAGTACGGAAATCATTATTTAAGTCAATATCCATTTAGGTTATATTTGGTCGAAATTCTTTATGGCAATTAAATGAAATAATGTATATGTGTGTTTATTCCTGTATTAAAAAAAATAATCATGTTTTAAAAGATACTCATTACTTAGTCGAGCTTGGTCACCTGTTGGCATTGTTGCCAGTGCAAAACAGCTACAAATGCCATCTACATGGCCTACACTTATGGCTAAAAAAACACATGTTTATTTTAGCCATTGCAGGCCGCTTGATAGTGTTTAAGGCATGTTTTGTGCTTCGCGATACTTTATGCAAATTCACACAATTCACTGGTTGTTCCGTATCAGCTCACAGTGTACGGATTTCAAGTGGGCACAAGTTTTGATATGTCTGTAGCAGAGTAATTTCATTTCTACTTAAATTACACAGTCTAACTCACTAAGAATTGACACACCATCCCTACCCTTCCCTACACAACTTGGAATGTGCAAAACATTGGGAAAGGGTAGGGACGAACATAATTCGGCCAAGCTCATGCGAAAACTCACACTTTCATGTGAAATTATATGAGACAAATAAAATGGTGCACAAATTGTGCCACTTACTATGTCATTCAGACCCCTGCAATCAAAGGTGTTCAATTCCTACAAATAAAATATTAAAGACATATAGGGGGAAAAAAGGATCAAAAAATGTCATTAATAGAAAAAAGGTTCTTTTTAAAAAAGGCAAAATAAAAATCATATAATACAAATCGCCATATAGCCAAAAAAAAGTCACTGTATTTTAAACATGAAAAAAGAAAACAAAATTGTAAAAGTCTGAAGTTTTGATATTATTGTAATTTTTTGGGGGTGGTGTGTTGAAAGGATCAAAAAATGTAATTAATAAGGAAAGTTGTTTTTAAAAATGGCAAAATAGACATCGCATAATATAAATAATGCCAAAAAAAAAGTTGCCGTCTTTTTTAAAAAAAAAAAAAGACAACGAAAGTTGAAAATGTCAAAAGTTTTGATCTTATTTTAATTTGGGAAGGGGGGGTGAGAAATACTCTGTCATCACTGAGACAAAAGTTATTTTTGGTTTGTTTTTATTTTTAAAAAAAAGATAATGAAAAGTGGTTTTAAAAATAAAAGTTTTAGTATATCAGCGGTATAAAAATAAAGCCAAAAAAAAAGTCACCATATAAGCAAAAAAAAGTTCCCTTGTTTTGAAAAAAAAAAGAAAACAAAAGTTGAAAAAGTCAAAAGTTTTGATCTTATTTTAATTTGTTGGGGAGAGGGGGTAAATTGAGAAATATTTTGTAAAAGTTGGAGACAGAAATTTTTTGTTTGTTTTTATTTTTAAAAAAAGATAATAAAAATTGATTTAAAATAAAAGTTAAAGCCAAAAAAAAAAATCACAGTATAGCCAAAAAAAAAAAGCCTAAAAATAAAATATTAAATGCAGAGTAAAAAAAAAATATTAAAGGAATCAAAAAAAGTCACCATATTTTAAAAATTGTGGCCTGGTAACATTGCATTGTATTGTTTTGGACTGGCAACAATGCCATCAAGAGACCAAGCCTGGCTAAGTAATAAGTACCTTTTAAAATGTAAAACAGGCAATGTTATTTATTATGAATGTATGTGTTCATCCTGCTATATCTATTTAATGGTTTATTTGTTGCCCCCTTAGTAATTTATGCTACTTTCCATTGCAGCTTTATATTTAAGCTTGTAGGCACTTGATGGCCCAGGTGAGATGGTTTTCCCAATTTGTACATCACTGCTTGCTCTATTAGATTTAGAATACAGGTTTAAGTATATAGCCAAGTTTGAGTTGATACCTTTTGGCAAATATAAAAGTGTTGCTTGGTGTGCTAAACTCCAGCCACTACTGTCTAGTATACTGTAATTTTATTAATCAGACCTATTGGTAATACTGTGCAGGAGAGACAACCCTGTCCACAGAATAATAATTAAAAATAAAGTGGGCCATAATTCAACTTTGTTCCTTAATTCTTGCTGGGACTAAAAAATAATAAGATATGTAATTTCCTCTATGTATGTAAGTACACACATCAATGTGCTATATATATTTCTGGCTGATAACCTAATCTATAATATAACCAGGTATCGAATCTATCCTTAATAATTGGCACATTCATTTTGTAGAGGCATACTTCTTGATCAAATTGACAATCTAATGTTCATTTGTAATTCTCTTCTACTAGTCACATTGATATCCAAATATTGTTCATTTGTAATGCTCAAATATGTGTCATACTTATAACCAAATATGGTTATCAATGTGAACATATAATTCATTGAATTTGTTATTAATAAATTATATATTTTTGTGTTTATACCTTTGTCAGTCTTTCCATGATTCACCATATTCACCCAATCATATCCATACTTAATTATGTGACCTAACTCACCATCCTTGAAGTATATTAAATGACCTTATAGGCATTGTTAAAGTATTGGGTTCCTATGTAAGCTAATTGGTGTAGAATCAGATTAATTTGGCACTTATTTAATTCAAGTTAGAGGCTGAGTTTGAATCTGTAGAGTCCTTGTTCCATCCTGATCACCAGGACCAGAAATAATTTATCACTATTAGTAGCATCAGAGGTGTTCATCATGTAATCAAGATTTTGAAGTACTGGCAAAGAGGTGAAAGCATAGTACTGTTCCGTGACTATCATCTCTCGAACATGCTGGGTTTGATGTACTTTTGCTGGGTCTCTAAATCTTGATGCCTGAACACACAAGTTTCTTTGAGTTTAGCATGACCAATGTGAGGCTATTGAGTTATACACCCACATTTCTGAAAGATAGAATTCTGTAAACAAAAAAAAGAAAAAAAAGGGGGAAGGATTTTCATAATTAGCAATTTTCCATAAAAGAAAAAAGGGGGGAGAGGATTTTCATAATTAGCCATTTTCTATTTGATATATATGTAGAAAATTTTTTTTCAGGCCTGCTCCCTCAACATGGGACTTGGATTCTATATTACCCACTTACATGAGTTTATTTCTCCAAACCTGTTGCATCAATTTTGAGCTTTTGTTTGCATAACCGCACACCCTGATGATTAAAGTCATCTATATATTCTATTAGAACATGTCTATGTCTAATGAGATGAAGCCTTAATTTTGCATATAGAGATTTGTGTACTCATTTTGCTGTGCTTTTGTGTTAATTCATTTGTCATATATATGCAATAAAAATTAGTATTGCACATTAATAATAAGATGGACTCAATTATTTTGGCTCATGGGTGCTAGTGAAAGCAATGTCCATTTCTATAATGTGTTAAGTGGGAAGATTCTTTGTTGTGTCGGATCGTGGTTGGTGACATGGCACCCTGAGATAATCTTTACTAAAGTCAGGTTTCTCTAAATAAATTTTGTCATCAGCCAGGAGTTCGATAACCATAGTAAATATCACTAAGACTTTAGTGTGTAGATTGGTGGTGATGGGAGACACATAAGCTGATGTAAGCATAAACAAAGAAGGATGACACCAGGATAAAATAAAAATACCATGAGGTAAAAACATATTCTGATAACTTTGCAGTTGTTCCAGATGCAGCAGAGCAACCAACCTGTAAGCAAGGGGACAGTCATGGATCTCAAGAGGGTAAGATAAAAAATTTTTTTAGATATATATACTTTATATAGCTATGCACAGAGTTGTTATAGGAAATTTATTTTAAGTGTATGTGTCATACTCTTCCCAAGTAAATAAAGGTAGGTATGGATATTTAGTATGAATACATGGAAAGGAATAGGTAGGGCATTGAAATGATAGGGAAGAAGATGAAGATGCAATGGGAGATCAGAAAAGGGGAAGGTATAACATTATTTTATGAAAAAGGAAACAATAGTAAAAAAGAAAATTGTTCAGAGGAAATAGTCATAAAAACGGAAGGCCATTGTTGTTTAAGAAAAATAAAAAAAAACTGGAGACTGTCAAGGTACAAGAAATGTATGACACTAAGACAGATTGAAGTACTAGTATGGAAGATAGCTCTAAGAAGGACAAGACAACAGCAGAGGAGATTAAAAAGTCACCTCTAGTTCAAAAGAACCAAAACCAAGAGAAGCTGGTGAGTCAAGACCTATACCAACTAATAATTTTAGGTCATTCATGATTAACTGATCCAAAATCTTTATCTTTTGTTTAGCCAGTCATGCTTATAGTGTAGTGGTCCATTTAATATATAAATAAAACAACTAGCATAGCTACTTTCTTATAACAAATAAAAGATATGGTATAAACTCTGCAACTATCTCCATTCAAATTCAATTCAAAAGTGTAATTAATTAAATTTGCTTTATTGTCCTTTTATATAAGTTTGTGTATTAAAAATATTTTTGAGTAGAGTTTATAAATAATAGCTACTCTGCTCAAAAGTATTTATACATTCTTACATTTTTAATTAATTAATCAGAAAGATTTACATAAAAATACATTTAAAAAATATGTTAAAAGCAACAATTTGTATTTTATCTTTTAAACTGAAAATTGTTTAAGCATATTTAAATAAATATAAAATCTATAAATTTGTGACTTCTTTTTTAATTTTATCTTTAAAAATTCTTTTTTGCTATTTTTTTAAAAACATGCATAGCGCATTGTCATGGCGTGAATTGTCATGATGTTCATACATACAAGGTACTATGTATTTAAGTACAAAAAAGAAAATTCAAAGAAGCTGTTCACAAGACAATAGTGAATAATCCCATAAGTTAACCTAGTATTGCTATACCTAATGTATGGAAACCACTAATCAATATTGTTCTTAGAAAAATGTGGAGAAATCAAAACCTCATAGATAAGTATATGAAATTTCTATTGTTTATTGCCTTTGGCAGTATGGCTTAGTTGGTTAGTGCCTTTGGCAGTATGGCTTAGTTGGTTAGAGCATTATTTTAAAATTCAATATTCAAGAATCTAAGGACCCAGGTTCGATTCCCATGCTACTGTTACTTGTCAAGCCAAGCAAAAGTTGAAGAAAAAAGAAGAATGATACCTCTCAAAATGTTATGCATGTACTAACGTGTGTGCTATTACTAACAGTTGAATGTAATTGGAAATTTTAAATGAAGTTAAATTTTTCTAAAGACATTCAAGACTTAACATTAAATGATGGAAATAGTTCAATATATAAAAACATATTAAAGAATTAAGAAAAAGTGATCAGAATATTAGAACAGATCAAGAGATGGAAATATTTAGAAAAAAAAAATTTTTAATATAAAATGTTAATGATATTAATGAAATTGCACATTATTTAAATTTAATATACAGCTTTATCCCAGACTGCAAGCCCAAGTGGTTCCCCAAAATGCCTCATAATAAACAATTATAATGAGTTCCTATAGGAAAAAAAATGATTTATTCCCTTAAATTCAAAATATATAAAAACCTTTAAAAAAATAATGCCTAAATTGAAAAAGAATGTTAATTAATGAATAAACATGTTACTAAGCATATTATTATTTTTTTTAAAAAAAAATACTAATCTGTGGTTAAATATACTGTATAAAAATATTTCAATAAAATATAATTTTTTAAAAATATATATATATTTCATTTGCCCACCATTTTGCAATATAGCCAGAAAATATTTCCTGAATCATGATCAAATAAATTAAAATAAAAAATGTAGAAAATGAAAATAATTAACTAACCATAATGTATATTTTAAAATTTATTTTTGGTTCCCTTTATGTTCTATTATCAGTTTGTTATTTTTATAATATCTAGCCAATAAACTTTGAATTTTTTTGCAGTGCTGTTGATTTATTTATTTTTTTGAAACAGTAAAATCTTTTTTTTTTTAATACTCTATTTTTTTTATGTTTATGATAGAAACATTATCCTTAACATGTCAAAAACAAATTACAAGACAAGTGATATAAAAGTGAGAAAATAAATTATATTTAATCTTTGATCTAATAAAGTTGATTATTAACTACAAGGAATTCATTTTTTCTCAAAATGACTATATTTTACAAATACGATGATCATATTTTTGGCACTGGCAAAATAATGTTCTTAAAAATTTTATCCATAAAATTGACTGAATGAATATATTTTAGTTAATATACACATTTTAAAATTTAATACCAATCTGCTTTGCTGATGTATATGATCAAAATATATTTTTGATTACTTAATGTACTGAATGAACCTGGCATATTTTTTTTTTTTTGCTTTTGTAGTCATTAATGATGAAAATTTTCTTGACTTTGGATAAATCATAAAAATCATTTTTTTAATTCTATTCAAAACATAATAATGTGCAATGTATAACAAATAAACAACTCTGCACAAGATTATATTTAATGTGAATGTTATTTTATTTTTGAATAAAGTGTTTTAATAAAATCACTATACTATTATGTCACCAAACTTATAAAATGGCTGCCATTTTGAAAAATAATATTTGTTTTTAAATAAAACTTTTTTTTAATTTTTAAAATATCATAACAACAAATAATAACCAGGATAAAGGTATAACTAAAAAAAGTAATGTCTATGATAAAATACATAAATGTAACAAAAATCTTATACTTGCAAACAATGACAATAATATTGCTAAAATAATTTAAAAATTGTAAAGAAAAAAATTGAAACTAACAAGATTAAATTCCTGAGATCAGCTGAATAATTTCTTGCCACCAGTTCCATAGATGTCTGTAAATGTTCTCTTTGAATTCCAACAAGAGAATTACAAGCCAAAGCTAATACAACTTTTCCAAGTGCCATTAAATCTTCCTGCTAAAAAAATAAATAAATGAAAGCAATATAAAAGTTTGTTAACAGAATTCAGTCCTATAAGATTGTTGTATCATCAACAAAGTGTATTTCTGAGAGTATGTAAGATGGTAATTTACCGAATTACATATTCTCAGCAATATACATTACAATAGAATGAATATTATACAAATTTGACCATACACTTTTTTATGATATAGAATCATAACAATGACTGCATTAATAATCTCAGTCTATTAATAATAGCACTGCTATTTATCATTATGCCTGCACATTTTCAATGCTTTTTATTTTATCCTTCATCTTAGATTATGAATGACAAGCACTCATTTTCAGGGCTAAATATTATTAAATATATTTACAATATATCACAAACATATATACATATGAATACAACATATAAAATTTTATATCTACATTTATACTATTTTTATATCCTAATTAACATACTGTACATATATATATACATTTTAAATGCAATAATATATACTATAACAAATAATAATGTTTCAATAGTTAAATATCCATATAGTTTGTTCATAGCTATTAATTTTATCCATTATTCTCTTAAATAATTTATTTTTAATTTTATTTGAAAAATATGTTTCATTATTTCATTTCATTTAAATGATCGTTACTAATCTTTAAATGATGTAATATAATATTTTAATGAAAAAATAATATACAATAATATAATAGATAGTCAAAATAAGTCATAGATAACATGACCCTATCTCTTAAGCTTGTAAGTTATAAACAATGAGGATTGCCAATTCCTCTAAAAGCTTTGTGATAAATGCCTAGCCAGAGCCAGCACTTAAAATACCTCTGTCAGGAACCCCTCCTCAAACCTCTGACAATGGTTTCATGCTCTGGCACTCCTTAGAGAGGTATCAGGGTAGGTTCAGACACTAGATCTAAAAATACCAACCCAAAGCCTACCCTGACACCTCTCTGAGGAGTGCCAAAGCACGAAACCATGGTCAGGGGTTTGGGAAGTGGTTCCTGACTGAGATATTTTAAGTGTTGGCTCTGGCTAGGCATTTATCACAAAGCTTGTAGAGGAATTGGCAATCCTCATTGTTTATAACTTACAAGCTTAAGAGATAGGATCATGTGATCTATGACTCTTATTTTGACTATTTATAGTCTCTGCCATAAGTCTTATGCAATTTTATATTGCTAAGACTACTAATACATGGTATGGCTGAAGATCTATCAGTCCCATATAGCTATTTGAGTTGGATAGCTAGATTTGAAGACATGTACATGTCTGAAAATTTCAGATTTTCCATTCAATAGACAACTTTTAGATAAGTGCTTGGCTTTGGGTTGGTATTTTTAGATCTAGTGTCTGAACCTACCCTGACACCTCTCTGCAGAGTGCCAGAGCACGAAACCATGGTCAGGGGTTTGGGGAGGGTTTCCTGGCAGAGATATTTTAAGTGCTGGCTCTGGCTAGGCATTTATCACAAAGCTTGTAGAGGAATTGGCAATCCTCATTGTTTAATAATATAATAGATAAAATTACTAAGTATTAACAAACTAATCAATAAAAAATATAAGTAATAGTGTTATTATACATAAAAATGTTGTATTTATAAATTTTTGTTATATAAATATATACAGTATGATATGAAGAGTTAAATGTTTATATTTCTTATATTTTAAATGTAACAGATGTAATATTGGAATTCCATCAGCTTTATATACATTATAACAGGAACTTAGTTCAAAGCCGTTACAAAAGAAGAGAAAGAGGATAGGTTTTATATAATTTTTTTATTATTTTATTTTATGATTTATTTATTGGAAAAGTCACACATACAAGCACATATTTTTTTACTGAGGTAATAAAGAATGACAGTGGTTATGGGTTAATATTTTATTTGGCATACGTGTGTATAGATAAATGTTGTTTTAATTAAAAGAAAAAGAAGCAAAATTAAGAGAGAATTTTAAAGCATATAAAAAGTTTTTTTATTTTTTATGATTAGCTAAATATTTCTCTAATTGTCTGGAAACACATGGGACTAATTAATGGTTATCTCGTTTTAGTTTAATGATTGGATTGCTTCAAATATTCGGACTTTGTTTAAATAATTTTTAATTAAGAAAAGGAAGCAAAGGAATGTAGAATGTCCATTGTAGATCAAATTCTTTTTGACTGCTTTTGTCCCATTTTAGATTAAACAAAAAAAAAAGTATTTCTAAAAAGTTCAAAAAAGAAAAAAATCAAGGCTGCTAAGTAGTCTTGCGTTGTTAACCGAGAGGTATCGCAGCCGCCATGCAAGCAAGTAGTTGGTTGCAGACGGTTGTGGGTTCGCGTCCCAGCCGATGCTATGACATATGGAAAAAAAAAATCAAGGCTGCTAAGTGTTTTTCCTTTTGTTTACACATTTTTGTAGAAATATATTTTGGGAACAAAGAAAAAAAATGCAAGAGATAATGAAAAAGAATTTCAAATTATTGATTCTTGTTTAGTTGACCAAAAAGCAAGCAATAGTCTTAAAAAAATTTGTGATAACTGAAAATAAATAATTTGGCAGTAAAAGTAAAAAGAGAAAACGTGAAATAAACTGTCATTTACCACCTTCTTTATTGGACATAATTTATTTGTGAAATAGAAAATAAAACTTTAAAGGAAAGTTCCATGGACCGTAGGGTACATTTATAATCATGCCAGGATCTACATTTGAACTAAGCTCTCTTTGCCATCTATGCCATGAAAGCCATTGGGATATCTATAGCCCTAAGCATACTGCTTGCCATTCGAAGCCACAGCCACTGGATATAGTGCATGCCATCCACCATCTCTGAAAATTATATAAAAATAAATCAAAAGAAATACATTACTTGAAGACAGACTCTATAACTGGAACATCAGATAGAAAAGATGGATGCCAAGTTTTGCCCATGCTAATCCTGGGATTAAAAGTATCGAGTGCACTCAGAAACACACCTATAAATTGCTGACCAATAAAGGCCAGTAAATATATATATATATATATTGTGTCTCACTTGCAATTTTAAATCCAATCCAATCAAGCCGTGTATTACTAAAACTTTTATATGTGTATTATTTTATTTATTGCTCTCATAAATGTAATTTTCTATAAAAATACTAACAATATTTTATCACATACATGATTTATGCCATTTTATTTCTTTTTATAATAAATATTAATAGATTGCCCATTTCAACCGTCAATTCATTTTTTTAATGTATTACGCAATTATGTATTTTAGTATTAATTTAGTAATACATTAGTGTACATGTTGGCGTGTCTCCAATAAATATTTAGAGTAGAATAAGTAAGATAAACAGTTGAAAAGTGATTTTAAAAATTTGTTCCACATTTTAGTGGGGATTAAGAGAAACAGAAATTCCGAGAGAATATCTAGTTTGAAAATTAATTCACTCTCCATTTCTTTTATGGTATATTGTGCTACCACTCCCTGAGCATGAGTTAGCTTTAAGTAAGATGGGCATAAGTTTGAAAAAGGCTGAGTTAGATAAATTATTAGTAGATCCTACAATTCTTGTTAATTAGCAAGATTGGTGCTTGGCAATGGACAAAAAAAAAAGCAGTTATCCATAAACATAGAAATCTACGCAGAAAAAAAGATAAATCTGGAAGGGATTGGATTATCTCAAACCTTTTGAATGACCCACTACCAGGGAAAACTTCGTTTAAAAGGGGGAATGACTCAGAACATGGGAAAACTTGGTACGGGAAGGGCCGTTTAATAAGACACACGTGTAAATATATAAATTCACCCTCTGGAAAAAAAAGTATTATTAATTCAGGTTAAGATAATTTTCTAACTACAGCTATATCTAAATTCAAATAAATAAATGACGGAAGTAGAGATGGTCCTCACTGACCATTACAACACACACACTCATCTCTCCATTATTTTCCAATATTATCTTGCCATGAATATAAGAACGTTATAAGTTCTTGAAAGCGCTCAGCCATATAATTTTTATAGAACTACTAATAAATTTCTCTATTAATGTGTATAAGCACCTGTATTATGTCTGATACAATATGATAATGACTGTTAGCGGCCCCAATATTTCACTCTCTATTTTTAAAAAAACTGAACTATATTTTTTCGTATGAAGTATATCTAACAATACTAAATGTATCTAACTATAAATAAACTATATCTAACTATAAATGTTTTTACATAAAGGTTAATAATACAAATAATAAACTTACATTTTTATGTGTAGTTTTGAGCTATGCACACAAGGAATACCGTAAATGCAAATTTGTGCAGGTAGGATGGATGAAAGAAGTACAATGCATCGATCTCCACTATCCATGGTTCGAACTACATTATTCTTACTATGTAATTGTAAAGCATATCTAACTATAAATGTATTTTTTACACAATGGTTAATAAATAAAATTATAAAAAAACTAACATTTTTATGAGCAATTTTGCTTTAGGTTATGTGTCAAAAGTTAACAAATGTCACAAAAGAAGTCCCTGCTATCAAAATTATGAACTACTTTTGCCACATGTAATTTTTGTAGCCAGAATTTCTATCACTTCTTTGGTTCCCCAAAATGAAATTTTAAATGTTGTGGCTGTTCTGGCAGAAAGCTGGAATACACGTCGCCAGCTTGAACAATTTCAAAATCCGGAATAAAAAGTGGGTCATTTTTCCCCGAAGCCATCTGTCTTTGAACACCATTGTTGATATAACATTTTGTTGGGTGAATGATTTGCCAATGCACTTTATCGTACTTCTTTCATCCATCCTACCTGCAGAAATTTGCATTTAGGGGTATGCACAAAAATGACACCGTTTTTGTGAATTTCCTCGTGTGCATAGCTCAAAACTACACATAAAAATGAAAGTTTATTATTTTTATTACTAACCTTTATGTAAAAACATTTATAGTTAGATACACTTAATATGAAAAAAAAATAGTTGTTTTTTTAAAAAGAGAAAGTGAAAGGTTGAGGCCGCTAACAGTCAATTTTACGGAATATAAATATATCATTAAAATCTGCCAACACTTAGACAATCCCAATATTAATAACCATCAACTATCTCAATCTGTTGTCAAGGCAATCTTTTTTAACAATAAAAATACATATATGTATTAAGTAATATTTACTGAGGCTATAACCTCGATAATATGCGTATAAAATGCGATAGTAGGGACCTCTACAGGTGTTTTAACCACAAGCTTCTTCCATAGCGTAAGCTTGTGGTTAAAACACCTGTAGAGGTCCCTACTATCGCATTTTATATGCATATTATCGAGGTTATAGCCTCAGTAAATATTACTTACTTAATCAATGTGCGTTTAATAAATTTATATATGTATTAATGAATATATGCTTTAAATGTAAGATATCTAAAACAGAATGCATATATTGTTTATTTCTTAACTCTAAAAATGTCAGTCGAATAATAAAAATAAAAATATTGAAAAATAATGCAGGCAATTAATGAATTTATTTATAAAATAACAATTACAACCAATGGTACAAAAATATTTTGATAAATCTTATGGTTATCTGAAACTTTTCTTTAAATTAGATGAGTCACTGTGGCTTTACTTTATATTACATGACTCTTCTACGTGATCAATGCTGGCATATAACTAAAGATTATTGTACTTTGATTTCAAATGATCAACAAAGATTTTTTGTTTATTAGTCAGCAAGTAATCAAAAGCGTTATAAATAGAAATTTATTAAATTAATTAAATAGAAAGATTTGAACTCTGGATTTTTTCAGTGTATTCATCCTCCACTCCATCTCTAACAACCAATACACATGATCACATACAAGTGAAAAGGATATCTTTTTCGCACGTGTGTGGCCATGTGTGTATCAGTTTCTTGAGAAAGAGTGGAAGATGAATAGACTGAAAAATACTGATTCAAATCCCTCTACTTACATATATGAAAGATTGAATAAAAGCAAGTTACATACTATCTTAGAATTAAATTAATTAAAAATGATATAAATGCACAAATATAAAAAAATTACTTCATTAGATTAGTATTTTACTTTTAAGTGTAAAGTGATACTTATAAAATTTATTCTAACTAAAATATATTTTTATTGAAAGTTATTAATAAGCTTAAGACTGTTTCTCAAAGCTGTTGAGTGAAATAATATCTGAGCCAATCCAGCAATCACTCAATTTGCAAGGGTTGTCATGTCAACGTACATTGTATGATGGAGTGCAACAGGTTGCTACCCATTTTAAAGTATACAACTGAACTTGAGCACTTACTGTCAATATGACAAAGTTTAAAATAAAATAAAAAAAACTTTTCATTTCTTTCCATTTTTTTTAAAAAAAAGAAGTCGCCAATCGTTTAATTTGAAGATATTTCTATCTTCCCTCAATCATTAACTTAATCTGCTTAGTCCTTCAATTGTCACTAATCTGCCAAATCTTTCTTCTCTAGTTAATCTGATGGATGTAATATAAGAAATCTCACCAATCTAACTAACTCAGTTATTTTAATATTTCAATTTATCTCATTTATTTAATCTATCTTGTGCAATACTAATAATCTTTACTTAACAAAGTAATTCTGTCCATTCTTTTGCATTTACTCTATTATTTGCATTGTTTTTGAGAAACCGTATCCCCTGCAGAGAACTATATAAAAAACATTATTTTAACTTTCACATACTTTGACTGATACATATAATTTACACTCCTCAAAAATTATTCTACTAACATTATCTCTATTAGGAAATTTACCTTTTATAATAAATGTTTAATACACTGTACAGGCTTACACACACCTGCACATATATAATGTAATATATAAAAGATTTGAACTCAGACTTTCACAAAACCCTCAACACTCTATGCCATCTCATATTGTTGACTCACTTAATCACACACATGTGGGCTTTGATCGTTTCTGTCATCAGATTTTCAATGAAATGGATGGCTAAAGAGTTGTAGGTTGGAGTAGTTTGAAGCCTGTCCATTAAAGTACGAATATTGGCTATCTTAATATAAAGCTGAGCACTGATTGTATACATTTGTGGAAATAGTAATCTGGACCAACTGATGATTGCTGGTTTAGCATGAAATATGTATATTGGTGATTATTTATCTTTTCATTATGTGTGTGATCAGATGGGTCAGCAATAGGAGATGACATGGAGTGTTGAGGGTCATGTAAAAGTCTGAGTTTGAATCCCTTATATAATAAATGTTGAAATGAAATATGTCTGGAGAAATGAAATGTCTAAGAATTGATTATTTTAGTATAACAGTACACAGACTTCTAAAAGTAGGCACTCAAAGATTTTCTATGGCTATCTTATCTATGACTGCTGCCTTGCACAATTTAATGAAAGTAATGAAAATGATAGATTCAAGGACTAAACATTTCTCGTTCAATTTTCAGCCTGAGTTTAAAGTATTATCTTAGTTTGATTAAACTGTTAAAATCATATCTTCATCTTGAGTGTTCAAATGACACATGACCTTCCAAGCAATTATCCATAAATCATTATTATCAATGATTGAATTTACTAAACTCTTAAGCTCTTTACAATATACAACTACAACAGTTTACCATATTTTTTTTACTTACCTCAATGAAAGAGTCAAGTTCAAATCTTCTTAAACATATACATTAAAAACAAATTTAATTAATGTTTGTCTGAAGGTTTGTGATAATGGCATTTTAATAATAGTTATATGCTGCATATTTTCATTATTTAATAATATATTTTGAATGCCTTTAGAAAAAGCCAAACTTTATTTAAACTTTCCAAATACATTCAACTGTTAGAAATACATACAATGAAAGATATAATACAATATTTTGAGTGATATTTTTCTCCTCTCTTCCATAGATATTGCTGGTCAACCAATGGCAGTACTAGCATGGAAACTAAATCTCTACCTTTAGACTCTGAATATTGAATTTAAAGTAAAGCTTTAACCAAGTGAGCTACTCTGCCAAAGGCAACAATCATTTGAAATGATCCTCTTGATTTTTCCAATTTTTTTCTAATTAGTGCTTTATGATATTATGTATTATTGCACTACTTTGACTTATGAGATAATTTATCATTGACATGTGAACAGCTTCTTTGAATTTTCTTTTTTTTTTTTTGTACATTTTTCTTTTCTATCAATATTTTATATTTTTTCCCAATTAAATATATGTTCATTGATACACACACGGTCTGCTATTTAATTGTATTTTATCTTTTCTAATCACCAGTTTGTGCTCTTTAGAATTCTCCATAATGTGATATATCATTGGAAAGCTGTTCTGATGTTATATTGATAGAGAGGAAACAGTGCAAAGGAGCTGCTTTATATGCCAGTGGTAAATAACTGTATTTGTCATCCTAATGTAATAATATATAATATCTGGAAACTATTAATAAATATTCTTCTTAAGAAAAAGAGAAAAAAATGAGAAGGGCTCTCATAGATAAGTATATGGAGTTTATATTATTGTTGCCTTTGGTAAAATAGCTTAACTGGTTAGAGTATTAAATTCAATATTGAGAATTTTGTGCTAGAACTGTTGCTGGTTAGGTCAAAAACACTTTAAAAAAAGAGGAATGAGTAATACCACTCAAAACGTTGTTATATACTAATCTGTGTGCTATTATTAGTGACTTGGAAGATATAAATAAAGTATGAATGTTTTTAAGGACATTCAATATTTAATATTAGATGATGGAAATAGTCTAAGATACAATTATTATTAAATTTAATTAATGCTTATCATCTTAATAATGTAGATAGTAATTAAACTTTTCTGGTAGCAGATATATATTCACAAACAAAAAGTAAGAGTTAAATAAGTGATCAAATAGTTTATAGGGAGGCTATATCTCATTTGAATACCAAAAGTAATAGAGTCGTTACTCTTTGATATCGAATCTGGACCTTTTATTTCCTTGCCCAACACTCTACCACTGCATTAAACAATGTAAAGCATGAAAGCCAAGATATATGAATTAAAAATACATATTGAAATGGTTGATTGAGTCAGTACTATTACAATATATAAAAAGTTTGATTATGTAATTTTATCATTTCGATATAGGCATTGCATTTAGTTTTTGTGATTTATTTTTTTTACTTTTTAAATTTAAATAGTAACTAAGCTTTTTATCTCAAAGACTTTTTTGTTCTACATTTAAAATAGAATTACCTTTGTCTTTATGAAGTTGGAAGATATAAGTTTTACGATTTTTATAAAATTATTCTCAAGGATTAAAATATTTTATAGTTCATAACATTGTTGCTTCACACATCAAAAGACATAAAGCAACACAATTGTTCATTCCATAAACAAAACTGGAAACAATTAATTGTCTTAACTCAAGTAAACTTTCAGTTTATAGTTAATCTGATCAATTGTGATAATCTGGTCCTAATTTTACATTTTTATTTACCATTGTCAAACTCACTCCACTCACAACTTTGACCTCATTCACCTCAGATAAATATAATAATGATTATTACTAATCATTTTCTAAACTAGAAATTATCTCTAGCACAGATATAAACTTTAAACCTCAGTTAAAGATTAATATAACTAGTTAATTAATGTAAAAATTAAAAAGTCACTTTTTTAAAAAAAAAAAAGACAAGTATAATTTTAAAGGATTTAACACATCCAAATTAATGAAAATAGCAAAATAACAATCAACTTCAAACTTTCTAACATGACTGTCTTTTTTAAATATCTCCATTTAATTATATAAATATTTTTTGGCACTTTTGATTTTGGATATGGTGTTTTAAACCAAAATGATAATGATTGTATTATTTAAAAACATTTTAAAAGCTAAGTGGCATTGTTCATTTACAAAATTTTTACTATTAAAATACAATTTTTTAACATAACAGAATCCCATGTAAATACTCACTGCTTTCATTATTTATAAATATAAAATGAAATGTTTGCCACAGTTCATTCTTATAACAATTGTATATATATATTCACATTATTTTAAAAGAGTTTTATTTTTTAAGCTCTAATTTTTATATATTTTTTTAAAAAAGTTCATAAACAATAACAATTACAGGAATGAAAAAAAAAAAAAACAAATCCACATAATATTTTATATTTATTTAAAAATAAAAATGTAGATAAATATTTAAATAATAATAAAAAGTGTGAAATAATAAATCTAAATTGAAATTATTTAAAAATAAAAGTGTGCCTGTTAGACAATTCAATATTCTGTTGATAAAAAGCCCAGCTCCTCTGATGGGCTTATTCGGAAAAAGTTTAAACCTTAGGCAGATGCAGTGCAGAGATAAAACATTGGAGCATCACAAACAATGCATCCCTATCTCTATAAAAATATCACCATCGACTATCAACACTGAAAAAAAAAGTTACACTACTTCATAATATTTACCCCCAACTGCTTCAAAGTATCTTCTTTCCTCAGTTTCTGTTTCATTGTTTTGCTTTTGCTTGTTTTCTTGGTTAGAAATATAACTACATCTGCTTTGGGAGACTGAGATTCATGATCAGTTCTCTGATAATATTCTCTTGTGAAGTGAATCTGCTCCTGGTTTCTAATTATTTATATTCTATCAGGGGAAGATGAATCATACTCCTGATGAGTATTTCCTTGGGTAAAGACTTGATCCATTTCTAGATCTAATTATTTGAATTCTGATAGGATTATTAATATCACCACTTAATCTCTGCTTCTTTTTCAATAGTGGCACTTCATCTTTTCCATCCTGATACCATGGTGGTGTCTTGACTTTCTGCTTCCCATATTGGATAGCACTATCTCCTCTGTATGTCAATTTAGTTAAGAGTTTAAATCCCCTGCCTTTTTCAGCATATTCAGGGTTTGCTGCTGTTAAATGCATTTAAAAATTCAGCCACCTGCTCAATAGTATGCCTGTCTGTGCCAATTAACATCCTTTCAATATGGCCCAGGAAGCTGCATCTTAAAATTCTTTGTAATTCAGAGAGGATCTGCAGTGACTGCTCTCAATTTTGTCACTTATGTTCTAAAAAATGGAGTATAGGGCTCACCAAAAAACACTTCTCTGGGGATACTTTGTATAATCTCTTCCTAGTAATCCTCATTCCAGAAGCACTTCACGATTGCTTGCTTGAATTTGATAAAATTAAGAGGACAAGCGAATAGCGATTCCACTATACCTGGGATGTACCATGAAGATGGCTACAAACTACTGCTAGCTTTGCTACTTCAATCATGGCATTAATGCGGAAATATTTTCCAGACTTTTAACAAATTCAATGGGTGCCTTACCAGCATTTCCTGAAAAAATCCTTATTTTAAGGAATAGATTTACAATTCCAGGCATTTGGTTTGTATATTGACTATCTATGTTTACTTCCTCTATTTTTGTATTTTCAATTTCTTATCTTTTTAATATAGATATGGCTGTTTTTTTTTTCAGTTTGATCATCTTGTCTATGGTTACCTTCCACCTTTTTTTTACTCTTTCCCTGATTCTATCATCATCTCTGACCTGCAAGGACTTAATTTGATTAGCCATGTCCACAATATGGTCTTGGATCAATTCCAGGCTTCATTGACTTTCAATTCTCACATTGTATATGGTCTCTGGCACATAGCTAATTTTATTGTCCATTACTTCTTCTGTTATATTTTCATTTCCTGTTCTTGTTTGTTTTGTTTTACTTCATTCAGAACTTGTTCAATTTATTCAATTCATTCTGCTATTCCCATAGCCATTTTTTTACTGTTACGATCCATTTTCTGTAGCATATCTACTTTTATTTCTTTCAACATTTTTTCTGTTATTTTTGCATTGTCTGCTTCTCTTTCTTGATTCCTTTCATTATCTTCCTCTTTGTTGGTCTCTCTTTTTACTACCTTCTTTAAAAATTTCTAATAATTAGAATAACAAGGAAGTCTTCTCTATTCTCTGCAATATTTCCATTGGTTAGTGATCATATTTTGGATTATGTTATTCCATCTGTCTTACTTTTCCTCTTGTCAATATTGATGTTTCTATTATATACTTTTATTCTTCAAGAAAAACTGCTAAGTTATATTTTTATACAGGAAATACAAATCTGAACTTTTAAAGATATCACATAAAATGGGGTTATCGCCTCTTCCATACAACCATAATTCATCTTACTTAATACTATTACTATATTATTATTACCCCTAATCTGCTCCTCCTTCAGCCTTATTGTATTAATATGTAGTTTTATTTCATTATTATGTTCATGTGTGTGTGAGTGATTTCTAATTCTCATGTATTTTTTTTGCTATGATTACATATGTGTGTACAAACACAAGTTCATGTCAAGAACCATTTATCAAAATATGTCTTAAAACTCTGATGAACATTTGACAGCAAAAGAATGCATATAGACTTGCAATTCTGGAATAGATACAAAATCAGTCACTAGATTATAAGTATACAATGCAGCATAAACACCCAAAGCTAAGCTACCACAACCCTTGATAGGAAATAAAAATGCAAAAATCTTTGCAAAACCCTGCTCCTTTGAGTTTTAGGGGCTAGAAAATATAAACTATCCCTGGCTCCCCTTTCTTGAAAGCTTAGGGGCTAAAAATCATGGCAGGACTATGTTAACTGGATCAAGCTAAACAATAAAAAAATATAAAAATATGAAAGAGTGTTGAAGCAATGCTTGCTTGAGAAAGAACATTGCTTCCTCAAGTCAACAATAAAACCTTCCAAAACTAAAAATAGAACCAAACAAACTTCAACAATCAAACACCCAATCCAATCTCCAAAATCATGCTTTGATTTACTGTTCTACATTAAATATGAACTCCTTAAATAAACATAAATACTTCTATTTTGTACATTTATAATTACATTATAACAGTCATCCTCCATACTCTGGTCACATATTTCACAGTAATTTTTAAAATTCATTCTGTATAAAATGCACTTTTTTTCTTTTTCAAATGTAGTTTTTTAAGATGAGGTTTGAAATGATAGCCTAGAATATGTGATCCATCATCGAGCATACTTAGGAAGCCATTTACAATGATGGCTGCCAGTGCATGATCATCATTGGTCCTCAGTTTGCTCACTATTTATAATGCTAATGAAAAACTGGGAGTTTAATACACAAGAACCTGCAGTTATAATGTCCCACAATTGGATATTCATTTGCAACAGTATCAAAATAGAGGTCCCACTAGTTGGGTGACATTTGTAACACTACCACCATTTTTGCAGTTGAACCTGAAACCCCAATTCAAATATATAAAAAATTAACTATTCATATTTAATATAAAATATAAAATAATGAGCATGAGCGATCACTCTAGGAGATCAACAGCTAACTACCCAAAGTATAAGCATAATTAACTATAAGTTCACCGACATTAAAATAAGTCATTTAATCATCATGAATGGTCAACAATGAAAATAAGTCAACCATCAAACTGGTTACTGGATTTGAAATGAGTCTATCATAGACCAGGACTACTGTTTAGCATTTTCTTCCAGGGAAATTATTTAAACATAATTTGGATGCACAAATGTAAGTGCCAAACCATCAGAATATATAAAACAATCAAAACAATAATGCTGGTATGTTAAAATATGCTGATCATCATCAATACCAACTACAAATTATAATGTCTAATAGAGACTAAACTAAATAAATGTAGTGTACGGTCTTTAAAGAATATTCTCTTTGCTCCACTCCAGGATGATTATCAACTAAATGTCCATACATAGCTGTTATTCATGAATCTAGTTCAGGAAGCAAAAACTCTATAATTTATTACTATGAGCAAAAGAGAAAAAAATAAATAAAGTAGCCTATTATAAATAACCTTCAGGATCATAAAAAAATCCTAGAATATAAGCTGTCATTATATAATGTTTATTTTATAAATAAATGGTTTTATTGAAATTTAAAAAATCCCAAAATATAAGCTGTAATGATATAAGGTCACACACCCTACAATTTGTGAAATAAAAATTAGGTAAAATAAAGAAACTAAGACTGAAAATATACTTATTTAATTTTTAATTAATTAACAACAAAAAATGACATGATAGTTTTCAAATATCCATTTCATCAAAATAAATAACTTGATAAAATTATATTAACCAATCAAGTGATTTTAGTCATAGATTAATTTTGAATTCATTAAGCTATTTCTGTAAAATATTTAAGATTATTCTTTCTAGTTTTACAATATTTTCAAAATCAAAGATAACAATCTGGTGTAATTTCTTTAAAATATTTAAGAATTAATTAACATGTTCAGAATCAAAGAAAGCAATCTTTGATTCAGCTTAGCAAAAAAAAAAACATTTTTAACTTTACAACAGATTTTTTCTCCCTCTCTTTAAAAACTATTTCACCATTTGTAATAGGAAATTTGACTGGGTTTTAGAAAAAACAAAAAAAAATTTCTAACAATTTGAAATATTTTTAACTTAGTGAAATATTTACTATTATCAATTCTTACAAACACAAAAACCAAACTATTATTACTTTTATTAAACAATTTTTTTTTATTATTAACAAAAAAATAGGGTGTGCACACATAAAAAATAATACCTCTAGCTATGGCTTTATTGTTTATGGATGGATGCCTTTCCAGTTGTTTCCAAAGGAGTTTCTCACTAAAAACTTCTAAACAGTGGCCTGGTAAAATTTGTCATTTCCTGGGTCTATAGAAATTCTAGGTAAATTAAAAATAGCAAATTTTGTCTATTTGGTTTTCCTCTTAAATTTCCAGGTGAGACAGATGTAGATAGACTTATGAGCTTAGTTGAGGTGAAGGTGTGGGTTGCAGACAACTTTAGAGGGATTTATCTTTTCTACATTTTCTTCCAGTGAAGGTAGCTCATGTCAAGGAAGGGAATGCCTAGCTTTTAACTAAATTTGGCTCATGGTTTTCACTGTACACCATTTTAGGGCTAAACTCATAGTATTCTATTCAATAGCTTTAAAGACATGCTTTTTTCTTTCTCAGATTAAACTTGGGCTGCTCTCTCTCTCTTCAACAGTTAAGTTAGGAATTCTCTACTTATTACCAGTCACAAATGTCTTCTCATTTATTGACCCCTCCCCTTATATTTTTCCTAGAACAATCTTTCCCATAAGCCAATCACAATCTGTATCTCACATGATAATTTCCATAACAACCAATTAATTAAATTCCCACAGATACAATTGTTCAGTTATCTACCTATTTAATCAAATACATTGAAAAATAATTCTGATTAAAAATAAAATTTACAATGGTATTAACCTTTTAACTGCTAATTATATTATTGGTTGTATGAGGTAAAAATCAAAGCTTTTAATTGGCCACCTCACAAACTGAAGACAAAGCCTATTGTTAAAACATATTCACCTATAATATTAAATTCAACTCAGATACGTTTATAAAAAGTATATTAATAATTTGTCAGGTTATGAAAGTGAACGAAAGTTCTTTCAAAAATAAATTGCTATTTATTTATTATAAAATATTCAATTTCGGCAAATTTAAAAGCGAACTTATAAACAAAGAAGTGCTGACATAAATGTTTTTTTTCAATTTTACATTATGGAAAAGTAAAGATTTCTTTTTGCTAAATCTTAAATATTTTTACTAAAATCTTCAATATTTTTCGAAAATAATTTTGTTTTTTTAGTCTATTTTATTAAAAATTATTTTAATTTCTCAAATTATACTTTTTTAATACTTTAAATCATATTCGAAATGAAAATCTCAGCGTTTTTCTTTATTTTCTTTGATCAGGTGGTTTCTTTGTTCTTTCCAGCCAATCAGAATGTCTTTGTTGGCTGAGAGCGAGCTGACAGCCAATCACCGACAAGCTTCTTTCTTTGTTTAGCTTTAAATGCGGTTTTTTTGATTTTTTACTTGTAAAATAATTCGGAAGAGAGCACCATCTTACAGAACTTTTAAAAACCTAATCAATAACTGTCAAACAAATATCGTAGCATTAAAAATAACAGAATTAGAGTGACATCAACTGTCAATGAGAGGTCTCGTAAGAGGTGGGAAAAGGGTTTTTAAAATAATTTTTTTTTTCTTTAAAAAAATGCTCTTGAACATAAAACTTAATCTCTCCAAAAAAAAAAAAAAATCAAAATTAACACTATTTTTATGGTATAAAAACAAAGAAAATGAATTTGTTTCATTTTCATAGTTTAAATAAACCTACTAATTAATTATAACTACTACACAGGGAGTGAGTAAAAAAAAAAAACTTTTTTACATTCATTCACATTTCTCTCTCCCCCCTTTATAATCATTTATAACTCATTAAAATAATTCCCAGATTAAAATCATATTACTATTAATAAATTAAATGTTTGATAATTCTCACATTATCATATAGGGATTTCAAAATATTGAGTTACATAATGACTTTTTAATGAAATGAGTCTATGAAAATTAAATATTACTTTCTCCCTTTAATGAAATAATCCTTTAATTAAACCTTAGAAATATAATGTCAACTATCTAATTCTTATTATCTTTTTTTCTTTTAGTGCAGCCATGTAGCAAACTGGTTACAATATATATATATATTGTGACCATCTGAATGGGCACAGGGGTCCAAGATACCTTGTATCTTAGATAAATAGCTATATAGTATTATAAAAAAAATTTAATAGCCTTAGAATTTTAAAAATTTTTGAACAAGATTATTTAGGGTTTAAATATGGGTTGCCTATGTAGTTTATTGACCACTTGATAGATATTCGTTAGTATTATTGTGGTTAATGAGGTATATAATGTAAGGAAGGGGGGTGGTTTGTTAATGAAATTGATATATTTTGTTGGAAAAATGCAAAGTGATCCTATGTTAGTGTAATATTTAGTTGAATGATTTTAAAATCCTTTATTTATTAATTCTTATCCTTTTTGTCAACAGTTAATAGCAGTTTTGATTAGATTTAATTAAGGTAGTTCAATATTTAGATTGTAGTGCATGCATGTGTATGCCTGTATGATTTTGCCTTAGGTTTCATCTCATTTTCATCCTTTAAATAACAGCCAACAATAGTACATTCACAATAAAAAAAAAAACAATTAAACTACAGCAGTCATCTTAAATAATTAACAAATATATATTTCTTTCCAGTAATTAATAAACAGTTAGATCAAAAAATTATTTTACAAATTAAATAAATTATTAATCATTTTTATTTGATGGTTAATTAATATTCATTTTTCTTTCAGGTTTGTAAAAGCTATTTATTTCATTATTTGTATTTTTTTTTTTTGTCATTTAATTCTGAAAATCAAAATCATTTTTTTTTTTTGTTGTTGTAAAGATTTTTTTTTTTGGAATATGTAATTAGCAGAGCTGGAAAAATGCGTGAAGTAAGCTAGTAAAAAAAAAAAAGAGAGAGACACAAATGAACTGTTGCAAAAGAGAGAGCTTGTAACAAAGATCTCCAGTATGTAAAAAAATTAGCTTTGTAAAGAATTATAGCCAAAAAAAAAAAAGACAGTGGCTTATATTTTTCAAACAACTAAAGTTAATTGCTGAAGTCAGATTAGAAGAAATATATTATGGAAGGAACTAATTTCAATATGCAGCACTAAACTTTATAAAGGTACTCGCTTTGCTTATTCTCTTTCAATTTAAACATTCTAAACTAATCTTTTCGTCACTATTGCTCTTGTGAAGATGTATATTAATATCATGCAGTCTATATTATTTTATTTTATTTCAGTTTTAAATAAGAATGATTCACATAAGTATTATTATTTTATCATTAAGCAACGTATTTTTTTTTTTTTTTTGATATATGGAAAACGTGTGCAGAACTGTTATATAGAATACATATTATTCTCACTATGTTTCGTGCTATGTCTTACGAGGATTATACATAGACTTAGGGATGTATCTATCTTGATAGAGCATACCATGTTTATATTCTTCGTAATTAGATAACAATACCCATTCATTGGATATATATATATATATGGAGCTAATACGCATTTATAAATTAAGGGAATAAAATATAACTACTTCTGTTTGAATTGAATTTGATGGACAAAATTGCTGGTAAATTTAGTTCACTTCAATAAAAACGGAATATCAAATAAAGCATTATTAATCACGGAATTACTAAAGACAATATATTTCTCAGTATAATAAAGGAGAAATTAACTGCTTGTGATTTGGTATCTCAATGGATATGTTATGAATATTGGAAAGTAGTGGGTTTATTTAAGTTAAACTTTTTTTTTTTTTTTGAGTCATACTGCAGAAGTGCATTTAATTTAAAGTCAGTTTGGAATGTGTCCTATGTTGTTTATTATAATATCCCGGAGGAACTTTTTTATTCAGATTACAAAACTAATAACTTTTGTGTTTTTATCTTTTTATTTTTTTTTTTATTACTTAACTCATATAATGTATATAATGGATAGAGAAGCTTTATTATTATTATGTTTATGTTATAATCTATGTTATTTTGATTTTCAAGACCGTCTCGGAAAATGCGTTACTAAAAAAAGTAGTACTCAGGTAAAAAAATATTGATTGTGTTCAAATAGGTCTTATTATTTTCTTAAGAGGATGAAAGAAATAATTTTAATAATATATTATTAGAGAGGTTTACATTCATTTTGCATTTATTATCTTAAAGTGAGAATAATTATTATTATTATTATTATTATTATTATTATTATTATTATTATTATTATTATTATTATTATTATTATTATTATTATTATTGAATTAACGAACGTATAATAAAAATAGCTTGTTAAATATAAAGAAAGTTCGTTCATAATAATTAGAAGCATTAAATCTTAAAAGTAACCTAAAGTTTATTAAATTAAAAAAATTATACCTTAATGCAATATTTAATTATCATATTACCTGCTTAGTGCGTAATTTAGGGTTAATATTATATATACTTTTGTTCGCGGGTGTGTGTTAGTTTTGCACAATTGTAATATTTTGTGTGATAGAGTATAATTTGTGAATATTTTATGCATAAATTCGTACACTGTCGAATTTCCTGAGTTGAACAGATTGATGTATTATCTGTAGGTATTTGTCTGCTAGCATGTATTTATAAGGTTCAATATTTTAGAAGCTATGCTAATAGAAAGAAATCTGACTGCGTTGTAATATTTATAGGGATAGGAGATCTTGCTTATTTGATATATGCTAATAATTTCCATGAGTAGAGCCTAGTTTATTTTATATGTGTATGATTAATGATATTGTTGAAGTGATGTTCATAGGGCCCTGGTGTTGTGGATTTAAAATCCCCACCAAATAATGTATTTTGAAGTAAAGGGTATTATTGTTAAAAGATGATTAAATGATGCTTAGGAAGTGATATGACGTTTTTTTCTTGGATTCTTGGTGTTGAGTAGATGTTCTCCACCAAAGGTATATGTGGAATTAGGTGAATTCTGATAGAAGTGATTCAATAGATGTTTATCTGCTCCTCATGTATATTCCCTTTATAACGTGTTGTATGTAAAATCATAAAATATAGCTTTGTGTTAATAAAAAAAAGTGGTTAGACAAATTGTTAGATTAATTCTGGATGTAGTACTAGTGTCATATTTATGGAGGATTTACGACATTGTTCGAAATAAATTAATTATATGATATTTTCTTAATGAAGGGAGAGTTTACAGAAAAGATTGTTTTATAATGTTGCTGCTTGAACGCACACACACACGCGTAATATCGCGAATTGAGGTATAGAATTATGAAATATAAAAATGAGAAATAAATGCTCGGAAATATACTAAATTCAGTTAATAACGGTATAAAACATTAAGATTTAAACAGGAAATAAGTATTTTAAAATACAATGTATCTATTTAAGTAAAAATTAATCATCAAATCATCAGAATAAACATGATTTTGCTATGTATGAAAGGTATAAGGAATTGGAATTATTATTTAGTCAGTTAGAGAAAGTTGTTTTGCTGAAAGCCAAAGATTAATGGTTTGATTTATTTTGTCAATCAACCGTAATATCCTCTCGAAAGTATTTATATTTTTTTTTTTGTTGTGATAATAATATGATATTTCATTTATTCATTGTCGTATGAATAAAACATCTAATCAAGTGTGTGTTCCAAATCGGGATATTTAAGTTTATTATTAGTTTGTTTAGACAGTAGGAATCCCAAACTGATGCTAAAGATTTATTTAATAATTTAAAGGTCTATAAAACGGAGACCTATTTTGTAAATATTATGTTCATCCCAATTTATTTTGTTTGTTTGTAATAAATGATGTATTTAGTTATTTAAATTTAAAACAACTGTGTCGTGAGTTATTTTTTTGTATACATTCGTATTTCCATTTCCACATCTCCACATTGTATAAATCTATTATAAAACAGATATACTATTTTAAAGTTATCATATTAAATTTGCTAGTGTCTGACAATATTGTATTTCTTAATCCAAACATTATAAAGAGTATTTGCCATTTGATAAACGTATTAGAAAGGTTACCAAGTTATAACATCATTCATTAGATGATGATATGAGATTAAAATACCCTATCTCTGACATTATCTTATTATTGAAGCACAGTAAAATATTTAGTCAATTTGTTTCATTATATTTTAGCATATCTTATAATTATAACTTATGGGCAATGTAGTTTATTTAATTCAACTGTGTTTATTAATTTCCCTGAGATCTTATTATTTATTTCTTGATTGGCATTAGAGTAAATGTTTAAATTATGATATGCCAAGTAACAAAATTGTCTACGAATATAATTATAGCAAGCTGATATATGTTATACTTGGATGAAGGAAGAAATTAAGTTTAAAGTATATTTTCATAAACTGTACTAAGTAAACCTTATGATTCTTTATCATACAATCAATTAATAAAGGAATTTACAATACATTGAATGTTTTACAATATTTCTTCCTTTATTCATTTATTATTATATATCTTTTGAACTGCCTATAGCCTCCCACTGAGCTGAGCTGAACATAAACTTAAGTATAGAGTCTCAGTAATAATTTTATATTATATATTATATTATATTGTTCTATTCATTAATAGAACTGGCGCCTGGGCATTTCGTTCATGTAAGATATATGAGCGGTGTTGGGAGTGTAGGTTATAATATATATATATATATGTAATATTCTTATATATATATATATATATATATATATATATATAAGAATCATTACATACACAAAAAGATTTTAAAATTTAGAGAACAAAATTGGTAAAAATACATCACTGATATATAAAAAAAAAAAGCTTGAAGGAAAGATAAATTAAAATTTAAAAATTTAGGATATTTAAGTAGACATTGCATGAAGATGAAAAAAGTTAACATAAAATTAAAGACAGAAATTCAACAACTATAAAAACTTTTATTTAGAAAAGTTTATTTTATGGAATACTGCAAATTTCAGCCAAAATAATTGTTACTAAAGAAAAAAACTCACACAGAAAAGCATTTGGAAGTTTTTAAAATGTAAAATAGTAAAAAATTTAAGATGAAATGATATGTTACAAACAATCATGTGTTCAAAAAAAAGTAAAAACAAAATGTAATACTGAAAACAAAAACATATTTCAACATATCCTTAAAAATAATTTTATTATATAAATCACATAAGGAGCACCGTGAAGAGCCCAAGTAAATATGTAATAAAATATATATATATATTACTAAATGACAGCAAAAAAAAAAAAAAAGGTCATGAAAAATAAAATATGACCTGTATTTTTAAAAAATGATATGAATATCCAAAACAAAATTAATTGCTCATATCTGTGCATAATATCTAATGATGAATATAGTTCTTTGCAACATTATAAGACTTATAAGTAATATAAAATTCTCGATGGCAATAAAAATTATTTGCATAAAAGTCTGGATTTGTTCTGCAAAGTCATACATATACATATACAAATACCTATTCTTAAGGTCTGGCAAAACTACTTTTTTTTTTATTAAGAGAAATTTATTATGTGGTACAAATCTACATATTTTTTTTAAATTTATGATAAAAACTTTATTAATAACATAAATATTTACAATTTATACAAGTAGTTAAACAAATGATAACCAAAAAACACAGAATTTGAAATATTTCACTATTAAGACAAAAAGGCTCCAGGCCATTAAACAGTTAACTCCAACTCAAGAAGGTTGACCTGTAACAATGTAATAGAAGAAGACTCTTAAGACATCAAGCAAATGCCACTCAAAAGGGTGAAGCATGTAAAAAAATGTTTAATTAGCCTAAGGAATAAACCACCCAGTAGAATTCTAACTTTTAATCAAAACAAATGTTTATCTGATAATGTCACACAGAGTTATTCCGAGGCCACCCCAGATTTGGGTCATCATCTTCCTAGACAAATATCTCTGACATTGATTGAAATAAGTTTCCCAATCGCTATAGTTTTCTCAGCCAGCTGAATTTCTTGTTATCAAATATCATAGTATATCTTATATAACCTATTGTCTCAAGGGTATGCACAGTTTACCATTGCATTATGGGGGTTAAATTTCTCAAAGTATTGACTAAATAGAAGTTTTAAGTTGATGATTGGTCTGTAAAACACTCTAGCTCTTATCTGTCCAACTGCTGAACATTCTTCAAATAGATGCTGGAAAGTTTCATCACCAGATTTGCATAGTAGACAGATCGGATCCAAGTTCATACACAGCCTTTCATTTATACCTTTAGCTGTTGGAAACAAGCCATTCATCAGTTTGAAAACAAATTTCAAGTAGGATTGGGGTGCATATATAGAATGGAACTTTTTCAACACATTTTTTATATATATCCAACCATGCATTATCATGACTTTTTACATGATTTGTTAAGTCTTTATATTTAATATCTTCCAAACTGGGCACTTTCAGATCATCCTGGAGATACCTATAGGCAATTAACAGGTCAGTTATAAAAGATCTTCTCTTACATCCAATTTCATTAAAGGAGCTAGCATGGTCAACAAAAGGTCCAAGAAATTGACTTTTAAATAAATAAATAAATAAATGTAATTCCCTTGATGTAAGATATATGTAGCTCTGGATCAATCAGGCCAAGATCTCCATTTTCTATTGGCATTTGCAAGGTTGATATTGGGATCCATCTCTTTGCAATCTGGTTTATTCTGAGTATTGTTTTGTTATGTAGGGATACCCAAGGTGCATAGTATACCAAAATCCCTGAAACAATGGAATTAAAAATTGACACTCTTGTAATTTCATATAATTTAAGTGAAAAAAACTTACTTATTTTATCTTCAATTTTTGTAATAATTAATTTATTTAAGTAAGAGTTCATCTTTGTCTTGGACATATATAATGGTATGCCCAAGAAAGCAGATGAGGAGCCATAAAGTTAGATGCCATTTTTTTACCAGTAGCTAACTGCCAGGCTGCAGACTTCATTGATTGAATAACTGAGACAGTTTCAGCCTGAAAATTTTCTAAGACATTCAGCACAACTTGGATATTATAGCTATTTTGAAATATTATTATAATATCATCAATGAAAGCTGTAACAGCTCCCTACAATCCCAAGTGCAGAAGATAAAGACCAGAAACGAGGTTCTCAATCTTATGAATGAGAGGATTTATATAAACTATAAACAGAAGAGCCACCAAGGGAGAACCCTGTGGAATGCCCCTCTTATGGATAAAAAATTCAGATCTTCTCATAAAGTTTTTAAGAGAGATTCTACTATTTTTAATATAATTTTCAACTGCATTCACCAATCATATGTGATCTGGGATTAAAAGGCAGAGGGACTGAATCAAACATGACCAATTGACCATATCAAAAGCTGTCCTAAAATATATTTGAATAGCATAATATTGGGTTATGTTTACATGGCTGGCATATCTAACAGCCTCATAAATTTTTAAGGCTGCATTTACTGCACATTTACTCTTAATGGCATGGTGAGTGGAAGATATTCTAATATTGATAAGGTGATATAATTTCTTCAAGAGAATTCTAGCCAGACTCTTCGGATCAATATCTTCTACAAAAAACGTCTCAGTTCATCAATTGATGGACTTTGCACTAATTTGTCTTTTTTGAGGCTAAAAGTTGCTCATAAAGAGTCACTCAATTCTCTCATAACACAAATGATTAAAAAATCTCCACATTGCAAATCCGAGAGCATAGTCAAGCTGTTTATAAACAGAGGCTGGGATGGTGTCATTCACCATTAGTGATTGTTACCATGAGGATATTAATCTCATCCTGAATATCCTGATTAGAAATATACTCTTTCTGTTCCCTGGTTATGATACTACTGAATTGATCAATGAAACCTGTGCTTACACTACATTTCATTTTTAACTTTTCAAATATATAACTATCAACATAGATTCCAGAAGCAATGCTATCATCCATCTTTGGTCATACTGGCAATACCCCTAGAGTGTGGGATGTATAATCTAGCATAGTTTAACATGGATTTTGATAATTTACTCAAGTTAGGAATTAATTTCCACAGCCATATTGTATGAGCATGTTGATGCATAAGTTGATATAAGTTGTTGTATTCTTCTTGTAAATTATTTATTAATTGATTAAGTCTGAGGTTAGTAGCATTGCGTAAAATTCTCTGAATTTAAGAGATTCTATTTTTCATTTGATTCATTGATAAAGTATTCTGCATATTCTTATAACATATTCTACAGAGTTCTTTTTTAATTTTAAACCAAGCAATACAGGGTGGTAAGCCTGAACATTTTGTATAATAATTAATAATAGTCAAGATAGCAGATAATTGGTCAATCGAAGACAGAACACCATCTTTTATGTTTCTACTAATAGAAAATCTATACTGATTTTTTATTTGACAATAATTATCACGTACTAACTTTACACAGAGGTGATCTGAAAAACTAACCAATGATGTATTAATTTTTAACTCATTGAGCTTATGCCCAGACACAAAGAAAAGGTCTATAAGAGAAGATAATCTGCTATTGAAGAAAATATTTGTGTTATCTGGATATTTTTCATGCAATGGATATAATGAAATTTTCATTTATTTTATTTTGTAATGCACTAGGAAGAGATCGGAATGTACAATTAAGGTTACCACCAAGTATTATAATCCCTGGTTTTTGCAAGAACCTACTCTGAACATTATGGATTACATTTACAATATCATTACCCTTAGCTACAGAATATGCAGCAATCAGATAGTGCAAGTCAGCCTGATAAACAAAGGAAAGCACAATATATTTTGTTTGTAAAGACAAAAACTGAATATTTTCAATCTCATAATGCATATATATTAAAACAGCTGCACCTTGGGCAGGTCTATCATTAGCTTTAAAAAATAAAATATTCTGTTGAGATAATTTATCAATAATATAACCAAGTGTATTATGGTTAATTTTAGTCTCAGTTAAAATTACTATTTCATATTTTTCTTTAGATAAATAATCAACAATTTTATCAACTTTACCTGGGCTATTTAAACCTTTAATATTAAGAGTTAACATATTGAGGGATTTGCTCATAATTACAGGAATTAATTAATCCTTTATCCACAAAAATATCACTTATAGTTTCATTAATCATTTCATTTGTATCCTTGTGATAATCAATTTCGATATTAAACTCAGAATTACTACCAAACTGATCTAGCATCATAGGGTTATTCTTAATATCATTGGTATTGATGTCAACTCCTTCTTCTGTATTTATTTTATAATCAGTATTGCTATAAACACACTCAGTAATGGTACCACTATTGATATCTATTCCATCACCAATATTTGTCAGAATTTACGTTGTTGGAAACACTCAATCTCACTGGGGCAGACCTCATCAACTTCTTGAACATAACTGTACATAAGATGATACTTCAGTAGGCTCAGAATATTGGCTGAGACTCACACCAATGTCATTAACATCATAAAAATCATTATCAATATTTTTAATAATATTACTATCTACTATGTCTGCCCAAGTCTTAACATTATTGCATTTTACACAATTCCCAGTAATGCATAGTGCAGCTATATGACCAACTCTGATGCATTTAAAGCACAAGGGGTGTCTTCCTTTCAATATAATAGAAATTGGCATTTGGTCTTTGAACAACCTATGTGGTATTTGATCTTTCACAATACATTTTTTTCAACTTAAAGACAACTTTCCATGAGTTTGAAGGAATTTGGAAAGAGATACCAGGGGTCATCTCTTTTCAATGTAATTACTTCGGTATAATTGTTTAGCTGGGTTTTAAAGAACTCAATGTTAAAGTTAGGGGGAGTGTATAAAACTCTATCGAATACTAAAGGATTAGGACCTTTTGATATGTAATATATCTTATGGCCCTGTACCTTTTTTATTAGACTCTCTGCAAGATCTTTCTGTTCCTTATTAAAATATTTGATAGAAATAAAGCCACTTGCTGGGAAGAATGCATGGTGTTTAATCGTTTGTATTAAACCATTATTACTCAACAAAATTAGATATTCATTTAAATCAGGCTTCTCTAAGATGTGCTCATTGTTTTTGTCATTGGTTTGTATTATCAAACTAAAAATAGAAGTATTAGGGGACATGCAGTTAATAAAAAAAAATTTCCAATACGAGTTAACTTTATGAACATTTTTGAGGGTAATCGCAATAATGGTTGAGCGTGCGATAAATTCTCATTTAGTTTGGCGAATTGTGTTGGTTTGTTAATATTTTTGGCTGATTGATTCAATTTTATCATCTAAAAACTTTGTTTTATTGCTGGCTTCATATTGATTGTTAGGTTGATTTTCGTTAATCAAAGTTTGAGGTTGAATATCTTCATTGAGGCTATCCATTTTTCTTTTTTTAAGCTGAGACATTACATTCCAATCAGTGCCTTGATAAGCTTCAACATTACCACTTAAGTTTGTAACCTGCAGGAGATCAGCACTCTCAATAGCGGATTAAATTATTTTCATATCTACCCCATTTTGGTTAAGTATTAAATTCAGAGTTACTTATTAAATCAAGGTTACTAATTGCTTTTCTTAATTTTAGCTTAATATTGTTAGCATTAATAGAAGGCTGCTGAATGTTTGAGCCACCATTTTTTGTCATACTAATGTTGGCTTTTTTGTTCTTTTAACTCACTCAGCTTATCCTTGTGGGTCTTCTTGCCTTTTTTCCCATTGGCAAATTGTGCCAGGGTAAATAAAATATAACTTTTCATCAACTGCTGAGACTTCACAGCCTAGAGTAATGCTGAGCATGTGCTCTATCCAAACTTACATGTTGCCATTACATGCTATTACAGTATAATGTAAATTATTTATTTTGTTACCCTATGGTTTCAAATGTAAATCATTCAGCTTTAAAGTATTTACTTCTATGTATGTAGTTGCTTTTCCAGCAATTCAATTTTGTAGATTTAGCATTCATCTTCTTTATTTGAAGTTTCTCCAAATGACATATACGAAGTAATCTGGAGCCATTAAATTATTTCTTTGTTTGATTTTTTTCTATGATTTTCTTTAGTTTCATTCCCTGTGGATCTCCAAATTTCCCATTAGTGACTTTACATTATATGCACCATAATGTGAAGTACATGAAGATTGTAAGCCTTATTTCTGTATAAACGCCTTGTTTGATGCACCATTCAATGGGTATAAATTGCCCAAATGGGTTGTTTGTCTATCTTGTGAGAAAAGTTCTGTGGCAATTTAATTTATTACATCTTATATGTGATTGATGGACTCCCCTGCTGCACATCTGGCACATAGGGTGCATCTTCTTTATATTCCTTCAGTGTGCCAAGTAGGCATTCATGGGAAAAGTATCTAGGTTATATTTGATTATAAAGTCTTGGTATTTTGGTTCGATGAATCAATAATGAGATTTATATATCAGTTGCTGATTGGTGATGTCCTATTTTCTGTCAATTATGCATACTTCTCCATTTAGTAATTTATGTGCTGTCCAGTATTTTATTTTAGTTGTGATTGGGTTTTGTCAATTATCTTTTGAATATAGAGAGAGAGATGTGGAGGGGGGGATGAAGGTGAAGAAAAGGAAAGAAGTAAAAAGATAGTCAGAGAAATGAGAGATATAGGATGGAATGATGTAGAAGGATGATGGAAGAGAGAGGGAGAAATGATGATGATGATGATTAAATGGATATGAAGATAAGATGCAGAGATGAGCAATGAGAGAGATGAGATTATAATGATAATGATTAGATGGCGAGATGAGAAAAGAGGGAGAGATGATGATGATGAGGAAGCAAGAGAAATGATGATGATGAGGAAGCAAGAGAAATGATGATGATGAAGATGGAATAGAGATTATTACTAAAGAGGAGAGATGAAGATGGAATGAGAATGAAGATGAAGATGAGAGAGTGATGAAGAGATAAAGGTGAAAAGAAGAAAGTGAACTATTAGTAGAAGAGACTCTTAATGACTCGGCTCAATGGGGTTACAATAAATTTAAAGAAAGAGATGATCCAGAGATGTATGATCGGTTAGAGACCAAATCCAATACTATGGCAAATATAACTATTATGGCATATTAATGATTTACCAATAAGCAATACAAAGATAAATTTTAAAATCATTAGACAATAGTTATTGGAATCAGCCTACCATCAAATCACACTCTCTGAATAAAAATAAATGATACTTTGATTGGAAGGATTATTACATTAAATGTAAAACTAATAAGGCAACAAGAGCAAACAATCTCAGGGGTTTTAAAACTAAAACTCTTGTGCAAAATAAAAGATTAAATTAAGTTGCCTACCAAAGAATTGCTAAGATAAATAAACCAGTGAGTGACATCTTGGCCGACCATAAAATAACTACCTTATTGTTCAAACATGGAATAATAAACAAACAAATATTAATTTAATAATTTAATAAATCAATTTAAATTTACAATAATAAAGACCTATTATCCAAGATATTACTTGAGCAAAGAAAAGGGCAAAAGTACTTTTTATGCCTTTCCCCATACTCACATACAACCTACTTAAGACCTCAAATGCAGATGGATTATAAAATTCTAAAATAAAGATGATGATAAACAATGTGCAGCTAATATCAGATAATGTGCAGCTTTTAAAGTAATAATAAATGCTCTTCTGAGGCATTAATTTCCTACATCTTATATTGCAGAATCTTCAATCTGAGAAGATATAATGATAATTCAAAAATCAATTATAAATGTGCATTTAATTAAGTATCTAATAGAATGTAATTATCTGTTACTGTGATTCAATCTGAGAATCACTTAAAGTGGCATGGCTTTATAATTCAAACCAGTATCAAAATATATTTTATAAACTTTATAATATGTTTGTGAACTTTTGGATTGAAAATTTTTATGAACTGTGAAACTCAAGACAATAATATTTTCATACAAAAGTAAAGCAAACAGCAACAAAATTTTTGAAATAATAGTAATAATAAGGTTTATTATTTAAAACAATGAAAAGAAAATATTTACAATCAATTTTACTACAAGCATTGCCAACATGGCGCTGGAATCTTTTATTACAAATATTTTGACTTGGTTTAAAATTTTATTTTGGCTTACAAAATAAAATAAAAATAACATGAACAATTTCTTTAGCTTCAATTACTGAATACCTATCCTAGATTTTTTTAAATGGGTTGTTTTAATAAACAAAATACTAAATAATGAATACCTATAATAGCAAACAAAGGCTAGTTAATACCAAATTCTAATCTCTTCTAAACCAATCAGAGATTTCAAATCTTTAAAACTTAAATTAAAATAAACTGAGTCTAATAATAGCAATTCTATTTCTTTATTATAATTATTAGCATATTAACAATACGGTAGTGTTATGTAACAATCAGAATAATACATAAGAAGCTTAAAATTATAATCCTGAGCTTAACAAACGCTAAGATGGAATAAGCATACTTAGCATATATTTAAAAATATTATCACCAGTTATACTGACATCACTAATATTATAGCTAGTGATATGATTAAGCAAATCTTTTAGCTAACTTTAAATTAAATTAGATATATGGGCCACTCATTCATCAGAGGTCATTCATACATTTTTTTTTAAATAAATTTTGTCCACATAAAATATTACCCTGAATGTGTGTTAAAATTAAAGACCTAAAAACTTACAAATCCAGCGGTGAAAAATCTGGATGAACATATTAAAATTAGTATGTGTGAATTGCCTCTTATACCTTATGCATAATTTAACATACTTAAAATAAACATAGATTATTGTTGGTTGGCTTGTGTGTGATAAAACTATCATAGCAACACAATTCAAACATTGATATACCTATGAGCCTTACAATGGCTACCACTACCTGAAGAAACAAAGTTTCTCAAACAAGCATATCTTGTCATAACAAACCTAAAACAAAATGCAACATCATCTACTGTAGTGGAATTTAGCATTAATTCATCACGAATGATAGGCTAAAATTATAAGAACATACATGCTCCGCAGAGCTGAAAAAGAATGTGGTGGCTTTCAAAATACCTAACTTTGCAGCAGAAAATAGGATGCCTGGACATTGTCTACAGTGCATCAGGAACAGGAGAGATGCACCAGGAAAGCATGATCCTCTCTCATGGGATACCAATGCTAATAAATGTGATAATCGTCACTAGAAAAATACAACTATAAGATATACAATAACCCTCTATGGGCACAAGCACTATCAATTCATGAAAAAGCAATACAATAAGGATGGAGGACTTTGTCTACTCCATATAGCATACTCAAAATAGTTAACAAAGCCTAACTCTTAGAGGCTAACAAATACTAACTAATGATGATATATACTTCACATGAATTAATTAAGTTATCACTAAGAAATTTAAAATACCGACATGTATATCTAATGAAAGAACCAACAAAGCAAAATTGTGTTCATTGACTACTAAGAAAAATACTTTAAAATTAAATGCATATAAAATTCTTGGCAAAGGCACAATGCACACATAATAAAATACTAAATACTAAAAAAATATTGTGGCTCGTGGACTTTAAAAGATTGCAAATTACAATGCGAGAATGTTAATTCTTAATGCATATAAAATTATTTGCAGTTATTAATAATGTAGCATTCATAAAACAAATGAATGGAAACTCTCTGATAAACCTCTTTGGCTGAATTAGAATAAAAACTGAGTGAAACATCCCACATATAATAAGATAAGACTGTAATATTTAAATCTCTGAGAATGAAATTATCAAATACACTTAATTTGTAATACACTTAATAAACATAAATAATAGCATATAATTTACCTGAGAATAGCAGAATATCAATCTATTTATTCTATAACCCATTAAACTTAAAATTGTTACATAAATTTACCTGGTATATTTATGTTAATAAAGTTACACAATTTTAAAACAAAATATATAGCATAAATATTTTTCCGGTTTCCTTATTTTTTAAAATCAATAAAATACAGACAATAATATAAAAAAAAATAATACAGTAACTTAAGTTCATAGTTGCAGCTCCGTACTGGCTTTCCGTTCCAGATATGTAGATAATCTACTCAAAAATAAATTATTTGATGGTATTCGAAACTCCTAGTCAAAATGTTCATAAATATGACAATGATTGCTAATAAAAATGAAACATGTTTTTAATAGTTTTTCAAAGACATATTAATTTCTTTTAAAGATATAATAAATATTAAAATATTAAAATAATAAGATAGGCCAGCATTGGAAAACAAATTCTTCAGCTGATAATATTTTATAGCATCCCGGGTTTAAATTCATAATAATATTACTTTCTGATTTTTATTTCTGTTTTCTCCTTTAAAAGAACGCATTTCCTTTTTTTTTTTATAAATATTTTTTTTAATTAGTTCTCATACAATATTTTGAAATCCTATTTCCAAATAATTTCCTCTTCCCTCTGTTTAGCATAAGATAGGAATTATTTTTCTTAAAGTTCTTTTTTTATTATCTGTTTTTCACTTGGCTAAAATAAGCTATTTTTATTTCAGGTCAAGGTATAAGCAATAAACTTTTAAGATATATTATCATTTGAAAACTCATCATTAATTAATTGTAGTGTACAATATTTTGTCCAACCGTTTTTGGGATATGATAATTAATATCTTGTATTCAATACATTGTAGTTGAACACTAGGCAAAGTAATTAAACTTATACTAACACTTAGCAGATCAACTTTATTCTTCCTAATTTAGTGCAGTATATTTCTCTCTTCTAAATTATATTAGAAATACGCATTATTAAACATGAGTCTATTTTAGAATCAATATTAAGTATTAAAAATAAATTTCAGACTTAAGGACAGCTTTAAATAATTTTATCACAAAGAGATTGACGCATTTTAAAACTATAATCGGTTCATTATAATGTCTTTCAATTATCTTTGCTTATATTTTAACTTAATTGGATAAATACTGAGTATCCTCCAGCTAAAATAGTTCAATACAATATAGGTACTTAGCCACAATAACACTGACAATTTGTATCTTAATTCTAGTTTCCAATAGGGAAAAGACATGTAACACATAAATAATATAAGAGATGTGTAACTTCCTTTAAACATTTTTGTTACTATGGTTTCAAAAATTTTGACTGAAAGTTGAATATCAAAAAATAGTTACCATTTTAGATTCAGCCATTCATGACTGTAGAATAATTTAAAAATATTTTTTAAACATACTTTACTTTTAACAAAATAATAACTTTTAAAGAAAATTACAACTTTTTTCATTTTATTTTTAAGAGAAATTCATGATTAGACCATGCACAGACACCAGATCTACCTGACTCTTCCACACACCTACTTATATCTGATTATTTTTACTCCTCCCCAAATTATCAATTTCTCTTAAAGACCAATCAAGTTATTTTTTTAATATGCAACTTTAACATTTTTGACAGATCAGCTGAAATTGATTGCTAACGCAATTGATTTAATTATCTGAACCCACATGGTCATTAAAGGTCAAATTGAAAGTTAATTATTAATTATTTTATGTAACATTTTAAACAATTATTTATTACATAAAATAAAATAAATATAAAAAATATATTAGTTTTATTTATCAAACCTTTATATTTAATTTTAATAATTTTACCCATTCATTTGTTTTAAATCAATATTACAATTAAATTATTATTAATTCCTAGGTTCACATGTCTTCCATGCATGCATATACATTCACACATGAGGATGACCTACAAACATGAACTCTTGCTAATTACTTACAAATTATTTAAAATAACTAAAAAATAAAAATACTAATGAATATTAAATTTAAAATAACTTTATAAGTTTAAATGCTAATTTAAATTACACCTTTAATTATTATTACACTGTTTTAATAAAATTTACAGATTATTTTTAAACTAATTTAATACTATTTATTTATAATATCAATTTATTATAGGTTATACATTAAAAATGAATTAAACAATAATTACTTTATAACACATTTAATATTATTTAACTAAAAACAACTATTCTGATATTCCCTTTAAGTGAACTTACTGTCTTTCTTCTCTTATTAAACTAATTAACATACACTATTGAAATATTTACACATAATCCTATAAATATTTAATAATTATTACAATACTACATAATATTATCCTATACTATTCATTAACTAATTAACTTCTATTTTTATCATTATTTTTTTTTTTAAAAATCAGAAAATTACAAATAAAAAGTTAAGCTAATATCCACTTTGGCACCTGTTGGAGGCAAGTGAAGTTTCACATATGTGCAGTATATAAAGAACTAATCCACTTGTTATTAGCTGGTGGAGGGATGCATAGGAGTGTTTTCCTCTTTGGGTAATATGGTTGGGTATTTGTTTATTATATTAAACAGTGAGTTATAGTTATTTTGTATAGTGTTTTAATAGAATGGAGTAACAGGCCATTAAGACTTTTTGGTGTTTGTAATGTTCAGAGATTGATAGTGGTGGCCTTTCATCCACAAAACAGTTATGTATATAAAAGGCATTTACTTTTTGAGTGAATTTTCTGGATGGGCATTACCCAGTCAGAAAATAGGTGATTTTTGGAAACACCAGCGAGTTGAGTAGTGTGACCTTACTTTGTAATGAGATATATAGCCCGATAAGTGAAGTGTATATCTGTTGTATTGAGCTTAGTAGTGATTCTTCAATTTGGTGCCTCATCAATCCATTTCATTTGTAAAGTCAAAACCTAGACATTTTTGTGGATTTGCCATGAAGATTTTATTCTCTTTCTGATCAGCAATTTTCACATGGCTGATTTGGTCATGTTAAATTTCAATTTGAATTGTCGGTATAATTGGATAAAAAAAAATTCTAACTTAAATATACACTTGCTGGAGAAGGAGACAGACCAGTACATCATCCATATAATTGATGTACCTTGTCTCCCATCCAATGGCAATCACATATACTCCTGAAAGTGACCTCTCAATCTCTCTCAACAGTGAATTAATATATGCTATAAATAATAGTGCACTGAGTAAAGATCCCGGAGGGATCGAGATGAAAGGATCAAACCCAGCAGTGACTTTGCCATTTATCATGATAAATATGAATCTATTTGTTAGTAGGTTGGAAATTATTTTAAGGTGGGACCTCGGCATCTCATATTCTTAAAAGATATCTATCAGGATGATTGGTCTGATGGAGTTGAATGCTACCTCAATATCAAATTGGACAGCGATCAGCTTGAACATTCCTTTGTCCCTAATATAATTTAGAAGAAGCTTCATTTGGCTGATGGTGTTAATCAATGACTCCCCCTTCTTTGCATATTGATCATTACAAATAAAGTTGAGAATTTTGTTTTGTATTTGATCTTTGATTAGCTGCTCAATTATTTTTTTAAATAGGGGAATCATTGAAATGGGCCTTAGGTGGTTTAGATCAAAGATTCTCTCTCATCTTTTTTAAAAATAGAACAAGGGATATCAGGTATAAGTTTTTAATCTCCCCTATAACCCTGTGTGAGGTGGTCAATCATGGCTTTGATTATGGGTGCTGAGAATCTTTCCTAATGAAGGAGGATGAATTTCAGCATTCCATGTGCCTCTGGGTGAATTCTTTTTGGGAGACTCCCAATCCTAAGCCATATCTTCTCCAAAGTTATATCATGAGAACTACTCAGGTCAAGATATATGGCCTCACTGATGTCCTGCATTTTTCCAATTGAAGCCTTGCTCAAAAATACTGCCGAATTGTATTTATCATCTCTGAACCTATGAATGTACTTGTCTTTTATTGTTAGTAATTGTGGTACAGCTTTCTTATTCCTCACGCCCAGTGACCATCAGATGTAACTACTAGACCAACACCACTGGTCTGATAAAAATCTGAGCCTGTTTGATGGATAAATATTCTACCAGAGATCTCTGTCAGTCTTTATATTAACTTTGAGGGCAAGGACTTGTTCAACAAATTTGGAATTTGAGGTAGATGGTGTGGTTGCTCTAATTTCATTGTCTATTGACTCCAGATCTGCGAGCAATCTTATCAGTCCTTTTTTGTTGAGTGTGATTTCATTGATTACATATTGGAGAATGGCGATGAAGGAGAACCATGCCTCTTCCACCGGCATCTCATGATGTCAATTTTATTGAAGCAGATATAGGCTTCAGAGAATAGCTTTTCCGGAGTTTGCTTGAGTAGCATTCTAATAATTCTATCCATTCCATCAATGATTACCCTCCTGATGTCAACTTCCAGACCTATATTTAGAGCAAGATGGTAAGAGAAGACAGGCCAGAGTTTACCATTGATGTTAAAGTGCAAACACTGCGAGTAATAAATTAGGTCAATAAGTGAAGTGGTCTTTTTTTGTGTAGAAGGAGAAAACATTGTTGGGGAATAGCCTTTTCCACACAAGACCACTCTGTTGAGACAGGAACATACTTTTTATTGAAATTTGTCATGTTATGTTGAAGTTACCCATAATAATTAATGGGGATTGATTGGATGTGATGGGTGAGTTTATGATGTTGATCTTGTTTCTAATTAAGCTTTGATCATTTTGAAGTATAGGTAGATTAGATTGATCTGAAATTGATGATAGGTTAAATATATGATTAAACAGCTTGAATCAAGATGTAACATTGTAAAGATAGTAGGAGGTTCTAGACTGGAATTGATTAGAAATTGCCACTCCTCTTGCAGCAGCCATTGAAATTTAGCAATTGGAATAGCAGAGATTTTGAAAGATTAGATGGATTTTATGTTTTGAATTATTATGAATTTTAGTTTTGCCATGCATATATTATTGAGTTTATGTTTAATTATCCAATCTTTTATTGCATGAACTCTATTAAGTGTGTTACATCCATGAACATTAATCCCAAAGAATTTTAGCTTCATTTAATTTTTGTGATATATGGTTGAATTGGCCCTGAAGCTACTCATTAGCCATTTTCAGTTCCATCATTGTGATTATATTTTTTCCTCCATTCCATTCAAATGAATATTCTGTGTATAGATTATATTCCTCAGTTGATAAGTTATCTGGCTGGGATTTATCTGATTTAATATAGTGATTTTGCCCTTCAATATAAGCCCATCTTCTTGTTCCCGATGGTCTTAAATTTTCTTCTCTCCATTAGTTGATGTATGACAGCCCCTGATCTCTGGGGATGGTAAATCTTTTTTATTCCATTTCTGTTTTTCATCACTATTTTGGATCAGATTGGGTGGGGAGATTGTGTCATAGCTCTTCTTCGTTCGATTTCTTGTCATCTTCTTCTTTATTTTTTCCATGGGATCATTTTTATTTGGCTCATATGAGTTTGACATTTTTCACCCTCTTCATAGTCTATAGAAGACCACATAGAATCAACTTCTAGATAGAGATGTAATTAGTTAATGTTTTATCTGAGCCAGGTTCACTGTTGCTTGATTTTCTTTCAGGCATATCACCATTTACCTGTGGATCCAAGGTGGTGATTATATTGCTATGTATTTTACTGTTTTGGTCTATTTATTTTCCATATGTCGGGCTTTGAAAGTCTGTGGTTGTTGTTTCACTTATCTCATTGAGTAGGCATTCCCTTTCCCAAGATTGTAGTGTTATATTTGTAATATTAGTATCAGTACTCATGCCATTTTACTATTGATTTCTGTTTCCATTCTGAGTCTCATCCAGTTTGATGAGATTGATTGAGATATTTTTATTTATATCTTCTGTGTTTATTATCCTCTTGCCTTCTTTTTTTGGGCATCTATGTACTCTATTTTTTGTGCTGCAGTTTTACATATTCTGGCCTCACAATTTCTAATGAGGTGAGTCCTTGCTAAGCAGTAAAAGCAATGAGGTGTGGTTGATGATCCATGTGGGTAGATCACCATTGAGATGTTAATGGGGTGCAACCCGTTACTTAAGGTAATGGAGAAGGTAGCTGTATTTGAGAGAATTTGTCCATTAATCTTGCTGTAGTCGTATTTATATTTGAAATTTGTTATTTTACAAAATTTGCCAATGATGTTGTCTAAGTCTGTTTGTCTGAATCCCATTAAACAATTCTTTATTGTTCCAGCTAGGTTGATGGCTCTATTGATGTCTATAGTGCATAGTATTTTCCCTTCCAAATTTCTTATTGTAGTCCTGAAGGCATTCCGTTGAGCATAGGTTTTAAACTCTACCATAATAATATCTGTCATTTGGATGGTTAAAAATTTGGCTGATACCCATCCAAATGTCTTTGTTCATCACCATGTTGTAAAACTTATCGATTGGAAATTTGTATAAATTATTTTGTTGATTAGTTATGGCTAGTATTACGGTTTTATCATTAATGTAATTAGAAAATGAGTTTAAGAGCAAATCAGGGATGGAATTATTAAATCTTGTATTAATGTCTTGGTATTCTTCTGAGAAAAAGTTTAAGAGCAAATCAGGAATGGAATTATTAAATCTTGTATTAATGTCTTGGTATTCTTCTGAGATATGTTTGAAATCATTTATTTCATTTAGTATTTCAAGTTGAGGGTCTTCATCTGTGTCAGAATCAATGATATTGAGAATGAAATTTTCATTAGAATTAAAAGATTGTCTATTTTATTGATGAATTTCATTCTTTGTAATCATAGCCTCAGCATAAGATTTTTTTTTAGAGTTGTTTGAATAATTGTTTTCTCTAATCTTAGTGTGTTTAAATACTTTTTATTACATCTTTAAAAGAAAAATGAAAAAGGCAAGATATTTGTGATGAAACTTTAAAATTATCATTTCTGCTTTAGATAATAATTTATAATAATTTACTTCCAGTTAAGCTTCCTAAAATATACAACATGACAATTTTGATTCTAAAGAGTCTTCTATATATCTGTAACTATAAATTTTTATGCTGAAAGATAATACATATTTTTATAAAGCTCTAAGTATCTGAAAAGAATTTCTCTTTAGTTATTCTATATGTTCTCCAAGTCCTTTGTACTACAGAACATGTATAATAATGTTTTAAAAAAATAGTCAGCATTATTCAAAAAATATGTTGATGAAATAGTTCTAGCTATGAATTATTAAACTTTTGGATAGTCTTTATAAATTATATAAAGAAAAAAAAAAGTCACTCACTGAATATTATTAAAAACGATTTACTATTTTAAAATAATATATTAAAAAAATTAAATATATGTAAAGTTATCACAATACAAGTTGAAAAACCAGCTGATAAGCTTTTATTACTGTCAATTTTCTTCAATTGTTATTTTTTTGACAGTCATTCTTTTCTTTTTTTTTAACACTTAAATATATACATATTTAAACATGCTTATTTTTTACATGTATTAAATCTTGAATTCCGAAAATGGATTATGTGAATAAATTTACGTGTATATTACAACAATTTAATTAATCCATAACAGACATAACTAAAGAAATTTGAGAAATAAATACAGTAATTAGCAATAGAGAATTAGACAAATTCATATTAAATAAATTTACCAAGGAAATATGATCTGTAAATAATTAGTTTAAATCTTTTTTTTTTTTTAAAGCAAAGATTTGCTAGAAAATCTGTTACTCAACTGCCATCTCAGACAACAGTTATAAGTGTTAATTACTTGTAAAATGCAAAGATGGTAATTAAGTAAACCAGTAAAATTCCACAAACAAAACACTGGAGAAATTTAATAATAGTAATAATCTTATTGGCTATTCTTTCAGCTTTTCTTATGATAATTTTATTTATATTTAATTTTTTTAAATCCACGCTTTAAAGTATGTTTTTTTTAATAATATTCAATGTATGTATGTAATAATTAAAGTAAGAAATACTTTAACAAAAAAAAAATCATATATATATATACGTTTTCAAAATTGAAAATAGTTAACAATAAACTTTATAAAAAAAAAATCGTATATATCGCCAAGTTAGAGATCTTTATTATAACTCCAATAAATATTATATTGCTGCAAGTTATGACATCTAAAAACTACTGCGTAGTAAATCGAAAGATTTCACGCTGTATGTTTATAATTAGAACTCAGTGAGTTGAGTGTGAAGATATTTAAGATTCACGCTTTCAGATCTAAGTACTTTGGACTGGCTTGGATATATAGAAAGACAAGTAAAGAAGGGAGTGGAACCACACTTTTCTTGTTAAATTCTCTGTCTCAGTTTTTGTGATCTGATTGGCTAAGCGCTTGAGAGGCTTGCATTCTCTCAGTTTAATCTCAAACACTTAACTAAAATCAACAATTGTTATGATTACTTCTACTCTATTCAAACATTTAATCCCCATATATAAATAAAAAAAATCCTTTTTTTAAAAAAAAAAGCAAATTAATCTGAATATTCTTCTTAGCATCAGTTTCAATTTTTGTAATGACTTTTTCATAAATGCATTTATCAACATCTCTAGAATATTTATAATTGCAATGAAAAAAAATAATGATTTCATTTATAAAGTATTTTATAGATACACATACATGTATTTGTTGCTCTTTCAAATATAAGTGAATGATTACTTCCACAGATAAGTTCAAAAATTGGAAGTGACAAATTGATCTACAATTTATGGATGGTTAGCTTTTGAAGTCTGTCACACTACAACTGTAATAAATAATAGTGTACTTTTCACATGAATATATTATAATTTGTTAACTATTAATACTGCCTGCCTATATATGACTTTTATACCTTCTAAAGATACATACAATAAAATCATTCAAAACTGTGTCTTTATTTACTATAAATGTTCTTGTGAGGGAAAAAACTGTTGATGGACTGTGAGGGGGGAGGCTCAAAAATAATTGGAACCATTCTCTGATAAGTATAACTGTTGTAAGTACATGCTTCTGCCATTAGATATCTCTCATGAAGACCTTTCTGTATTAATCTAGCAAATGATATCACTGTGTGAAATCTTGGTACCACATAGCACATTTTTTGTAAACCACATTTTGAGTTTTGTCTATTTATGTTTATGTAATGACTGAAAAGTTAAAAAACATAAAATTGTATTGTTTTTTGAGGAAAAACTACAGTGAAAAATTTTGTAATGCTTGAAACAGATTATAAGCAAACTGCACTGGGAAAAACAAATTTTTTGAGTAGTTTAATTAATTAAAAGAAGAGCCAAATTTATTACATCTCAAAAAAACATGGCAAAAAAAGTCCCATGGCAAGACAATACTGGATTATTTTATGAATGCAAATGACATACATTATTCAGTCAGAATTTGTTCACAATGCCCAGGCATTTAAAATCTACAAGTTCTGCAATCATTGCATGTTGCAGTAAAATATAAACATCCCCATTTGTGGCAAAATGAAGAATGCAAGCTTCACTACAATATGTCAGTGCACAAAGGCTTGAGTGTAAAATAATTTTTAATTAAATTCAGCAAGAACCACATTCGAATCTTAAGTTTCACATTTTTCTATCATCTCTCACTCACCACTCTATCCTACCCAAATTTAAACTTTTTTTGTATCGAATTATGTGTGTAGCAATATTAAAAATGTATAAATATATGTATAATTCACCACACACACAGTTTCGATAACAAATTTAAAGCAATAAATAAAAAGAAATTATATAGTTTGTATTTCTCTTTGAGTTATATAATTTTATGTAATTTTAACCATTTATTTTAAATTATAAAGTTCGTTATTTATTGCTGTGTCTAAATTTCGTATTTAATAATAATTTTAGAAAATTGATTATAATCTAAGTAAAAGTAAAATAATTATATATTCCCTTTTGTATTTGAAATTTTAAAAGTAACGGTCAGTGAGAAATAATAGATTAATTAAAAAGAAAAATTCCCTAAAATCTTTAATTACAAAATGTAAATGTAAAAATAAACATGAACATTAAAAATGCAGCTTTCCATATAAATTAAACTTATAATAATGTATTGATTATCCTCGGGGCAAATGAGTGGGTCCAAAAATAAAATATAACAAAAATGAAAAGATAAGATCAAGAAAGGAGGACATTTTGAACTTTCTAAGAACTTTCAATTAAACTTTAGCTGTGCTCTCGATCAGTTGAGAGTCTCCAAAGCTTAAATTAAGTTACCTACCACAGTATGTGCTAGTAGAAAGTGCCCAGACTATTCTCCTTCCAGAGATGATCGATAGTATGTCGTGAACCTTCACATGTGCCCTTCACAAATTCAACCAAGAAGATCTGCTGCCCCAAACAATTAGAAAGCTGCTGCTGCTATTAAAATCAATGAATAATATAAATGCTGGAAAGAACTGCTACTTCTGAAATCATGAACAATTTGCTACTGAATCTGAAAACTTCTCACAAAATAGGTACCTGTACCCAAGCTCTAGAGTACTCTAATTTATAATCATGCTATAGGTCATTCTCTATATAACTTGTAAAACGATAATTTGTAAGACTACGGATTTAATTATTAATTCCTTATGTAAATTTCGTTAATAATCTAGCTTGCCTAATTCTATCTTTTCTTGGGTACGCATTTCCAAACTTTACATTTTTTATTATCTAATTATAGCATGCTCATAAGATTTCCAACCGGACCTCACCAAATTTAAATATAGATTTTAATTAAGATGTTTGCCATTTTGTCTATCAACCTATTAATATATTTTGTTATATACTCCTGTTGGTTGGTCAGCTCGGAAATCTCCATAATTTTCTAAATGCAAATCCATGATTGCTTGAACAGTGGATGCGTGTCCTGCAAATCCTCATTAATATTTACTTCTATAAATGACTTATTTTAATATAAATTGGCACACATTCAATGGCTCATTTATCCTAATGCTGGGGTCTACTACTTAGCAAATGGCTGACATATTAGTTATTAAAACTCATCCAGCTTACTTATTGTACACCCGGGTCTCTTTTTACGCGGACTTATTTAACACGATTTTAAAGTTACGTGATTCGTGTTTCACCAGAAGTCGATTTCCAATAATGCGCTATTACTTTAAATAATAAATTTCACACACTTACATTATATGGAAAGTAATAGCACATTATTGGAATTCGACTTTCATCTTAGTAATTTGAATATTTTCAGTGCTTTATAATAGTAAGATTTTATGCAATAATAAAATTAAAATCATGATTTTCACATTTTATGTATACATTTATTAAATTTTACAAGATTATAATGTAAATTTGTTCAAACACTGTGCGTGTTAATTTTGCATTTTAAATCACATTCTGTTTTTGCTTTTTAAAAAAGAATGTAATCAATTATTATTTTCTTATTAATGACACTAATCATTAATGTGCACTTAAATTCCGAGAGCTAAATGGTTGTATGTCTGGATATCGCGAGCTTCATAAACAATTAATAAAATCATCGTCTCAAAGATTAATTACTAATTACGTTGTCACCAGAAAATCAACACAACATGAGAGTGAAGTTGGTGCTAGTTGTATTTCCTCTTGAGAAAAATCTGAGTATTTTTATCAAAACGTGTATAAAAAAAATGTAAATTACTGTACAGTAAATTATGCATAAAAATATATTATTTTGAATAAAATTAAATATTATAGTTAAAAAAAGTTTGTTTTGTATCAATTTTTTTCAAATTTGAAATTTTTTATTAGTCATATTTTATTTCCTTATTTTTTTTTTGCGCGAATTTTAAAGTAATTTTACGTTGGTGCTTTGCTTTTACGTGAATTTTGAAAAATCACAGACCACATCCCCCCTTTTTCAATGTAAGTTACATCTATTTTTGCGCAATTTCGTTTGCGCGTGTTTTCTGAGGAACCTATCTATCGCATAAAATGAGACTCAGGTGTAAACCATCGTCTTCTTTTTTTGTTGGGTCTTTTTAAATGGGATATTGTTTTTAAAACTCACCCAGCTTACCTATTGTTTTATATTTTATTAAGTTTTTAAGTAATAATTCCATAAATTGCATTTCTTTGAGAATCCAAAAACATTCTTTATAAATGTTGATGATGTAGAGCCAAGTTATAAAATAGATTTAAATCTTAACAGAATAGTCTGTAAATTATACATGTGTTACATTTTAGAGACGCGATGACCTATTATAAGCCTTGGATACTCCGGATTCTATAGGATTGAAATTAATCCCAGTCATCCTACATAAGCGGACAAACAAATGGTCCCGTGGGACTTGACGACCATCACGCAGCCAGGAAGTAATCATGGCATGAACCACTTGCCCCTGGTTATGCTTATGTGACACCTTATCTCTTTGGGCCTATAGAAAATGCTAGCCCATTGTTCTAAACTTATTCACGGCTTCGCAGTCTCAATATACTGCCACCCTTATATCGCCTTTCTAGATGGACCAAGTGTTTCTTCTTATTAATTCTATTATTCAATATAACTCCGTCTCTGCATTAGTGACATAATTCACTCTCAAATAAATGTCTGTCCATAGTAATTAGTAAATATTTTCTTTAATTAAATAACTATGCGTCTGCCATTACTATTATTAATTCTACTTTAGACACTTGCATTGCAAAGATATAAATCCCGAAGGCATGCTCATGAAATACTTGCTCTGAGAATTTAGGTAGCTATATTATATCAGCCACATAAATGTATCTTTTTGTAAAATATAACAGTATTGGAAATAGGCTACTGAGATATTAAATGTAACAAAATATTATTGGTTAAATGATTTTGTATCAAATACTTTAAATATAAAAATATATATCTTTGTAAAGTATAACAGTATCGGAAATACCGTTACTGAGATTTTAAATATAATAAAATATTATTAATTAGATGATTTAATATAAAATGTTTTAAATAAATAATTTCAAACTATACGTCTGTCGTTCCATCTTTATTTATTCGATACCTATTCAATATAATATTTCCTCGATTCTGTAAAATATAAATGTTTAATATTAATGTTATTATTGGCTAATTCGAAATAAAATTCTTGATTCTCTTGCATCTCCCTGACCCCCATGCCTAAAGAAATATTTACTAGTGTAGCATCAGATGCATTGTTTCATAGATTGTATTGTGGAACTGATAAACTATGTTCGAACTCAGTACTACTGGTGGCTTCGCTACCTAGATGGTGCTGCAGTTCTGTGTGGTGGTCAAATTCTGCACTATGTTAACGAATCACACGTTTCTGACCGTTACACCAGTTCTATTAGCCTTATTTGCTAGATTTTATATTTGCAACTTTTTATTCTCTTGAATAACAAAATGCCTCAAAAAGTTTTTTTTGTGTGAACTTATAAATGTTTATGGGGAAAAAACAATGCAGGCATTAAAATGCATCACTTAGTAAGAATTTCCAGACTATTAAATGAAAAAATGTTTAATTAATGGATTGCATAAAATAAACTTTACTTTGAAAGGCATTCAATTTGTAACATTAAAAATAAAAAAATGCTTTTTTATTACAAAATTTAGTTATTTATGCATCCCCCCATGTATAATCTACTTTTATTTTTATTCAATTTATTCAACTATTTATTTATTTACAATAATATGTTCTCCTATCATCTTATGCTTTTTGTCCGTATAACTAAAATCATAGTTGTAATGTATTCCTTTCATTACATTTCTAAACTGTGTTTATCCTTCACAAAATTTATTTTACCACTATATTTCAAAAAAAAATTACTGAAATTATTTATCTAAAAATAACAACAGTTCCTAAGTATTGATACTTAAACACATCCATACGTATTAGTACTTACAAATATTTCTTTTAGAAGATGCTTTTGATTTGTTCCTTTATAAACAATTATTTAGTTAAACAGATTTCACACACACACACATATAAAAACAAAAAAAGACTTATAAATCCAATAAATAATATTATATTTCAACCAGAAGACTGGTTTTAATCAGAAAGAAATATATATATATTGTGCCCTTGTCTGTAGGTCATA